>CM035436.1:152613085-153325585 GCA_020310875.1 Ceratopteris richardii | reverse complement strand
TCCATAAACCTACAAATATACACAAGCCTCATAAAATAATGCATAATCCAAAGTAGCACTTACATAATGTAGAGTGCACCTCAGAGCATCCAAATGTGGCTTCCTGGGAACCTGCATAAATTGACTTTCAAGTCCAACAATATAACTTAGATCAGCCCTTGTAATTGTGAGATATATAAGACTTCCCACAATTTTCCTGTACATAGTAGCATTTTCCAATGCTTCACCTAATGTAGTATCCAACTTCAAATTCTGATCTAATGGCATAGAAATTGGCTTACAATCAGCCATACCATACTTTGCGGCATATTCAAGGCATATTGCCTTTGCGACATCCATATACATGTTTCTATATGTATAAACTCAATGCCCGAGAAATAGTGCAGCACTCCAAGATCTTTCATGTCAAATTCCTGCATAAGAAGTTGCTTTACCTCCTTGATGCTTCCTTCATTATCACCATCTACAATCACGTCATCAACTTAAATAGCCACAATAGTGATGCCATCATCAGCCTTCCTTGCATGTAGTGAGTGATCTCCATCACACATAGAAAACCCAATGCTGGTTAAGTAATCAGCAATCCTTGCATGCCATGCACGAGGGGCTTGCTCCAGCCCAAACAAAGCCTTTTGCAACCTGCAAGCATATTCCGGATGCTTTGAATCTTCATATTCTTGTGGTTGGTCCATATATACTTCTTCCTATAACTCACCATGTAGGAAAGCATTCTTCACATCCATCTGATGCAAAGTCCATCCTTTTGCTGTAGCTAATGCAACGAGTGTTCTGACAGTAAACATTTTAGCTACAGGGCTGAATGTTTTCTCGTAATCAATGCCATATGTCTTTGCATATCCTTTAGCTACCAATCATGCCTTATACATGATTACGCTACCATCAGCATTATGCTTTACCTTGGAAACCCATTTGCAGCCTATGGGTTTCTTTCCTTGCGGCAATGGAACCAGCTTCCACGTATCATTTCCATAAATTGAAGCCATCTCCTCATCCATAGCTTTTTCCCAATCTGCAATTCCAATTGCATCTTCAAAGCAAGAAGGCTCAGCATCTTGTATTACCTTTGCCATGTAGGCACAATGACAAGCCATATAATGTTCATACATCAATCATTTTACTCAATTCCACATCCTCCCAGATCTTCTTGGTCCTGGGTCACTTCTCCTTGTATCATGTGCATGTACCCTTCGATGGAGTGTGTTAATCTCTAAAAGAACAAGCTATCCTTGATGTTAGACCACCTCTATGTCAAGAATAACTTAAAACTCCAATCAATTTTGGAAGACAATCACCAAACTATCAAGAATTTAGCTAACTGTGAAGAAAGTCATTTCTCAGAAAAGTCTACTGCACATTAATCACTCATTGATTAATCATTTGTGTAAAGTTTCTGATGAAACTTTGTAGAATGTGTTGCCTAGAGTTTGTGCACCTCCTCCAATTTACAACACTTCAAAAGATTAAGTAGATTATGATAAATGCTTCAAACAATCAACATATGTCTGAAACTGCCTTTCTGTAGAGTCGACTTTGACACCTGCAACTTCTAACACATAGTTCTCCCAATCTAGAACCCATTTAAGCAAATGCTTTTAGCCATAGATGGCTTACCTTTCAACTTAGATTTTTCCTCATTTGTGTAAAACTTTACACTTTGCACTAAGAACTGATCATTGCTTTGATCATCGAATCTACGCCTGTTTCAGAAGACACTCAGCACTTTCTCACATATAGACGTTCCTACACAAAATTCTCTCAGCCTCTTTGCAATTGAACTCTCAAACTTTAACCATAGATAGATTAACTATGGACTTAGATGTGTACAAAGGGATTTCTGATAAAATCAAACACAGAAGGAGAACTAGAGAAAAGATCGACGTGCAATTCTCTGAATTTTCTTTCTATTCAACTCTACATACATCTAATGGATGATACATCCAATACACATCATCTATTCATCTATACTTCATCTCATCCTTCTTATACGACCATCTACACGTATCTATATATACATATGAGTATTGATTCATCATTACTTCAAGTATATTGAAGTATTTACAAAGCTAATGTACATATGTTTTAAAAAACTTTACTATCTGAATCTTCTCTTTACTCCATGAAGTTGGATTTCATTCTTTTCTTCACTTCTT
This sequence comes from Ceratopteris richardii, assembly GCA_020310875.1. Taxonomy (NCBI): domain Eukaryota; kingdom Viridiplantae; phylum Streptophyta; class Polypodiopsida; order Polypodiales; family Pteridaceae; genus Ceratopteris; species Ceratopteris richardii. Next base: position 153,323,414 of record CM035436.1, on the reverse strand, counting down.
CACTTCTAAGCTTCATATAATCACCAATTTTTGATTGTCCTGCTCTAACAGCTCCCCCTGAATCATCAATTGTGATTACCTACATCTTCTTTATTCCTGCCATATCTTTAAACCTCTGCAACTTTGGTCCATCCAGACTTTTTGTCATCATATCTACAAGTTGATCTTTTGTAGGAGTATGCATAACTTCTATTTCTTTATCAATAACCTTCTCTCTCAGAAAATGATACTAAATCTCAATATGTTTAGTCCTAGCATGGAATACAGGATTTGCTGCCAAATATAAAGAACTCATATTGTCTCCACAAATGATAGGGGTACTTTGAACAATATCAAAACTCTTCATAAGAGTCTTTAACCATATTACTTCCTTTGCAGCTTCTACCATGCCTTTGTATTCTGCTTCTGTAGATGATAAAGCAACTGTATGTTGCTTCTTAGCGCACCATGAAATTAGCTTATCTCCCACATAACACAAGTATCCATGAGTTGATCTTCTATCATTAGAATTACCTGCCCAATCTGCATCACTGTATATTTTGACTCTTGTATCTGAAGTAAATCCATAATACAGACCTTCTTTAAGTGTGCCTTTGATGTACCTAAGTACTCTTTGTCCTGCAATCCAATGTTCCTTTCTAGGACAATGCATGAATTGAGATAGAACTCCCATGCATATGATAAGTCAGGTCTTGTTAATGTAGCATAAATCAAGCTACCCACCAAACTCTGATAGAGCTTCATATCTTTGAATTCCTCTCCTCCATATCTAGTCAATCTATGATTCACTTCCATTGGAGTGGTGCTATCCTGCAGTCTTCCATTTTAAATTTGGTTAGCAAATTTTTCAAATACCTTTCTTGACTTACATATACTCCATGCTGAGTATATGAAATCTCCATTCCCAAAAAAAAAAGACAAATTTCCAAAATCACTGATTTTGAACTCTTTCTCCATCTGCTTCTTAATCATGTGTATACCTTTTTCATCTGTTCCTGTAAGTATTATGTCATCAACATAGATACAAACATAAATAAATCCACTTGCTTTGACTAACAAGCTACTATCTGCCTTTGAAGCTTGAAATCCAAGTTCCTTCAAGAACTTTACAAGCCTATAATTCCATGCCCTTGGGGCCTGCTTCAATCCATACAAAGCTCTCTTCAGCTTACACACATAATTTGGATACACTTGATCTTTAAAACCATCTGGTTTCTCCATGTAGACTTCATCTGAAATATAACCATTCAAAAATGCATTCTTCACATCTAATTGAGATAATTTCCAACCTTTTCAAGCAGCAATTGCTATGAGAGTCCTTATGGTTGTCATCTTTGCAATAGGACTATAAGTTTCATCATAGTCCACACCATATGTCTGTGCATATCCCTTTACAACAAGCCTGGCTTTGTACCTAGATACACTTCCATCTACAAACCTTTTTGTTTTGTAGACCCATTTACATCCAATGATCTTCTGACTATTTGGTTTAGGAACCAAATCCCAAGTCTCATTTTCCATCAATGCATCATACTCCTCTTGCATAGCTTTTTCCCAATTCTTCTTTCCTTTGGCTTCATCGTATGTGGATGGATCTTCATCTGCTTTTAACATGTAAGGATAATCTTTAGTAGTCAAGAATGAAGTATCATAGCTATACCTTGTAGGCTTCCATTTGTGCCTAGATGGCCTTCTGACTTCTCCACTTCTTGAAGTTTCTGGTTCATCACATTCTGGACCAAACCTTGGCACTTCTTCAACTTCAATCTGTACTTCATTGTTCTCATCTTCATCAAATATCTGAACCTTTGATTTACCTTTCTTTTGATTCACAACTTCTTCAACATCTGCATGAACATTAGGTGTACCTGCATACCAAGTACCTTGCTCATCAAATGTAACATCCTTAGACACAAGGAATTGCTTTGTGGATGGACTCCACAACCTATAACCCATCCGCTTGTCATCATAACCAATGAATACATACTTCTCTGCTTTAGGTTCCAATTTATGCCTCAATTGTGATGGCACATATGCATATGCCAAGCATCCAAATATTTTACAATGATCCAAGGTAGGTCTCTTACCCCACCAAGCTTCATATGGTGTCCTATCCTGCAAGGCTTTACATGGTAACCTATTGACGAAATATGTGGCTGTGTTTATAGCCTCAGCCCACAAATAATTAGGGCAATTTTTCTCCTTCATCATGGATCTTGCAAACTCAACAAGAGTTCTATTTCTTCTTTCTGCTACCCCATGTTGTTGAGGAGAGTACCTGCAAGTAACCTCTCTCTTTATACCTGCATTCCACAAATAATCACTAAACTCATTAGAGAAATACTCTCCCCCTCCATCTGACCTTAACCTCTTCAATTTTTGACCTGTAATTCTTTCTACATATGCATGATAGTGTTTAAATGTATTAAACACTTCTTACTTGTCTTTGATCACATAGATTGTAATCCATCTGGTAGCATCATCAACATATATGACATAATATCTTGAACCACTTATATTGAAGTCCTTTGAAGGACCCCACACATTTGTATGTACCAACTCAAGTCTTTCTGAATACATAAAACCATGCTTATTATATGATTGCTTATGAGCCTTACCTAACTGACATGCTTCACATCTGTATGTCATGTGTTGAACTGCAACATTAGGCAATCCAAGCATTGAACCATTGTTAATAATTTCTTTGATACCTCTTTCATTAAAATGTCCAATTCTTTTATGCCAAAGATCCAATTCAGACACCTTTTGCTCTCCATATGTAAACATAGCATGTCCAAAATTACCTTGTATCTTTAATGTGAAGAGCCTTCCTTCTTCTTTCCTGTAACAATTTGTTTATACCCTTGACTAGGGTCTTCAACATAAACTCCATCATTAGTGAACCTTATCTAATATCCTTTTTCCACAATTTGTCCTACACTGATCAAGTTCTTTGGAATTGTAGGAACATACAGAACCTTACTCAAGAGAGTACTTCCATCTTTGGCTTTAACTGAACCAATTGACTTTACTTTGTGCTTTGTATTATCACCTGTTTGAACTGTGTGATTGATTGCCTTATGATCTAAATCAGTCATCAAAGCAATATTTCCACTCAGATGATTGCTACATCCTGAGTCAATATAAAATACTCTCATGTCTTCATGTGAGGCTTCACATGTTGCATTCATAATAAGAGTTGAATCTTCTTTCTTATATGATGCATAATTGTAATAGGAGTTATTATAGGATTGATTTTGGAAGTTTCTTCCTCCACCTCTTCCAAAAGAATTCCTACCACCTCTACCTCTGAAGTTTCCTCTCTGATATCTGCCACCTCTTCCTCTTTGATTAAAGTTCTGATTAAAATTACCATTGCTTTGATTATTATGCCAACAATCATGAGATAGATGATTGGTCTTACCACATATCCAACAAGCTCTGACATTATCTTTGTTATTTCTGCCTCTTCCTCTACTTTTGCCACTTCCTCTTCCTCTTAGGAAGTTTGCTTGACTTGGAGTACCTTCATCTTCAACTGATTGTTGCTTTCCTTTGCTAGCTTTATTCTTGTCTTTCGAATACATTGCATGACCTGCACTCTTATCAACATCTCCTTTGATATCATTCTCAAAAGTTAGCATATGTCATAACAATTGATTCAAATCGGGAGTGAAATGATCTAATGAAAGTTCTGTAGACAAAATAAAAGGCTTCCACTTCTCATCTCCTCTTAGCCCTGTGAGAATTTGTCTTACCAACTTATCTTCTTCAATATCTTCATCAATTGCACCTAAAGAATCAGCAATGTCTTTCATCTTTGTCACATAATCAGATATTGATTGTGAAGCCTTCTTCTTGAATGTAGTAAACTCTGCCCACAATGAAGCTTTCCTTGATTTGGTTGTATTTTGGAAATGAACTTCCAAAAAATTCCAAATGTCACTTGCACTTTCAAGTCCTCTGATATGAGGAAGCAAATAATCATTCACTGCCATGTAGATTATGCTCCTTGCTTGAGCATCCTTCTTCATCCAAATCTTTATATCTGCAAGCTCCTCCCTAGTTGGAACACTAGGATCTTTGAACTCTGGCTTTTCTTCCTCTCCTGTGATGTATCCCATCAGATCTTTGATCATAAGATGGGCTTCCATTCTCATAGACCAAGCTGGATAGTTTTCTCTATCCAACTTCTCAATTTGGAGACTATCTCCCATCCTTTCTTCCCCTGTATTATCAAATCTTTAATCCTTATAAGGAATGAATGTACCTTAGCTTCAAATGTTACTCCTTCTGACCCTTGTTATAACCTTTATGTGTCTTCCTTCAATCTTTCTTCCACACTTTATCCTTTTGAACCTTCAAGTTGTAAAATTTGTATATCTGCAGTAGTCGGGGTCTTCCTTTCCTCAATTTTGATACTTCCTTCTCTGATACCACTGATGGAGAGTGTTAATCTCCAAAAGGACAAGATATCCTTGATGTTAGACCACCTCTATATCAAGAATAACTTAAAACTCCAATCAATTTTGGAAGACAATCACCAAACTATCAAGAATTTAGCTAGCTGTGAAGAAAGTAATTTCTCAGAAAAGTCTGTTGCACATTAATCACTCATTGATTAATCATTTGTGTAAAGTTTCTGATGAAACTTTGTAGAATGTGTTGCCTAGAGTTTTTGCACCTCCTCCAATTTAAAACACTTCAAAAGCTTAAGTAGATTATGAGAAATGCTTCAAACAATCAACATATGTCAGAAACTGCCTTTCTGTAGAGTCGACTTTGACACCTGCAACTTCTAACACATAGTTCTCCCAATCTAGAACCCATTTAAGCAAATGCTTTTAGCCATAGATGGCTTACCTTTCAACTTAGATTTTGACTCCTCATTTTTGTAAAACTTTACACTGTGCAGTGAGAACTGATCATTTCTTTCATCATTGAATCTGCACCTGTTTTAGAAGACACTCAGCACTTTCTCACATATAGATGTTCCTACACGAAATTCTCTCAGCCTCTTTGCAATTGAACTCTCAAACTTTAACCATAGATAGATTAACTATGGAATTAGATGTGTACAAAGGGATTTTTGATAAAATCAAACACAGAAGGAGAAGTAGAGAAAAGATCAATGCGTAATTCTCTGAACATTCTTTCTATTCAACTCTACATACATCTAATGGATGATACATCCAATACACATCATCTATTCATCTATATTTCATCTCATCCTTCTTATATGACCATCTACATGTATCTATATATACATATGAGTATTGATTCGTCATTACTTCAAGTATATTGAAGTATTTACAAAGCTAATGTACATATGTTTTAAAAAACTTTACTATCTGAATCTTCTCTTTACTCCATGAAGTTGGACTTCATTCTTTTCTTCACTTCTTCACTTCTAGGCTTCATATAATCACCAATTGTTGATTGTCCTGCTCTAACACCCTTCTTACTCTTAGAGTCTTCACAGAGTGCAGTCCAAGTTCCTCATTAAGGCTCTTTTTTGAGCCACTTGAATCTCCATCATCTTCAAAACCTACACATGTTTTATGACCTGTAGAAAGCTTTTCTTTACCTTTCTTGGATGTATTTGATGAATTTGCTAGATTGAAATTTCCATGCAATCTTCCACTCCATGGATTTGAGTTGGAACTATTGCTTGGTGATGCATCCGGTCCACTCAAAACTTGAGATTGTGCACTTGGATTTTCAGCATTTTCTTTGTCATTTGGTTCAAGATTTAGTCCTTCTTTGGCATCTGCATAGAAGCTTGACATTTCATCAAATACCATATCTCTGCTCACCTTTACCTGTCATGTGAGTGGGTTATAACATTTATATCCCTTTTTCTCAAGGGAGTATCCAATGAAGACACACTTTTCTACTTTTGGATCAAGCTTCAGACTCAATTCATTTGGGACATATACATATGCAATACAACCAAAAACTTTCAGATGTGTTAAGTTTGGCTTTTTACCTATAAACTTCTCTTCAGGTGTAACTTGATGTACAACAAGAGTCAGAGTTATGTTCATGATTGATGGAGAGTGTTAATCTCCAAAAGAACAAGTTATCCTTGAAGTTAGAGCACCTCTATATCAAGAATAACTTAAAACCTTCACCAATTTGGAGGATCAATGCTCAACTACCAAAATATTGAACAAATTGTGAAGAAGATGACTTCACAGAAAGTCTACTGCAAAACTTTACACTGTGCACTGAGAATTGACCATTTCTTTGGCCATCGAGATTGCGCCTATTTCAAAAGACACTCAACACTTTCTCACATATGAATGTTCCTACACATAATTCTCACAGCTTGTTTACAATTAGGCTCTCAAACTTTAACCATAGACTCATTAACTATGGAATTAGACACCTACAAAAGAATTCTTGAAATGATCAAGCACAGAAGGAGAACACATAGAAAAATCGGGTGCAACTTTTCTTCATTATTGAAAAGTTTTACATCTGGATGAGAGAGCTATCTTACTCAGTTCAAAAGTGTCTAATGACTTCTAACTCTTCTAAATTCTTGTTCTCTCACACTCTCTCACATTGCCCTGACATTTTTACTTGTATATATAGGCAAATATGTACAAGCTCATAACCAAACAAAAGTATAAGTGAGCTAACTCTAAATTAATGTACATATGTATACACATCTTCATCCTCTGAGTATATACTTTCTTCATGCTTCATAACTTGATCTTTTCTTCAATCCTTGACTTCAAAAACTTCATCAAAACTTCAATTGTTGATTGCCTTGCACCAACAGCTCCCCCTCAATCATCAATTGAGGTTTTCTCTATCTTCTTTATATCTGCCATGTCTTTGAATCTCTGTAGCTTTGGTCCATCCAAGCTTTTGGTTAGCATATCAGCTGTCTCGTCTTTTGTTGAAGTATGTATAACTTCAATCTCCTTATCCATCACCTTCTCTCTTAGAAAATGATACTGAATCTCAATGTGTTTAGTCCTTTCATGAAAAACAGGATTAGCAGCTAAATACAATGAACTCATGTTATCTCCATGAATAGTGGGTGTACTCTGAATGATGCCAAAACTCTTCATAAGAGTCTTAAGCCATATCACTTCCTTTGCAGCTTCAACCATACCTTTTTACTCAGCCTCTATGGATGATAAATCAATTGTGTGTTGCTTCTTTGAACACCATGAAATTAACTTATCTCCCACATAACACAAGTATCCATAAGTTGATCTCCTATCATCAGGATTACCTGCCCAATCTTTATCACTATATATCTTGATGTTTGTATCTGATGTAACCATAATACAAACCTTCTTTGAGTGTACCCTTAATGTACCTCAACACTCTTTGTCCTGCAATACAATGTTCTTTCCTATGACAATGCATGAATTGAGATAATACTCCAACTGCATATGACAAGTCAGGCCTAGTTAATGTAGCATAGATCATACTACCAACCAAACTTTGATATAGCTTCATATCCTTAAACTCTTCTCCTCCATATCTGCTCAATTTGTGATTCACCTCCATTGGAGTAGGTGCTACCCTGCAATCATCCATTTTAAACTTGATCAACAAGTTTTTCAAATACCTTTCTTGAGTTACATACACTCCATGTTGAGTATATGAGATCTCCATGCCCAAGAAATATGACAAGTCTCCCAAGTCACTAATCTTGAACTCTTTCTCCATTTGTTTCTTTAGGCTTTGAATGCCTTTCTCATTTGTAGCCCTAAGAATTATATCATCAACATATCTGCACATGTAAATGAACCCATCATCACTTGCTTTGATAAGCAAGCTACTATCTGCTTTTGATACTTGAAAACCAAGTTCCTTCAAGAACTTCACAAGTCCATAATTCCATGCCCTTGGGGCCTGCTTCAAACCATACAAAGCTCTCTTGAGCTTACGTACATGATCTTGATACCTTTCATCTCTGAATACTTGTGGTTGCTCCATGAAAACATCATCTGAAATATAACCATTTAGAAAAGCACTCTTCACATCTAATTGACATAATTTCCAACCTTTACATGTAGCAATGGCTATGAGTGTCCTGATAGTTGTCATCTTTGCCACAAGACTATAGGTCTCATCATAATCTATACCATATGTCTCAGCAAACCCTTTCACAACAAGTCTAGCTTTATACCTAGACATACTTCCATCTGCATACCTCTTTGTCTTGTAGACCCATTTGCATCCAATGATCTTCTGACTATTTGGTTTAGGAACCAAATCCCATGTCTCATTTTCCATCAATGCATCATACTCTTCCTACATAGCTTTCTCCCAATTTTCCTTACTTTTTGCCTCTTCATATGTAGAAGGGTCTTCATCTCCCTTTATCATATAAGCCTAATCTTTGGTAGCCAAAAAAGAAGTGTCATAACTATACCTTGTAGGTTGCCATTTGTCTTGATGACCTTCTGAGTTCTCCACTTCTTGATGTTTCTGGTTCATCACATTTTGGATCAAACCTTGGAACCTCTGCAACCTCAACCTGTACTTCATTGTTCTCCTCTTCATCAAATATCTAAACCTTTGATTTACCTTTCTTTTGATTCATAACTTCTTCATCTCCTGCATAAATATTGATTGTACATGCATACCAAGTACCTTGCTCATCAAATGTAACATCCTTTGACACAAGGAACTGTTTTGTGGATGGATTCCACAACCTATATCCCATCTGCTTATCATCATATCCAATGAACAAATATTTTTCAGCTTTAGGTTCCAATTTGTGCCTCAATTGAGATGGCACATATGCATATGCCAAACATCCAAATACTTTGCAATGATCTAGAGTAGGTCTCTTACCCCACCATGCCTCATATGGTGTCATACCCTGCAAAGCTTTACATGGTACTCTATTGAACAAATATGTGGCTGTATTTATAGCCTCAGCCCACAAATAATTTGGGCAATTTTTCTCCTTCATCATGGATCTTGCAAACTCAACAAGAGTTTTATTCCTCCTTTCTGCTATACCATTTTGTTGAGGAGATTACCTGCAAGTAATTTCCCTTTTTATACCTACATTCCACAAGTAGTCACTAAACTCATTAGAGAAATACTCTCCCCCTCCATCTGACTTTAGTCTCTTTAACTTTTGACCTCTAATTCTTTTCTGCATACGCATGATAATGCTTGAATGTATTAAATACCTCTGACTTATCTTTGATCACATAAATAGTGATCCATCTGGTAGCATCATCAACATAAATTACATAACACCTTGAACCATTGATACTGAAATCCTTTGATGGTCCCCACACATTTGTGTGTACCAACTCAAGCTTCTCTAAATACATAAAACCATGTTTGGAATAAGATTGCTTATGAACCTTACCTAATTGACATGCCTCACATCTGTATGTCATATGTTGACCTGCAACATTAGGCAATCCAAGCACTAAACCATTGTTAACCATATCTTTAATACCTCTTTCATTAAAATGTCCAAGCCTTTTGTGCCAAAGACCTAACTCAGAGATCTTATGTCCTCCATAAGTGAACAAGGCATGACCAACATTACCTTGAATCTTCAATGTGAAGAGCCTTCCTTCTTTCTTTCTTGAAACAATTTGTTTATACCCATTGCTAGGGTCTTCCACAGAAACTCCTTCATTAGTAAACCTTACTTCATAACCTTTTTCAACAATTTGCCTTACACTTATCAAATTCTTTGGAATTGTAGGAACATACAAAACCTTACTCAAGAGAGTACTTCCATCCTTGGCCTTCACTGATCCAATTGACATCACATTGTGCTTTGTATTGTCACCTGTTTGAACTACATGATTAGTTACCTTATTCTCCAAATCATTCATCAAAGCTATGTTGCCACTCAGGTGATTACTACACCTTGAGTCAATATAGAAAACTCTTTGGTCTTCACTTTGTCTTTCACAAGTTGCATTCATTATCAATGGTGAATCCTCCTTCTGATCTGAAGCATAATTGTAGTAGGTATTATTGTATTGTTGGCTTTAGAATCCTCTACCTGCATTTCTTCCAAAATAGCCTCTACTACCTCTACCTCTGAAATTACCTCTTTGACTTCTACCACCTCTTCCTCTTGAATTAAAATTCTGATTATATCCACCATTATTCTGAGTATTATGCCAACAATCATGAGCTAAGTGATTTGTCTTACCACAGATCTAGCAAGCTTTGACTCCATCTTTATTACTTCTACCTCTTCCTCTACCTTTGCCACCTCCTCTTCCTCTAAGGAAGTTAGCCTGGCTAGTTGTACCTTCATCTTCATTTGCTTGTTGTTTCCCTTTGCTATTCTTCTTCTTATCCTTTGAATACATTGCTTGAACTGCACTTTTATCACCTTCACCTTTGACATCCTGCTCAAAGGTTAGCATGTGTCCTAGCAACTGCTTTCAATCAGGAGTAAAATGATCTAGTGATAATTCAGTAGACAAAATGAATGGCTTCCATTTGTCATCACCTCTCAAACCTGTGAGGATTTTCCTTACCAATTTTTCCTCCTCAATATCTTCATCAACTGCTCCTAATGCATCTGCAATGTCCTTCATCCTTGTTACATAATCTGAGATGGATTGAGAGGCCTTCTTCTTGAATGTGGTAAATTCTGCCCACAAGGATGGGTTCCTTGACTTTGTGGTGTTTTGGAAATGCTCTTCCAAAGCATTCCATATATCACGTGTACTTTCAAGACCTCTAATGTGAGGTAGCAAGTAGTCATTAACTCCCATATAGATAATGCTCCTAGCTTGAGCATCTCTTTTCATCCAAGTCTTCAATTTTGACAATTCATCCCTAGTTGGAACACTAGGATCTCTAAACTGAGGCTTTTCTTCTTCACCTCTGATATAACCTATCAAGTCTTTGCTCATAAGATGAGCTTCCATCCTCATTGACCATGCTGGATAGTTTTCTCTATCCAGTTTCTCTATATGAAGAGAATCTCCCATCCTTTCTTCACACGTGTATTAAATTCTTCAACCTTTATAGGGAATAAGTGTACCTTTACTTTGAATGAAGTTCCTTCTAGTCTTCTTGATATCTTCTGACCTCCTTCTCAAGCTTTGCTTTCAAGCTTTCACCTTTTGTATCTTCAAATGTTGAATTCTTTATAATTGCAGCAGTCAAGGTCCTCCTTTCTTCAATTTTGATGCTTCCTGCTCTGATACCACTGATGGAGAGTGTTAATCTCCAAAAGAACAAGCTATCCTTGAAGTTAGAGCACCTCTATATCAAGAATAACTTAAAACCTTCACCAATTTGGAGGATCAATGCTCAACTACCTAAATCTTGAACAAACTATGAAGAAGATGACTTCACAGAAAGTCTGCTACACATAACTCACTCATTGACTTATCAAATGTGTAACGTTTTTTATAAAAATTTGTACAAGGTGTCAAAACTATAGTTTGCACACCTCCTCCAAGTTAAAGAATTCCAAAAGACTCAGTAGATCTTGAGAAATGATCTCAACATGTTACCTATGTCTAAAATTGTAGTTGTTTACAATCGACTTTGACACCTACAACTTCTAAAGCTTGCTTCTCCCAAACTTAGCCCGTTTAAGCAAATGCTTTTAGCCATAGATGGATTACCTTACAAATTAGATTTTGACTCCTGATTTGTGCAAACCTTTATACTGTGCACTGAAACCTGACCATTTCTTTGATCATCGAGATTGCACCTGTTTCAAAAGACACTCAACACTTTCTCACATATGAATGTTCCTACACATAATTCTCACAAGTGGTTTACAATTAGGCTCTCAAACTTTAACCATAGACTCATTAACTATGGAATTAGAAACCTACAAAACAATTCTTGAAATGATCAAGCACAAAAGGAGAACACACAAAAAAATCGGGTGCAACTTTTCTTCATTATTGAAAAGTTTTACATCTGGATGAGAGAGCTATCTTACTCAGTTCACAAGTGTCTAATGACTTCTAATTCTTCTAAATTCTTGTTCTCTCACACTCTCTCATATTTTCCCCTACATTTTTACTTGTATATATAGGCAAATATGTACAAGCTCATAACCAAACAAAAGTATAAGTGAGCTAACTCTAAATTAATGTACATATGTATACACATCTTCATCCTCTGAATATGTACTTTCTTCATGCTTCATAACTTGATCTTTTCTTCAATCCTTGACTTCAAAAACTTCATCAAAACTTCAATTGTTGATTGCCTTGCACCAACAATGATGTATACAACAGTATGCACAACTTCCGTCCAATAACAATGAGGCATATTCTTCTCAACCATCAAGGCTCTTGCTATTTTTGAATATTTTTGTGTTCAGCAATGCCATTCTGTTGTGGTGTGTACCTCCATGAAAACTGATGCCGAATTCCATGATTTTTTAGAAAACTGCTAAACTCATTTGGCTTGTATTCACCTCCTCCATCAGATCTTAATGTATGAATGTACTTCCCTATCTGCTTTTCCACCATAGCTTTAAAATTCTGGAAATGATTGAACACCTCACTCTTCTCTTTCATGAAATAACCCATACTTTGCGTGTATGGTCATCAATGAAAGTAACATAAAACCTGCAACCACCCATAGATGTGGTCTTTGATGGACCCCAAACATCCGTATGTACTACATCTAGTACATTCTCACTAACATGCTTTTCATGTGGAAATGATGCTCTTCACTATTTACCAAATTCACATGCTGCACATACCTTTTGCATTTCTGCAACTTTGAAATTTGGTAGTCGATGGACAATCTCCTTTGATTGCATCGATTTCAGCCTTTGCAAGTTTGCATGTCCAATCTGTTTTGCATCATCTCTATATCTACAATAACTCCTTCACCTTTTGCAAACATGGCTACATTCATTTCAGGAATCTTCACATTTAAGGTGAGCATCCTACCCACTTTGTTTCCTTTCACAGCCAATCTTCCATTCTTCTTGTACTCTTCTACATATAATGCATCAGCATTGAACCTGACTTGTAATCCCTAGTCAACCATTTGTCCAACAGGAACTAGATTCTTTGTTATATTTGGAACATGCAGCACATCAGCAAGATGTTTTACCTTTCCATCCTCCATCGATAGTGCTATGTTTCTTGTATGCTCAATAGGATGTCATGTGTCATCACTTGTTTCAACATATCCAGGAACTGACAATTATGCAAAGTACTAAACCATTTCGTATGACTGACCATGTGATTTGAAGCACTTGAATCAACATACCAAACATTATCATTTGATTTTGAAACACCAGTAGACATCGTATTCATCATGTGATGTTGAACCATGAACAACTTCTTAGAATCATCTGTACTTGTGGATGCATAGTTATTCTGCTGCCTTCTGTTATTTTGATTCTTCAACCTGCAATCACGTCCAAGTGTCCAGGTTTACCACAATTCCAACATCCTTTAATGTCATTACCTGAATCATTCCTTTGGAAATTTTTGCGGCCTCTTTGGCTCCCCTTGCCTCAAAACTATCCTCTTCCTCCTGTATGATTCTGTTGTTGACTTTGGTCTTGGTTACTATTTCCTCTTCCTCTGCCTCTTTCTCTACCAGAGTAGAATACCTACGCAGAACTAGATTTTCCTTGGGAGTTTGAATCCTCGCCAAGATTCTTTTCTTCAATGATCAACATAGATACGAGATCAACAAAATTCGGAATATTCTCCCTAGTCTGTATAGAAGTTCTGAACTGCTTATATGCAGCTCCTAATCCATGAAGACACACTTCCACCTTATCATCATCATCTACATTCATGCCAATAGATGCAAGTGACTCACATATGCTTTTGATTTTCAAGGTGTAGTCACTTACCGACATGATCTTCTTCTCCAATGTATGCAGCTCATTTTTGAGTTGCAATTTCCATGCCTTTGTATTGGTCTCATACAATGTGGCCAAACTGTTCCAAGCCTCTTTTGGAGTCTTGGCATCCTGTATGTGTCCAATCATGCTATCTTGTATGCTAACAGATAGCCACTACATTACCTTTTGTTCTCCTTGATTACATTCCTCATATGTTCTTACCTGATGTGCAGTTTGATTCCTTTCTAGTAACTGTGGAACATTTTCATTCTCTCCTTCGATGTACTTCCAGTAGCCTTTTCCTATCAAGAAATTCGTCATTCTGAATCTCCAAGCATGGAAGTTGTTCTTGTCTAGCTTATCGCTCATAAGCGGACTCATTCCATCTTCGTTTTCCATTTCTATAGCAATTCACAACACTGCAAAACACTACAAGCGGCACTTCTGCTTGAACATGTTCGCACTATGATGTGACAATTTGATCTCAAAAAAACAAAGTTTTCGTGTATCAGCAGTACATGGAATCGCTTGAAATTATGGATCTGGAATATATGAGTGTTGTCGAACACAATGCATGTTACAGTTTCTGAAACTAACCTGGTTTTTCGACAGGCCCCACCTTGCGATTTCAAAACGAAGGTCGACATGGCTCTGAAACTTCCATCTCACAAAAACAAGTGACCCTAAAGGGAAAACTATCGAAAATATTTTGAGGTCTTCTACCTTCACGCCGATTTTCGTAGCAAACGGAGGTCGTTTGTGAATTGTATTTTCTCCATGCCTTGCTACATACTCTTCACCGTCGCCTTCTTCACGAGCTCTCTACACCCACACTGGCTCTGATACCATGTCATGAGGAAGGAGATAAGGAAGAGAGCTCACACACACACTCTCACTCTCAAGGAGAAGCACACACACAGATTGAGGTAGGGAAGAATGATCTTCTTCTTCTTCTTCTTCTTCTATTACATAAAAAGGAATGTACATGAAGGACCTAAAAAACAAGAATACAAACAAGTGCAATATTTAAAGATCAGTACATAAGGAAAAAACCTAATGTCCACAAATGAGTGAGTTGGCAAGGAAAAAATGTGCCATACTCTTAGTAGATAAATCTAATAAATCTCAATGAAGTATCCCTGACATATACCAGCGTGACCGCTATACATGTCAGAGAAACGAAAAACTGGTACGTGTCATCCTGGATCATTACATGTTGAGCTTGATATTTTAACAAAGACTATCTCATGTTGCTTAGTCTAACCAAGAATAATGCCTTGCCTTGATTTTAGTGTCGGTTCACATACGCTCCTAACTGCTAGAGTGTCTTGGTGCTCACTTTGATGTCCCAAGATTGTCTCCAAATGTGGGCAGCCAATGAATCCCTTTTTTGTCCTATAGTGACTTTATAATAAAACAAAAATTTGAATTCGGTGCCATACTTTCACTTCTGCATACACTCCTGCTTCACATACCTTCACATTTTGCCTTTTAATTCAAACATGCACCTAAGAGAGGGTTCACTTTAACCTTCCAAAAACTTTAAAAACACTTTGAACCTTAGAGTAATTACATAAAGACACTCTACAACCTGCAACCAACTTTCTGTAAAATATGACCTTTGTGAACAATTGCTCGTGCACCACCTATGCACAATGGCACCCGAACTTTGAACGCTTTGACTTTGCCCATGTTGATTTTGACCTTGAACATGTTGACTTTGATAGGTTTGACTTTGATCGGTTTGACTTTGATCTTGACTTGATTATGGTTGACTTTGACCAATATGACTTTTATGGGCTCAGCACTATCTATCTATCTATCTATCCATCTATCTGTTGGTGCAAGGCAATCAACAATTGTAGTTTTGATGAAGTTTTTGAAGTCAAGGATTGAAGAAAAGATCAAGTTATGAAGCATGAAGAAAGTACATATTCAGAGGATGAAGATGTGTATACATATGTACATTAATTTAGAGTTAGCTCACTTATACTTTTGTTTGGTTATGAGCTTGTATGTATTTGCCTATATATACAAGTAAAAATGTCGGGGAAAATATGAGAGAGTGTGAGAGAACAAGAATTTAGAAGAATTAGAAGTCATTAGAAACTTGTGAAGTGAGTAAGATAGCTCTCTCATTCAGATCTAAAACTTTTCAATAATGAAGAAAAGTTGCGCTCGATTTTTCTGTGTGTTCTCCTTCTATGCTTGATCATTTCAAGAATCCTTTTGTAAGTGTCTAACTCCATAGTTAATGAGTCTATGGTTAAATTTTGAGAGCCGAATTGTAAACAAGCTATGAGAATTATGTGTAGGAACATTCATATGTGAGAAAGTGTTGAGTGTCTTTTGAAACATGTGCAATCTCGATGGTCAAAGAAATGGTCAATTCTCAATGCAGAGTGTAATGTTTTGCACAAATTAGGAGTCAAAATCTAAGTTGGAAGGTATGCCATCTATGGCTAAAAGCATTAGCTTAAACAGGTTATAGTTTGAACCAAGCTTTAGAAGTTGCAGGTGTCAAAGTCGATTGTAAAGAACTATAGTTTTAGACATGGGTAACTTGTTGAGATCATTTCTCAAGATCTACTACATCTTCTGGAATGATTTAACTTGGAGGAGGTGTGGAAACTATAGGCGACAATTTGTAGAAAGTTTTATAAAAAACTTTACACATTTGATAAGTCAATGAGTGATTTATGTGCAACAGAAATTCAGTGAAGTCATCTTCTTCACAGTTTGTTCAAGATTTTGGTGGTTGAGCATTGATCCTCCAAATTTGTGAAGGTTTTAAGTTATTCTTGATATAGAGGTGCTCTAACTTCAAGGATAACTTGTTCTTTTGGAGATTAACACTCTCCATCACATTTGTCCAACAAAAAAAAGATTCTTTGTTATATTTAGAACATGCAGCACATCAGCAAGATGTTTTACCTTCCCGTCCTCCATAGACAGTGTTCCTGTATGCTTGATAGGGTGTGATGTGTTATCACCTATTTCAACATATCCATTTTGCATGACTAGTCATGTGATTTGAAGAACCTGAAACAACATACTAGACATTATCATTTGATTTTGAGACACCAGCAGACATTGTATTCATCATGTGATGTTGAACCATGAACAACTTCTCAAAATCATCTACACTTGTGGATGCATACTTGTTTTGTTGCCTTTCGTTTTTTTTATTCTTCAACCTACACCTTCAAAGTGTTGAGGTTTACCACAATTCTAGCATCATTTCCTGTCATTATCTGAATCATTTCTTTGGAAATTTTTGCGACCTCTTTGGCTCCCCCTGCCTCAAAACTGTCCTCTTCCTCTTGCATGATTCTGTTGTTGACCTTGTTCTTGGTTACTATTTCCTCTTCCACTTCTGAAACCTCTACCTCTACCTCTTCCTCTGCTATAGTAGAATACCTGCTCAGAACTAGGTTTTCCTTGGGAGTTTGAATCCTCACCAAGATTCTTTTCTTCAATAATTAGCATGGATACCAGATTAGCAGAATTTGGAATATTTTCCCTAGTCTGTATAGAAGTTCTGAACTGCTTATATGCATCTCCTAACCCACGAAGGCACTTTTCCACCTTATCATCATCATCTACATTCATGCCAATAGATGCAAGTGACTCACATATGCTTTTGATTTTTAGAGTGTAGTCACTTACCGACATGCCCTTCTTCTCCAATGTATGCAGCTCGTACATTGGAGTCTCTTACCTACATGTCCTTCTTACCAACATGCCTTTCTTTTCCAATTTTGCAATCTCCGTGCCTTTGTATTAGTCTCATACAATGTGACCAAGCTGTTCCAAGCCTCTTTTGGAGTCTTGGCATACTGTATGTGTCCAATCATGCTATCCTATATGATAACAGATATCCAATACATTACCTTTCGTACTCCTTGATTCCATTCTTCATATGCTCTTAACTGGTCTGCAGTTCGATTCCTCTTTGGTAACTGTGGAGCGTTTTTGTTCTCTCCTTTGATGTACTTCTAGTAGCCTTTTCCCATCAGGAAATTCATCATTCTGAATCTACAAGCATGGAAGTTGTTCTTGTCTAGCTTATCACTCATAAGTTGAATCATTCCATCTGTGTTTGCCATTTCTACAGCTATTCATAACATTGCAAAACACTACAAGCAGCACTTCTACTTAAACACTATCCCACAATGACGTGACAGCTCGATCTCTAAAAAACACTATTTTCATGTATCAACAGTACATGAAATCGCTTGAAATTCTGGATCTGGAATACATGAGTGTTACCAAATACAATACAAGTTATAGCTTCAAAAACTAACCTACTTTTTCTATGAGCCCCACCTTACGGCCTCAAAATGGAGGTCTTCTACCTTCATGCCAATTTTCATAGCAATCTGAGGTCGTTTGTGAATCGTGCTTTCTCCATGCCGTCTTGCGTAATCTTCATCGTCGGTCTTCTCCACAAGCTCTCTATAGCCACACTAGCTCTCATACCATGTCACGAGGAAGGAGATAAGGAAGAGAGCTCACAATATACAAATGTGGAGCATGTAAATTTGGCAAAGCTCAGAGGCAACCATTCAACAGGAAGGGATACATTCATGAAGACTATTTGGAGCTTGTACACACTGATGTGTGGGGTCGTAGCAAAGATCTATCTAAATATCTATCTATCTCTCTATCTATCTATCTATCTATCTATCTATCTATCTATCTATCTATCTATCTATCTATCTATCTATCTATCTATCTATCTATCTATCTATCTATCTATCTATCTATCTATCTATCTATCTATCTATCTATCTATCTATCTATCTATCTATCTATCTATCTATCTATCTATCCATCTATCTATCTATCTATCTATCTATCTATCTATCTATCTATCTATCTATCTATCTATCTATGTGTCTATCTATCTATCTATCTGTCTGTCTGTTTGTCTATCTATCTATCTATCTATCTATCTATCTATCTATCTATCTATCTATCTATCTATCTATCTATCTATCTATCTATCTATCTATCTATCTATCTATCTATCTATCTATCTATCTATCTATCTATCTATCTATCTATCTATCTATCTATCTATCTGTCGATCTATATATCTCTCTATCTATCTATATATCTATCTATCTATCTATCTATCTATCTATCTATCTATCTATCTATCTATCTATCTATCTATCTATCTATCTATCTATCTATCTATCTATATGTCGATCTATATATCTCTCTATCTATCTATCTATCTATCTATCTATCTATCTATCTATCTATCTATCTATCTATCTATCTATCTATCTATCTATCTATCTATGTCACCAAATAGTAGCATTGATAGAAATCAAGTTTTGGCAAAGGTGCGTTGAAGTATTCGGTGAAACCAGCCCTAGCCCAAATATGTTGTAGCTCCTCTGAGTTCTAAAGGTCTTCAAAATCACGTTAAAAGATTTGATATTTGCCCCGCTTGTTACCATCAAAACAAAGCATGGCGTCATAGATGTAGTTGGCATCTGCTAGGGGCCCTGCTAGTCCTTGGAATTAGTGTGAGTTGCTTTGTACCTTTTTATTGCATCCTAGAGGAGGGTCATCGATAGGCATCAGTTGCGATGTAGGGTAACACTTAGCTAACAAATTACCAAAATTGACGACAAGCGCACTAGGGTCAGCCTCGGAAGTTCCTTCAGCTTGCATGATGATCAAAATAACTACGGAGATGATCTACTACAAAAGCGTAGCACATTACTATGGAAATTAATTATGATCTGAAAAAAGTGAGACCATAATCCCTTTCCATAACCGATGTGTAACCCGTGTAGGCGAGTGTCATGTGGTGGTTTATCGAATGATGTCTCATAAACTAATGCAGGTCACTAGACAACCTACATGCTATAGATAAAATGCATACATTGCTTTTGATGAGAGTTTATTATAAGTGATGATGGTTTAGTGCGGGTGAATTTGTACATGGTTTAATGGTTCTTGAATTATTACAAGGGTAAGGGCTAAACGGGATAGGTTTTATGTCATAGAAAGGATCGTGTGGAGGTTTTTGGACTGCACGTTTCGGCATCCATTTTCTAAGAGGTGGTGAGTGGGTGGTGTTTTTCTGTTGAGGCACAAAAGATGAGTCGTGCATTAGCGGTGTTGATGGGTGGGGTGATGTCAAAGGGATGTATATTACACGGCTTGAGTTTTGAGCTAAAATACAATTCTTGGGTACCCAAATTTGTGTGGGTGTGGGTTGATTGGTTAAGTACTCTTGGCAATCTTAATTTGTTTGGTCCTCGTAGATGGAGAAGAAAGTTGAGGAGATGTTGTATGTTGACTTTGATTCGGCCTTGACTCCTTATCGTGGTCTATGTTTTTGGAAACTGTTGGCACTTTCTGAACTTTTGGCACCCATACTTGCTTCATGCGTGTTGCCTTGGGTTGCTGATGCTGCTTCCACTTTTGGGTCATCTAGTATGCTTGTTGGTTGGGGTTCCTAAGTCGTGGTTGACTTCTTGGAGGTCATGGTTGTGGTTGAGAGGTCTGATTGGCACTCTACTTTGGAAAAGAAGGGACATCCAACACTTGCATGACCTACCCATCAAGAAGTGAGGCATTCTGTACCATAGATCTAGGCTTCTTCGCCAAAAGTGTGGAGCAGGGCCTGAAGAGGCTATCATGCCCATCTCTCTGCTGATGCAATCCACCTGACCACCAATGTAGTCCCTTCATATGCAAAGGAAGACAAGGGGAAGATCTCTTGACATCCTCATGAGTGGAAACTATCCATTGGCAGATCATCTTGGTTTCCCATTTGATGGATCTGACTTATCTGATGGATTTGTCCAAAGATTTTTCGATCCTCCTTTGCAATCACTTCATATGGTTTGGGGTTACATTCCTTAGGTGGGGTATTGTTAGGGAATTCAAGCAGTATCACTCGCTGCTGGTCTAAGATCCTAAGCTCAAGGGAGCCTTCTCTAAGGTTTAGGTCCACTGAGTGATTGTATGACCAATCTTAGCCAAGACCTAATGGTTCTATCAGGTCATCATCATGGCACACTAGGAGCTTCATAGTCATGGTCCCTTCGTGTATGAGGATAGGAAGGTCCACCTCACCCATGCAAGGGGTTTCCATGCCTCCTAGCCCTATGAGTCCTTATAGTGAGACCACTTAATCGCACAGTCACAACACCTAAATCAATTAAAGCCCTAAGCTCATGGCGGATGCTGCCTCGGACTAGCATGACTGTAACGAATGGTCTCTTATCCACGATGCTAGGATGAACAATTGACTTTGTTTGACACATGGCCATGGGGTATCTTGTTGGGATCTCAAAATGGTTGTAATGTTCTCTCCCTTGTCCTTGTCTTCTTAATTTCATGTGTTTAATGCATTCTAGAACTTCTACCTGAGTTTCCTTGCATATTCTCTTTTCTTCCTCCTTATGCTTCTTTTCCAATGTGAGTCGTCTAGGCATATCCTCAGTAAGAGGTTCCTGATAAAGCTTGACTCTATAGCCACTGATGTAATTAAGCATTTTCTCTCCTTCTAGGGTGGATAGTTGAACTACTCCACTTGTCGAGATTCTGTTAATAATCATAGGTCCATAACCACATTTCCCTAGCTTTCATGCGTGCTGTTTTAGCATGTACACTAGGGCTAAGTCACCTTCTTTTAAGCATTTATCTTTCATATGTGCATCAAAATAGGCTTTCTATCGCTTTTTGGCTGCATATATGCCTGCTACCACTTTTAGTTTGGTTTCTCCTAATCGTTCCAAGTCCGTTATCCTTGACGATAAATCATGGCTCGTCCACTGATGTTCGTGTGCAATCTCAATGAACTAGTCTAGAAAGTGAGTTCCTCGATTGCTCACTAGTTCTATAGGCAATCAATACCTCATAAAGACATTTTCAAATAAGAAATTTGTCATTGTGTGTGCATCATTCTTTTTCATAGCCTTAGCTTCTACCCATTTGGTAAGATAATATGTTGCTACTATGATGTATTAACTTGAGTGCCTTTGGTAGGGGGATTTATGGGTCCTACAAAGTCTATACCCCACTTAGAGAATGCACATCCTCCCATCATGGGTTTCAGTGGCATTTCATCTCTGTGAGTTAGGAAACTGAGTTCTTTAGCACACATCACATCTCTTAACATAGGTATGTGCACCCATGTGAAGAGTGGGCCACCATAATCTTGTGAATAAAATAGCTTTGATTATCCTGTCGGGGCCAAAATGACCTCTTGTGACACCTTGGTGTGCAGTCTCCAATACGCTCAAATAGTCACTCTCATGAACACATTGTCTTAGGTATCCATCTCTTCCTCGTTTATATAGGTTATTGCCAATAAGTGTGTAGTCTTGAGCTTCGTGCTCTAGACTTCATTGTCTTGCTAAAGTCATTCCTTGAGGGAATGTTTTCTTCCTCAAGTATGTCACCATTGGTTGAGTCCATTATGGTGTAAGAGATACATGGTACAAAGTGGCATGTTCCATTGGTGGTTTTTCACAACAAACAGGGCATTCCTTACATAGCCTATAGACATCTACTTCCATAGAAGGCCAATATACTCCTAGTGTGTGTAGAGTCTGCAATGTTTGGTGTTTCAAATGATGTTGCTTCAGTGCACCTACATGTGCTAATTGCAACCAATTATTGTAATCTGATTCATCTACACAACCAGCAAGATTTTTTTGATTATCTTGTTTATATATGCTTCCTACTAGTATCGGGTATCTTTGGGATTTGGTGATTTCTCCTTCTTTGATCCTAATCCTAGGAGTCTTGGGTCCAAATGTGAGAATATGGACAATGTTCTTGGCCCATTCAGGCACTATCTCAAGATTGAACAAGTATGCATCTGGCAATTCATCCGCTATTCCTTGAGGAGCTTCTCCCGTACTTAATCGTGAAAGATGATTGGCTCTAAGGTGGGTTCTTCCCTTCCTGACTACGACCTCAAAGTGATATTCCATTAGTAATAGAAATCAACGTATCAATCATCAAATGTTACAAGGCTTATTGACTAAGTACAACAATGCATGATGATCCGTGAAGAATTTGAACTTGTTTGCCAATAAGTAATGCTTGAATTTCTTTACTGTATAAATCATTCCTAATCCTTTGCACTCTGTCGTGGTGTAATTTCTCTCTGCTGCATTTAGCTGCCTACTTGTATAAGCTATGGGAAGATCCATATTACCTTCATTCATAAGTTGTGCCAACACACATCCTATGGCATAGTTGAATGCATCCACATGTACATGGAATGACTTACTCCAATCTAGGGTCGTTAATATAAGTGTTGAACATAAGCATCATTTAAGTTCATCGAATGATTTCTCACATTCATTCGTCCCTTCAAACTTCATCGAAAGTGAGTATAGAGGCTTTGCTATGATAGCATACATGTGTATAAATCATCGATAATAACCACAATGACCCATGAAAGTCTGTACTTATTTTACATTTTTTGGCCTAGGTAGCTCTGCAATAACTCTGTTCTTCTTTTCATCAGTAGAGATTCCATTTTTTGACACAATGTGTCGTGGAATTTTTCCTTGCCTGACCATGAAAACACACTTTTTTGGGTTCAAGCAAACCTGATATTCTCGACATTTGTCAAAAATTATCCTTAATTTGAGGATATGGGTATGTCTCATGTTAGAATGAGCACATACGGCATCCACATAAACTTCCAATCTCTCCTTAAGAATTCCTTAAAAACATGACACATTAGTCGCGAGAAAGTAGAGGGTGCATTTGTGAGCCCAAATGGCATTACATAAAATGCAAATATGCCCCACTCTATGGCAAACACCATCTTGTGTCAATCTTAAGGAGCAATGGCTACCTGATTATAGCCTGAGAATCCATCAAGGAAGTTGTAGACTTCCTTGCCCGTTACTCTTTCCAATAAGTGCTCTGTGATAAGAAGAGGATAACTATCTCTAATCGTGGTGGCATTAACATTTTTAAGGTTAATACACACACACAATTTCCCATTTGTCTTGGGTACAACCACAATGGGGGATACCCATTCGGTATGTTCAATTTCATAAATGAATCTTGCTTCTATCAAGTAGTCCATCTCTTCTTTAATCTTGGCCGCATAGTTATCATTGTATGTGTATGGTTTCTGCTTAGTAGGTTTGGCCTTTGGAGTCATAGGGATCCTATGAGAGCATATATCTCGGTCCTTTCAAATCTTTGTAACTCCAAACGAACACATCTCTATACTCTCACAATAGGGCATTTAATCTTCTTCTTCTTCTTCTTCCATCTTTAAGTCATGTCCTATGTATGTACAGTTTTCTTCTCCTTCTTCTATTGTGATGATTTTCTTGGTTTTCTCTCGATTATCAAATGCATCTCTAATGCCTGATTCTCATTTAGGCATTCATACCATGATTCCTCTATCTTCTATTTCATACTTTTTGAAGTTCTTCGGTACTTCCATGAGTTGTTCTTCTTCTTCTTCTGTCTTAGGTGAGTTCTTTCTCTTCTTATGCTTACTTTCTGTATCTTCTCTAAGTGACTTGGGTTGTTCAGTTTGATTTTCCTTGTCCATTTCAGGGATACTCCTCTTTTGTTGAACAAAAGGGTTCCATGATAATGGACTCTAGATCAAGTAGAGATACTCCTCTTCTGTTGAACAAAAGGGTTCCATGATAATGGACTCTAGATCCTCATCACTTGTATCATCTAGTTGTTGAGACAAATACACACATTCTTCTAGAACGGGCTCTTCCTCTAGGGGTTCTATCATAAAGATTGAAATATCGTATCCATCCTCATCACAGTGAGGGGCCTTTGTTCTTCGTTTATTGCTATATCCGACATGGCTAAGATCTTTGCCCAACCACGAAGCTCAAATTCCTCATCTCGAAACACTATCTGTGCATAAGTAGGATTATGAAGAGTTCTTGGATGTCATTCTGGACCTAAAGTTCTGGCTTCTAATCGTTCTTCCTCTTGTTTGGCTACCTTACACATCCATAGATGAGTGTTCTCATGCAACCATGATGGGTCTTGATTCTAATGAATGCATCGACTCTATTTCTTCTTGCGTCTTATGGATTTTATTCCATTGTTTTAAGGGTACATCACAATGAGAATAATCCTTGATATTAACTTTGGTTGTCACTCCTAAATGTTGCAAGTACAAAGAATCAATTCCCCAATCTTGTACAATTTGGAACTGGCACATGAATGGTCATCCTAAAATCATCGTGTATGCATGATTTTTCTCAAAATCACAAATGGAAAAGTGTGCTCAAATTCTACACCACAAGTGGTAAGAGATATGCCTTCTTGTAAGCCAAATGGCTTCTCAATGTGTCTATCAGCCATTTGAAGCTTCATTCTTGTGGGTCTTAGTGTTGGCTTACCCCAACGTTTCCATAAAGCAGTGGTAGTGATGGCTACTCCCACTCATGAATATAGGATGGCTTTGGTGGTGTAGCCTTGATGGGTTATTGGAAGATAGGTATTACCTTCCTCTCCCTTGCTCATGTCTCCAACTCTTTCCACATGTATTTCTGGTACCTTCTTGTGTGAACCTACTTGAGAGTGCATGGTAGCAACCTCTAGGAATTGGTTTGCTATGTGCTTCCACAACTCTAGTTTAATCTTCAATAATTCCTCTAAAGTGAGATGACACTACAATTAAGTGTTCTTTATCATATCAGTATTCCTAGGGATTGCTGATTCTTCATTTCCAACTATTATGGTGGGTGCTCTCATACTAATAGACTTAGCTTCCCAAGGTCCTATGAACTAAGGTAACTCTTGTAAGGAGTTAGATTCAAAATTTGTTTGTGCATTAAGATGCTCTTCCTCTACATCATCATATATGGAAGGTATGTCTTGGGGAAATTGTTCTTGAAAGTCATCTATCTCTTGAATAGGGGGATGGGTTTGTATGTGAACACACTAGGACCGTCGAGGCACTTTTTTCCCTCTTTAGGAGGTTTTTTTCCCCCAGCTTGTATATATTGCAATTGCCCTAATGGGCTACTTATCTTTGTAAATTCTCTAGTAATACATTCAGCATTGTGCGTTGTGCTCCAAGCTTCTTCTCCTTCCTTGTGTTGTGCTTCCGCAGACACCTATCTCCAATAGTTTGCTGAAATTCTTCTTGGACAGCACCTCCATCATCTTTGCAATCTTCTTCAAGAATCTTCTCTTTCCCTTTATCTCCAAACCATGGTCTTAGCTCATCAAATACCACATCTCGTGAGACTCGTAGTTCCTTTGACATAGGATTGTAGCACCTGTATCCCTTTTGCTCCGATGAATATCCAATGAAAATACATTTTTTTGACTTTGCCTCCATCTTTGTCCTTAGTTCTTGAGGGATGTGAACATAACACACACATCCAAAAACTTTGAGATGTGTAAGGTCATGTTTCTTACCTGAATAAACCTCCTCGGGAGTTAGATTATGCACTCCAGCTGTTGTGCACTTGTTCATCAAATAAACAACCGTACTAGTTGCTTGAGTCCAATAGTTTAGTGGCACCTTCATCTCGTTGAGCATGCACCTTGCAACTTTTGTGATATGTCTATTTTTCCTTTCATCTATTCCATTTTGTTGAGGTGTGTATCTACATGTAAATTGTCCCTTGATGCCATTTTCATAAAGAAAATTTGAAAATTCTTTGGAGAAATATTATCCTCCTCCATCGGACCTCAAGGTCTTTATGTAGCGTCCTGTTTCCTTTTCTACCTGTGCTTTAAATCTCTTGAACATGGAGAACACATCTGATTTTTGTTTTATGCAGAACATCCATACTTTTCTTGAATGATCATCAATAAAAGTGACCAAATATCTATTACCAGCCACTGATGGTTGTTGTGATGGTCCCCATACATCCGTGTGTATCAAGTCGAGGACATTCATTGCCACATAGTTGCTCTTCTTGAATGGTTGTCAAGTTTGCTTTCCTAGTTGGCATGCTTCACAAAACTCATGTAGTCCAACATCATTGAATCTTGGAAGACCTCTTACCACTTCATGGTTGCTCATGTCCTTGAGCTTGGGAATGTTGATATGTCCAAACCTTTTGTGCCACAAATCGATTTCAGCAATCCTCTTGTTTCCAAACTGAATATAAATCACCTTTCCATGTGGTTGTTGAATGTCCAAAGTGAACATCCTACCTTCTTTCCTTCCTTGAGCAATGACCTTGAATCCTTCTTTGGGTTCTTTATAAAGCAGCCTCTTTCATTGAAGATACCATGATATCCTTTCTCTACATTTGTCCTACTGAAATCAAATTCTTCGCAATAGTAGGAACATGAAGAACATCAACCAATACCTTCTTATCTCCAAGCTTGATATCTCCAACATGCTCAATTGCGTGTTGAGTCTCATCGCCGGTCTCCACACATCCTTTTCCACTTGGAGCTTCTAGCTTTGTGAATAAATCTCCTTGGCATGTCATATGGTTGTTGCAACCTAAATCTGAGAACCAATTTTTATCATCACTTCTCGGGTTGTTGTACTCATGCTTCATGGCAAGAATGGTTTGCTTGTCTCCTTCACTTGATGTACTCGCATGGTTATTTTGGATCCTTTGGTTGCCTCCATTCAGCCTTCCATTCTTTTGCCAACAATCATTTGCATAATGTCCTAGTTTACCACAATGATATCATGTTATACCTTTATGAGGATTGTATAAACCTTGACCTCTTCCTCTATTTCTTCTTCGACCTCTTCCATGTGTGTTGTCATTTGAGTTGTCCTTGTTGTCCTCCGAGTTGTGTTGGCTGAAATTTGTGTTGCTGTAGCTTCTTCCTCTTCCTCTCGAGCCTCATCTTGAGTTCCTTCCTCTACCTCGTACTGCATATAACATTTGACTATGGCTGTCCTTACCTTTGTTGCCTTCTCCTTGTTGAGCAACCTCTTCAGCCACAAGATTTGGTATAATCTCATTGAATGTTTGTAGAGGGTCTCTATAAAGAATGTTTGTGATGAGGGGCTTCCACTTTTCTTCACTCCTCAAGCCATTGAGGGTTGTTTGGACGATGTCTTCCTCTTCTATCTTGCATCCAAATGATGCTAGCTGAACTCAAAGCTCCTTGATCCTCAATGTATACTCACTAATGCTTTGGTTTGAGCTTTTCTTCATGTTGTTGAGCTCGTTCTTGAGTTGCATCCTCCAAGACCTTATTGAGGTAGCATACACCTTCTCCAATGCTTCCCAAACCTCCTTGGCTATTTCTAAGCTTTGCACCTGACCAATCATAGTGTTAGAAATAACTTGTGAAATGAGGAACATCATCCTTTGATTCTGTAGCTCAGTGATGAGTAGCACCTCCTTTAATGTCAATCCGGGAAGACGTGAGGATGGTATGAAGACCACGAGCAAGTGGAAGCACAAGTGCGTGAGTGAGAAGCACACAAGCATGCACACACATACACGCACACGCGCACACACGGCAAGAACAAAGAGAGTAAGACAATGGAATCACTTCTATTGCAACCAAGTTCTCATACAAGCTCAAACTACAAGAAGCTAGCCCCCAAAAATGAGCTCTCTAGCTCTATTTATAGTTTTTGACTAGCTTTGGCCCTGTCCAGACCTAGTGTCCGGCCTAGTTAAAAATTAGGTTCCAGGGCTTATTTGAGGGCCCAAACGAGATCTAAAAATTGTTGGGAGTGATGGTTGGATGCACTCAGAAGATTGAGTTGGTACTGCTAATCCTGCTTTGCACCAGCCCTCTATGATCCTTTTCTCCGATTCTACTTCTTGATAACGTGATGAAGATTGAGTCTTGTGGAAATTGATATAAGACTGTGCTCTAATTTTACTGAAAAAATTTCACCGAAATTTCACCAGACTACCACTGGACTGACACCGTAATTGTACTGAAATTGTACCGGAATGAACTTCAATTCTGTTTATAATTACTTCAAGTGAACATACA
Source organism: Ceratopteris richardii (assembly GCA_020310875.1). Taxonomy (NCBI): domain Eukaryota; kingdom Viridiplantae; phylum Streptophyta; class Polypodiopsida; order Polypodiales; family Pteridaceae; genus Ceratopteris; species Ceratopteris richardii. Next base: position 153,294,667 of record CM035436.1, on the reverse strand, counting down.
TGAGGTAAGGAAGTGATGCATGAACTTTCTGAACTTACTGAACTCTTTCTGAAATTTAAGAAAAAAAACTCCTCTAGTTCAGACAGCCTCTTTTCGGTCAGACTTTATACTGTGTGTAGATATCTTTTCCACTGGAAAGATTGATCAACTAAAAGTAGAGATGTCTAGCTATAGAGTGAGCTATTTCTCATACAAAGCTTCGCATTACTCTGCGAAATCTATTTTGTTCTTCTACCGGAAAATTACTCGTTTACTATAAGAACTGCAACAGTGAGCACTTTGACTGTAATTTCTTGATTTCTCGAAATTGGCTAAATCAAATTGCTTCAAACTTTGTATGCGTGTGGTATGCTTTGAGCTGAATCTATCAAGCTTTGAATCACTTGATTTGGTTCAGTAGATCCTGAGATATACTTCTTCAAGGTTGACAGACTTGAAGATGATGACTCAGAGAATCACAGAGTAGACGAATGTAAGTATTTGTATTAGATTATGTAAATGTACATTCCCATTGGCATGATAAACATAGCTCAATGGTACTCAGAGGTGTAGGCTATAGAGTAGACCTCACAACCTCAGTGATTGATACAGTAATGCCTCGGGATGAGTGAAGAACTGCCACGACATTTTTCCTTGTAGCTTTTATATGACTTGAATTAGAATTCAAATCAATCTCCTAAAATTTCTCACCTAAAAAATTGATTGAGATATTCTCTCGATCAATCAACCGCCTTTTCACGACTTTCAATCAATTAGGTGTGATTGCATAATGATGCGCCAAGTCATTTATATTTTTACAATAATAAAATGGTAAGAAATCATAGGCATAAGTTCCTATGGTCTTCGCTTCATGTATAGTCTTCAAAGTATATATCCAAGCCAAATGTGAAGGCTTGTGTTGCACCAACAGCTCCCCCTCAAGCCAAACATTTTTGACTCAAGTCTTCAGCTTCATTCTTCAATCACATCCTGCAATCCAATCATGGATTTGAATCTGCATAACTTAGTTCCATCCAAAGCTTTAGTGAGTAAATCTGCACATTGCATATTAGTGGACACATAAGTCAACTGAATGTCTTTACTAAGCAACTTCTCTCTCACATAGTGGTAATGAACCTCTATGTGTTTTGTTCTGGCATGATATATTGGATTAGCTGCAAGGTGAAGAGAACTTGTATTATCTCCAAAGATAATTGGTGATCTTGTATATAAGCCTAACTCTGTATACAACAGCTTCAACCAGATAGCTTCTTGAGTGGCATTTGCTAGCCCTCTATACTCTGCTTCAGTAGATGACAATGCTACTGTAGGTTGTTTCTTGGCTGACCAAGAAATAGGTTTATCACCTGCAAAACAAATATAGCCTGATGTGCTCCTCCTATCATCCTTGCATCCTGCCCAATCTGCATCTGAGTAAACTTTTATGTCAATATCTGATGTATAAGGAAAGTACAAACCATGGTTCTGAGTTCCCTTTAGATACTTCAAGATCTTCTTTGCTGCTTCTAGGTGAGGTACCCTTGGTTTGTGCATGAATTGGCTAAGCACACTTACACCATATGCTATGTCAATTCTAGTCAAGGTAGCATAGTTCAAACTACCTACCATACTTTGGTATCCTGTGATGTCTTGGACTTCTTCTCCTTCATGAGCACTTAGCTTTAGATTGACTTCCATTGGAATAGTAGATACTTTAGCATCCTGCAAGCCAAACTTCTTGACCATATCCTGTACATACTTCTTTTGAGTGATATATATACCTGAGTTGGTGTAGACTAACTCAAGACCTAAGAAATACTTTAATAATCCAAGATCACTAATCTTGAATTCTTTCATCATCTGCCCTTTGATGTGTCTAATCCCATTGACATCATTGCCTGTAATGATAATGTCATCAACATAGACACATAAATATATTACTTCTGTACTACTTCTCTTTATAAACAGAGAAGTGTCCGCTTTACTCATCACAAATCCTTGGTCTTGGAGGTAGGTTGTCAACTTGTAATTCCATGCTCTAGGTGCCTGCTTTAAACCATACAGAGCCTTCTTCAATTTACAAACATGATTTACCTTATTGGGTTCTTCATAGCCAGGTGGTTGTGACATGTAGACTTCTTTAGATATCCATCCATTCAAGAATGCATTCTTCACATCCAATTGGTACATGTTCCAATTTTTGGATGCAGCTACACTCACCATAACTCTGATAGTTGGCATCTTGGCCACAGGAGAAAATGTCTCCTCATAATCAATGCCTTGGGTTTGTGCAAAACCCTTGGCTACCAACCTAGCTTTGTACCTGTTTATTGTTCCATCTGAATTCTTCTTTAGTTTGTAGATCCATCTGGATCCTATTACCTTCATAGAGTCTTTCTTGGGTACCAAGTCCCAAGTATCACTTTCCTTGAGAGCCTCCATCTCTTCATCCATGGCTTCTCTCCATTCTAGTTTGGTAATTGCTTCTTCATAGGTACCTGGTTCTTCATTCAACAAGTCCTTTGCAAGATATACAGAATGTTTAGTTACAAGTGATGTGTCATACCCAAATCTGATAGGCTTCTTCTTTTCTCTCTGAGATCTCCTCATTGCTTGAGTTGAAGTTTCTGGTTTATCTTCTAATTGCTTCATCTTCATCTTTCCTTTGGACTTCCAAGCCTTGAACTCTTCAAGGTTTATTGTATCATCATCTGAGCTTGAATCTTCTTGCTGAGTTGGTTCTTCCTTAGTAAGCTTTGGAAAATCTTCTTCCATGTCATAGGGTAGACTAACTTTCCTGCATTCATTCTCATACCATGAGTCATTCTCATCAAATATGACATCTCTGCTTACCTTGAACCCTTTGTTTGTGGGGTTGTAGAATCTGTATCCCTTTTGGTTCAAATCATAACCAATGAAGATACATTTTTCAGCCTTAGGATCTAGCTTTCCCCTTACCTGTGAGGGAATATGCACATATGCTATACAACCAAAGATTTTGCAATGATCCAGAGAGGGTCTCTTACCATGCCAAGCTTCATATGGTGTCATGCCATCAAGTGATTTGGATGGCAACCTATTGATGAGATAAGTGGCAGTGGATACACTCTCTACCCAAAGATAATTTGGTAACTTTTTTTCATTAAGCATAGACCTCGCTGTTTCTACAATGAGTCTATTCCTTCTTTCAGCTACCCCATTTTGTTCAGGTGAGTACCTTGTAGTGATCTCCCTTTTGATGCCTCTTTCCTGCAAGAAATCTTCAAACTCATTGGAGAAGTACTCTCCTCCACCATCTGACCTTAGCCTGTTCAAGCTTCTTCCTGTTTGATTTTCAACAAGTGCAACATACCTCTTGAAACAATTAAACACTTCATCTTTATGCTTCATAAAGTATAAAATGGTCCACCTGCTATAATCATCAATGAAGGACACATAATACCTTGAACCAGAAATGGAAGGGTCCTTGCTAGGTCCCCAAACATCTGTGTGTACCAAGTCTAGGTAGTCTTCATGCATGAAACCTTTCCTTGAATATGGTAATCTGTGAGACTTACCAAATTGACATGATCCACATTTGTAAATCATGTGTTGCTTGGATACATTAGGTATCCCAAGCACACATTGATCCCTGCACATTTGCTTTAGAGTCCTTTCACCTATGTGCCCTAATCTCTTATGCCATATTTCTAACTCTGAAAGTGTCTGATCCTTATAATTATACAAAGCAATGTTCTTGGTGTCTTCTAGCTCAAATGTAAATAATCTACCTGATTTCTCCCCTTTGGCTATCCTTCTGAATCCATGTTTTGGGTCCTCCACATATGCTCCATGTTGTGTGAATCTGACCTGCAAACCTTTCTCCACAATCTGACCAACACTCATTAGATTCTTAGTGATAGTTGGTACATAGAGTACCCTGCTCAATAGATTCTGGTTACCATCACATGTCTTCACATTTCCAATTTTGACAACAGAGTGTTTAGTGTCATCACCTGTTTGTACCTGATGTTTGCCCGTGGGTTCTTCCAAATCAGAAAGTAGTGCCACATTTCCAGCTACATGGTTAGAACATCCTGAATCAATATAAAATAAGTGATCATCATTTGTACCTATCTTGGAGGTCATATTCATGATCAATAGGGAGTCATCTTGCTCCTCTGCATAGTTGTTGTAATCTCTTCTATTTCTGAATCCACCTTGATAATTTCCATTGTGGTTGTTGTTGTAATTTTTGTTGTATTGGTTGTTGTATCCATTGTAGCTTTGATGTTGGTTGAATATGCCTCTACCTTGAGAGTATCCACCTCTTGAGTAGCCTCTTCCTCTCTGATTCTTGTAGTTCTTGTAGCATTCATCTGTGGTATGATTGGACAATCCACAAATGTTGCATGGTGATGAGTTGTAGGGTCTCCCCCTACCTGACTTACCTCCTCTGCCTCTTCCTCTAGATGACCTACCTCTCCCTGCATAATTAGCTTGAGAGGTAGAGCCTTCTTCATCCTGTTTCTTCCCTTTACCTTTATCCTTAACTTTCTTATCAGTATAGAGAGCAGAGGGGTTGTTACCTTTTGATTGATCTCCAGCTTTTGTAAACTTTGCTTCATGTGTAAATAGTTGGCCAATGAGTGTTGTGAGATCAGGGGTATGCATGTCCATATAGAGATCCATTGCAGTGGTGAAACTTTCCCACTTATCATCTGCCTTGAGTCCATTTGTTACTTGCCTGACTATTTGCTCCTCTTCAATCTCCTCTCCAATGCTTGCTAATTGGTCTGCCACATCTTTGATCTTTGTCACATACTCTGAGACTGATTGCTTGGGCTGCTTCCTAAGGGTTGTGAACTCAATCCATAATTGATTCTTCCTAGCCCTTGTGTTGGAAGAAAAATAATTTGACAAGGTTTCCCAAGTCTCTTGGGAAGTCTTACAATTCCTTACATGAGGTAAAAGAAAGTCAGATATAGAGTTTAGAAGATAAGACCTTGCCAAAGCATCCTTTGCACACCATTGGTTGAGTCTTTCATGTTCATCCTTTGTGGGTAGTCCTCTGGTCTTGAATGAGGGCAATTCCTCATCTCCTGATATGTATCCAAATAAGCTTCTCCCTTGTAGATAGGTCTTCATTCTCAATGACCAAGCCTGGTAATTATTTCTGTCCAATTTGTCAATGAAGGAAGGGAAACCATCACCCATGATTACCTTATTTGCTCTGATACCACTGTTGGGAGTGATGGCTGGATGCACTCAGAAGATTGAGTTGGTACTGCTAATCCTGCTTTGCACCAGCCCTCTATGATCCTTTTCTCCGATTCTACTTCTTGATAACGTGATGAAGATTGAGTCTTGTGGAAATTGATATAAGACTGTGCTCTAATTTTACTGAAAAAATTTCACCAAAATTTCACCAGACTGCCACTGGACTGACACCGTAATTGTACTGAAATTGTTCAGGAATGAACTTCAATTCTGTTTATAATTACTTCAAGTGAACATACATGAGGTAAGGAAGTGATGCATAAACTTTCTAAACTTACTGAACTCTTTCTGAAATTTAAGAAAAAAAAACTCCTCTAGTTCAGACAGCCTCTTTTCGGTCAGACTTTATACTGTGTGTAGATATCTTTTCCACCGGAAAGATTGATCAACTAAAAGTAGAGATGTCTAGCTATAGAGTGAGCTATTTCTCATACAAAGCTTCGCATTACTCTGCGAAATCTATTTTGTTCTTCTACCGGAAAATTACTCGTTTACTATAAGAACTGCAACAGTGAGCACTTTGACTGTAATTTCTTGATTTCTCGAAATTGGCTAAATCAAATTGCTTCAAACTTTGTATGCGTGTGGTATGCTTTGAGCTGAATCTATCAAGCTTTGAATCACTTGATTTGGTTCAGTAGATCCTGAGATATACTTCTTCAAGGTTGACAGACTTGAAGATGATGACTCAGAGAATCACAGAGTAGACGAATGTAAGTATTTGTATTAGATTATGTAAATGTACATTCCCATTGGCATGATAAACATAGCTCAATGGTACTCAGAGGTGTAGGCTATAGAGTAGACCTCACAACCTCAGTGATTGATACAGTAATGCCTCGGGATGAGTGAAGAACTGCCACGACATTTTTCCTTGTAGCTTTTATATGACTTGAATTAGAATTCAAATCAATCTCCTAAAATTTCTCACCTAAAAAATTGATTGAGATATTCTCTCGATCAATCAACCACCTTTTCACGACTTTCAATCAATTAGGTGTGATTGCATAATGATGCGCCAAGTCATTTATATTTTTACAATAGATAAAATGGTAAGAAATCATAGGCATAAGTTCCTATGGTCTTCGCTTCATGTATAGTCTTCAAAGTATATATCCAAGCCAAATGTGAAGGCTTGTGTTGCACCAACAAAAATTATAAAAATTGGCAGGCAACTACTTTTAAGGCTCCCCAAGCTCGAGGACTCCTCGGCTTGTACAAAATGGAGCTACAAAAAGGTGAAATGATATTTACAAGGATTTTTAGTGATGAGAATCACTTAAAAATGATGTAAGGGTTTTGAAAAACAATGAAGGGTTGCCTTAGTGCTAGATCTGCATGTGTGTCCGTACTTGCTTCTTCCCGTATACTGTCAACACTCTCCCCCCCTTAGCGTCTGTCGCCTCTGACAGACCTCTGCTCCACCGTTTGATCAATGTACTCTTGCAAGAGGTCGGTTGCCACTTCTTGTTCCTTAGTGCGTAGTCCCCGAACCAAGTCTCTCTGGAGGGTCTCCCAATTGACTGCACCCGGCATATCAGGGTGTGGTGTGGTGTAGAGCTCTGAGTGCATGGTTTGTTCACACGCGAATAGATGTAGCAGGTGGGTTGGGCGTGGTGCGAACACTTCGGAGTGTGACTCCCAAAACCCCGTGGTGAACATTTCATCGAAAGTTTGCTTGTAGCAGGCAGGGAGATATCTGATGCGTGCGTGCCATGCATAAGCAACTCGTATGCTCGGGGTGGTGCTCATATCATATAGCAGGTCATAATTACCATTAACAAACCCGGGAATCAGAGGTTGAATATGACAGACATTTCGGAAAGTTTTGAGCACAACCTGCATCATATCGAAGATCTTGAGCATCATCTGGGCAGCCACATCTGGCATAGGGTGGAGGCGTGGAAGCCAATGTCTGATGGTAGCCATCATGTAGGCTACAGTAGGCATGCCGTTCAGGGGTGCAATGGCAGGGTAATTGAGCCATTCTTTGCAATTGGCGTTGTTCTTGACTTTGATGGCGAATTACTTCCATGTTCTTCTCCGTTGCACTGGTCCATAGCAATTGTTATACTTCAAATGCATGGGTGCGTGGTCCCATGTCCGTAGCATCTCGGGATAGGTTTCCAATAGCTTTTGCCTCCAGATGGGTTGGTGTATTTTCCCTTTGCGCGCCTCCTCTGGAATGTCCTCAGGTTCAAATTGTGTTGCAAAAGTTGGGTACTTGTTGGTCTTACGTTTGATCTTGGCGTTGTAGTCTGCCAACAGTACAAAGTATGGCTTATATTGTAATTCTGAGCTGGTTATTAGTCTTCTAGGGGCTAGATGTCTGAAGTAGTCTGATTGAAGTATGGTTTCTTCAATGGTCTTCATGGCCAACATCTGGTAGGAGATATGTTCTTCATGAGTCTGCCCCATTTCTTCTACCTGTTTCATCCATGCCGATGGGGGTTCCTCATAAGTGTCCTGTCCCTCCTCAGTGATTGTGCCTCCGGGAAAAGGTTGAGGCTCATAGTTCTCTTCAAATGCTTCCTCCACTGGAATGATAACTGCTTCTTCTTCTATGGGTTGCACAGGTGGGGAAGGAGGTCGTTCATATTGTAACAACTTGATTTTCAACTCTGCAACCTGTTGCCTTAGCTCAAGTACTTCATTGGTTACTGATAATTCCGGCTCGGGTGAGGTTGCAGCGTTGGCCATCTCTTTAAGTTCTCGTTGGTGTTGGGTAGGCCCTTGGGCTTTCTGTAGGTCTTTGACTTGGTCAGCAAGCTGATCATGTGCTTCCAAGAGATTGGCATAAGCTTCCAATATTTGTTGTATGTTTTCTGAGGGGATGGCTTGGAATTTAGCCGGGTCAATGGGTGCCCCTGGAGTGTTTTCCATGGCTGCTTCGAGGTTGTCTTGATTTTGTTGCTGTAGTCTTTTGTTTTCTTCTTGGGCAGCCGCTAAATGGCGTCGGAGTAGAGCCATGTTTCGTTGTAGTCTAGCGTTACGGGCTAGCTGATCTCTAAGTTGTTCTTCCGTTGCCCTACTCTTCTCTGTATGTGTGGACTCGAGCTCCACCTGATATTGTTGGAGGGTGGTCACCTCCTGCTGTAACTCCATATTAGACAACTCCAAGGCAGTGACACGTGCCTGGAGATGGGCTGACAAAGTACAGAGTTCTTTATTGTTTTCTTCTAGTAACCTGTATTCCTGTTTAAGTTGTGCAGCAGCTTCGAGCATGGTGTTGAGTGCAAGACTAAATGAAGTGGGTGCAGGGGTAAAGGTGGAAGATGGTCGGGAGATGGGAAAGGGAAAAGTGGATGTTGTGCCTACAGTGCTTGGAAATGGCGACGTGAGTGAAATGATACGTGGTGATGTTGGAATAACAGTGGTGGTGGGTGATCCTGTGGATGGTGAGATGTCCATGGGATCGGACGTGAGAGTGTGTGATTCGTGCACTGTGAATACAGGAATGGTGGGTGGTGTGATAGTGGTGGCAGTGAATGTGGGGGAGTGGGGTTGGGAAAGGGACTTTTTATTATACTTATCCACCTGTTGGAGTATATTTACAAGGTTTGTCCAGAATGAGGGTTGTGTGACTTGGGTTGAGTGTGAGGCAGTTGCTAGGGGAGTGGTGGATAGGGTTTGGGTGTGGGTGAATGGAAAAGGATGGGATGAGGTCTGGCTATTGGCAAGTGGTTGTCCAAGGGCGGGGAGATAGGAAGGGTGACCTATTATGGTTTGATCGGTGGCCGGATGACCGGTGTGAGGTTCAAAAATTTGGGTGGAAGTGTTGGATGTGGGTAAAGGGAAGGATGTAAAAACGGAGGTGTGTATAATGGTTTCGTGATGGGTGGATATCGGTTGTTCAGGAGGAATAGTGGAGAAGGGTTCTGAAGGGTGGATGGAAGGTGGCAGTGGAGATGGTACGTGTGTAATTACCTCTTGTTCGTCAGTGGGACTCGGGCTCGTCATGTGAACATCCTCTGAAATTATAGTAGGCAAGGCGGTAGAGGCTTCCATTTGAATCATTTTCCCGCGTCGTGGCCATGTATCAATTCTTCGTTGATCATAGACAGGGTTTTCCTGATAGACCATTGTCCTCAATGCTTCCCCGATCCCACATGTCTCTGCCAATAGATTCAATGATTCCACAAAATGTGAGTCGACATTCTCGGTTTGAAGCATCTGGTTCACTAGAGCTCTATTCGCCTCTTCTTCACTGTCTTCTGGTTCATTTCTTTGTGCACCTTCCTGAACTTGTGTGTTTGGGTTATGAGGATGTTGTGCCACTTCTTCCCCATGTACTCTGCTCGTCTCGCCCCGTGGCTGTTCTCTTTGGACTGATGCACCCGGATCAACATTGTCAGGGGAATCTTCACTGTCTGATAGGGGAACCGTCTGCAGGAATCTTTCAAAATCGAAGTTTGGATCTTCTGTGAAGGTGGCCATAGATGCAAACTCTGTATCGGTAGGTAGTGGAGGGGCAGATGGAACGGGTTGTACCACTTCCCCAGCTTGAACTCCTTGAAGATGGATCGTGAAAGGTGTGACCTGAGCTTCTGGTTGGGGAGAAGCTTCGGTCGTGGCTTCTTGAGGGATCGTTACCTGGGAGAGTGATCCACGCATTCGTTTTGCAGGCTGGCTCCCTGACTTCCGCCCTTTGAACAGCTCCAGTTGTGCATACTTTAGGGCTCGGGCAACTGGCACATCATATGCAAGACATCTGTAGATGATTCTTGTAAGTGCACAACAGCCATGTAGAGTAGGCTTCCTCACACCCCGCTTGCCTGCTTCATACACTTGGTCTAAGATCCATACCGGCATCTTAATGGGCAAGCTTCCCGTCTCTGCTAGATATAACCCATACCATATCTTCTTGTGAGGCTGGGTGAAACGGTCCTGAGCTGGGAATGCGAAGTGTTGGAGACACATCCGCAAAGGTATGGCGATGTTGGGGGTGAGGGCGCACATTTCTTTTAGCTTCTTGATTCTATTGCTTTTCATCGACTCAGGTATCAGGGGGTCGCGGTCAGAAGGTACATGCGTGCCATACATTTGAAGTGCTTCCCTGATTAGAGTAACATTCAATTCGAACTTCCTCATTTCCTCCAGATTTGACAAGGAGGGCACCCAGAATGTGCCTGAATGATCCTTATCCCCTGTCGGCTTCAGCGTGGCAATTAGGTAGTAGCACCTGAGGAAATCTGGTTTAGGCAGAGCTGCACTGAAATAAGTTTGTAATCCTGCTTTTTGCTAGATATCTTGAAGTGGAGCTGCATTTTGCAATGCTTCGAATTCTCGTGAGAAGAATTGGAAGGTCCACCACACTCCTCCACATTCCATCTTGGACTCCCAGATATGATCCGCGTCCCCCAAATCTCCTGGCATCTCGTTGAACCAGTGAGAATGCCCCTTTACTCTTTCGGTTAGGCCATTTGGTGGATCTGGAATAGGAATCCTCCGCACATTCACGAACTCCTCAGGTCGAGCTGTTGGTGGGGCCTCCACCGGCATGGCATCCCAATTGATTGGAGCACCAGATCCTGCCTGAGAGCTTGTGCCTGCCGCTGTTGCCATGAGAGTAGGTTGCTTATCTGCTGGAAGACGAAAGGCACATTAGTGTTGCATAGGAAACAAGCTGTAATGGTGTTCCCTTCACAATACTAACATGACAATCCCGGAGGTCAGTGGTTAGTGGTGAAGTGTTTGTGATAGGTGTGAGTGGTGATTAGAGGTCAGAGTCATCCTAGATGCATACTTTGGTTGTGCAATGGGCTCAGAATGCTCCTGTGTTAGAGTGGACGGATTTACAGAATTGGGTCAGGGGGTTTAGTACACAGTTTAATTCTCCACACTTTGATAGAGGAGTCGTAGCTCTTAGAGCTAAAGACAGGTGAAGATTTCTTGATGAGAGTGTGATGTATTTGGGACCTTTTGGGTACCCATTTCCAGACATTCCTAGGGTTGATGGGAGTGGGGACAGTGAGAGGTGTAGGTATCTTTTCATTTTCTGAGTTGTTGGTCATGAGTGCTTGTGAAAGTTGCTTCATCCTAGTGCCTGAAGGTGAAGTAATTTGGGCTTGTAAGCAGGCCTTGGGCACCCATATCTGTCTAGCATTAGGGGTAGCCTTCATTGACCGCTTAGGGACCCAAATAGAAATGGTATGCCTAGGGGTTATCCTAGGGGGCTTCTTCACTTCGTTCCTTGACGGTGAGGCTCGTTTCTTGTCTTCTTGAGAGTCTGCTATTAGAGTTGTGGGTTTCCCATCCTTGCGTATCCAGATCTGCTTCGCGCCACGAGATGCTCCGTGTTGCACAGGTTGGTGCTCCTGCCTCTTGATCAGCAGCCTCCTTCGTGTCAAGTGATGTTTGGTCTGCTCGTCTAGGATCTTCTTTGGATCAGTTAGGAACTCCTTATTGGCTCCTGTACCTTCAGTAAGATTGACAATCCTCTGCACCATAGAAGTTTGTACCAGAACAACATTGTTATCTTCGTGTGGGTTCCTGGAGGGACCAGGAGTTGGTGCCTGTTCTATTGGTTTGAGTGCTTGATTTTCTAATTCAATCGTGAGACGGCTTTGGCCTACCCAAGCCTGAAGAAGTCCACTTCTTAGGTTGAGGTTGACTGCGTGATCATAGATCCAGTCTTGGCCTAAGACAAGAGGTTCGGTCAAATCCTCGTCTTCACACACTAGCACTTTTGCTGGCATGAGGACCTCCTGTATGTAGAGGGGAAGATCCACCTCTCCCATGCAAGGGGTTTCAACACCTCCTAATCCTATCAGGTATGCTTCTAGGGGTTTTACCTCCAATTGCAGCTGCTGGCAATAAGAAAGCCGAAATGCACTTGTGGCTGCTCCTGAATCAATTAATGCTCTCACGCTTGTTGTGCTGTCTCTTTGTCCTAGTTCTAGGATCACAAAAGGTCGTCGGTCCATTATCTTATGGGTACGTTCACCTGAAGCCTCACACATGGCCATGTGATAGCCTGGAGACTCTTGAGTGTCAGTCACAGGCTGATCCCTCCCTTGTCTCCTCAACTTCATTCGTCTGATACGCTCTAAGGCCTCTGCCTGTGCTTCTTCTCGAATTCGTTTTTCCTCCTCTTTACGTTGCTTAGCAGTATTGAGTCGACTTAGCATTTCCTCCGTGAGGGGTTCCTGATACAGCTTGACTCTGCACCCGCTAATATAGTTTGGGAGAACATCCCCCTCTAGAGTGGCTAGTTGTACTGCTCCACTCGTGGAGATCCTATTGATGATCATAGGTCCGTAGCCTCTCTTTTCTAGCTTTCTTGCGTGTTGTTTCAATGTGTAGACTAAAACTAGATCTCCTGCTTTCAAGCCCTTATCCTTCACATGGGCATCAAAGTATGCCTTTTGCCGTTTCTTTGCAGCATAGATGCCTGCTGCTGCTCGTAGCCTCGTCTCACCTAAACGCTCTAGATCAAAGATCCTAGAGGACAACTCGTGTCCATTCCACTCATGCTCTTGTGCTACTTTTAAAGCTGGAATTAGGAAATCTAATGGTAGCACCGCATTTTGTCCGAAGACCATCTGAAATGGGGTGGCATTGAGTACCGTTTTGTAAGCAACTCGGTATGCCCAAACAGCATGATGAAGTTGTTTGTCCCAATCCGAGCGTTTATTATTTACAAGTTTCGTCAATACGTTACATAGGATCTTATTCATGCTCTCGGCTTGTCCGTTAGCTTGTGGGTGATAGGGGGCAGACTTCTTATGTGTCACCATGAATTCTTGAAGGAGATTTTCAATGACCTCATTCAAGAAGTGCGTACCTCTATCACTAACCAACTCTATTGGTAACCCATATCTAGTGAACACATTTTCGAATAAGAACTTAGCCGTCGTTTGAGCATCATTCTTTGTCGTGGCTTTTACTTCCACCCACTTTGTGAGGTAATCTGTAGCTACAATAATATATTCTGCATGGGAGTTTCTAGCTGGGGGATTGATGGGACCTACAAAGTCTATACCCCACTTTGAAAATGCACGTCCTCCCATCATTGGCCTTAAAGGCATTTCATCTTTTCTTATCGGATATTGGGCACGTTGGCATGTGTCACAACTCTTCACATAAGTATGTGCATCCATATGAAGAGTGGGCCACCAAAGTCCTGAAAATAGAATGGTCTTAATTACTCTGTCAGGCCCAAAGTGTCCACCTGCAGTACCGCTGTGTGCCGCTTCTAAGACTTTCAAATAGTCTGATTCGTGAATGCACAGTCTTAGGTAACCATCCCTGCCTCTTCGATATAGGTTGTCTCCTACTAAGGCATAGTCTTGAGCCTCTTGCTCCATGCTCCGTTTTCTTGCAAGACTAGCCTGATTGGGTAATGTTCCCGATCTCATGAACTCGACCAACGGAGCACTCCAATCTGGGATTAATGACACGTGATAAAGAGTGGCATGCTCCACTGGGGGTCTCTCCTGGCACACTGGACAATTGTGGATCCACTCTTGTATTTCTTTGTCCATGCTAGGCCAATACACTCCTAAGTGTCTTAGATTCTGCAATGTTCGTTGTTTAGAGTAGTGATTTCCTAGCAATCCCTCATGGGCTTGTTGCAACCAACTAGTATGTTTGTCGTCCTCGACACAACAAGCTAATACGCCCTCGGTGTCTTGCTTGTACATACTTCCGGCCAATATTTGATACTTTAGTGATTTTACAATTTCCTCTTTGCTTGTTTTAACATTTTTATTTGCAGGCCCGAAGGTTAGGACTGGTACCAACTTATTTGCCCATTTAGGAACAACTTCTAAATTGAACAGATAAGCATCGGGCAATTCATCAGACACTCCTTGCGGTGGCTCTCCGGAAGTGATGCGAGAAAGATGGTCTGCCCTAAGATGGGTTCTACCTTTCCTGACAACAACTTCAAAGTCGTATTCCATTAGTAAGAGGAACCATCTTACTAAGCGGCCTGTATTGCAAGGTTTATTGACCAAATATAGTAAAGCTTGATGATCAGTGAAAAACTTGAACTTATTGGCTAATAGATAGTGTCTAAACTTCTTCACAGCATATACCATGCCTAAGCCTTCTCTCTCCGTTGTGGTGTAATTTCGTTCAGCTGCATTTAATTGCCTACTAGCATATGCTATCGGCAAATCTAGGTTTCCTTCACCTGTGAGTTGTGCTAGCACACATCCTATTGCATGATTGGAGGCATCTACATGGACATGAAAGGGTTTGCTCCAATCCAGAGTAGTCAATATTGGTGCTGTGCACAAACGTCTCTTCAACTCGTTGAAGGAAGTCTCGCATTCCTCGCTCCACTCAAAATTTGCTAACAACCCATAAAGAGGTTTAGCTATGATGGCATACATGTGGATAAACCTACGGTAATATCCACAATGGCCCATAAAGGCTTGTACCTCTTTAACATTCCTTGGTCTGGGCAACTCTGCTATTGCTCTTACTTTGTCTTCACTTGTTGAAATTCCATTCTTAGAAACAATGTGACCTAAGATCTTACCTTGTCGTACCATGAACACACACTTCTCTGGATTCAGACACACTCGATAATCTCTACACTTGTTGAAGATTTGTCTGAGCTCAGGGATGTGGTAACTTCTTTCTTGGGAATGAGCGCATAAATCATCCACATATACTTCTAAGCTCTTCCGCAAGAACTCCTTGAAGACATGACACATGAGTCTTTGGAATGTTGCAGGTGCATTGGTGAGCCCAAATGGCATCACACGAAATGCAAAGATTCCCCATTCTGTGGCAAAGGCCGTTTTGTGTTGATCTTCGGGGGCAATGGCTACTTGGTTGTAACCTGAAAATCCATCAAGGAAGCTATAAACTTCCTTGCCTGCCACACGCTCCAAAAGATGTTCGGTGATTGGAAGTGGATAACTATCTCTGATCGTAGCGGCATTAACTTTTTTAAGGTTAATGCACACTCGCAATTTCCCATTCTTCTTGGGCACCACTACAATGGGGGACACCCATTCAGTGTGCTCAATCTCATAGATGAATCCAGCTTCAATTAGCCTGTCAATTTCCTCCTTTATTTTGGCTGCATAATTGTCATTATATGTGTAGGGCTTTTGTTTGGTGGGCTTGGCATCAACGGTCATCGGAATCGTATGAGAGCAAATCTCTGGATCTACTCCTTTCAAGTCTCTATAGTGCCATGCGAACACATCCCTATACTCCCTTAATTTCCTCTTTCAACAACTGGTTGAGCCTGTGGAGGTAAAGAAACTTGTGATTTGTTTACCAACTGCTCTAATCTTTCTAGTAAGCCTTGGAAATGCAAATCCGGCTTGATAGAGTTTGTCTGATTGAACTTTTGACTAGTCTCAAGTATAGCTTGAGCTTGTTCTACCATTTTCATGCACATTTTCATCCGTTCAATCTCTAAATCTGCTCTAGGGTAACTCTTGTCTAGGTTTGCAGCTGTTGGCCCTTCTTGAAGTCGAGCCTGGTAGGCCTTGAACATCATGTCCAAGCCTTCAGGAGTGGGGTCAGCTAATACTGATCCTACTCGGGGTGGTGGGTGGGTTACGTGGGGTGTATTAGAGGGTGGAGGAATGGAGGGTGATGGGGATGGTAGTGGTGGAAGTGTGTGGGAGTGCGGTTGAGATGTGATCTCTGTGATTTTTGCCTTGGTTTCTCTCAGGCTTTCTTCAAGTTTGTTTATCTTTTTTGCCCATTGCCTCTTCATTCTTTCACGACTATCCTTCCAGGCTCTAGTCCTCTTTTTGGTTATGCTCTCTGTTTCACTCACCTCGGGGCTCTTTTCGAGACCAACACCTTGGTGTTGTTGAAGTGCCTGGGCTCTTGTGATCACCTGCACAGGTGCAGTGGAAGTCACACTCCCTGTGGAGTCTATAACTAACCCAACAACATTGATAGGAGTGATTTTAGGCATGTTATTAGGGTTCTTTGGGCAATCTCGTAGGAGATGTTCTTTCCCGCAGTCTTGACAGAAACCCTGAATGGTTACTGGTTGAGGTTGTGTAGGGACAGGCAGTGGACAATCACGTATAAGGTGATCTCCCTGACATCTGAAGCATGGTCCTCTAGGAAGTGGGGGTCGTACCTGCCTAGGTTGAGATCTAGAGTTGGGGTTTGTGTACATGACATTAGCATACTCAGGTTCCCCACTATTTTCACTTGGGTCCTCATAATAGTATGACTCATTATGCTTGGGTGACTGCATGTAGTAAGCCTGTGGGCTATCCATATGTGTGGAGTCAAAACTATGTTCACTTGGATCACTGTCTGATAGCAATGGGGTGACTGGGACTATGGCTCTATTCGGATTTTCTTCAGTAGATGCATATTTCACTGGGATCACATTGGTGGGAGCAGGGGGTTGCTGTACTAGGACTGGTTGAGGTCTCTGATGCCCTTGGTAAGGTGGCTGATAAGTTTGCTGTGGTCTGTTGTATTGTTGTGGTGGGTACTGATTCTGGTATCTACCATGTTGTGGATATGGCTGAGGATAATTTTGCCTAACAGCTTGTTTGTTATATGGGCAGTCTTGTGCAGTGTGGTTGGTGTACCTGCGCTCTATGGTGCAGTACTGGCTACTAGGATTCGCCTGGGGTTGGACCATAATGGGACATACACTTGCCATATGTTCACCGCCACAATTGTAACACCGCTTAACTGGGGCAAATCTCGGAATTTGCTTGTTAGAGACACCTAGTTTTTGGGATACCTTCTCTGCAAGTTCCTCGATGGATGTGGATTGACCAGATGTCAGGTTACTAGAGCTATCAGAATCCTTATAGATTTTTGATAGTTCTAATTCCTCACCTAGATTGTCCTCAATGTCTATGCACATGCGCACGCACTCTTCTATCGTTCTAGGATCCTTCAGGTACACATATGACCTGAGCTTAGTGCTCAACAATCCATCTAGGAACAAGGCCACTTGTTTGGCTGGTGTGGGTAACTCCGGCATCGGGCATCTCTCCAGGTACTGTCTAAATCTTCTTCCAGCTAGTCTGACCGTCTCTTGAGGTGTTTGTTTGAAGCTATGAATTAGTGAGGAGGTGTTATGCCTGATTCCACTCTTAGAAAACTCAACAATAAATGCCTCTAAGAGCTGGTCTATGTTTCTGAAATGCCTCTCATTTAGTGGTTGAAACCACGTAAGGGCAGTGTTCCTAAGGGTTAGACCGAAAGCATTATATTGTGTGAATAGGTCCTCTACCTGTTTAGCTTTCAATACTTGCCAAAATTCTGCCACATGGTCATAAGGGTCTCCTGTGCCATCGAAGTAATTCTTCATGGACTTCACCAGTTGAGTTGGTCGCAGGGTCCTAGTGTGTTCTCTCGGCCTTGGCAAAGGAAAATCATCAATATTCCTTTGATTCCATGGGGTTCTATGTCTCTCAGGTTCCACTCTATTCCTTTCTGTTCCCGTTCTTTCTCTTCCCAGGGAGTTGGCAAAACTTACCTCAGGTTTGTCTCTACTTCTATCTCTTTGAGCCCCATGAGCTTGGGAGGTCCCAGTTCCTTGGTGACCAAAGGACACATTAGACCGTGGTTGGGGAAAAACACATTCACCCTTCCATGTGTAGGCATGTCTGCCAGGCTCAGTGACCACGAAGATTCTCTCTGATGCATTGTCTAGGTAGGTTACTTGGCCTGGGCTATCAGGGTCTTATAAACTCATAGATTGTGAGAGCACTCACTTCCTGAGGTTGAGAAGATTTATATCTCCAAAAAGCCTCATCGGTTTCTCGGTTTAAAAGCAGATCTATGCTTTTATTATCCTGTGGAATCCACTCTGGAGTCATGATTCTGGTCAAGACAGATTTACCACGGGGAGTTCTTGGCTCTCTCTCTAAGTTCCCTTGCTCTATATCACCCATGTCGGTCTCCGCAATCACATTTCCAAACTCATCAGTTCTATCAGGAAGAGTGGTGACTACATATATATTCCCCTCTTTATCTAGGTATGCTCCATTCTCAAACTTGACTACCGGGTGGTCTAATCCATGGGGTTGATCGGGGTTCTTAATCTGGACCACCGATCTTCTCAGTCCGTCTTCGTAGATGCGAGCACCTAGACGATTCGTCCTGATGTATTCCAGCTGAGTCTTGTATGGTCCTTTTGGCTTTTCTAGATAAGCCAACCCTGAACTACCTACTGGTCTCTCCATGTGATAGGACATCTCAGAATCACTTGTTTCTGATCTGGGAGTGTATGGGTAGTCACTCAACTGCTGGGCCCAAGACCTGGCAGTGTGATTGACACTAGCTTCAGAAGATCTGAGATTCTTACAAAAACCAGTCAAGGTCCACGTAGGATTCTCAACGAGCTTTCCAACGAGACCAAAATCTCATCAATCGGAGTTCGTATGGTCAAGTTATGACCATTCAGGCACTAAAGGGTCAAAACAGGCTCTCAGGGTTCAGGAGATCCCTCTCTGGTTTCTAGGCCTTTTGCCCACTTCCAAGGTTCTAAAGTTATACCAAGGTGCCTAAAATTAAGCTCAACTACCCTTCCAATCACTCAAAAAATAATCCTAAATTTTCATGCGTTAAAGGCCGTGTATCGCGATAGGTCGGGTCGAGGTGTCGCGATAGGTCGAAGTGTCGCGATAGCTCGTGAGGTGTCGCGATAGGTCGAAGTGTCGCGATAGCTCGTGAGGTGTCGCGATAGGTGGGAAGTGTCGCGATAGGTGGGAAGTGTCGCGATAAGTCGAAGTGTCGCGATAGCTCGTGAGGTGTCGCGATAGGTCGAAATGTCGCGATAGCTCGTGAGGTGTCGCGATAGGTGGGAAGTGTCGCGATAGGTCGAAGTGTCGCGATAGCTCGTGAAGTGTCGCGATAGGTGGGAAGTGTCGCGATAGGTCGAAGTGTCGCGATAGCTCGTGAGGTGTCGCGATAGGTGGGAAGTGTCGCGATAGCTCGTGAGGTGTCGCGATAGGTGGGAAGTGTCGCGATAGGTCGAAGTGTCGCGATAGGTGGGAAGTGTCGCGATAGCTCGTGAGGTGTCGCGATAGGTCGAAGTGTCGCGATAGCTCGTGAGGTGTCGCGATAGGTCGTGAGGTGTCGCGATAGGTCGAGGTGTCGCGATAGGTCGTGAGGTGTCACGATAGGTCGTGAGGTGTCGCGATAGGTCGTGAGGTGTCGCGATAGGTTGTGAGGTGTCGCGATAGCTCGGGATATGGTGAATTTTTCTGTTCTGTTTAGTGATCCTGGGAGCTCTAGGCCTGCGCAGTGTCGTGGTGCACTCAGAATCGTGATTGGGTGAAATTTTTGGAGTGTCGCGATAGCTCGAGCTCAATGCCTCGGGGACTGTGCAGACAAATTCTGTACCTGCTGAGCTGGCTGGAGATGATGATGGAGCTGCCACCTGCAAGAAACATGCAAAAAACACACAAAAACAAGCACACACACTCGCTCTCTCTCAAACTCGCACACAACAAATGAGGGAATGATAAGGAAGAGGGAATATGTAGTGGAGAAGGAGGTGGAGGTGGAGATGGAGAAGGAGGTGAAGATGAAGATGGAGATGGAGAAAAATCAGAAATTTACCTACTACTTACCATTCCAACGCGTCCTCTGTACGTCTTACCATCACACGCTCGTCCTCAAAGCTCGATCCCCGGCAACGGCGCCAAAATTTGGTGTAGCTCAGTGATGAGTAGCACCTCCTTTAATGTCAATCCGGGAAGACGTGAGGATGGTATGAAGACCACGAGCAAGTGGAAGCACAAGTGCGTGAGTGAGAAGCACACAAGCATGCACACACATACATGCACACACGCACACACGGCAAGAACAAAGAGAGTAAGACAATGGAATCACTTCTATTGCAACCAAGTTCTCATACAAGCTCAAACTACAAGAAGCTAGCCCCCAAAAATGAGCTCTCTAGCTCTATTTATAGTTTTTGACTAGCTTTGGCCCTGTCCAGACCTAGTGTCCGGCCTAGTTAAAAATTAGGTTCCAGGGCTTATTTGAGGGCCCAAACGAGATCTAAAAATTATTAAAATTGGCAGGCAACTACTTTTAAGGCTCCCCAAGCTCGAGGACTCCTCGGCTTGTACAAAATGGAGCTACAAAAAGGTGAAATGATATTTACAAGGATTTTTAGTGATGAGAATCACTTAAAAATGATGTAAGGGTTTTGAAAAACAATGAAGGGTTGCCTTAGTGCTAGATCTGCATGTGTGTCCGTACTTGCTTCTTCCCGTATACTGTCAACAGATTCCTCTCTTCCCAATCAGCAAATTGTCTCCTTTGTGCCGGAATAATGTTGGGATCTTGAAGGTCCACCGGTTGTGGATCATCTCTAGTAACTAGACTCCATAAACCTTCACCTTTAAGGTAGTTTGTCATTCTATACCTCCAAGACTCAAAATTATCTTTCTCTAACTTCTCAACTTGTTGTCCTGAATCAGCCATTGAAAACTTCCAGGATTGAAGTTTACCTCAAATATGTTGTGGCACTCTTCCTTGACTTTATGAAGCTCCCCCTTGATTTTTAGCTTCTCCTTTGCTTCAGTTCAGTTCCATTGCTTTGCTTCTTCAAATGCCAATGCTCTGATACCAAATGTTGGAGAATTCCTCTCCTATTCGCAGCGAAAAGTGTAGAAGACCTTCTCAGGATCAAGACTTTTGCCAACATTTGAACCTTAAAATGAAAACTGGTACCAATTGAAAAATGCAATGAACTTGAAACTTTGATCACTCAAACTAGACAGGTATATCTTTGAAATGTGCTATCAAACACTCAATTTGGAGTAGATTTGGGTTGGAAACTCTTTGCCTCAAAACAGGCTACCTGTCCACTCAGTTAGGCTAAAAATTGGACTTCACTAAAAACTAAATAACTCACATATCATAAAGAATTTGATAAAAATGTTCTAGAAAAAGGATGTACTTAAGATAAGCTTTCCAATGAATGTTAAACTCTAAAATTGGATATATATTGAGATATATGACTCTCACAAGTAGACTACCCGGACATTGGTATGCGGCCGGACATAGTCTATGAGAGTGAAGAGAATGAAATGACTCAAACCAAATGAACTAACTACAAGGGGACTTGCACGCCTTCTTCCTCTGTTCTTGAGTGTCTTCCCTTGCCTCTTTTATAGCCAAGTGACCAAAAACTCTCATGATGAGTTTGAGAGCTCTTCTCCATAACTCTTCCAGTACTTTGGACAGCCACTCCTCTTACAGTTCAGTTTTTGGATTTGATTCTCCTTTGATTAATTCTCTTTTGGCCTCCACTACTTGCTGAAGTAAATGCTTCCATTTTTCATTTTTGTATTTTCCTTCTATTTGAAGAAAATCCTTTTTGCAAAAGTATATACGACCTTCTTCTTTATTTTTAACATTGTGAAGTTCTTGAAGGAACTTGGTTTCCAAGTATCTAAAGCAGATAGTAGCTTGCTTGTCAAAGCAAGTAATAATGGGTTTATTTACATGTGCATTTATGTGGATGATATAATTCTTACAGGTACAGATGAGAAGGGCATACAAAGCCTAAAGAAGCAAATGGAGAAAGAGTTCAAGATTAGCGACTTGGGAGACTTATCATATTTCTTGGGCATGCAGATCTTATATACTCAACATGGAGTGTATGTTACTCAAGAAAGCTATTTGAAGAACTTGTTGATCAAGTTTAAAATGGATGATTGCAGGGTGGCACCTACTCCAACGGAGGTGAATCATAAGTTGAGAAGATATGGAGGAGAAGAATTCAAGGACATGAAGTTATATCGAAGTTTGGTTAGTAGTCTTATCTATGCTACATTAACTAGGCCTGATTTATCATATGCAGTTGGAGTATTGTCTCAATTCATGCATTGTCCTAGGAAAGAACATTGGATTGCAGGACAAAGGGTGTTGAGGTACATTAAGGGTACACTAAAGGAAGGTTTTATTATGGTTTTACATCAGATACAAACATCAAGATATATAGTGATAAAGATTGGGCAGGTAATCCTAATGATAGAAGATCAACATATGGATACTTGTGTTATGTGGAAGATAAGTTAATCTCTTGGTGTTCTAAGAAGCAATACACAGTTGCTTTATCATCTACAGAGGTAGAGTATAAAGGTATGGTTGAAGCTGCAAAGGAAGTCATATGGCTAAAGACTCTTATGAAGAGTTTTGACATCATTGAGGGTACACCCACTATTCATGGAGATAACATGAGTTCATTGTATCTAGCTGCTAACCCTGTTTTTCATGCCAGGACTAAACACATTGAGATTCAGTATCACTTTCTAAGAGAGAAGGTGATTGATAAGGAGATTCAAGTCATACATACTTCAACAAGAGATCAGATTGCAGATATGCTAACCAAAAGCTTGGATGGACCAAAGCTACAAAGATTTAAAGACATGGCAGGTATAAAGAAGATAGAGAAAACCTCAATTAATGATTGAGGGGGAGCTGTTGGTGCAAGTCAATCACCAATTGATGTTTTGGATAAATACTTGAAGTCAAAGAATGAAGAAAAGATCAAAACTGAAGATTAAAGATAAAGCACGTTCAGGAAATAAAGACTTGTATACATATGTACATTAATTTATAGTTAGCTCACTTATACCTTTTGTATGGTTATGAGCTTGTACATATATGCCTATATATACAAGTAAAAATGTCGGGGCAAATATGAGAGAGTATGAAAGTTGATGTATTAGTCATTTAGATGATTGAGAAGTGAAGTAGATATCTCTTATCAACAGATGTAAATTTTTCTGGAATAGAAGAAAAGTTGTGCCCGATATTTCTCTAACTTCTCCTTCTATACTTGATCATTTCAAGAATCCTTTTGTAGATGTCTAAGTCCATAGTTAATCCATCTATGGCTGAGATTTGAGAGCATAATTGTAAAGAAGATGAGAGAATTATGAATCGGAACATTTGTATGTGTAAAAGTGTTGAGTCTCTTTTGAAACAAGTGCAATTTTGATGATCAAAGAATTGATCAGTTCTCAGTGCACAGTGTAAAGTTTTGCACAAATGAGGAGTCAAATTCTAAGTTGGAAGGTAAGCCATCTATGGCTAAAAGCATTTGATTAGACATGCTGTACTTTGGGAGAACTATGCTTTAGAAGTTGCAGGTGTCAAAGTCGACTATACTGAAGAACAGTTTTAGACATAGGTGAACTATTTGAATCATTTCTCAAGTTCTACTGAGTCTTTTGAAGTGATTTAACTTAGAGAAGGTGTGCAAACATTAGGCAACATCTTCTACAAAGTTTTATAAAAAACTTTACACATTTGATTAGTCAATGAGTGAGTTATGTGCAACAGACTTTTTGAGTAGTGACTCTCTTCACAGTTAGTTCAAAATTTTGATAATCTGATATTGATGCTCCGAATTGGTAAAGGTTTTGAGTTATTCTTGATATAGAGGTGCTCTAACATCAAGCATAACTTTTTCTTTTGGAGATTAACACTCTCCATCAGCTAACACATGTGATGATCACTTTATTTTGTTACACCTTGGATGAAACTTGAAAGAGACTGTTTTCTTTTTACTTTTTAAAGGAAGTTTTTTCTTTTTCTTTCTTATGTTTTCTGTGGCTTATGTTGTGGAAGTCCTGGTGTGGTGTGTTTATAATTTTTTCCAGGGTAGTGAATTCAAAAGAACTACCCATTCATGAATTTAAAGCTGATTCAGTTACTTTGTCAAGGGGACATTGGTTCCTAGACAGTGAGACAGTGGAGGAAGAGGTGGACATCCATTACTCCAAAGGGAGTCACATCCATTGTTCATGAATGTAGGGAGTCACATCCATTACTTCAATTGATCTTTCATACTTCAACTGATATCAATTTGGATGGGCTCAATACTTCAGAAGTTTGATGGCAGGAATTAAGAGCCCATCCAAATTGATATCAGTTAGAGAAACAAGAGTCCAAACAAGCATGAGAGGGTCAGGATGGAAAAGGAAAGTTACGAAGAGGTAGTTCCAGCCAAAAAGAGAAGATTGGATCCCAGTAGAGTGGAGTTGGTGCAAAAGGAAGCCACTAAAGAGGAACACGAGGCCGCTCAAAAGGAAGTTCAATCCTCAAAGAAGCCTCACCCACCACAGACAAGCAAAGAACAACTCTATTCATATTTGTCTCAAGGTAATGATAAGAGAGCAATATATGAAGCTCACTACCAAAAAATGTTGTAAAATTATTCATGTAAAGCAACTGATTGGATGCAAGAGGAAATGGAATACTATGAGGAATTACATGATCAGATGATGGCAGCAGAATCCGAAGAAGTATTTGTAAGGAAAGAAGTGGAATTATTAGCCTATTTCAAAGAACTACAAGGACCTCCAAAACCCAAAACTACAGTACTAGTGAGAAGAAAAGTCCAGAAATAGCTTGTTCAGAAAAAGAAACCAACCAAGAAAAATAAAGGTAAGGCTGTGTAACAGGAGGTAGATAAAGGGGTGGTAAAGATGGTAGCAGAAGGGGAGAATCAGAAGGAAGCAGTCATAAGGGAAGGAAGAACAAAGGAACAAAAAAGAGAATTGGAAGTAGATACTTCTTCAAAAATTTTGTGTGATTCAGATAATGATATTGAGAATTTTCTATTGAGGAGTTTAAACTTATGTGTGCCAAGTATGCGAGTCAAAAGGACTCAGATATCAGAGGTGAGCAAAACATCAGAAGAATTGATTGAGACTTCAAAGGGAATCTAGATTCTTGGAGAATCCACAAAGCAAATTAGTCTTGGGGAAGAAAAGAGGCAGTTAAAGGGTAAAAAAGCTATGTTGCTAGAAGATGATGAAGGGTTCAGTAGTGGAGTTGTGGATATAGGATCAAAACCTATATGGACTAAACCTTCACAACAACAGTAATGTCAGCCTTATGTGGAAGAGCAATCAGTAGCATCAAAAGATGAGTCTGTCATTTCTAAACCATCAACAAAATCCTACAATCAATTTTCTAGCAAAGAGAATAAAGGCAAAGATATAGAAGAAGCTGAAGTTTAGAGGGAGAGAGAGTTCAAAGCGCATAATGATGAAAACAAGGACACAGAGGAAGAAGTAAATCAGAAAATAGAAGACGTACTCATTGATTTGGGACATAAGGAAGAACAAATGGATCTAGATGATCAAGAGATGGAAGATGAAGCTGAATCAATGGATACAGATGAACAGGTAAAGGGAGGAAAGGAGTAGAACTTGAATGATCAAATGGGAAACCAGATTGGTCAGAAGATGGAATCAAGTATATTACAGATAAAGATGGTCCAGGAAGAAGAATTACAAGTTAATCAGCAGAGACAAATAGAGCAGGTAACAAAGGAAGTAGAAATAATAGAGGGGAAAACAGAAACAAGAAAGGAAAGGGATCAAGCAATATATTTTGAAGAGGAGGATGAATCAAAAAGAGAAAAACAAATAGAAGTAAAGCAATTGGAATTGGAGACTGGTCTTGAAAGAATACCTAAGGATATCAGATGTTCTTGTAAAATCATCTTGAGTAGCATAAAGCAATTCAGACCTTCTAGTAGAAATATGATCATATCAGGGATGGTTGCTGAATTAGAGTTCGTGAAGGGGAGTAGGATTATTACTGAGCAAAAGAAAGAAAAGGAACAATTAGAGGATTAGATAAGAGTATTGTAGGAACAGAATGAAATTTTGACAAAACAGATGTTTTCATTGGAAGCACAAGAAGTTCAAAACCAGAACAAAATTCAGTTCCTTGAAAATAAATATGCTAAACAAATAGAGCATAGCAATAAAGTGGAAATTGAACTAAAGAAACTAGAAGGCATGTTTAGAAGACTCCAAAGTTCATATCAGATAATGACCAAAGCCAATGAGGACATAAATAAATTGTTGATGGAAGAAGGACAGGTGAAAGGAGAAAATCAGATTGTAGAGGTGAATCAAGAAGAAAGGGAAAAGATGACTAAAGAAATTCAAAAGGTTATAGGACGAGCTTAAATAAATTAAGGAATTGGAAAAATAGGCTAGTGTGCATGCAGCCGGTGCTATGAGAGGATACAAAAAATTATACTTGGGAATAGAAACAAAAAGATGTGAATGGGGTACAAAGAGGGAATTACTAGTATCTCAGAATCAAAGACTAGTGATGGAGGTGACAGAGCTAAAGAGAAATATGGAAATCCAACAAAGAAAGGATGAGGAACAGGCAGTGACCACACAAACAGAGGAGCAAGAATTGGTGGAAGATAATAGAAGAACTTCACTATCTCAAGATTTTCATGAGCAAGAAGACAAGAACATTGAAGATTATTCAAATGAGTTTGTGCAAATGCTTTTGACAAACAGGGAGTCAAGGATGAAGTTCATTAGAAAGATGCATGATGAATATGAAAATCAGATTGTAAAGTTTGCTTTAGAAAATGGAGTAAATCCAAATCAACATCCTGCAGATGGTCTGGGAATACCCTTCTGTATGATTCTTGAAAGTGTCAAAAATTATCAGACTGCAAGAGTGGGTTTACCACCTAACAAGTATTTGGAGTATGAGGAGGATATTAATGTCACTAAAGAATTATTTGAAAAAGCTAACCCTAAATGAAGAAATAGGTGGTTAGATGCTAACAAGGACTGCAAGAAGATATGGAAGGAAGCACCATTGCAATTAGAAATAAATCTAGCATATTGTCCAGTGGCTAGAAGGAGAGATTGGTCAGTATTTTGGGACAGAAGGAATTAAGGACAAATTCTTGTCAAGTGGCTGAATTTTCCAAGGATTGCAAGACCAAAAGCAGGGCTTGGCCAAACCAAAAAGTATATGATTGAGACTGCAGAATCTGTTATATCAACATATAAGGATGTAAATGATCCTGCCTATATATTATTAGTCAGAGTCATGCAACTTATAGTAGCATGTATAGAAACCTTTACAGATACAGAAGTACAAACCCTCAATTATATAGGATTTAATTCACCTACTGATGCCTTACTTTTTTATCTAAGTGAAACTCTAGACATAATTTGTTTAATGGCATACTACAGTAGAATTTTATTTTTGGGAAGTCATTACCTTCAAATTTTTTAGGATGCTTTTGCTTATGGGTTCTTTGAAAGAGAATAAAAAATTTTTGGAAATCTGTGAGTAGTTACAAAATCAAGACTCACTGCATATGAAGCTTCATACACAGAATATCTGAAGAAGGATGTGATAGACAGACCAGAAGTAGTAGTTCAATGGAGAAAAGCTTTATTTGAAATGGTGAATAATTTAATGTGACAAAAAGGAAAATTCATGACTTGTTATCACAGGTTTACCAAAGGAAGAAGAAATAAATTCCACTCATTTTTTGTGAAGAATCATTTTTTGTCAGGAGCCAAAAAGTCTAGGAGAGGAAGGATGTTGGAAGAAGCATTTTTTGAAGAAAATTCTTTGTACTTTGACATTTTCATAAAGTTGCATTTACCCAATGATGTAAAATTGAGGAAGAGTCTTCCTCATGTATAGTAGAATCATATATATTTTTTCTTAGAATTTTTAGAAGCTCTTGAGTGGCAAGGACTGAATATCAAGTGTGAAAAGGGACACTTGAAAAAGTATAAAAGCTATTTTCTTCTACTTTGTAGAGGTTGGTTGTATTATTTCCATGCTATCCAAGTAATGTGAAGAGATTCTTGGAGAAAAAATGTGTTGCTACTTCTCATGAGAAACTTATTGATTTGTTCAATCTTTCTATTGTGATATCCATAGAAATTTGTGAGCTTTTCTTGTGTATTTCTCAATGAAGTGTGTGAAGGGAGATTATTATCAGTATATTGAGTAAGGTGTTATAATAGATCAATGCTGGAGATAGAAATTCTCAGTTTCTACAAAATCGCGATTGTCTTCTCAGTGTGATACAGGTAATCTTTTTGAAATCCGATTTCATATTTGTAATCTACAGGAAAAATGGCACACTTTAGGCACAAAGATTGTTGAAAATGCTATTGTATAGCTCAAGATAATCAAAACCCTAGTTTCTCCATCTTCTTCTTCACTAATTTCTCAGAAAACAGCTATGGTACCTCTTATTCTTGGATTTCATTAACTAGAAGGGGCTGTGATCTTTGCATACTTCATGGATTGACAATTTAATGACATGTAGTTATTCTTTTATGCTATAATGATTGGAGAGGACAACTCCAAAGGTTAACAACAAACAATTTCATTTATAGATGATTACAGTAGATGGAAAATTATTTACTTCATGAAGCATAAGCATGAAGTATTTACATGTTTCAAAATGTATTTGGCATTGGTTGAGAACCAAACAGGTAGAAGCTTGACGAGGATCAGATTTGATGGAGATGATGAGTATTTCTCACATGAATTTGATTCATTCTTACAGGACATAGGTATAAAAGGAGAATTGACACCAAGGTGTACTCTTTAACTAATGGAGTGGTGTTGGGGATGTAAGGATCATGTGACCTTACCCCCATATTCATATATATACATCATTTATAGAGCATTGCCTCAAAGAGAGATCATTATGTGGGTTTCGAGGCTCCCACGCATGTCCGTGGGTCGCTTCTCTCTTCTCTTCTCTCCCTCCATCTCCTCCTTGCTCCTCTTGTTCTACACACCAAAGCCCTTCATTGGTATCAGAGCATGTTGAAGGCTTGTGTGCAAGAAGCTTCAATGGAAGCTTAGAACACAAGAAAGTGTAAGTCGGTATCTCTCAATAGTAGTTCAGTGTTTCGGCCATAACGCGAGCTACAAAACTCAGATTGATGCATTTTAAAGTTTTGTGTGTAGCTAAGACAAAGAGCTACAATTCCAAATGGGTCCAAAACTAGATTCAGAGTTTTAGACTACCAAAAAGTTGAAAAATGCAGACTGATATAGAAGATGAATCTATAATCATTTGGATAGTAGGTCAGTGTTTTGGGTATAAGTTGAGTTTTACAAATTGGAATGAGATGATTCAACTTGGTATACGTAGGTTGGAATAACCTCCACCATTTTGTAGAAGAAGATAGATCCAAATTTTGAGTGCAAGGTCATTGAAACTGCAAAATATAGAGCAGTAGTGTTGCAGGTGAAAGTGAAATTAATAGTAGGTGCTTGTTTTGTGCATATCTTGAGCTACGCACCTCCGATTGAGGTGTTCTTTATCTTGTTACGTAGCCAAGAATGAGTTTTTCAAGTTCACTAGAGAGGAAAAGTTCAAATTCAGAGGTTATCATATCTCAAGCAGCAAAACACAGAGCATCATATTTTCACCAAAACAACCCTAGTTGTTTTTTGGAGTTTCATTTTGGTTTGGAACTTCTTCGAGAGAGAATTTTTGGTGTGCAAGCTCTTATTCTTAGAGATTGAATTGCATTATCCATGTATGATCACTGTGGTAGCTCCTCCATATGAGAGTAGAGCATAATCTTGTCATGTGTTTGGCATGTGAGATGACATTGTGGTATACCTTCCTTTTTGAGGTTTATGTCATCATGAGTTAGAGTGTGATCATCACTTTGACCTTGGTGTTGATGTTGTGCAGTTAGCTCATATGGAGCATGATCATACACTTGGTGTGGTAGAGCAGGATTTCTCTCATGGTACATAGTGTGTGATAGAGCAGTTTAGCTCTCATGATGCATAGGTAGACACATCCTTGGTTGAAAGGATGATTGATTTAGATGTTGATGAGTCAGTGATCATGCACTCATTCTTGGATTCGCTCATGCTAGATGTTTACATAGATATGTCAAGACATGTTCGTCTTGATGATGGTGCTTTGGATGCCTTGGATATAGGCATTGCTGACATGCTTAGGTTAGCCAAGATAGCACATGTTTTGTCAGCATTCAAGAGTCTCATGTATGAGTTGTTATGCTTGAGACCAGACACTGCAGTTGCTATTGGAGCATTTGCACTTGGAGTTGTCAGTCATTCAATGATTGACATAGGCATAGAGCGAGTGGGAGCTTTGCATAAACTTCATCAGTTCTTGCATCAGTCATATGTGAGCTCGACTCTTGTCGATATGAGTCTAGAGTAGTTTGAGGTGCATGGATACACCTTATTTGAGGCACTTGGTCTAGGATGATTTGTATGGGTTGAGATCCAGACTCTTCTTGTATATTATTGTATAGTCCTACATCATTCTTTGTATGTGTTATCACTTACGGTCACACTGATCCTTAAGTGGGAGATTGTTGGGGATGTAAGAATCATGTGACCTTACCCCCATATTCATATATATACATCATTTATAGAGCATTGCCTCAAAGAGAGATCATTATGTGGATTTCGAGGCTCCCACGCATGTCCACATGTCAGTTCTCGCTTCTCTCTCCCTCCATCTCCTCCTTGCTCCTCTTGTTCTACACACCAAAGCCCTTCAAGTGGTAGAAAGAAGGAACAGGTTGGTACTAGAGGCTGCAAGATCAATGTTGAATGAGAAGAAACTACCCAACTACCTATGGGCAGAGACTATTTCCATAGCCGCATACTTGATTAACAGGCTCCCATCCAAATCCTCAGATGGAATGACACCCTATGAAGCATGGAATGGTAGGAGACCCTCATTGGACCATTGCAAAATCTTTGGGTGCATTGCTTATGCACATATACCCTCATAGATTAGAGGGAAGCTTGATCCTAAAGTTGAAAGGTGTATTTTTATTGGCGATGACCAAAACTAGAAGGAGTATAGGCTATATAATCCCACTAAAAAAGGATTAATAGTTAGTAGGGATGTGGTGTCTGATGAAAATAATTCATGGTTTGAAGATGATTGCATGATATATTAGTAAAATTCAAGATGGAAAACACCAAAATTGCACGAGCACCAATGGAACTCAATTATAAGCTTGGTTTTCATGAGGGAGAACTTCTTGAGGATGTTACAGGTTACCAAAAATGTGTTGGGAGTCTCAACTATGCAACCCTAACAAGAGTAGACATTGCTTATGGAGTAAGTACATTAAGTTAGTTTATGCATGCACCAAGAAATCCTCACATGCAAGGTACCAAGAGGGTGCTAAAGTATCTAAAGGGTACCATGAATGATGGGATGTTTTACCCTTTCACTTCTGACTTGTACATAAAGATGTATTCTAATGTAGATTGGGCTGGCTCCTAGGATGATAGGAGGAGCACCTTAGGATACTTGTCCTTTGCAGGTTCAAAGCTTATATCATGGTCATCCAAGTATAGAGGCCTAGCAAATGCAACTCAAGAGGCCATGTGGCTCAAACAACTCTACAGAGATTTGGGGTTACACTTTTACACTCCAATAATTTTTTGAGACAACACTAGATCACTTCATTTGGCTGTTAATCTTGTATATCATGCAAGGACTAAGCACATTGAAGTGATCATTATGTAAGGGAGAAATTTCTTAGCAAGGACATTCAATCGTCCTATGTATCAACTCATTCACAATGTGCACATATACTCACAACATCTTTGGATGGAAGCAAGATAAACAGATTCAAATTGATGATTGGTTTGCAATAAATCAAGGAGGAATGAAGAGCAAGTATGTTAGGCTTGAGGGGGAGCTATTGGTGCAAGAGAATCCAAGCCCACATACTTGGATGATTAGCATATTTTGCATGGAGCCTTATATGATCAATCCCTTGTAAAATCAATTACATTTACCTTTTAAAAGAGTCCTACATCCACAAGGAAGTTAGGAAGCATCAAATATCATAATTTGTTGATGAGAGAATATATCCTATAGTTTAGGATTTACTTTGAGGTGGACTTTGAATTTGAATTCAAAAGATTGGCTCCAAACTCAACTGTAAAAGTAAACCAAAAAGACACGCGTGAACATCCTCAACTAGGAGATCAATTGAGAGGAATACATTCTGATTTGAGAGCTCACTCCATAGCTCAATCACTTTCCTCACATTTTGCAATAGATTATTGGCAATGACATTGTAATTCTATGTGATCTAATGCATACATTTTTATTACATCTTTACCTCACTTCTCTACCATGACTACATCAATACAATGAATGATCTTCTCAAAGCTTGTTCTCAGTGTATGATTGATCATTTGTCATGATTTAAAGCATCATAGATTCAGTATACTATCTACTTTATAGCTACAAAATCTCATTATCATTTATTCTTTGAATCGTGAGATATATTCACTTTTCATTACTCTCTGTTCTGTTGACTGATGCATCTCGAAAATATCGGGTAAGTCCCATGATTTGCTAAACATCATACTCAGCCTGTAGTTCATCTTTTTTGTTGAAATGACTCATGATTGATAGTTGTCTAAGTTAATTAGACATCATCAAAAGGAATTAGACTAATTGCTATCTTTCTTAGAGCACTGTTCAAAATACTGAACATGTGTAGAGACTAAAATATTAAGTCTATGAACTTGGATTAAATTCCTATCTATCTGTTTTGATCCATTGATTAGTGGATCATGTTCCAAACAAGATAGGTGATTATCTATGATCATTAGCAAGCTAAAGAGGCCCACTACACTCTCTAGTAATTGTTCTTGACTGGTGTGAAGTAGGTTTAAGCAACACCACTTCATCTTTAAAGACTATCCACCATCTCCTCCAACATTTGCCATATGATCACCACCATAGGTGTAACAACGTTTGTTTGTGGTTAACCTTACTAGAGACTCCTAGTTCTTGGGCCTCTTTCATAGCTAGGTCTTCTATTGGGCTAGAATGTTTTGAGGACAATTGAGATAAGTTCCAATTCATCTCCTAGGTTATCCTCAATGTCTATGCATACCCATACACATTGCTCTAGCATTCTAGGTTCCTTCGGATAGACATAAGATAGCAGTTTGGATCTTAAGAGGCCATCTAAAAAAAAAGAAGCTTGCTTGACCTGAGAGGGAAGTTTTGGCATTCGGTATCTCTCAATGTACTATCTAAACCTACATCCTGCAAGTCTAACTGTTTCCTGAGAATTAATGAAGAAGTGTTATTTCTAATTCCACTTTTAGAGAATTCAATGATGAAGGATTCTGACATGTGATGGATGTCTCTAAATTGCCTTTCTTGCAATGGTTGGAACCAGGTTAAGGTTGTGTTCTTCAATGTGAGTCCAAATGCATTATATTGCATGAACATGTCTTCTACCTTCTCTGCTCGCAACACTTGCTTAAACTCTGCAACATGGTCATAGGGATCTCCTATCCCGTCAAAGTAATTTTTCATTGACTTCACTAAGTGAGTAGGTCTCAATATTCTTGGATGTTCACGGGGTCTAGGTAGAGGAAATTCATCTCTACCACCTGGTATTCTTGGTTCTCTTGGTCTTTCCACTCTATCAGTGTCCATGGTTGATCTATCCCTCCTTATGGGTTGAGTAAAACTTACTTCTGGCTTTTCCTTGTTTTTCTCTCTTTAAGAGCCATGGGCTAAGGATGTCCCAGCACCTTGATGACTAGCGTTTACATTCACTCGTGATGGGGGGAATACTAGTTTGCCTCTCCATGTATAGGCATGTCTTGCATGATCTGACACTACAAACATCCACTCTGAAGTGTTGTCTAGGTACACTACCTTTCAAGGTGCATCAAGGTCCTTGAATTCATAAATGGTAATGGATCCTACTTCACTTGGTTGTTCCATTTTGTATCTCCGAAATGCTTCATCTATGTCCTTATTCAACAATAATTCAATGCTTCTATTATCCCGAGGGATCCATTCTGGTTTCAACATTCTTGTCAATATCAATTTCCCTCTGGGTGTCCTAGGTTCATCTCCTAATGGTTATTTTCCTTGGGTTCCTACTTCGATCTCAGAAATGACTACTCCAAACTCATTAGTGATATTGGGTTGGTTCGTTATGATATACATTGTTCCTTCTTTATCTAGGTATGCATCTCTCTCAAATTTCGCCACTAGTTGTTCCAATCCAATGGGTTGGTCAGGGTTGTGCAATTGAACCACTGATCTTCTCAAACCATCCTCATAGATGTGAGCACCTAAGTGATTGGTTTGGACATATTATAATTGGGTTCTATAAGGTCTGTCAGGTCTCTCTAGATAAGCAATGTTTAACCCTCCTTCTAGTGTGTCCATGCTATAGGCCATTTTTGACCCACTAGTCTCTGAGCCCAAGTTGTAGGGGTATCTATTCAATTGTTGTGCCCAGGAACGTGTAGTAGTCCCCACACTTGCTTTTGATGATCTAAGGTTTTGTCAATCTGACTTACCTATGTGCTTTCTTGATCTAAGGTTCATGAAATCTATCTCCCTTACTCTCTCTTAGAGCATTCTATTCGTCTCTAATTCTTTGTTCTCAGTCACTTGTTTTGTTTTTAACTCTTTCAAATTCTTCTCTCGTCTCAATGTACACGTGAGGAGTCGACTTTCCATTCTACATTTAAGTTCTCATTTCGTCAAAATTATGTTCCTTCCTTTAGGTTTTTCGTTTTTCGCAGTCTTTTAGCTTACACTTGGACTTGAAAAAATTAAGTCTCTTGAACTTGATGCATTCCTATCACAGTCCTAATTCAATCCACAATGCTACATGCACTTAGCCTAAGCTAGCAATAAACTGATGGGGTTGAGTATTCTTCCAACCTCGAGTCAGTTTCATTGATCGCTCTGGTGCCCAAGAAGTCATGCTTCCCAAACCTTGATTTGAATGCCCTTGGGTGACTCTTGCTATACCTGCAAAAGTCCAATGTTTGGACCACTCTTCAGTCCTAATGAACAGAAACTTTGATGTATACACCTTTAAGGGTCGCTTTTCCTTTGGCAAAAATTCTCAAGTGCCCCCTTGCTTTCTTAATCCCATAGAAGGTTCAACTTCAATCTATATTATCTAAATATCCACGCATTATTCTTAAGAAAAATAGTGAGAACATGTAGGATTCAAAGCAAGCTTTCCAAGGAGCCCTGAACCTCAAAAAATGGCTTTGTATGAAGAAGTTATGGACGTTTAGGCTCTCGAGGGTTAAAACGGGTACACATGTTTTTCTACAAATATGAGCTAAGGGATCTCCAATATGCCTAATCAATAAAAAATGACTAAAAAGAGGCCTTGAATTTGCCCAAAAATAAAAACCCTAATTTGGCATTTTAGGTGAACAGTCATGATGGTCTGCAACAACCGTGATGGTTTGGGACCGTCGCGATGGTTTAATTGAACCGTCGCGATGGTGTGACAGAATCAGGATGGCCCGAATGTGCAAAGCATCATGATGGTCCAAATTTGAGTCATCGAGATGGTGTGAACTTATCGAAGCATCACAATGGTCAAGTGAACCATCACCATGGTCCAAATGACACGTGTCTGGTGGAGCTTCGTGACGGAGGTGAGCCAATTTTGCTGGCATGGGGTCGACAACATCATCGTGATGGTCCGTGACCATCGCGATGGTCTGAGACCATCACAATGGTTCGATCCAACCGTTACATTGGTGTGAACCAATCACGATAGTGACACCCCATCGTGATGGTGTGAGCCAATCGGGATGGTCCACCAAAGTGTGAATTCTTGGGATGCATCTATGGATTCGTGCAAGTGCAAGGGTTTCCTACACCATGCTATACTCGTATTCCAAAAAAGCAGACTTTGTCAGACCATCGTGATGGTCAGACACCAATGGCAGATATGGCAGAAAGTCTGCGTTTTTACGTGTTTGGAGCTTTCTTATTGTACTAGAGTGGTTTACCTTCAAGAAAATGCAAAAACACACACCCATATGCTAGCTCAATCACTCTCTCTCTATCTCTCTCATTTCTCATGCACAAATGAGGAAAATGAGGAGAAAAGGTGGATGTGGTGAATTTTTTTATTTTTCTTTTTTTGAGTGGAAGAAGATGATGCGGTGATGAAGGAGGAGTATAGGGGAGATGAAAAACACAAAAAAATATGCAAAAACAACAATGCAAACTGAAGTAATTACCTTCCAATGTCGATTCTAGCTACACTCTTACCATCAAGTGTTCGTCCTAGAGCTCGATCCCCGACAATGGTGCCAAATTTGGTGTTGCTCTAGCACAATGGTAAGTACCATGTTAAGAAGCTCCACCTCCTTAATGTCAATCCATTGAAGAGTTAGGGGTGATATGAAGATCGTGAATGCAAGAAGTTGTGAAAGTGAAGGTGAGAAGCATGAGAATGCACACACACATGCACACATGCACAAAGAAGAGAAGACAAGCGAGACACAATGGAAGGTAGAAAGTAAAATCTATTGCTCAAGAACACTATTACAAGCTCAATCTAGCTCTAATCTCTTCTCAACCCATACAAGCTAACCTCAAAAATGAGCTCTCTAGCTCTTTTTATAGATTCTAGACTAGTTTTGATTGGTTTCACATCTAGTGTCCAGCATAGTCAAAAAATACGTTGTAGGGGCCATTTGGAGCTCTATACGAGATCTAAAAATTATCAAAATTGGTATGCTCATTCTACCTAAGCTCCTCAAGCTTGAGGACTCCTCGACTTCCACAAAATGGAGCTACTAAATACAAAAATGGGTGTTTTATGAAATATATATTACAAAAGTGATGAAAATCACTATTTGGTGGTTAAAGAGAGCATCATAGAATATATTTCTTGAAACAAATTGAAGTGTTTGGCTCCCCGTAACTCTTTGTAGTCTAGCTCTACATACTTCCTCTATATCAATGCCTTTGGCTACTACCAACAATCCACCTCACCCATGCAAGAGGTTTCCATGCCTCCTAGCGCTATGAGGTATGCCTCAATTGGCCGCATTTCTAATCCTGAGTTCTTACAGTGGGACCACCTATATGAAATTGATGTAATTGATGTATAAGATGAGCAATGTAATTATGCCATTTTTTGTATGCATATAGAAGGGCAGACT
This sequence comes from Ceratopteris richardii, assembly GCA_020310875.1. Lineage (NCBI taxonomy): Eukaryota > Viridiplantae > Streptophyta > Polypodiopsida > Polypodiales > Pteridaceae > Ceratopteris > Ceratopteris richardii. Next base: position 153,257,689 of record CM035436.1, on the reverse strand, counting down.
ATGGGTTGTGTGTAGTGTACTTGCATATCTTGGATTCAGTTCCAAGCACTTTGCTTGGCATTACATATTTCTCCTAGTTCTGGATTATTATGAGCATTATCTTACCTTCCATACGATGGATTTGGGCCATGCACTTTGGTTGGTGGATAATGTTTCATAGGGTAGTTGCATATAGTACATCTAGGACATTGGTGAGCATGGTGTGGGATTCGAGTCCACCATGCGTGCCAGTGTTAAAGGCACGTACGTGTTGGTATTTTATGGTTTTATTAAGGGTTAATTTGAAGGGTCTATGGAGGGTTGCAATGAAAAGGCATGAAACCCCATGCGAATGGGTGTGACAAGTTGTATAAATATATCACTTGGATTAATAAAAAGAGAGCGCGCACGTTTCTTGGAGCAAGTCTGTTTGTTGGATATGGCTTCTTCTCCCTCTACTTTCTTGCTGTTACATTTATGTTGGCCTGCGTACATCGATAACGGGAAGTGTGTGTGGCTGTAATGTTATATACTTGTTGAGAGAGAACATTCTTGGTCTTGTTCATTCTTGGAGTTTGTGCCACATGTAGTCTTTCTTTCTGTTCATGCAGGCGACGATCCGAAGTTGATGGCAGTTTATCTCCCTCTCTCTATCTCTCTTCTCTGTTGCAGGGAATGTGTATGTATACCTCGTTAACAGTTGATTGTTGAAACAGCTAGGTCAATGTTAAATGAAAAGAAATTACCTAACTACCTATGGAAAGAGAGTGTTTCTACTGCCACTTACCTCATAAACAGGTTACCATCTAAGTCCCTTGATGGGATGACTCCTTATGAAGCATGGCATGGGAAGAGACCCTTACTTGATCATTGCATTCCATATACAATTCTTCTGATATCCATCCATTTAAGAATGCATTCTTGACATCTAACTGATATAGATTCCAATTTTAGAAGCAGGATCACTTACCAAAACCATAATTGTTGGCATCTTTGCCATAGGTGAAAAAGTTTCTTCATGGTCCACTCCATGAGTTTGGGCAAATCCCTTTGCCACCAAACTTGCCTTGTACCTGTTTATAGAGCCATCTGAGTTCTTTTTTATTTTGTATATCCACCTAGATCCAATTACCTTCATGCTTGGCTTCTTGGGAACAGATCCCAAGTATGCTTTTCCTGAAGTTCCTCTACTTCTTCCTGCACGGTTTCTCTCCATTCTTTCTAGCCTCTTCAAATGAAGAAGGCTCTTCTATCATGGAGTCTTTAGTTATATACACAGAATGCTTGGTGACTAATGATGTACCATAGCCATACCTTATGGGATTTTCGCTTCTTCTTTGTGATCTGCTGAGTGCTTGATTTGAAGATTCTGATATGTCTTCTATTTTCTTGAGTTTGATCTTGCCTCTTGACTTCCAAGCCTTGAAGGCAATCTGCTCTTCATCCTCTGAATTGATATCTTTTGCTAATTGTTGATCTTCTTGAGTGAGGGTTGGAAAATCATTTTCCACGTCATATGGTAACTTGACTTTCCTGCAATTATCTTCAAACCATGAATTATTTTCATCAAACACTACATCCCTACTAACTATAAATGCTTTGTTAGTGGGATTGTATAGCCTGCATCCCTTTTGGTTTTGATCATACCCAATGAATATACATTTTTCAACTTTAGGGTCAAGCTTCCCTCTAATTTGTGAGGGGATGTGTGCATAAGCAATGCGCCCAAATATTTTGCAATGGTCCAATGAGGGTCTCCTACCATTCCATGCTTCATAGGATGTCATACCATCCAATGATTTGGATGGGAGCCTATTGACCAAGTAGGTGGCTGTGGAAACAGCCTCTGCCCATAGGTAATTAGGTAGCTTCTTCTCATTCAACATAGACCTAGCAGCTTCAACAATTAATCTATTCCTTCTCTTTGCTATTCCATTCAATTCAGGAGTATATCTTGTTGTTACTTCCCTTTTTATGCTTCTGTCCTATAGAAATGAATCAAATTCATGTGAAAAGTACTCACCACCTTCATGAGATCTGATCCTCTTCAAGCTCCTTCCTGTTTGGTTTTCAACTAGTGCCAAGTAATTTTTGAAACATGTAAATACCTCATCCTTATGCTTCATGAAATAAAGGATTGTCCATCTACTGTAATCATCAATAAATGAAACATAATACCGTGAAACTAAGATTGATGGATCTTTGCTAAGACCCCACACATCAATGTCTACAAGCTCCAAATAGTCTTCATGAATGTATCCCTTCTTGTTGAATGGTTGCCTATGCGTTTTGCCAAATTGGCATGCTGCACATTGTATATCATATGTTGCTTGGTCACATTGGGAATGCCAAGCACACTTTTATCCTTGCATATTTGCTTCAAAGTTCTTTCTCCTATGTGTCCTAGCCTTTTGTGCCATATTTCTAACTCAGATAAGGTTTGATCCCTATAATTGAATAGTGGTATGTTTCTTATGTCTTCAATCTCAAATGTGAATAATCTACCAGAATTCTCACCTTTAGCAATCCTTTTGAAACCTTGTTGAGGGTCTTCCAAATATGCTCCATGCTTAGTGAATTTGACCTGTAAACCTTTCTCAACATGTCTGACCAACACTAATTATGTTTTTGGCTATAATTGGCACATATAGAACTTTACTCAAAAGGTTCATGCTACCATCAGATGTTTTGACATTTCCAATTTTCTTGATTGAGTGTTTAGTATCATCACCTGTCTGTACTTCATGCTTCCCTTTGGGTTCTTCAAGGTCAGATAATAAAGCTACATTTCTAGCCACATGATTGGAAGAACCCGATCAATATAGAAACAGTGCTCATCATCTGTACCTTCCTTGGATGTCATATTCATGATGAGTAGTGAATCTTCTTGGTCTTCTGAATAGTTGTTGTAGTCTTGATTGTAGTTATGGTTGTAGTTGCCTCCACCATTGTTTTATCTACCTTTGGATTGTCCATAGTTACTTCTATGGAAGCCTCCTCCCATTTGATTCCTTGTATTCCTGAAGCATTCTTCTGTAGTGTGGTTGGTAAGACCACAAATGTTGCAAGGTGAATTGTTGTAGGATCTCCCCCTGCCTTGCTTTCCTCCTCTACCCCTTCCTCTAGCACCACTTACTCTTCCTGCATAATTAGCTTGAGAGGTACTAGCCTCTTCTTCATTCTTCTTACTTTTATCTTTATCGTTAGCTTTATTCTTATCTATATAAAGGGTAGAAGATTGATTACCTCTAGAGTTGTCACCATTCTTGTTGAGATTTGTCTCATGGGTGAAGAGTTGCCCCATCAAAGTGTTGAGGTCACATATTTGCATATCCATGTAGAGGTCCATTGCTATGGTGAATGACTCCCATTTGTCATCAGCTTTGATGCCATTAATGATCTGCCTTACTATGTGTTCTTCTTCTATCTCCTCTCCAATGCTTGCAAGTTGATCAACCTCATCTTTCATCTTGGTTACATAACCAACCACTCCTTGCTTTGGTTGTTTCTTTAGAGTTGTAAATTCCATCCATAACTGATTCTTCCTAGCTCTTGTACTTGAGGAGAAATATGATGAGAGTACTTCCCAAGTCTCTTGGGAGGTCTTGCAATTCCTAATGTGTGGTAACAAGAAATCCGAGATTGCATTTAGTAGATAAGGCCTAGCAAGAGCATCCTTTGCACACCATGTGGTCAACCTTTCTTGCTCCTCGCTTGTAGGTTGATGCTTGCTCCTAAAGATTGGCATTTCTTCATCTCCTGAAATGTATCCATATAGACTTCTCCCTTAAAGGTAGGCTTGCATTCTTAGTCACCATGTTGAGTAGTTGTTTCTGTCCAATTTGTCAATGAAGGGTGGAAATCCATCTCCCATCTTGCTTGTTGTTGCTTTGATACCATTGTTGGAGGAGATGGTGGACAATCTTCAAGAGATGAAGTGGTGTTACTAGATCCTCCTTCACACCTGCTAAGAATGATTGTTGGAGAGTGTAGTGGGCCTCTTTAGCTAGCTAATGATAATAAATAATAATGTATGATTCTTGGAACATGATCCACTAATCAATGGATCAAAATACATAGGTTGGAGTAGATCCAAGATCAAGAAACTTGCTATTTTTGTTCCTACACATGTTCAATGTTTTGAACAGTTCTCTGAGCATAGTAGCAATTGGATTAATTCCTTTTGGGAAACTCTAATTAGCTTAGTAAGCTATCAATCATGAGTTATTTCATAGAAAATAATGGACTACACATAGGGAAGGATGTTTAGCAAAACATAAGACCATCTCGACAATTTTGGGGTTCAACATTCAACAGACCAATGAGCAAAGATGTGTTAATATCTCACCACCTCAAGAAGCAATGGTAATGAAACTTTGTAGACATGTACTAGACAGTATGGGAATCTACCACGCTTTAAAGCATGAGAAATGATCAATCATGCACTGAGAAAAAGCTAAGAGAATATCAGTATTTTGATGGAGTTATAACAGAGAAGTGAAATGAGAATGTAATGATCATATATGTATTAAAGCATATACAAATACAATGTCATTGGCAATCATACATTGCTCAATGTGTGAGAGGTGAATGAGGTATGAGATAAGTGCTCACTTCACAATGAAGCTTCCTCAAAATGATCTCATGGACTCGAGATACACGCGGATCTTTTTTATCCTCTTCTTATAGTTGTACGTGAAGCCAAAGTTTGAATGCAAATTCAAAGATCTACCGAAAAGTGAATCCTAAAGTATAGGATAGATTCTCTCATCACTCATCAACCAAATGATTCGTGATTTTAGAGCTTCCTAAATCCACGTGGATGTGTACCACTTTTACAAAAGGTAAATGTGAAGAACTTTTTTACAAGAGGTTGATCATATGAAGCCTTGTATAAGTTCTGTCAATAAATCAAGTATGAGCTAATTAACCAAGTATGTGGGCTTGGTTTTAATTGCACCAACATGTTACACAACCCAAACTATCTTAGATTCAGGTGCTAGTGTTGCGATTGCAACCACCTCCTTGTGGGAGCAATGGGGCAAACCTACATTAAGACCAACTAGAATGAAGCTTCAAATGGATGATGGCCACATTGAAAGACCTCTAGGATTGCCAGAAGGGATAACTCTAACCACTTGTGGTGTAGAGTTTGAGCACACCTTTTCTATATGTGACTTTGGCAAAAATAACATCTATGAAATGATCCTAGGAAGACCCTTCCTATGATAGCTGCAAATAGTACAGGATTGGGAAACCACCTCCTTGTACTTACAGCACTTAGGAGTCATGACCAAGGTCAATCCGAAGGATTATACATTTAGAGATGTACCAACCCTATAGTGGAATCCTACCCACAATGTGCAAGAGGATTCAATCTCTGTGCATTCTAACAGTTCTTCTGATCCAACCTAGATGCATGAAGATACTCGCATTTAGGTATTTACCCAAAAAGAAGAAGAAGAACCTCTCACAAGTATAAGAATTGTAAATTCAAGGGTGGAAAGTGAAGGTAGTCAAAAGCAAAAGAAAAGAAATGCAATGAAACAAGTAGAGGAGGAAACATTGTTCGAAGTACTAGAAAATTTCAAGAAATATGAAATTAAAGAATAAAAAATTTTGGTACGAATGCCTAAGAGAGAGGCCATCATAGGAGAAGGATATGATAATAAAGAAAAGACCAAAAAATTGTTGCAACCATAGAAGAGAACAAAGAGTGTTGTTCGTACATAGGAGAATACCTAAGTGTAGAAGAAGAAATAGAGCTTGTAGCTTTATCAAGGGAATATAGGGATGTGTTTGCATGGACCTATAGAGACTTAAAGGGGGTAGATCCAACAATATGTTCTCATACGATCCCCATGACGATTGATGCCAAGCCCACCAAACAGAAGCCCTACACATATAATGACACTTATGTAGCAAAAATAAAAGAAGAAATTGAAAGGCTGATTGAAGCTGGATCTATCTATGAGATTGAGCATACTGAATGGGTGTCCCCCATTGTAGTAGTTCCCAAGAAGAATGGGAAGTTGCGAGTGTGTATTAACCTTAAAAACGTTAGTGCCACTACAATTAGAGGTAGTTATCTACTTCCAATCACTAAACATTTATTGGAGCATGGTGCAGGCAAGGAAGTTTATAGCTTCCTTGATGGATTTTTAGGTTACAACCAAGTAGCCATTGCCCTAGAAGGTCAACACAAGACTACTTTTGCCATAGATGGGGAGTCTTTGCATTTCATGTGATGCCATTTGGACTCACCAATGCACCTGCAACATTCCAAAGGCTCATGTGTCATGTGTTCAAAGAGTTCTTGTGAAAGAGCTTAGAAGTATATGTGGATGATTTATGTGCTCATTCCCAAGAAAGAACATACTACATCCCTAAGCTTAGATAGATCAACAGTGTAGCGAATATCAAGTGTGTCTGAACCCAGACAAGTGTGTGTTCATGGTCAAGGCAAGATCTTAGGTCATATTTTTTCTAAGAACGGAATATCAATAGATGAGGACAAAGTCAAAGCCATAGGAGAGTTGCCAAGGCCAAGGAATGTTAAAGAGGTAAAAGCCTTTATGGGCCATTTTGGATATTACCGCAGGTTTATTCACATGTATGCAATCATAGGTAAACCTCTTTATGCCTTGTTGACAAATTTTGAGTGGAATGATGAATGCCAAAATTCCTTCAATGCATTGAAGAGACATTTGTGCACATCACCAATACTGACCACTGCTGATTCGAATAAACCATTTCATGTCCATGTGGATGCATCCAATCATGCGATAGGTGTGTGCTAGCACAACCTACAGGTGAAGGAAATCTAGATTTACCTATAGCATATTCTAGCAGACAACTAAATGCAGCTGAATGAAACTATACAACAACTGAGAGAGAAGGCTTAGGCATGGTATATGCCGTAAAGAAGTTTAGACACTATCTGTTGGCCAACAAGTTCAAGTTTTTTGCTGATCACCAAGCCTTATTATATTTGGTCAATAAACCTTGCAATATAGGATGCTTAGTAAGATGGTTCCTCTTACTAATGGAATACGATTTTGAAGTTGTTGTTAGGAAAGGTAGGACTCACCTCAAGGCAAATCACCTTTCTCACATCACTTCAGGAGAGTCACCGCAAGAAGTGTATGATGAATTGCCTGATGCTTATCTATTCAATTTAGAATTTGTTCCTAAATGGGCAAATAAGTTGGTACATGTCCTAACTTTCAGACCCGCAAATAAGAATGTGAGAAAAAACAAAGAATAAATTGTAAAATCACAAAACTATCAAATATTGGTAGGAAGTATGTACAAACAAGATACAGAAGATGTATTAGCTTGTTGTGTGAAGGAGGATGAACATAACAGTTGGTTGCAACAAGCTCATGAAGGATTGCTAGGAAATCACTATCCTAAACAATGAGCATTGCAAAATCTGAAATGTTTAGGATTGTATTGGCCTAGTATGGACAAAGAAATACATGAGTGGATTAAGAATTGTCTAGTGTGCTAGGAGAGACCCCCAGTGGAGTATGCCACCCTTTATCGTGTGTCATTAATTCCAAAATGGAGTGCTCCATTGGTTGAATTTATGAGATCGGGAAACTACCCAAGGAGGATAGTCTAGCAAGAAAATGAAGCATGGAGCAAGAGGCTCAAGACTATGCCTTAGTAGGACAAAACCTATATCAAAGAGGCAAAGATGGCTACTTAAGAGTGTGCTTTCACGAATCAGACTATTTGAAAATCTTAGAAACTGCAAGTAGTAGTGCTACAGGTGGACAATTCAGACCTAACTGAGTAATTAAGACCATTATATTCTTAGGAATTTGGGAGGACATGCATTATAGAAGTGGGGTATAGACTTCGTAGGTCCTATTAACCCCCTCTTAGACACTCCCATGCAGAGTACATTATTCTAGCCATAGATTACCTTAGAAAGTGAATAGAAGTAAAAGCCAAAACAAAGAATGATGCTCAAGAGACTGATAAGTTCTTATTCGAGAATGTGTTCACTAGATACATGTTACCAATAGAGTTAGTAAGTGATAGAGGTACACACTTCTTGAATGAGGTCATTGAATAACTTCTCCAGGAATTCTTGGTCATACATAAGAAGTATGCCCCCTATCATCCACAAGCTAATGGACAAGCCGAGAGCACAAACAAGATCTTATGTAATGTATTGACAAAACTTGTAAATAGTGAATACTCTGATTGGGACAAACAACTTCATCATGTTGTTTGGGCTTACCAAGTTGCCTATAAAACGGTACTTATGCTGCCCCATTTCTTATGGACTTCGGATAGAATGTTATGTTATTATTAGACTTCTTGATCCCCACTTTAAAAGTAGCACAAGAGCATGAGTGGAAAAGACACGAGTTTTCCTCCAAGATATTTGATGTAGAACACTTAGGTGAGGCGAGGCTACGAGCAGTAGCAAGCATCTATGCTGCAAAGAAAAGACAAAAGGCCTACTTTGATGCACACATCAAGGATAAAGGATTCAAAGAGGGAGACCTAGTGTTGGTTTACACACTAAAGAAGCATGGTCGTAAAGTGGAAAAAAGAGGATATGGACCCATGGTCATTAATAGAATTTCCACTAGTGGTGCAGTTCAATTGGCCAATCTAGAAGGTGACATCTTTCCAAGCTATATTAGCAGATGTCGAGTCAAGATATATCAAGAACCTCTTATAGAGGATATGCTAAGGAGACTCAACACTGCTAAGAAGCAAAAAGAAGAAGAGTTAAGGATTAGAGAAGAAGCACAGGCAGAGGCTAGAGAGCACATTAGGAGAAATAAGTTAAGGTGACAAGGCCTAGAGGTCAATCCCAATGCCCCAAGATATCACATGGCAATGTGCACAACATCAGGAAATAATTGCTTTGCAAATAATCGATCAATGTCCCTTTGTGACCATAGAGGAGGACAAGGAAAGAATGTAAGGACTATGAGAACCTTGATTGACTCAGGTGCAACAACTAATGCAGTTAGACTCTCATACTGCCAAGATCTGCAATTGAACATCAATCCCCTAGAAGCCTATCTCATAGGTTTGGGAGGTGTGGAAACCCCTTGTTTGGGAGAGGTTGAGAATCCCATCTATCTTCAAGATGTCCCAATGATAGTCAAAATGCTAGTGTGTCAAGATGAGGACCTCATAGAACTAGTTGTCTTGGGTCAAGATTGGATCTATGACCATGCACTCAACTTAAACCTAAGAAGTCAACTTCTTCAAGTTTGGGTACATGAACAATGCATTACATTAGAATTAGAGAATTGCATGCTCACAAATCCAGGTGTCACACATTCTCTTAGTTCTCCTAAGGCTAATCTTAGAGAGGAAGATGTTGTATGTTTTAGAAGCTTTATGATGCAAAAGGACCCAATCATGGAAGAATGGGCTTGAGAACGAGTGGATCTCTCTCCTTTTTCAAAGACTAATGGAGCCACAATACTTCAACCATAGAGGCAAGCGAAACAATTTAGGACAACTGCTATATCGAATAGAGAAACAAAACCCAAGAAGAAAGTAGTTCGGGGCATGAATCAGATCTGGGTAAGGAAAACAGAGAGCAGCCAATCACACCATTGCAGTTGAACTCATTACCAAAGAAGTAGTGGAGAAAGCCAAGGAAACAAGTAAGAAAACAACGAAGATCTCTACCTCTGTTGTTGGTGTAATTGTTGTTGTAGTTGTTGTTGTAGCCTCCATTGTATCTACCTTTATTTGATCCATAACCACCTCTATTGAATCCTCTTCCTCTTGAGTTCCTCGGGTTCCTGAAACATAATAGTATCATTAGATAATCCACATATATTGCAAGGTTGAGATGATTGGAAATTCCTCCTGCCTTGCTTTCCACCTCTCCCTCTTCCTCTAGCTCTTCCTCTACTTGCAAAGTTTGCTTGAAAAGAGCTACCTTCATCTTCATTCTTCTTATTCTTTGACTTGTCCTTGACCTTAGCTTTATAAGAATATATGGTAGAAGTTTGATTACCTCTTGAGGACTCGCCACCTTTGCTAATCTTTGCTTCATGAGTGAAGACTTGGCCCATGAGTGCGTTGAGGTCAGGTACATGCATATGCATGTACAAATCCATGGCTGTTGTGAAGGACTCTCACTTGTCATCTGCTTTGATTCCATTTATGATTTGTCTAATGATTTTTTCCTCTTCAATTACCTCTCCAATGGTTCAAAGTTGATCTGAAATCTCCTTCATCTTTGTGACATAATCAGTCACACTTTGCTTGGGGCTTTTCTTCATTCTTGTGAACTCCATCCACAATTGGTTCTTCTTTGCTCGAGTGTTGGAGGAGAAGAAAGAAGCAAGTGCATTCCAAGTTTCTCTTGATGTGTTGCATCCCTTGACATGAGGTAAAAGAAAATTTGAGATTGAATTTAGAATATAGGACCTTTCAAGTGCATCCTTTGAACACCAATTTGAAAGTCTTTCCTCTTCTTCATGTGATGGTTGCCCTTTGTTCCTCATGATTGGCATAGCTTCATCTCCAGATGTGTATCCAAATAGATTCCTCCCTTGAAGATAAGCCTCCATCCTTCGAGACCATGTTGGGTAGTTTTTTCTATCCAATTTGTCAAGTGTTGATGGAAATCCATCTCCCATGTTGATTGACTATGCTCTGATACCATTGTGGAGAGAGATGGTGGATGCAATCTTAAGATCAGTTGGTGCCGCAACAACCAGCTTCACACTAGCCAATGAAGACTTCAGATTTGGTTAGTAGACCCTTTGAGACTCCTAAATCCACAAAAAAATAACCCAAGTGCTTTGGAATAAGTATCTCAAAAGTTTGAGTCAAGACAGACTAGTTGCAACATGACTAGCTCCCAAAACTTGCTATATTTGTACATACACCTGGTGGAAAAAAATGAAGAGTGCTCTCGACCTAGTAGAAATTAGAAAAATTCCTTTTGGACATAGCAAATAAACTTAGATAGCTTCTCAATCCAAGTTAAAGGACTTCAAGTGATCAATTGAGCACTGAGAAAATGTTTTAGCAAATTCTACAACGCTCCGGCCATTTTCGGGCTCTGTAGAGATGGACAAGTGATCAATAAAATGCAGATTTCTCCAGAACGGGAAATGCAATGAACACAAAAATTTGTGAGCATAAACTAGACTTAAAAAGCTATCAACACACTATAAAATTATGAAAAATGTTAAGTATACCGTGAGATATGAGCTTCTAACATTTACTGTTCTAAGTGAATATAGTAGAGAACAAATCAAAGAAGAAGTAAATGATAAATGTATATATTCACATATAATTACAACCTCATTGGCAATGAATACTTGCACAATGGGAGTAGAAGGATAGAGTGTTGGAGATAGACACCTGCAGAAGCACACAAACAGCACAAGGAAGAAGAAGAAGCTTGGAGCACAAACACACAATACTAAATGTATTACTAGAGAATGTACAAAGATAAGTAGCCCATTAGGGCAATAGGCGTATATACAAGCCGGGGGAAAAAACCTCCTAAAGAGGGAAAAAAGTGCCCCGGCAATCCTAGTGTGTTCACACACATCACTACCTAAATATATCAACAAATCCCCCCTAGGAGTGATGCGGTGAACAAGGAGCTGGCACTCATGTATAAGGAAGTGCCAAGCTATGTGGAAATCACTCCACAAAAGGAAGTAAGCCCAAAGCTTTGCGGAAAGCTTCAAACTTCTCCCTAGGCAGAGCCTTCGTGAAAAGTTCTGCAATGTTCTCCTACGTGGGCACATATGCCAAGCTGATCTCCCCAGTAGAGAACCTCTCCCTGACATAGTGATAATGCACCTCAATGTGCTTAGTGCGAGCATGGAACACAGGGTTCCTCGCAACTGCCAATGCGCTCTGACTGTCAGTGAAGATGGTGGTGGCAGAAGACTGGCCAACACCCAAATCAGCCATAAGGCGTCTGAGCCACACACACTCAACAGTTGCTGTGAAAGCTGCCCTATACTCAGCCTCACAACTGGAAGTGGCCACAGTAGGCTACTTCTTGCTTAACCAAGATATACATGAGCTACCAAGCATGAAGCAAAAACGACTGGTGGACACACGAGTGTCATAGCAACCAGCCCAATTTGAGTTAGAAAAAGCATGCAAATCTGGCGATAGTGATCCCCCCTTGGGATAAAACAACCCAAGTAGTCGAGTACCACTCAAGTAGTGAAAGATGCACTTAACCGCCTTCCAATGCGTGACTCCTGGGCAATGCATAAACCTGCTCATCTGTGAGATAGCAAACTGAATATGTGGTCGAGTAATGCATAAGTAAATCAAGCATCCAACAACTTGCTGATAGAGAACAACATCAAATGCATGTCCAGCATCATGAAGACTCAATCGTAAACCTGTCTCCATAGGAGTAGCAATAGGCTTACAATCTTCAAGGCCAAAATGCTACAGTAATGTGTCAATATATTTCGTTTGACACAAAGCCATTCCACCATCAACGTGCATAAACTGAATGCCCAAATAGTGATGCAAATGCCCCAAATCAGATATCTCAAATGAGGCATGCAAATCAGCCTTAAAATCAGCAATATGCATGTCAATAGGACCAGTGAGCAGCATGTCATCAACATAGACAACAATGATCAGAAGCACATCATTAGCATGCTTAACATATAAGGTGCTTTCAGTTGGACTATTCTCAAAACCATGTGCAATCAGATAGGCATCTATCTTCTCATGCCAAGCACGTGGTGCTTGCTTTAAACCATATAATGCCTTCTTTAACCTGCAAACCTGGTTTTCATGCCCTTTCTGCACAAAGCCACGGGGCTGAAAAACATACACTTCTTCATGCAAATCACCATTCAAAAATGCAGTTTCAATGTCCAACTGATGTACATTCCAACCATGATGGGCTGCAAGTGCACAGATGCTCCGAACAGTAGTCATATGACATGTGGGTGCAAAGGTCTCATCAAAAATCAATGCCTCTTTCCTGTGCATAACCCTTTGCAACAAGCCTAGCTTTATACCTGTCAACTATACCATCCGGTTTATGCTTCAGGTTGTATACCCACTTAGTGCCAATGGCCTTCTTGCCAAGAGGCAAGTCACATAAAGACCAAGTACCATTCTTCATTATATCATCATATTCAGATTGCATAACAGCCATCCAATTTTCTGAATTCTGTGCTTCATCAAAAGAAACAGGCTCATTCTCATCACTGAGACTAGACGCAGCCATAGCATAGCAATCTGATGCAAACGAGGCACTATGGGAGCCTGAACGAGTACGATATGACAAAGGTGCATCTAATTTGCTGTCACGCAAAGTCTACACCAGCCATTTTGGCATAGTTTTTGCCTACTCAATATCAGCTCTCTCATCAACAAGTGCATCATGTAAATCTGCATCAGAAATGGAATGATCTGCATCATCATATGAAGCCTGCAAAGGCTGAGAAGTTGCCTCATTAAGACCAGCACTAGACTATCCACCTGTAAAAAGAGGCATCAAAGTATCATACATGTCTTTGGAGCTCACATATGGCTCCTTAGTACATGAAAGCAATGGCTGAATTGCATCTTCCACAAAAACAACATCACGGCTAACCAGAATGCGTTTTGTCTGTGGATGATACAGACGATAGCCTTTACTTTCAGAACTGTACCCAACAAAAATACATTTTATTGCTTTATCATCCAATTTTCTGCGATGTTGTTCAGGCACTAGTGCATATGCCAAACAACCAAAAACACGCAGATGAGCAACAGATGGCTTACGGTCATGCCAAGCCTCATATGGAGTGATAGACTGCAGCGCTTTAGTGGGACACCTGTTCAGTACATATGCTACACATATGACAGCCTCAAGCCAGAAACTATGTGGTAAAGCCTGACTCTTGACCATGCACCTCGCCATCTCCATGAGTGACTTGTTCTTTCGTTGAGCAACTCTATTCAGTTGAGGTGTATACAGCACTGTACACTGGTGTTTTATCCCACGTTTAGCCAGAAATGCATTAAAATTAGAAGACATATATTCCCCCCCTCGATCAGAACGGAGGGTGCCCATTTTACATGCTGACAGATTTTCAGCCAAAACCAAAAACTGTTTAAAGCACATGAACACTTCAGACTTTTCTTTGAGTGGATATACCCATGCATGCCTGGAAAAATCATCAATGAAAGTCACAAAGTAAAGGTAATTTCCAAAAGAGGGTGTCTGCATAGGACCACAGACATCACTATGTACAAGCTACAATTTCTGCGTAGCCCGAACTGAACCATCTTTTGGAAAGGATGAACGCTGCATTTTGCCCAAAATACAGCCCTCACAAACATGTTTTCCAGGTGCCTCAAGTTTGGGCAAAGAGGACACCATTTCAGATTTCTACAGGCGTAGCAAACTAGCAAAATTCAGATGACCAAAGCGTGCATGCCAAAGCTTTGCATCTGACATAGCCTGAGAATCATGAATTGCACATGCCGAATCATTCACAAATCTTTCATAGTCTATGAGCTTATACAGCCCACGACATAAAATGCCAGAAGCAATAATAACATCGCCATTTGATAGATCATGAACTGTATATCTGTCATCAACAAATTTCACAACCAAGCCAATCTTGGCTAATGCAGAACTGATAACAGATTCTTCTTGATCCCTGGCACAAATAAAGCATCTGACAAAGTGAAAGAACTACCATCAGTAGTAGTCAAAATGATCTTACCAACTCCCATAACAGGATAAGAGGAGTTGTTGGCGCATGTAACAGTATTCCCTATAGGGGCAGGCTCGAGTGAAGAGAAGAAACTGCGCTGCGAGGTAATATGTTTGGTCGCCCCACTATCAAAGTACCAAACATCTGAGTCTACTGCAGACATGCACTGATCATGAGAAGATGGGTCAAAACTACAGACAGTAGTAAACACCCATTCTTCTTCCTGCACAAGATTTGCAGACTCTGTTTTTGGTGTAGAGGCCTCTGCAACAACCATTCCAGCCTCTTTCTTCTTTGCCTCTTTTGCAGCCAGTTTTGGACAGTTCTTTATGATATGATCATTTCCTTTACAGTACTTGCAAAACAATTTCTACTTTTCTGATTTCTTCTCATCTTTATCCTGGTTTTTCGATTGTGCAGCATTTGCAGATTTCTGCTTACTAGTAGAAGAGCTTCATTTTCCTTTGCCCTTCTGACTAGCCAGGAAAGCTTGATCTGCAACACGCATAATGGACCTGTTCTACTTGGACTGATCTTCCTGCAATAGAACAGAGACTAACTCCTCAAATGACAAGGCATT
This sequence comes from Ceratopteris richardii, assembly GCA_020310875.1. Taxonomy (NCBI): domain Eukaryota; kingdom Viridiplantae; phylum Streptophyta; class Polypodiopsida; order Polypodiales; family Pteridaceae; genus Ceratopteris; species Ceratopteris richardii. The sequence goes on along the minus strand of CM035436.1, from coordinate 153,242,422 downwards.
TGGATTTCCTTTCATCATCAATCGAAGAGTAGAGGCAAAACTCTGATATGAATCAGGAGGACCATTCAGAACAGTCTGCACAAGTGAGCTATCTGGTATAACCTCATCAATATAAATCAATTGTTCCTTCAGGTCTTTGATCTTTGTGAGAAAACTATCCATAGAATCACCTTCATTCATGTGCTCACTCTCCAACTGTTTTCGGAGGTAAGCAACACGAGCCTCATTCCTAGCCTGGTACAAAGTGGTAAGTGTATCCCAAGCATCCTTTGCTGTTCTGCAAGAGCGAATGTGAGGAATAATAGCACGTTTGATAGACAAAGCTATCAATGAATGTGCTTGAGCATCTCTGCCATCCCAATGAATTTGCTCTGCAGTATGTGCAACAGAAACAACAGCACGAACAGGAATCTACGGAATATCATCTTCGACACCATCTTCATCAGCTCCAGCACCTGTATTTGCAGTCCCTGTTGTTACAGGTGTAACAAGACCTCTTTCAACACCCTGCACAATGTTCCACAGTCCTTTTGCAACCAATACATGTCACATCATATAAGCCCATAATGGGTAGTTGGTACCATCCAACTTATCCTCAACAACCAACATACAGAATACATCACTGCTTTCAGCCATGGCCGATGACTAAAATACCTTGATGCAGAAAATCGACTGTATCTCAAAAAGTTGAATGGAACTGCCCAGACGAGTTCTTCTAGACCTGTAGCAAACTTCGAGACGCTTAAACTGGCGAACAGAAACTGGTATATACCTTTGGCACAAAAAGACAAAATAGCCTGCACAAGTGCTGCGATAGTGCGTTCGGAGGCCGAAACGAGCTCAGATCGCGATTTCGGCACCACATAGCAAAGCTGTTTTGATCTCGGAAACACGCTGAGTATGCTCACCAAAATTCGTGCGATTTTGAGATTGCAAACGGAGGAGTGTTGACGGCACCCTAGATGAAGCGACGACCTGCTTTGATACCAATTGTTGGAGATAGACACCTGCGGAAGCATGCGAACAGCACAAGGAAGATGAAGAAGCTTGGAGCACAAACACACAATACTGAATGTATTACTATAGAATGTACACAGATAAGTAGCCCATTAGGGCAATAGGCGTATATACAAGCCGGGGGAAAAAAACCTCCTCAAGAGGGAAAAAAGTACCCGGCGATCCTAGTGTGTTCACACACATCACTACCTAAATATATCAACATAGAGCTATAGAGTAAGCTCTTGAATCTCTACAAATGGGCATGAAATGGGCACGAATCAAGCACTCCTATGGAGATGTTCTTCTTGCTCCTTTTATAGCTACTTTTGGAGGTAGTTTTGAATTTGAATTCAAATGACTTCATCTAAAAGTGATGCTAGGAATTAGGAAATATTCCATCAGCTAATGAATTCATGGTTATAGGTAGTTGGAGCCACAAATTTGCTTTTTACATCATGGATGACTTAAGCCATTCTTTTCTTTTACAATTACAAGAGATCAAATGTACTCTTTTACAAGAGGTGTTCATATGTCTACACAAATGAACATCACATCAAGAATATCAAGCATGTATGCTTGGGTAAAATGCACCAACATATGTGTGTGTGCATTTTCATGCTTCTCACCTTCATCTTCACTACTTCATGTGTTCATGATCTTCATATCACTCCTATCTCTTTCGCAAATTAATATTAAGGAGGTGGAGCTTCCTAGCGTGGTACTTACCATTGTGCTAGAACAACACCAAATGTGGCACCATTGTAGGAGATCGAGTTCTAGGACAAACGCTTGATGGCAAGAGTATATCGAGAATCGGCATTGAAAGGTAAATAATTTTAGTTTTTGTTGTTGTTTTTGCATTGCTTTTAGTGTTTTGCATCTCCCCTACACTCCTCCTTCATTGATGCATCATCTTCTTCCACTCCAAAAAAATCAAAAGATTCACTATATCCACCTATTCCCTCCATTTTTCTCATTTGCACATGAGAGGGAGGGAGAGAGAGAGAGAGAGCTCTTGTGCAAGATTGTGCGTTTATGCTTGTGAGGTTTCTTGCAGGTAAAGCACTGTAGTATAGCAGGGAAGCTCTGCAAAAGTAAAAATTTCACATTTTTGTCAGTTCTACTGTTGGTGTCGGACAATCGTGATGGTTTGAAAAAGTGGACTTTTTTGGAATACGTCTATAGCACGGCATAGAGCACACTTGTGCACATACTATTGGTACAAATGCCCAAGCCTTCACCTTTGGCTAGGCATGGAAGAGAATATGTGCAACTAGTTGATGAAGCATGTGAACCATTGCTCGTAATCATTTGATCATTCAGCATTGTAAAAGTTTTTAACCTTGAGAGAATCTTGCAAAGGCTTGAATCTCATGGAGGTAGGAAGAATATTAGCTATGAATAACTCCTAATTTAGAGGAGTCCTTTTTAGTTGGAGCCAGTTTGAAATTCAAATTCAAACTTGAGTAAAAGTTCTCTTATAAAAGAGCTTGCAAAACTTGCGGCTTGAGAGCCTCATTGATAGTCTTCGTCATCATCATTTGCACTAGCTAAGTGTCTTACACCATAGCTCACTTAGAATACTATCATTGTGCATTACTCACTTAGAATACTATCATTATAGCTAAGTGTCTTACACCATAACTCACTTAGAATACTATCAATGATCTTGTATAATCATGTGCTATAATACATATACTTCATTGATCATCTCTGTCTACTTCTCTGCTATGATTTCTTATAATAGCAAATTTTGTTGGATCATATCTCAGTGAGTTCTCAGCCATTTTGCATGATCTATAGCTTTTTGGAATCAGTGTGAAGTCTATGTTATGCTATCAAATTTTCAAAGTTTTTGGTTCATCCATTTGGGAGAAATCACCATCAAACTGTTCACTGGTCATCTACTATTTAGTCGCTAAAAAGTTGGGGGTAAGCTTTGGATTGCTAAATTAATTCTCAGAGTATAGTTCATCATTTTAGATGATTCCACTTGTAATCATTATCTATCTAAGCTAATTAAATTCCCTCAAAAGGAATTGTATAAATTGGTATTGTATTGTGAGCACTAAGCAAAAGAACCAGTAGGTGTGAGGACCAAAATAGCAAGATTTGTGACACTAGCTATTTGTGAAGCAGTATGTTTTGATTCAATTGTTTCAAGCATCTACTCCAAAGTATATAGGTACTTTCTTGGTGTCATTTGCAAGCTAAAAGGGCCTACTATCAAACTCTGAAGTGATTTAGGGCAGGTACAAAGCAGGTTTTAGCAGTACCACCTTGCTTCCTTGAGGTATCCATTCGTCTCCAATAGTGGTATCAGAGCAAGTTAAGGTAAAATGGGAGATGGTTTCCCTTCTTTCATCGATAAATTGGACATGAATAATTATCCAGCATGGTCATTGAGAATGAAGACCTATCTACAAGGAAGGAGTCTCTATGGATACATATCAGGAGATGAGGAGATGCCCATATTTAGAAGCAAAGGTCAACCTACAAGAGAGGAGCTAAAAAAACTCAACTCATGGTGTGCCAAAGATGCTTTAGCAAGGTCATATCTACTTAACTCTATTTCTGACTTTCTTCTTCCTCACATTAGGAATTGTAAAACTTCCCAAGAGACTTGGGATACATTATCTTCATATTTTTCTTCCAACACAAGATCTAGAAAAAATCAATCGTGGATTGAGTTTACTACTCAAAGGAAGCAACCTAAGTAGAATGTTTCAGAGTATGCGACGAAATAAAAGATGTGGCTCATCAATTGGCAAGCTAAGGAGAGGAGATTGAAGAAGAGCAAATAGTGAGACAAATAATCAATGGCATCAAGGCAGATGATAAGTGGGAAGCTTTCACAACTGCTATGGACCTTTGCATGGATATGCAAATTCCTGATCTTACCACTCTCATGGGACAACTCTTTACCCATGAAGCCAAGCTCAATAAAAATGGAGAACCATCAAGATGTAACAATTCTTCTGCCCTCTATACAGATAAAGGAAAGAGCAAGAAATTAGAAGATGAAGGTACTACTTCTCAAGCTAACTATGTAGGGAGAGGTAGGAACTCAAGAGGAAGGGGCAGAGGAGGTAAGCAAGGTAGGGGGATAACTTTCAACTCTCCCCCATGCAATATATATGGACTATCTAATCACACAACAGATGAGTGATATAGGAACTTCAAGAACCAGAGAGGAAGAGGATTTCAAAGAGGTGGCTACTCACAATCAAGAGGAAGATTCAACCATAATCAAGGATACAACCATGGATACAACAACAATTACAACAACAATTATCAAGGAGGATATAAATCAAGGAAAGACTTCAACAACTACATAGAGGATCAAGAAGATTCTCTTCTCATTATGAACATGACTTGAAAACAAGGTATGAATGATGAGCACCTCTTCTATATTGACTCAGGTTGTTCAAACCATGTAGCAGGAAATGTAGCCCTTCTTTCTGATCTTGAAGAACCCAAAGGAAAGCACCAACTGCAGACAGGTGATGACACCAAGCATTCAATGGTCAAGGTAGGAAATGTCAAAACTTTTGATGGGAATAGAAATCTGTTGAGTAGAGTTCTTTATGTACATAGTATCACAAAGAATATGATGAGTGTTGGACAGATAGTGGAAAAGGGTTTGTAGGTCAGGTTCAATAAATATGGAGCTTTTGTGGAGGACCCCCAACAAGGATTCAGAAGAATAGCAAAGGGAGAGAAAACAGGTAGATTATTTACATTTGAGCTTGAGGACACTAGAAACATTGCACTTTATATTTATAAGGATTAAACTTTTTCTGAGTTAGAGATATGGCACAAAAGATTAGGGCACATTGGTGAGAGAACCTTGAAGCATATCTGTAGAGATCAATGTATACTTGGGATACGTAATGTATCCAAGCAACATATGATCTATAAATGTGGTGCATGTCAGTTTGGTAAATCACACAGGTTACCCTTTACAAATAAAGGCTATATGCATGAAGATTATTCGGAAGTTATCCACACAGATGTGTGGGGACCAAATAAGGAACCTTCAATTTCAAGCTCAAGGTACTATGTGTCATTTATTCATGATTTCAGTAGGTGGAATATCTTGTATTTCATGAAACACAAAGATGAAGTATTTAGTTGTTTCAAGAAGTATCTTGCACTTGTGGAAAATCAAACAGGAAAAATCCTAAAAAGGATAAGGTTAGATGGAGGAGGTGAGTACTTCTCCAATGCATTTGATGCATTTTTGAAGGACAGAGGTATCACGAGGGATATTACTACTAGGTATACTCTTGAGCAAAATGGAGTAGCAGAGAGGAGGAATAGATTGATTGTGGAAGCAGCTAGATCAATGCTTAATGAAAAGAAAATGCCTAATTATTTGTGGGTAGAGAGTGTTTCTACTGTCGCTTATCTTATTAACAGGTTACCCTCTAAGTCACTTGATGGGATGACCCCATATGAGGCATGGCATGGTAGAAGGCCATCACTTGAACATTGCAGAATATTTGGTTGTGTTGCTTATGTGCATGTTCCATCTCAAATCCAAGGTAAGTTAGACCCTAAGGCAGAGAAATGTATCTTCATAGGATATGATTTAAATCAGAAAGGATATAGGTTTTATAATCGATCCAACAAAGGATTTATGTTCAATAGAGATGTGTTTGATGAGAATGATTCTTGGTTTTAAAGTGAATGCAGGAAGGTCAAATTGCCATATGACTTGGAAGAAAAATTTCCAAGCCTTACCAAGGAGGAGCCATGCACAATTGAAGACATCAAATCAAATGATGAGGACACCATCAACTTGGAAGAATTCAAAGCATGGAAATCAAAAGGAAAGGCTGAGATGAAGAGGCTGGATGACATACTTGAATCATCCAACCAAGCCTTAAGGAGGTCACAAAGAGAGATTAAGAAGCCAGCCAGATATGGGTATGATACTTCATTAGTTACTAAGCATTCCATTGATCTTACTAAGGATTCATCCCTTGAAGAACCTTCTTCATATGAAGAAGCAAGTACCAAATCAGAATGGAAGGAGGCTATGGATGAAGAAATAGAAGCACTCCAAGAGAATGAAACTTGGGAGCTAGTACCCAAGAAGGCATCAATGAAGGTAATTGGTTCTATCAAAAGAAACTCAAATGGATCCATAAACAGATATAAAGTTAGACTTGTGGCTAAGGGTTTTGCACAAACTCAAGGAGTAGATTATGAAGAAACTTTTTCACCTATGGCTAAGATCGCAACCATTACGGTATTGGCAAGTGTGGCTGCATCTAGAAATTGGAATATGTATCAATTAGATGTGAACAATGCTTTCCTCAATGGCTGGATTTTAGAGGAGGTTTATATGGCTCAACCTCCTGGCTATGAAGGCATGTTAACTCGTGTTGACTAGCAGAGTTAAAATGCTCAATTGTTAAACGCCTGGTTCTAACTATCAGAATGGCGTTTAACTAGTCTTAGTGGGTTCTTGGGAGTGGTAGGGGTCTGTTAGACAGAGGCCCTATACTTAGTTCCCAAATCTTAGCCACGTCAGAGACATGTGATGTCACGTCTTAGCGCAATTGCTTAGGTACCACACACTCGGTTATTCTACTGTTACACACTACCTCGTGGTACTACTCAGAACAATAGAATACTTCAACTTTACCGAATATAGCTATATACTCCTAATCCACAGTATGGCGACAATCCTAACACGAATCAATCTCAATACACTATATCGTTGCACAGATTTATTCACCAAATTTCACACATGACTACTAGACACATTACTAGCGATTCCAGGCCTATAGCCTTTCACCAAGTATTCTGCACTGGACACTGAACAGTGTGAACGAACAAATCACATCAGTAGAAAGAACGAACCACAAGGCGAATTAGTTGCTTCGATCGTATACAGTAACAACACAAGACGGTCATACAGATGAATCACCAAATTAACATGACTACGAACATGCCCATCAAACGCGAATGGATACAGAACGCAAGATCCTACTCAGATATTGGACACAGAATAACTACTCAAATAACTACTCAAATACGGGAGAACAACAGTAACACAGTAATAACTACTCAGATATCAAAAGAACAACAACACAGTGAAATCGAACACACCCAGACAAACAGTCTGGTGATTTTGAAAATCGCTCTCACGCTCTCCTCGCGTATCTTTTCATTGCTTTAAATAGAAATTTTACAAATGAAGCGTAACCGCTTTTCGCGCGTGTGATTACACGTTTTCGTTTTACATTTGCCCATCCGGCGGCCAACTAACACTGGCACGCACGGTGGACTTCGAACCCGCATGTCAAAACTTTACTCTTCGGCTACTATGCCTTCTAAATACATATTGCGGGCTAGTCTAAAAGTTCGGGTAATTTTCTTTTTGAGTGTTTCTAACATCTGTACTAAAATCGATGGCTCTACTAACTGTGCATCTGTCCTAACCGCGCTTAAGGCGATCACTTCGGTAAGCAAAATTTCGGCCTGTGTTTGCAAAAAGGCCTCCTGCAAATAAAATTCATTTGATAGGGCTGCATCCCTTGAAATCTTCATTTTGCCCAATTGTTTTTGCATGTCAATTATTCTTTCTTTCTGATTGATCAGTTGATTATCTATCCTTTCGATCTGTTGGTTCTGGAACTCTATTGTTTTGTAGTAAGCATCTCTTTCTCTGCGAGCATTTGTTAAGTCCTTCTGATATTTGGTTTCCCTGTTCAATTGGTGTTTAAGTATATTATTGACTTCGTCTAAAGATTCTTTAGTTCTATGTAGTTGTTCTTCTGCCTGCTTAGCTTCTCTCTGCTGCTCTGGTTCTTCTGTACTGCTTCTTGCAGCTGGACTCTTGTTTCTTGTAGTAGATTTCCAAGTGCAATTCTGGCATCTTCCTTATCTTGCATATCTAGCTTCAATTGCCTGATTTCGTCCTGTGCTTCGTTTAATAATTGGTCCTTTGCGGCGAGCTGTTCCAATGTTGTATCTCTTTGTTTGACGAGTGTTTGTTGTTCTGCCAGTTGAGCTTGGAGCTGGAGAATCTGTGCCTAGAGCTGGTGGTTTTTGGCCTTGACTGCGTCAACTTCCTCCTGTAATGGTGTAATATCCGCTTCTAGGACATCCACCTTATGTTGTAATTCGTTGCGAATATTGTCCGTGACTTCTCTTATCTGGACTGGTAATTGCTAGGAGAGGTCAATGAGCAGTTGCCCCATTGAAGCAAGCTCAGAGAAGACTGGAATTGAGGGGAGTAGAAGAGGGGGTCGAGGTTGTGAAGAGGATGTGGTGTGGAGTTGTTGGGAGGTCGGTGGAGAGTAATTGGGTGATGAGGCGGAAGAGGTTGTGGTCTCGATGGGTGCGATGGGTGGGATCGGAAGGATTGGGTTTAGTGGAGGTTCTGGTGGTGGAGTGGGAGTGGTAGAGAGAGTTTCGATTACCTTATTTTGTTGTGTTTCAGTGTTGTCGACTGCAGATTCCACTGCCTTAAGCAGCCTTTCAAAAGCTTCTTGTTCATCGGCTTGTTGTTCCTGTTCGGTTTGTTGCTGAGAAACTTCTTCGGTAGAAACGGGTTTTGTTTTCGTCTGTTTCTCCTGTTCCTGTTGCTCAGATGAAGAAGACTGCACCGCTGAATCATGTTGTACGGATGTGGCGGTGTCGTGGAAGGTGTCCTCTTCTTGCTTCTCGTCTTCTTCATTTTCTTTATCTTTTCCGGCTGAGCCTTGTGCCTCACTTTCGGATGAGCTGATCCTGATTCTTTTTCTACGGAATAGTTGGTTGATTTCTTCTTCGTCTTCTTTATCATTGTCTTCGAGAGGTTGTACTGATTCTTCATGTCTTAGGGCAGGTCCTCGGGGTAGTGGTTGTGCGGCAAGGATGGCCGGAAAGAGAAATGATAGAATATGCAGCAATCTGGACCTTGGGGTGGCTCCCTTATTCACCTGTTTGATTATAGCTACACATTCTTTGTGGATACGTTGGAAGAAATATGTAGCAAAGTTTACTGGTTCTCTGGAAGCTAAATCTATGGCTGAGTAGAATGGGCGTGAGATGTCGTAAGTTCGCTTTTGTAAATTCAGGATTGCTACTAGGAACTGCAGGGCTGATCTTTCTGGTTCTGGTCGGCATAAAATTGCGTACTCGTTTGATGAAAACCTAGGGAATAATTGTATCATGGTTGAAATGGGAAGGTTCGGGCCATTTTGTCAGCCTTGCGCAGGGAGTCGAAACGACTCAGCGAATGACTGAAGGGTTATTACGGTCGTGTTGGGCAAGGAAGTGATTGGCCATCTCAGCTGTGTAGCAGGTGTGTTAGCGATGGCGGAGATGATGTTGGTGAAGAATGGGTGGGACTCCGCTGAATGCCAGGGAAGTTCAGCGAAGTTTGCCAACCCACGTATGCACAGGTACTCTCCTACCTCGGTAGGGAGTCCGTCACGGAAAGCAGCATAGTTCGCTAATGCTTCCATGGCGCGCACGAAGACAGAGCCCAGAACACAGATACACAGAACACAGAAAAACACAAAGCACAATCACAAAAACACAATAGCGTTTTTTCGGCGAACTGGAGAAGGTTATGTAGTGGTGCTTTAGCAGAGAGTAATCAAAAGTAGTAATAATCACGTGGCAGGGGGAGTGATAATTCTTAACTTCGTAATGCAACAATGAAGAGCTCGAAAGGGCAGGGCGACTTTATTCATAAATATTGTTTAAAACGCGGATACTTACAGTACTTGTAAATTTAAAAAGAAAAGAAAGGTAAAGAAAAGAAAAGTAAAACCTAAAAACGCGGTCCACCGCCAAATGTTTTAGTGCGGGCTAGAAGTGTGTTGATACGATCGCAGCTTCGAACCGTTGATTACTTTTGGAAGTGGCTTTTTGGTCAACGTAGTCAACCGAAAAGTTGCTGGACCAATTTGTTCTGAAATCCTGTAAGGGCCGAACCAACGTAATTTGAATTTTCCTGCAGACCTATTCGAATTTGCATTATAAAAAAGGACAAGCTGTCCCACTGAAAAAACTGGAGTTTTCAAGAGTCGATCATGCGTACGAGTCTGTCTTAACTGTATTTCTTGCATAGTTAAAAAACTCTGCCATCTCTGTTCGTCCAATTTCCTCAGTGAATCCAACCCAAACGACAGTGAGTCTTCCGGTAGCAGTTTCTGAGTGATGGCTACACGTAAACTTGGTATAACTATTTCCATAGGTGTGATTGCTTCTATACCATAAGCTAATTTGAAAGGGGTTAAGCCTATTGCAGCCTTGTATGTGGTACGGTATGCCCATAACGCTACAGGTAACATTTGATCCCATCTTTCCGGTGTTTCCATGATCAATTTCCGAAGCATATTCAGCAGAGATTTGTTTGTACTTTCAGCCAGTCCATTTGCACGAGGGTAATATGGTGAACTAAATTTATGGGTGATCTGGAATGACTGTGTCAGTGCTTTAATCAAGTTGTTCATAAAATGGGTGCCTTGGTCTGAAACAATTTCCAGTGGTAAACCAAATCGTGGAAAGACATCAGTTAGCAGACATTTTGCTACCGCAACTGCTGTAGTAGACCGTAAAGCCCAGGCTTCTGCCCATCTGGTTACATAATCTGTACAAGTCAGTATGTAACGGTTGTTACTGAAGACTGCTGGAGGTGTAATTGGACCGATAAAATCAAGACCCCACTTCTGAAATGGTTCAAGTGGCATAACTGGTTGCAGGGGAAAGAGGTGACGTTGCAGCGGTTGTCCAGATCTTTGATAATTATCACAGTGTTTGACAAATTGTGACACATCTCTGTACATAGTTGGCCACCAGAGACCACTCTGTAGAATTTTTCGGTGTGTTAAGTCTGCTGCAAAATGGCCACCGGAAGGAATCGAATGAGCCAAAGTAATAACTGAGTTAACTTCATGCGGTGGAATACATCGAAGTAAGATTGCGGTATGATCCACATAGTATAATTCTCTAGCAATTAACCAAAATTGGCGGCTGAAAACTGCAATTTTCCTGCGTACTACCGTAGAAGTCTTAGATGGAAGGCAGCCATCAGTGAGAAAGGTCAGGATCTGATCATAATACGTAGATGGTATAGGTGGGTCTGTAATTTCATCATTCGTTGGTTCAGAGCTATAAATCGCTGGAGTCGTGTCATCTATACCTACCGGAGCTTCATCGGAATCTAAGCGAGATAAGAAATCTGCTAAGGCATGTGAACTACCTGGCCGATGAATGACTTCATAGTCAAATTCCTGTAAAAGTAGAACCCATCGTGCTAATCGTCCACCTAGATGTTGTTGCCGAACTAGATAGACAAGTGCAGCATGATCTACATGAAATGTGAATTTACGGCCCAGTAAGTAATGTCTGAATTTTTTGACAGAATATACTAGCCCTAAACATTCTCTTTCTGTTATAGAGTAGTTCTTTTCAGCAGGCGCAAGTCTCCTGCTAGCATAATAAACAGGTCGGAACCACTTATCTGTTTGTTGCATCAGAATACTGCCAATGGCAATATCTGAAGCGTCGACGAAAACATGAAACAGGTTATCCCAGTCCGAAGGTTGTAAGATTGGGACCTGGGTCAATAAACACTTTAGTCGATCAAGTGCGGTCTGACACTCTTGAGTCCACTCAAACTGTCGGGGGGTTTTGGTGATTAGCTTGTTCAGTGGTATTGCCAAATGAGCAAGCCACCGTAAGTGTCGTCCATGCCATCTTACTTGGCCCATGAAGCACATAACTTCCTTGGGTGTAGTGGGCACCGGAGCTTCTAATACTGCTGAAATTTTATCTGGATCCACCTGTATACCTTGTGCAGATACAATGTGACCAAGTAGCTTGCCACATGAAACCGCAAACATGGATTTGTTTGGGTTTAAGCAAAGTCTGTATTCTCTGCATTTCTGGAAGCAGCACCGTAAATGGAACAGGTGTGCTATCATCTTACCGAAAATTGAAAAATCATCAAGGTAAACTTGCATAAAAGAGGTGAGATAAGGAGAAAATATTTCCTGCATACATCTTTGAAATGTACTTGGGGCATTTCTTAATCCAAACCACATTACCGTACAAGCAAATACACCCCAGTTGGTAATGAATGCAGTTTTCGGTATATCTTCTTCAGCCATTCTAACTTGATTATACCCACTGTACCCATCTAAAATTGAATACATTTCATGTCCTGCTACTCTATCAAGCATTGTATCAAGAAAAGGGATCGAAAAAGGATCAGGCACTGTAGCTGCGTTCAGTTTCCGGTAATCTACACATATTCGTAATTGCTTGTTTTTTTCGGTACAATAACAATCGGAGAGATCCATTCAGCATGCTCTACTGGCACAATGAATCCAACTTTCAATAACCTATCAAGTTCTGCCTTTACCTGCGATGCATAGTTGGGATTCATCCGGTAGCTGGGTTGCTTTATCGGTCTTGATTCTGGCTTCAGCACGACCTTGTGCTGGTAAATGCGGGGGTCCAACCCTTTTATATCCTTGTAATCCCATGCAAATACATCAGAAAATTCACAAAGTAGTTGGATTAGATTTTCTTTGAATACTTCCGGTAAGTTTTGCTTTATCTTTACAGGACAAGGATGATCTTCATCCCCTAAATTATAAGTGATCAGCTGATCTTCTGGAACATACAATTGTTGGGGTTTCTCTGTATCGTTTGTTGGCTCGAAGAGTTGGTGCAGTTCGTCGTCATGTATAGCAACAGTGTCTTCTTTCTTATCTTCTTCTATTATAGGCATCACTGTACAGACTGAAGCATTCCAATTATCTACAATAGATTATAGATCAATAGTTCCTAATGAGATTAAGTCAGCATTACTTTTCAGAAACTCTTCTTCTTCATCATCTGATAATCCATCTAGCATATGGACTGGTTCAGCGAATTACGATTTGCATCCTTAAAAGTGAGCTCTTGTGCAGACCAGTCCTATATTACCTTCGCATGCTTCAGCCAAGGTCGGCCGAAAAGAAGGTTGTAATCAAGAGTGGATTCCGGTAAATCTAATATGACAAAGGTCATCTTGAACGTCATACCTTGTAAAGTGATTGGTACATTTCGTACGAGTCCGATGGGATGGACTCTTGATTGATCGGCCATTCTCACAAAAAACTGAACTGGTTCGATTTCGGTCCACCCTAACCTTTTACATAGTGCAGCAGTAGCAATGTTGACTCCAGATCCTCCATCAATTAATACCTGTGTGATTTTATGATTCTTATACCATACCGTAATTAAAGGAACTGAATGATCGACTGTAGATTCGGGTTCCGGTTGTACTGTTGTTGTCGCTCGAATACAAGAAGGCACCGGGCTGAACTGCTGTTGGAATTGTTGTCGAATTTCGGGTACTAATGCGAGTAGTTGGCCCAGAGGCAGGGTGATAGATGCCTTCGATAAAATTTCCCAGGCCTGTTGAGATTGGTTGTCATGCTCCACCGGTGTTGAAGTTGATGCTTCTCTTAATGATGAAGCGTCTATTGTTGGTAATATGCCTGCTACTGATGATGTGCCTACAACTGCTGATGTGCCTGCTGCTGAATTGGAATCCTGTTGTTGTGCTCTTTCTTTGGTTAACGGAGTCTGAGTTACCGGAATAGGATCTGGGAAGACTGGTGGTTCTGTTGTGGTTCATTGACTAGCCTTGTTGTACATTCTTTGTTGTTCGCGTATTCCTGGTTCAAATAATTCTACTGCTGGCTGCAGCTTTTTGCCGGAACGTGTCTGAACTGTAGTGGCTTGTGTTTCCACAGGTGTGATTTGTACCATGTTAGCCATTGGATTCTGATGTTCCTTCTTTCTCTGATCATACTCAGCTGCATCCTTACAAAATCTCCTAATATGACCAAATTCACCACAAAAATGACAGCGCGGTGGTGGTAGATTGGGATTTTCCGGTGGTGGTCCGGTCTGCCAGTGGTTTACATTATAGTTGTTATTCCTCTGTCCTCTGTAATTTCGATACCCTTGTTGCTGGTTGTTTCTCATTTGTGCAGGCACATAGTGATTGGCTGGCTGCCCTGGTTCCTGTATAATTGCGTTGACAGTCGCTGTTCCCTGTACTTTAGCATTGTATGCGCAGTTTTCGGTGGTGTGTCCGGCAGTGTTGCAGATAACACAGAATATCTGATTAAGTGCACAAGTGGCACTAGTATGGCCTGAATTCTTGCATGTGATGCAGTATACTTGTCTGGTCATATCTTTGGATACATTTCTGTTTGTTTTTAACCACTTCAGATCTTCTGTAAATCCTCCAACCTTGTTTTCCAGCTGTAGAGCCATTGCGATTACGGCATCTAGTGTCATTGCTCCTACACAGCGTATGATCATAATCTGTTTAAGTTGTGGAGTCAATCCATTGATGAATCACTGAGTGATAACGTCATCCGGTAGGTTGGCATGTGCTGGTGGTAACTGCCTTAGATGCATCCTGAATAGGGTAGCGTACTCCTGTACAGTTTGATTTACCTTCTGTCTGTTGTTTTGCAGATAATCAAAGATTTCAGCTGGATTCTTCTTTAGCCTGAATCGCTGCAAAAAGGCATCTCGTACCGCTTCATAGGTGCCGAAGTGATTAATATCATATTCTGTAAGCCATCTGGCTGCTTCATTGACCAGTGTAGATTGAAAGACAATAGCTTTATACGCCGGATCCGGGGGATGGTTGAGAACTGTGTAACTTATCTCGAATGTTCATACATGAGCATCCGGATCATCTCCTGGGAATTTGCCAAATTTAGTGTACGTCACTCCTGTCGGAGGCAGCCTAGGTGTAGCTCAGTGATGAGTAGCACCTCCTTTAATGTCAATCCGGGAAGACGTGAGGATGGTATGAAGACCTCGAGCAAGTGGAGGCACAAGTGCGTGAGTGAGAAGCACACAAACATGCTGTTGGAAGCAGCCAGAGGCACAGACGCCACGGAAGCATGTAAAGAAGGAGCAGGGAGCCAGGCGGATCAATTTTCAAACATATTTCTTATTAATTCTCCAAACATTCAACAGTGATCGTTATCACTAATTGTAACATATGTATCATAGAAAACCACATTTTGTAATCCATAGCTCCATTTTGTGCAAGCCGAGGAGTCCTCGAGCTTGAGGAGCTTAGGTAGAATGCTCATACCAATTTTCGTTATTTTTAGACATCGTTTACCCTTCCAAATAGCCTCTAGGACCTATTTTTTAACTAGGCCGGTCACTAGATGTGAAACCGGTCAAAACTAGTCTAGAAACTATAAAAAGAGCTAGAGAGCTCATTTTTGAGGTTGGTTCATTGTAGCTTGTTTGAGATTAGAGTTCTTTTGAGCTTGTAAGAGTATTCTTGAGTAATAGAGCTAATTTCCCACCTTCCATTGTGTCTTGCTTGTCTCTTCATTGTGTGTGTGTATGTGTGTGTGCATCTTTGTGCTTCTCACCTTCACTCTCACATCATCTCACGTTCACGATCTTCATATCACTCCTACCTCTCCCTCGGATTGACATTAAGGAGGTGAAGCTTCTTAACGTGGTACTTACCATTGTGCTAGAGCAACACCAAATTTGGCGCCGTTGCCGGGGATCGAGTCTAGGACGAATGTGTGATGGTAAGAGTATAGCAAGAAGAGGCGTTGGAAGGTAAAAATTTCAGTTTTGTTGTTGTTTTTACTTAGTTTTTAGTGTTTTTCACCTTCCCCATACTCCATCTTCATCATTGCATCATCATCTCCATTTCCAAAAAAATCAAAAAATTCACCATATCCCCCTATTCACCTCATTTCCCCTCATTTGTGTGTGCGAGAGAGCGAGAGAGAGTTTTTGCGCTTGTATGCACTTGTGTTTCTTGAGTTTTCTTGCAGGTACAGAGCTTCAGAGCATCAGGAAAGCTTCCAAAAGGTAAAAAATGTACTTTCTGTCAGAGATTTCCGAGTGTGGCGGACCATCGCGATGGTCTGCAATTTTCGGTTTTTGAGGTAGGCGACCACATCACTAGATAGGCGATACTTGCGCATTCACGGAACCACAATTACATTTTGAAAATTCGTTATTTGGTGGACCATCGCGATTGGCTCGGACCATCGCGATTGTGTCGCACCATCGCGATAGGCTCACGCCATCGCGACGGCTCGGCCGGACCATCGCGACGGTTCACTTTTTCGGACCATCGCGACGGTTCACTTGAGCCATCGCGACGGTCCACTTGGACCATCGCGACGGTTCAGCTGACCCCGGACCATCGCGATTGGCTTATGCCATCGCCACGACAGTGCCACGTGTCACGATAGACCATCGCGACGGTTCATTTTTTGGACCATCGCGACAGCCCAAAATCGGACCATCGCGATTGGCTCAAGCCATCGCATCGCGGACCATCGCGACAGCCCAAAATCGGACCATCGCGATTGGCTCAAGCCATCGCATCGCGGACCATCGCGACGGTTCACTTCGGACCATCGCGATTGTCCACCGTTGACCGTTGACCGCGCCATCGCGATTGTCCGCCTGATCACGCCATCGCGACGGTTCATTTTTCGGACCATCGCGACGGTCCATTTCCACGCCATCTCGATCGTTCACTTCGGGCCATCGCGACGGTTCACTTTTTCGGGCCATCGCGATTGTCCAAATTCCACGCCATCGCGACGGTTCGCTTGGACCATCGCGACGGTCCCAGACCATCGCGATTGTGCACCCCCATCGCAAATTTTGGGCTCCAATTTTTGACCAATTTTGAGGGTATTTTTGAGAAATTTTTGGACCATTAGACTCATAGGAGACCCCTTAGCTCATATTTGAGGGAAAACTGGATTATCAGATTTTACCCCCCAGGGCCTGAACGCGTATAACTTTCTCATCCGAAGTCCGTTTTTTGAGCTTAATAGCTCGTTAGAAAGCTCTCCACGAGTACTAAGTGACCTCAACTGTTTTTTTCTTAAAGGATACATCTATTTTTAGATAAGCTATTTTGAGGTTCACCCAGTTTGGGACTAGGAAGCCAGGGGGCACACATTGAAAATTTGGGCAAAAGGGAAGGGACTAAAAGGTGTATATACTCAAGTGTTTAATCATCTTGTGAATTGGTCTAACATTGGAAGTTTCTAGGTCTAGCAAGGGCAATCCAAGGCAAGCAAACAAGGCAGTGAAGACAGCAGAGCTTGGGAAGCACGGCTTCTTGGGCAACAGGGCATCAGAGCAACCAGAAAAGCCGACTCGAGGTTGGAAGATTACTCAACCCCCTCAGTCAATTCTTAGCTTAGGCTAAACGGTAGTTGTGGATTAACGACGATAGGAACGCCTCAAGTTCAAGATACCTAATTCTTTCAAGTTTAAGACTTAAAGTAAAGGTGTGTGTGACGAAAACCTAAAGAAAAGAACTTAAGTCTGACGGAACGAGAATTCAAAATCATAACGAAAGTCGAATTCCTGACGCATAAATTAAGACAAGAATCCAAAGAAAAGTAAAAAGAATCAAGACAGTAATAACAAAGGACCATTGACGATCTAAGTGTGTAATTGAGTGAGCAAGGAAGGAAATTAATGAACCTTAGATCGGGCAAACATATAGGTAAGTCAGACCGACGAAGCCTTAGATCATCAGAGGCTAGTGTAAGAACTACCGCTCGATCTTGGGCTCAGCAGTTGAATAGCAATTACCCCTACGAGAGCTCAGATACTAGCGAATCAGAAATGGCATTTAGCACAGACAGACCAGAAGGAGGGTCTCATGTAGCATACCTAGAAAAGCCAGAAGGACCCTATAGAACGCAACTAGAGTTTCTCCGAACCAACCGACTAGGTGCTCGCATCTATGAGGATGGGTTGCAAAGGCAAGTGGTGCAACTGCACAACCCTGATCAACCCATTGGATTGGAAAGACCAGTGGTGAAGTTTGAGAGAGACGCTTACATAGACAAAGAAGGAACCATGTATGTCCTAAGTACGCAGCCAAACGACACTAATGAGTTTGGCACAATTCAATTAGAAACGGAAGCGAAATTTCAAGGAAAAGAACCGTTAGGAGAGCCCAGAACACCGAGAGGGAAATCTGTATTAACGAGAGTACTCATCCCAGAGTGGATCCCTCAAGATAACAGGAGCACCGAGTTGTTCGTAAATAAAGAGACAGACGAGGCCTTTTGGAGGTACAGAAAGGAAAACCCCAGTGAGGTAGGCATCATCACAATCTATGAATTCAAGGACCCAGATACACCTGGAAAGGTGGTATACCTGGATGAGACTTCAGAAAGAGTCTTTGTGGTGCCTGAGCGCGCTAAAAACACCTACACTTGGAGAGGTGAATTGATATTCCCTCCATGCAGAACAAACATGAATGCAAATCAACAAGGGGCAGGAACATCCTCAGCCCTTGGAAATCAAAGAGAAGGAAATAAAGAGAGACCGGAAGTAAGCTTCAATCACCCCATAGGGAGAGATAGAACAACCACGAACATCAATAGCGCGGATAGACAAAGAGATCATGGAATACCAGGTGGTAGAGATGATTTTCCTCTACCTAGACCACGTGAACACGCAAGAGTATTGAGACCCACACAGTTAGTAAAATCAATGAAGAATTACTTTGATGGGACAGGAGATCCCTATGACCATGTCGCAGAATTCAAGCAAGTACTAAGAGCAGAACAAGTCGAGGACATGTTCACGCAATACAATGCATTTGGACTAACGTTAAAGAATACCGCTTTAACTTGGTTCCAACCACTGCAACAAAGGCAATTTAGAGACATCCATCATTTTTTAGAGTCATTCATCACTGAATTCTCTAAAAGTGGGGTTAGACATGACACGTCTTCGTTGATTCATAGCTTTAAACAAACCCCTCAGGAAACAGTAAGACTGGCAGGTCGTAGATTCAGACAATATGTTGAGCGATGTCCAATGCAAGAGCTACCCTCACAAGCCAAACAAGTATCACTATTCCTAGATGGCTTGTTGAGCGCTAAACTACGCTCCTATGTGTACCTAAAAGAACCCAGAACGCTAGAGGAGTGTGTAAGAATATGTATAGACATTGAGGACAACCTAGGAGATGAATTAGAACTCTCAAAGGTCTATAAAGACTCAGATTGTTCTTCTCTAGCATCCACAAAATTGTCTAATTCGATAGAGGACCTAGCAGAAAAAGTGGCCCAAAAACTAGGAGTTTCTAGTAAACAGGTGCCCAAGCTACCTACAAATGTACGTTGTTACGCTTGTGGTGGAAATCATTTGGCAAACATGTGCCCCAATGCACCTCAACCTCACGCCAATCCTAGTGGCCAATATTGCATAATTGAGAGAAGATACACGAATCATACGGCTCAGGACTGCCCATACAACAAACAAACCGTGAGACAGAACTACCCACAAACATACCAGCAGCCAGGTAGGTATCAAGGCCAATACAATGCTCAGCCTTATTACTATAGGCCTCCCCAGAACTACCCATACCAGGCTCAACAGAGACCTCAACCCGTCTTAGCTCAGCAGCCACCCCCACCAGCGAATGTCATCTCAGTCAAATACGCTGCTGCAGAAGAGAACCTAAGTAGGGCCTTAGTGCCTTCTTCACCCTTGATCACAGAAAGTGACCCGAACTCAAACAGTTTTGACTCTACTCATGTAACTAGTCCACCCGCTTATTACACGGAGTCACCAGAACATGTGGAGACATATCATTATGATAGTCCACCAATGGAACCTAGTTGGGAGCCAGATTATACTAATGTGATGTACGCAAACCCAAACCCACGGCCCCAATTGAGACAACAGAGACCACAGGGCCCTAGAGGACCATGCTTTAGGTGCCAAGGAGATCACTTCATAAAGGATTGTCCACATCCCCCAATAGCAAGGCAATCACAGTACTATAACATACAAGGCTTTTGTGTCGATTGTGGCAAAGAGCACATAATCAAAGATTGTCCTAAGAACCCAGTTAATGCTTCGAATGTGACACCGATCAACGTGATAGGTATTGTAAACAACGCAGATGGATCCAACCCTACATATGTGCCTATCCAAGCTATAACCAGAGCCCAGGCGCTCTTACAAAACCAACAGCTTAATCAAGAGAAAGTAGCAGGAACTAGTGAAGTTGCAGAATCTAGCAGTAAAAAGACAAAATCTTGGAAAGATTCCAGAGAAAGAATAAAGAGAAAGTGGAGTAAAAAGATAAGTGAGTTGGAAGGAAGTTTAAGGGAATCTAGAGCCAAAATACAAGAGTTGGCTTCACAAGAATTAAACCAAGAAATCCCAGCTCAGAAATCAGGATCAGTTTTAGCGGAACCCATACCGGAAGATCTAGACATGATGTTTCGTGCATATCAGGCTAGAATAAAAGAGGGACCTCAAGTAACGGAAATGAGTAAAAACTACCCTCGAGCTGATCTAGAAATTGAGAGAACTAAACTTTGCATGAAAATGGTAGAACTAGCACAAGCTTTGTTTGAAGCCTCTAGATATCTTAATTGGAATAACATGGCAAAACCGGAATTACACTTTCAAGGACTAATGGAGAGGCTAGAACACTTGATTGAAAGCAAAGAGAAAAAGGATCAGTCTAGGAACCCTATTGTCCCAGAGACACAGGAAAGGAATGCACCATCCCTGTCTCAAGTGCCCAATACAGAGAGTCAAGACAACTTGTCTTCCATACATAGGTACTCGCATGAATTTTTGAGAGAAATACAAGAAGAGAAATGGAGAAGAGAACAAGAAACTCATCCTCCTATTCAAGAAATAGACGACTTGCAGGAACAATTTCCCCAAGACATCCCCTCTATATATGATGATGTAGAGGTGGAGCAACTGAGTGAACCCACAGGATTTGAATCTAATTCTCTACAAGAATTACCTCAGTTCACAGGACCTTGGGAAGCGAAGTCTATTAGTATGAGAGCACCCACGATAATAGTGAGGAATGAAGAATCAGTGATCCCTAGGAACACGGAAGTGATCAAGAACACTAAAGTACAATGTAATCTCACCCTGGAGGAATTGTTAAAGTTAAAACGAGAATTGTGGAAGCACGTAGCAAATCAATTCCCTGAGCTAGCTACCACACCCTCTCAGATAGGATCACATAAGAAGGTACCAGAGATACCCGTGGAAAAGATTGGAGACGTAAGCGAAGGAGAGGAAGGTAACACATATCTTCCAATAACCCATCAAGGCTACACCACGAAAGCCATCTTAGACTCAGGAGCCGGAGTAGCCATCGCTACCACCGCTTTGTGGAAACGTTGGGGTAAGCCAGCACTCAGACCCACTAGGATGAAGCTACAAATGGCCGATGGACACATAGAAAAACCATTAGGCTTACTAGAAGGCATATCTCTCACCACCTGTGGTGTAGAATTCGAGCATACCTTTGCCATTTGTGACTTCGCAAAAAATCATGCTTATGAAATGATATTGGGACGACCATTCATGCGTCAGTTGCAAATTGTACAAGATTGGGGAACTAATTCTTTGTACTTGCAACATTTAGGAGTGACTACCAAAGTCAATCTTAAAGACTATTCACATCGAGATGTGCCCCCAATACAATGGAATACCATCCATAAGACACCAGCAGAGACGGAATCCGTGCACTCATTAGAATCAGATCCTTCTTGGTTGCATGAGGATACCCATTTATGGATGTGTAAAGTAGCCAAACAAGAGGAAGAACGATTAGAAGCTAGGACCTTAGGTGCGGAACAACATCCACGAACCCTTCAAGATCCAGCATATGCACCTGTAGTATTCCCAGATGAAGAATTTGAACCCCATGGTTGGGCGGAAATACTAGCAACCATGGATGTAGCCATCAATGAAGAACAATGGACACCCCACTGTGACGAGGATGGCTATGACATTTCAGTTTTTACGATAGAGCCAATCATGGGCGATGCAATTTTAGAGGAGTGTGAACCTGGCACTGATGCATTTGAGGATGCAAGCGATGTTGATTTAGAATCAATTATCATGGACCCACCCTTTGCATCAGAGGAAGAATATTTCTATGAAGTAGAGACTCACACTCAGAGACACGAGGAAATTACGAATGAAGTGAGGTTAGCCACAGAAGTAATGAACAAGAGTGAAGGAAAGAAAAGAAAGAAGAAGGAAACCATGTCGGAAAAAGAAGAATCTTTATTTGAAGTACCCGAGAATTTCAAGAAATATGAAATTGAAGATAGAAGAATCATGGTACGAATGCCCAATAGAAAGGCGAAGGACGGACAAGTATACGATAACCGAGAGAAAACCAAGAAAGTAATAGTTGCCATAGAAGGAGAAGAAGAAAAATGCACACACATAGGGCATGATTTGACGACTGAAGAAGAGGAAGAACTAGTTGCCCTATTGCGCGAATATAGAGATGTTTTTGCTTGGAGTTACAAAGATTTGAAAGGAGTAGACCCAGATATATGTTCTCATAGAATCCCTATGACTCCAGATGCAAAACCGACAAAACAGAAACCTTACACGTACAATGATAACTACGCTGCGAAGATTAAAGAGGAGATAGATCGCTTGATAGAAGCAGGATTCATTTACGAAATTGAGCATACCGAATGGGTATCTCCCATTGTGGTTGTGCCCAAGAAGAATGGAAGATTGCGTGTGTGTATTAACCTTAAAAAAGTTAATGCCGCCACGATTAGAGATAGTTATCCTCTTCCTATCACGGAACACCTATTGGAAAGAGTTGCGAGCAAGGAAGTTTACAGCTTTCTTGATGGATTCTCAGGCTATAACCAAGTAGCCATTGCTCCAGAAGACCAACACAAGACGGCTTTTGCCACAGAATGGGGCATATTTGCATTTCGTGTGATGCCATTTGGCTTAACAAATGCACCCGCTACTTTCCAGCGACTCATGTGTCATGTTTTTAAGGAATTCTTACGCAAGAGCTTGGAAGTTTATGTCGATGACTTATGTGCTCATTCAAATGTAAGACAGACACATATTCCAGAGTTAAGACAAATATTTGACAAATGTCGAGAATATCAGGTTTGTTTGAACCCAGAAAAATGCGTTTTCATGGTCAGACAAGGCAAAATTCTAGGACACATTGTGTCAAAAAATGGAATCTCTACGGACGAGGAAAAAGTGAAGGTAATTGCAGAATTACCTAGACCAACTAATGTGAAAGAGGTACAGGCATTTATGGGCCATTGCGGTTATTATAGGAGATTCATACACATGTATGCAATCATAGCCAAGCCTTTGTACTCTCTTTTAACCAATTTTGAATGGACAGATGAATGTGAAAATTCATTCAATGAACTTAAACGACTGTGCTCAGCACCTATATTGACTACCCCAGATTGGAGTAAGCCATTCCATGTACATGTGGATGCATCCAATTATGCCATAGGATGTGTGTTAGCACAACCCACGAATGAAGGTAACATAGATCTCCCCATAGCTTACGCGAGTAGACAATTGAACGCAGCAGAAAGAAATTACACCACGACGGAACGAGAAGGATTAGGGATGATCTACGCTGTAAAGAAGTTTAGGCACTACTTGTTGGCCAACAAATTCAAGTTCTTTACAGATCATCAAGCCCTATTATATTTAGTCAACAAACCATGCAACACAGGACGATTGATACGATGGTTTCTATTACTCATGGAGTATGATTTTGAAGTAGTAGTCAGGAAAGGAAAGACACATCTTAGAGCTGACCACCTCTCAAGATTAACCTCAGGAGAAGCTCCTCAAGGAATAGCGGATGAATTACCAGATGCATACTTGTTTAACCTTGAGATAGCACCAGAATGGGCTAAGCCTATAGTCCCTATTCTGACATACGGACCCAAGAATCCTAGGATAAAGATCCAAGAAGGAGAGATTACCAAGTCTCAGAGATACCAAATAATGGCAGGAAGCATATATAAACAGGATAATCAAAAGATTCTTGCTTGTTGTGTAGATGAATCAGAACATGCGAATTGGTTGCAATTAGCACACATAGGTGCACTAAAGCAACACCATTCAAAACATCGAACCTTACAGACTCTGCATAGATTAGGAGTATATTGGCCTATGATGGAAGCAGATGTCTACAAGTTGTGTAAGGAATGCCATGTTTGTTGTGAAAGACCACCAGTGGAGCATGCTACATTGTATCACGTGTCTCTCACACCCGACTGGAGTGGACCATTAGTGACCTACTTGAGGACGAACACATTCCCTCAAGGAATGACCTTAGCTCGACAACGCAGTCTAGAGCAGGAAGCTCAAGACTATTCACTTATTGGCGATAATTTATACAAAAGAGGACGAGATGGATATCTAAGACAATGTGTTCATGAAAGTGATTATCTGAACATACTAGAGACTGCACACCAAGGTGTTGCAGGAGGTCACTTTGGACCCGATAGGATAATCAAAGCCATCCTCTTTTCAGGATTATGGTGGCCCACTCTTCACATGGATGCTCATACCTATGTAAAGAGATGTGATGTGTGCCAAAGAACTCAGTTTCCTACTCGCAGAGATGAAATGCCATTGAAACCCATGATGGGCGGACGTGCATTTTCTAAGTGGGGTATAGACTTTGTAGGACCCATTAACCCCCCTGCAAAAGGTACACATGCGGAATACATTATTGTTGCCACAGATTATCTGACGAAATGGGTAGAGGCAAAAGCCACAAAAAAGAATGATGCACACACGACTGCAAAATTCTTATTTGAAAATGTCTTTACAAGATATGGATTGCCTATAGAGTTAGTGAGCGATCGAGGCACTCACTTTCTAAACCAAGTCATTGAATATTTGTTACAGGATTTTATGGTGATTCACAAGAAATCTGCACCATATCATCCTCAGGCCAATGGTCAGGCTGAAAGCACTAACAAGATATTATGTACCGTACTGACAAAACTCGTGAACAACAAACGTTCAGATTGGGACAAACAGCTACACCACGCTGTTTGGGCATATCGAGTGGCCTACAAGACCGTACTCAATGCAACTCCCTTTCAAATGGTTTATGGTCAGACTGCAGTACTTCCTTTGGACTTCTTGATACCGACCCTTAAGGTTGCACAAGAACATCAGTGGACCGGCCATGAATTAACAGCAAGAATAATGGACTTGGAACGATTAGGAGAAACCAGGCTAAAGGCAGCAGCAGGAATATACGCAGCGAAGAAGCGACAGAAAGCATATTTTGATGCACATGTGAAAGATAAAGGCCTAAAAGAAGGAGATTTAGTTCTAGTGTATACGCTGAAACAGCATGCACGGAAGTTAGAAAAGCGAGGTTATGGACCTATGATCATTAACAGACTCTCGACTAGTGGAGCAGTACAGTTAGCCACCTTAGAAGGAGATATAATGCCTAATTACATTAGTGGCTGTAGAGTCAGGTTATATCAAGAACCTCTTACTGAGGATATGCTTAGACGACTCACGTTGGCAAAGAAGCGTAAGGAGGAAGAAAATAGAATACGAGCGGAAGCTCAGGCAGAAGCCATAGAACGCATTAAGCGCATGAAGCTAAGAAGACAAGGACTAGGGAGAGAACATTATAACCATCTGGAAACATCACCCAGATATCCCATGGCCATGTGTCAAGTAAAGTCAACCACTCATCCTAGCATAGTGGACAGGAGACCATTCATTACAGTAAGGCTAGCGCACGGTAACCATAGCCAAGAACTCAGGGCTTTGATTGACTCAGGTGCTGCGACTAGTGCGATTAGATGGTCCCACTATAAGGCTTCAGGAATAGAAATGCGGCCAATTGAGGCATACCTCATAGGCCTAGGAGGCATGGAAACCCCTTGCATGGGTGAGGTGGACCTTCCTATCCTCATTAAGGATGTGACCATGACAGCGAAGCTATTAGTGTGCCATGATGACGACCTGATAGAACCCCTAATCCTTGGCCAAGATTGGCTATACGATCACTCAGTGGACCTAAATCTTAGGCAAGGCTCCTTACAGATTGGTACCTTCGAGCAGAAGCGAGTGATACCGCTTGACTTCCCTAACGGCATTCCGACTGAGGTTTGTAACCCTAGACCCTATGAAATACATGCGAGGGAAGACCGGAAGATCTTTAAACAGACCAGTCACGTTACGTCTACACCAACCCACTCGGGCTTGGCTATGGACAATTGTCAATCAGAAGGACGACAGAAGATCTTCCCTGGGACTTCCTGCAAACTAGAAGAGACAGTTACCCAACTGCAAGGGCAGATGGGCACAATCAGCGGGCAGATGGGCACAATAAGAGGTCAGGTGGGTTGCATCAGCGGCCAAATGAGCACGACACCCTGCGGTGCTCATCCTTCCAAACTTGTTGCGGACTGGCCTAGATTAAAGTTAAATAAGGCATCACTTCCTAATGGGCAGGTCACGCAAGTGTTGGAACTCCCTTCTTTTCCAAAGCAGAGTGTCCATCCGACCTCTCAACCCCAACAACAACAGAGTAAACCACGACAAAGGAACCCAGACCGACGACAGTATCAGAGGAAACAACATGGAAAGCAGTATAGGCCACCCAAAGGAAGCGGCACCAGACAAATATGGGTGCCAAAAGGACAAAAAGCACCGAAGGACTCCAACCAAGCAGAGATCGACAAGAAAAAGGCCGAACAGAAACAGAATCGATATCCACCATCCCCTCGACCTTCTTCTACAGGTCCGAGAATTCGACAAATTTGGATCGCCAAGAAATACCTTCACCATAGACCCACACCCACGCAGATTTGGGTACCCAAGCCATGTATCATAGCTCAACCCTTAAGCCATGTAACATACAAATCTTCCCATCCCTCAACACCACCACACGCGATACCACCTTTTGCCCCTCAGCAGAATCCCACCACCCATTCAAAAACTCTTAGGAAATGGATACCAAAGCGCGTCCAACCGTCTTCCCCTAACCCGTTGTCTAACTACCCCCCGTCTAACATACAACCTTGTACTAAATCGTTAACCTTTAAACCTTGTATAAATTCACCCACCATCATCACACATCACTCGTATTCTCATCAAGAAATGTATGCATGATCTGAAACGTATAGGTCTCTAGAGACCTGCACTAGTGCTGCAAGAAACATTGCATCGATCACATCACATCACTTGGCTACACGGGTTACGCATCAGTTATGGAAAGGGATTGCGGTCTCACTTTAATGGGATCATAATTAATTTCCATGCTAATGTGTTAATCTTTTGTAGCAGATCTTTCTCATTAGCGCATCCGTCACCATGCAAACCGACGAAGGAACATCTGGAGCAGGCCCCAGTGTAGCGGCTGTGCCCCTCAACGTGCTACGAGCAGAGTCCCACCCGACTGCTCCACCGCCGGAATTTCAGGGATTTCCAGGGCCCATGCCTATCGACAACCCACCCATGGGCTACACCGAAAAGATACACAGGAACTCTCATTGGTTTCAGGGCCTTGCAGGACCCCTTGCGGACGCGGACTTTATATTTGAATCCTCTCTGACATTTGATGACCGCACGTGGGGAAAGTACCAGTTTTTCTCCAGAGAGTTCGAAGCCCTACAAAGCACCCAGGATTTAACTCATGTTTGGGCCAGAGCAGGCTTCACAGAGTATTTCAGTGATCCTCTGCCCAAACCGGATTTTTACAGGTGCTATTATTTAATCACTACATTGCTGGCATCAGAGAATAAGGACATCCCAGGAACCTTCATATTGCCTACTCTAGTGGATGATCCACCTTACAAGAGATTTTATCTCTCTAAGGACTTAATCAGAGCAGCCATCAAGATTCATGGAACCCACACACCCACAGATCGAGAGAGATTAATTCCAGAACCGATGAAACGTGGGGATGTCATGAAGTGGGAGGAGATTTCGGCCATTACACCTGAGCTGTCAAAGCCACTAAGGATATGCATGCAACATTTCGCATTTCCAGCTCAGGACAGATTTACCATGCCCCATAAACGAATCTGGTTTGGATTGTATTTGGCATGCACGGGACCTCAAACTGTTGATCTGGCAAGTTGGATCATAGATCAAATGTATCTGGCACAGCACAGATGGGAGCGTAAAAAAGTGCTTAATGGATGTTGTGCACTCACAAGAATTGTGTATATGTGCTTGGCTTATGACTTGCCAATTGAGCGTGCACTAACAGGAGAAGAACTGAAGGCATTCAAGGGCACAACGAAGAAAGCCAGGAAGCCCAGTAGGACACGGGCAGGTAAGCGCATGCGAGGCACCATCCCTTGCCTTCAAGTGCTAGAGTCGCCATCACCACAACCATCTCCAGAGCGACCACAGACAGAAGCTGCTCCCACTGTACAACCTATTCGCATAAGGTTGTCCAGACCAGTGGTTACGGAGGGCACCACTAATACGGCTGCACCTCAGGCAGCCGCCACCTCAGAACCCACCACCACAACAGCAGAAGCTCCCACCACTATTGGTGCGGAAGCGTTTTCTTTCCCGATACCACATATGGAGGCCGACCCCATAAACACGACATTTGACTTTGAGATGCCTGATGCATTCTCAAATGAATTCCAGTATTCAGAAGCACAGCTGTTCTCCCAGGAATATGAGCGTCCCAGTTACCCTACCACGCCGCGAGATCTGCCACAGGGACAAGCTGTGTCGGGCTCTGAAGAAGAAAGAACCGAAACAGACGACGATGAAGGCGACGATGAAGCCAGCCAGAGCTCACATGACGGACAGACAGAGGGCCAAGGCCAACAAACCGACACACACGGCGACACCAGCACATATGAAGATGAGACTTTCGAAGCCGCAGCATACACGCTGGCCATCAAAAAATTATATCGAACCATGGAGAAAGTCTGGGCACGAAAGAAGTTAACTGAAGAGGAGAGCCAGGCATTAATTGAACAGGAACTCATCTCCGGAGGATTCGAAGATGCCTACATCAGAGGGTTCAGAGAGTTAGTCAAATCAGTAGGCTCCCATGAAGCACTCAGGTTTTTACAAAGAAAGCAACTACCACAGTTTGACCCCCGCCGAGTGCGACTACTTTCAAAGCCCGGAGAGTATATTCGTGTACCAACAGGAGCTCAATCTTCAGCACAGGCCAGGGAGGCACGCCTCGCCCCCGAACGTTCATTGACCACCGAACCCATCCTCGTAGATTCCCCATCACGTACCACTGTTGTACATATCACTACTATCCTCGAAATAACATCCACCCCTTCTACTCCCCTCTCACCTCATCTCTCACCAACCCATCCTGTATCCCCCGCACACCCACCTGTTCACCCCACATCCACACCTGTACAAAGCAACATAGCCACAACCTTTTCCTTACCCATTCATACCACCCTGCCCACACCCAACCCTCCGCATCCATATGTTAACCCCTTCACCCCTTCATCCTTCCCAGCGTTTCCCCCACCTCTAAGACCCCCATTCCCCTTCCTAACCCCACTAACCTTCTCACCAGTCTCACCTCCCCAACCTACCATAACCCCTATTTCCCCGTTTCACCAAGCTGCTCCAACCATTCCCCCTGTAAACTACACTACATTTGTAAATCCCGTATTCACGCCTACACAACCATCCACAATCACACCACTTTTCACAGTCACAACACTAAACACGTCCAATGGTATGGACATATCACCATCCACCTCACCACCACCCACTCCACTCACAACACCCTCATATTTAGGCACGTCACAATTTTCCACAATCACCACTGCATCCACTGTCCCAACCCCATTTCCCATTCCCACTGCATCTACTCCCACTGCATCCTCATTTAGCACTTCACTACTACTATCGCCCACCATAGACACCGCATTTCAACACATGTTCACATGCATGACGCAAGTCCGCGATGAGTTTGCATCACTCGGCACCAACTATCAACAGCTGCAGAAGACGACGAATGAACTACAAACGCAGCTTAATTCGTTATCAATTGAGAACGCCTCACTGAACAGCAGATACCAAGATTTACGAGAGGCCTATCACAAATTAGAACTAGAAAGTGAGGAGAAAACCAAAGAGGCCACCGCGGATTTGGATAACCTACTTCGAGCCCAGACCGTCCGCAATGCAACGCTTACTAGAAATATGGGCTTACTAAGAAGACACTTAGCCGCAGCAAAAGAGGAGAACCAGAGACTCCAAGAGCAGAATAGAGAGAACTTGGAAGCGGCTTTGGACCATCCAGACCAACCCTTAAGTCCGAGCAGATTCAAGGCAATCCCATCTGAATCGATGCGGATGTTGCTAGATGATCATGTGCGATTGCTCGAGGACTATGATCGTATGAATGAAGAGCATCAAAAGTTAAAGGAAGATCACAAACTGCTACAGCTCAGAGAACCAGCAGCACAACAAGTACAAGTAGCAGCAGAATTACCAGCGCCTGCGGACCCTGCCCCTGAAATTTTAGAGGAACTCAACGCACTCCGGGCCCAGGTAACAAATCTCGAATCGAGAATTGCAGTCTATGAAGCACCACCAAGACCAGACTCCCCACCTGAGCTACGAGCTGAGGAAGAAATCGTCACTATCCCGGTGGAGGAGACATTTGAAGAGGCATATGAACCGATACCCATCCCAGGCGGACGTGTCACGGCCGAAGGCCAGATGACCTATGAATTACCTACCCCCGCGTGGATGAAGACAGTGGAAGAACTCGGAACGACACACTCGGCCAGAGTAGAGGCACAGCTACATGCCATGGCCATAATTGAAGAGAAAATTTTACAGTCACCATTCTTTGCTCAATTGGCCCCGCGACGATACATATCTGGGCATGAGCTCCAATATAAACCATACTTCATGTTAATGGCCGAATACCAGTTAGCCATAGAGAAAGAAATAGGTATGAAACCCACGCATGCCACTCAATTCGAGCCAGAGGACTTGCCACCAAGGGCGCAGAGAGGTGAAATCCTTCAACCAGACTGGCGCAGAGATTTATTGCAAAACTATCCCGAGATGATGAGCACATGGGTGAAAGCGCCGCTGCACTTAAAATTTAATCCATGTTGGGGACCAGTCCCACGACGCCGCTCTTGGACTGCCTTCGCTATTAAGCTACAGAACAATAAGCAGTGCCAAGACTGGCTGAACTATCCCTATTTCAGGCCACCAATCGAGTTACCCACAGTAGGATACATGATGGCGACGATCCGCCACTGGCTCCCTCGATTAAAGCACATGGATGATATTGCCGCGCACATGACTGTCAAAATCTTTGACATGATGCAGATGGTCTTTAAAGTCTTCCGACGCATCAAGGCTCCCCATGTAAACACCCCGGGCTTCGAGCATGGCAACTTTGATTTAGTCTATGATATGAGCACAACGCCATCGCTACGGGTGTGTTACGCCTGGCACTGCAGGATCAAATATCTGTCGGCATGTTACAAGCAGACATTCGAAGAAATGTTCACCACCGGCTTTTGGGAGTACCATTCAGAGGTATTTATAAGCAGGCCCACACACTTATTGCAATTATTCGCCTGTGAACGAATGGTGTACTCCACACATTATCAGCTCCCACCACCAGACGAACCACAACCTATCGACTGGGAGAAACTCGAGGCTGATCTAGCCCGAGGCATTCGTATATCAGAGCACACCCTCGCTCAAGACCTCCTACAGAACTACATCCGGCAGACCTCACAACAAGGTTCTGTCAGGGACAACAGAAGCGAGAGGGAGGGGGGTGTTGGAAGCAGCCAGAGGCACAGACGCCACGGAAGCATGTAAAGAAGGAGCAGGGAGCCAGGCGGATCAATTTTCAAACATATTTCTTATTAATTCTCCAAACATTCAACAGTGATCGTTATCACTAATTGTAACATATGTATCATAGAAAACCACATTTTGTAATCCATAGCTCCATTTTGTGCAAGCCGAGGAGTCCTCGAGCTTGAGGAGCTTAGGTAGAATGCTCATACCAATTTTCGTTATTTTTAGACATCGTTTACCCTTCCAAATAGCCTCTAGGACCTATTTTTTAACTAGGCCGGTCACTAGATGTGAAACCGGTCAAAACTAGTCTAGAAACTATAAAAAGAGCTAGAGAGCTCATTTTTGAGGTTGGTTCATTGTAGCTTGTTTGAGATTAGAGTTCTTTTGAGCTTGTAAGAGTATTCTTGAGTAATAGAGCTAATTTCCCACCTTCCATTGTGTCTTGCTTGTCTCTTCATTGTGTGTGTGTGTATGTGTGTGTGCATCTTTGTGCTTCTCACCTTCACTCTCACATCATCTCACGTTCACGATCTTCATAACACTCCTACCTCTCCCTCGGATTGACATTAAGGAGGTGAAGCTTCTTAACGTGGTACTTACCATTGTGCTAGAGCAACACACACACATACACACACACTCGCACGCACGGCAAGACAAAGAGTGAGAAGCAATGGAATTCTTAGATTACTTTCAAAAAACTCATACCAGCCCAAAACTATTACAAGCTAGCCTCAAAAATGAGCTCTCTAGCTCCTTTTATAGTTTTTGACTAGCTTTGGCCCTGTCCAGACCTAATGTCCGGCCTAGTTAAAAATTAGGTTCCAGGGCTTTTTTGAGGGTGGCAGGTAGATACTTCTAAAGCTCCTCAAGCTCAAGGACTCCTTGTCTTGCACAAAATGGAGCTACAAAAATACGAAATGGTATTTACAATGGTTTTTAGTGATTAAAATCACTATTTGTGTAGGGATTTTCTCTGTTGATTTGTCATACACACCTTTGAGCTCCCTACTTGCTCTTTCTTCTTGTGTGCTCAACTCCATGATGTCTGAAAAATTTAGATGGCCTACTTGCCAGATCTTCTTTGGCTACTGTGTCTGCTTGTGCTATCTCTTCGTTCCGACCCTCTTTGTCTTGTGGCTCCTTCGGTTCCCTGACTGCTGCCAACACCCCCCCCACTCTCGCGTCTGTTGCCCTTGACAGACCCTTGTCTAGATGTTTGTTGAACGTAATATTGGACAACGTCGGAAGCAAGGTGATGTTCTTCTAATCTGAGCCCCCGTGCTAGATCTGCTAATAATGCATCCCAATTCACTGGTCCTGGTACGTCCGGATGTGGCACCCGCAGTTGTTCTGAATGGATGGTTCTCTCCACAGCGAATAAGTGGAGGAGATGTGAGGCCTGGGTACAAATATTTCTGAGTGATATTCCTAGAATCCCGTTATGAACATCTCCTCGAATGTCTGTTTAAAACAAGCTGGGAGGTACTTTATTCTGGCGTGCCAAGCATATATTACCTCTATGGATGGGGTTGTGCTCATGTCGTATACCAGATCTTGGTTTCTTGTAAGAAATCCGACCCCTGAGAAGTGGGGGTCTTTAATATTCTTGAACGTCCTGAAGGTGATTAGCATTAGTTCAAAGATTTTCATACACATTTGTGCCATCACATCGGGGGTATTCCGTAGTCGAGTGCTCCAGTGTCTGATGGTAGAAATCATGTAATTTACAATGGGAGGGCCTTGTGGCGGTGCTGGATAAACATAATTTAACCACTTTGCGCAAACCTTGATGTTCTTGACAGCAATGGTAAACTCTGGCCAAGTGCGTCGGCGGAATACTGGAACATAACAAGGATTGTATTTAATAAAAAGGGGCATGTTAGTCCAGGTACAAACCATTTTCGGGTAGGTTTCAAGAAGACGGATTCTCCAGGTTGGTTGATGAATGGAGCCTTTCTTCGCACTTTCTGGGATATCCTCTGGCCCAAATTGTGTGGCAAAAGTTGGAGGTTTGCCACAACTGCGTTGAATCTCTGCATTGTAATCCGCAAGGAGCACACAATATGGCACATATTGATCATTGTTGGTGCCGATCCATCTATGATGAGACATGCTTCGAAAGTACTCAGACTTGATGATGGTGTCTTCTAACTTTGCCATAGATTGGATTTGAATGGCCACTCTATCTTCATGGGTTGTTGCTGTCTTCTCTAGTGTTTGGAGCCATTCAGGTACTTCAACTTCTAATGTGTCCATTCCTTCTGAGGTCTGTGCACCACTTGGCATCGGCATAGGAACGTATGGTTCCTCATATGTTTCATCCACCTCAATGGGTACTAATTCCTCCGGTTCGGGTTCTGCAATAGGGGAGGGCTGCCTTTCATATTCTAGTAACTTTTTCTGGAGTTCAGCCACCTGCTCTGTCAATGCCTTTACTTCCTCTGAAGTCGAGGCCGTTTCTATTACCTTGGTTGGAGCCTCCTTTTCCCTGAGCTGGCTACGTAGCTCATCCCGTTCCCTTTCCAAATCATCATGTGCGTCTAATAAATCCGCATAACTTTCCAAGATGGTTTTCATTGTTTCTGTGGGAACCGCTTTGAACTGTTCTGGATCGATCTCATGGGGGGACCCTTCCATGGCTACTTCCAGGTTTTCTTCATTTTGTTTTTGCAACCGTTTATTTTCTTCAAGTGTTGTAGCCATATGCTTTCGAAGTAGAGTTAAATTACGCCGGACTCTCAGGTTATCTGTTTGGTACACCTCCAGCAAGGCTTCGAGTTGTTTGACACCGGGTTCTGCTGATGGTTGGGGTGCCTCCAGGAGTGTTTGATGGGCTTGCTCGAGAGTGGTGTGGCATTGGTTGAGTTTCGCATTTTCTTCTTCTACCCTTATGAGTCGTGTTTGTAGTTGCTGATGGTTTGTTGTCAGCTGATGATGGCGGCCTTCTAGTTCCCTGTACTCCCGCTGAAGTTGATATACGCATTGATGTAATGACAGGAATATACTATTTACATTAAAAGATGCAGTTAAAGATGAAGATGCAGGGGGAATGGGGAAGGGGAAGGGAGTTGTGAATGCGGTGGAGTCAAGTGGTGAAGTAGGTGGAGGGGGTATGGGAGATTGAGGTTGTGTGGGGGGTGGGGGTGGTACTGTGGCGGGTGATGTCTCCATTGTGTCCAATGTGTGTGTGACTGTAAAGATGGGGACAGTGGGTGGGGTGGAAGTGATATTTGTGAAGAGTGTCGTGAAGGTGGGCATGGAAACTCCTCCAAATTGGATACCGGGAGAGAGAGGAATTCCCATGACAACTGTGGTAGTGGTAGAAAAGGGCATGGTCATGCCGGTTGGTGAGGTGAATTGTGTAGTGAGAGGTGAGGTGGGTGGGGAGAGTGGTTCTCCTGATGTTCTTCTGTTTGCGTGTTGCCTTCCGGTTCTGATACATTGATGTGTATTTGTTTTCCAGATCGCCTAGGGCGGGCAGGCACACGTTTCTCAAATCGATTAATGTATGTCATGGCCTCATGTATGGCCTCATCCAAGCTGACTGCCTCTGCGTGTAGGTTCATGGATTCGATAAACATATCGTCCACACCTTCCTCTGCCAATAGTTGGCTCATGAGCACCTTGCCTGATTCAAGTGACATTTTGTGTTGTTCCTGAACTCGCTTCATGGTTTGGTACAATCTTTTTATTTGTGCCGAATATGCTGGGACACTTGCTAGCTCTGAGAGTTCATCATATTCTTGATGTTGTTCTTCATCGGCTTCTTCTTCTTCTCCTCCTGCCTCTTGTTCATCTCCTTCGACTTCTACGACGACTGGTTGTGTCGGGGCTGGTGTTGTTGTGGTGGGATGTGGTTCCTGGGTCTGGTCTGCTTCTGTTTCAAGATTAGATTCGTAGATCAGCCTGGCAACTTCTTCATCCGTGAGGTCATTGAGAGTAAATCCCTGTGGAAATTCGAAGTCTGATGGAATGGGGGGAAACACCAAGTTGGGTCCTTCTGTACTTGTTCTGCGAAGACGAATGGTGAATGGCCGAACACGCCTAGTTTGAGGAGGAGTCACCTCAGGTGTGGTACTGGCTCCCCTTGGTTGAGCACATGGTAATTGGACGCCCCCTCTCATCTTCTTCGATGGAGGACCCGCTGTTGATAGTCGCCTTTGGAATTCTTGGGCCCTAGACCACACTAGTGCTCTTTGAATGGGTACGTCATATGCTAGGCACCTATAAATTATTCTTGTTAGGGCACAACATCCATGAAGTACATTTTTTTGCTTCTTATTCCAGCGCTAATGGGCTAGGTGTATCTGGTCGATGACCCAGTGCGGTATGTTGAGGGTGAGGTTCTCTGTTTCTGCCAAGTACAAGCTGAACCATATTTTCTTAGGGGGCATGGTGAATCGTTCTTGTGCGGGAAAAGCAAAATGTTGCATAACAGTTCGTAAGTGGAGAGCAATGGTAGGCGTCATTGCCACCATGTCCTTCAATTTATTGAGATCCTTATGCTTCATCCTACCCGGGACCATTGTTTCTTTCTCGGTGGGAATGTGCATACCTTGCATGTTCAATGCCTCCCGTACCAGATTGAGGGTCAGTTTGAATCTCTTGAGTTCGTGTCCTGGCAACAATGATGGTAGTACAAAAGTACTATCGCCTCCCTTGACCCTGCTAGGAGTTATGGTACTTATGAAATAGGAGCAGCGTAGAAAATCAGGTTTAGGCAAGTGTGCCCTGAAATATCTATCCAGGCCTGCCTTGGTCCAAACTGATTGCATTACCTCTGCATTCTGATAGTTCTCGAATTCCTGAGTGACAAAGTGGTAGCGTCCCCATTTGCCATTAAATTCAAATTCTGCTTCCCAGAAGTAGGTGCCGTCACCCAATGGCCCTGCTACATCACTAAACCAATGAGCATGTTTCCCCACTTGAGAAGTGTGTCCCTAAGGAGGGTCCTAGATAGGAAGGACATGCACCGCTTGAAGTTCTTGAGGCCTTTCGGTGAGTGGCGGTTCCAGAAGAACGGTTTCAATGTCAACAATCTGTGCACTGGACCCTGCCTGGGAACTGGGGCCTCCAGCTTCTGCCATCGTTATTGCTTGCTAGCTGGTTCTGTCAAGAATATAGAGCATGCGTTAACATTGTAATGGACAAGATAGAACACGTTTTGCCCCCGTTACAATATTATTATGAGGTGAGTAATGGGTTAGTGGGTCAGTGAGTGCACGATGACAGTGTGTGTAGTTAATGAATGGATAGTCCTAGGAGCTAGATGGAAAGATGCAGTGTCTGACTGATGCCGTTAGTAAGTGGAGATGAATTTACAAATTGGAGTCGAGGGATTTATTACAAGTGTTAGGTTGCCAAACGCAATGGGTGGCTCTTGGTTTTGGTTTTGTGGAGACTCTGGCGGGTTGCATGAGTAATTCTGCTCAGGGGTGATGCGTCTTTGGGACCCATTTACGAGTGAGTCTGTGCATGCTTCTAAGTGACTGTGTGTTCGAGTGTATCAAGAGTGGGTGGCGGCTCCTTGAGTGAGTGAACTCGGTCGTGTATGATGTGAGTCGTGTGGGACTAGTTTAGCCCGCAAGCAAGCCTTAGGCACCCAAATTTATCTTGATTGTGGGTCA
Organism: Ceratopteris richardii; assembly: GCA_020310875.1. NCBI lineage: Eukaryota > Viridiplantae > Streptophyta > Polypodiopsida > Polypodiales > Pteridaceae > Ceratopteris > Ceratopteris richardii. The sequence continues at coordinate 153,205,115 of CM035436.1, read as the reverse complement.
GCCTTCATCGACTTCTTGGGCACCCAGATAGATTTCACTTTCTCAACAGAGGTTTTAGGAGTCCTCTTATTAGTATCATGTCGTTGATTACTAATAGGTAGTTGAGACAGTTGTCGCAACTTGGCTACAGTCGGTAGCTCGCCTTTTTGCACCCACATTTGTTTCACTGGCTGAGTTGTTCTGCTTCGCACGTTCTTTTGGTCTCCCGCATAGATAGTCTTCAGTAATTGCTCTGCCCTTAGTTGCTGCCTCCTTCTGGCCTTTGGAAAAGAAGGGAGTTCCGCCGACGCCTTGACTTTTCTATTGAGATCTCCATTCCTCTGCATCACATAGCTTTGGACAAGAACAGCATGGTCAACTTCATGTGTACCCCTGGAGGGACCAGGAGTCTGTGCCTTTCCTAGTTCCTGGAGTGCTCCATTATCTAACTCAACTGTAATTCTACTCTGATTCACCCATACCTGAAGAAGTCCACTTCTTAGGTTTAAGTTGACTGCTTGGTCATAGATCCAGTCTTGACCCAAGACAAGAGGTTCAGTGAGGTCCTCATCTTGACATACTAGTACTTTGACTGTCATTGCCTCCTCATGAATATAGAGGGGAAGTTCCACCTCGCCCATGCAAGGGATTTCCACGCCTCCCAATCCTATGAGATATGCTTCTATAGGATTGACAGTTAATTCCAACTCTTGACAGTAAGACAATTGAACAGCACTAGTGGCTGCACCTGAGTCAATCAAGGCTCTTACAATCCTTGCACCTTTTCCTTGTCCTATATCTAAGGTTATAAAAGGACGTCGATCAATTATCCTATGAGAGCTGATACGTGAAACTTCACAACATAGCCATGTGATATCCTTGGTCTGCGTCGGCATCTGGCCTAGGTTGCTCTCTACCTTGTCTTCTTAATTTCATTCTCCGTATGCGCTCTAAGGCTTCTACTTGAGCTTCTTCTCGAATTCGCTTTTCTTCTTCTTTGCATTTCTTAGCAGTGTTGAGTCGACTTAGCATTTCCTCTGTGAGAGGTTCCTGATACAACTTGACTCTGCATCCGCTAATGTAACTTGGAAGAACATCGCCTTCTAATGTGGCTAGCTGCACTCCTCCACTTGTTGAGATTCTATTAATGATCATGGGTCCGTAGCCACGTTTCTCTAATTTCCTTGCATGTTGTTTCAAAGTGTAGACTAGTACCAGATCTCCTGCTTTCAAGCCTTTATCCTTAATATGGGCATCAAAATATGCCTTCTATCGTTTCTTAGCTGCATATATCCCTGCAGCTGCCCTCAGTCTTGTTTCTCCTAATCGTTCAAGGTCAAAAAGTCTAGAGGATAGTTCATGACCCGTCCATTCGTGTTCTTGTGCTACTTTCAGTGTAGCTATTAAGAAGTCCAACGGTAGCACTGCGTTTTGGCCAAACACCATCTGAAAGGGGGTGGCTTGGAGTACCATTTTGTAGGCCACTCAGTATGCCCAAACAGCATGGTGTAGCTGTTTGTCCCAATCAGAGCGTTTATTGTTCACTAATTTTGTCAACACATTGCACAGAATCTTGTTTGTGCTTTTGGCTTGCCCATTAGCTTGTGGGTGGTAGGGGGCAGACTTCTTATGTACTACCAAAAATTCTTGGAGTAGATTTTCAATTACTTCATTCAAGAAGTGAGTGCCTCTGTCACTGACTAGCTCTATAGGTAACCCGTATCTGGTGAACACATTTTCAAATAAAAACTTAGCTGTTGTTTGAGCATCGTTCTTCGTTGTGGCTTTTACCTCTACCCACTTGGTTAGATAGTCTGTCGCAACAATGATGTATTCAGCATGTGAACCCTTGGCTGGGGGATTAATAGGACCTACAAAGTCTATTCCCCACTTAGAGAATGCACATCCACCCATCATAGGTTTCAGTGGCATCTCATCTTTGCGTATAGGATACTGAGTTTGCAGACAGACATCACACCGTTTCACATAGGTATGTGCATCTATGTGAAGGGTCAGCCACCAGAAGCCCGCAAATAGTATCGCCTTGATCACCCGATCTGGTCCAAAGTGTCCTCCTGCTACACCTTGGTGAGCAGTTTCCAAGATCTTGAGATATTCACTTTCATGGACACAGTCTCAGGTAACCATCTTTACCACGCTTGTATAGATTATTACCAATGAGTGAGTAATCTAGGGCTTCTTGTTCTAAACTCCTTTTCCTAGCCAGAGTCATGTCTTGAGGGAATGTTGTTGAGAGTGATGGATGGATGCACTCAGGAAATCAGTTGGTGCTGCAAAACCTGCTTCACACCTGCCCTCTTTTCTTTCCAGATATGCTTAGTAGACTCCTTAAGCTTGCAAATGACACCAAGAAACTATATATGTGCTTTACAAATCAATTGTGTAATGACTAGATCAAAACAGATGACTTTGAATCTTCACAAGATCAAAAAACTTTCTATTTCTGTAATGACACCTGCTCAGTCTTAAGCTTAGTGTGTCCAGCACACTTACAATTGGAACAATTCCTTCTGGGAGTATTAAATTAACTTAACAAGCTACCATTAGCAAGTTAAATCACTCCAATTAACAAACTATGCACTGAGAATGATCTTTAGCAAAATCAGAGACACCCCCGATTTTTTAGGAACAACACAGAAAAATACCAGTGACTGCCTCGACTGCAATTTCTCCCAAATGGCTGAATGGAATGCTTTGAGATTTTGTATGCTTGTAGTAGACTTTGAGCTGGTTCCAATGAGCTATAGATCTCTTGATTTGGTTTAGTAGATCCAGAGCAATGCCCCTTTGAAGTTGACAGACTTGGAGTAGGACACTCAGACAAAAAACAGAGATGATGAATGTATACTTCTATTGATAAATGTGTTTGTACAATCTCATTAGCTTGCTAAGCACAGCTAAATGAGGTATTGTGGTGTTGGCAATAGAGTAGCCTTCACACACAATGAGTTACAATGATCAAATGCCTCGGGGAGTGAGCTGAAGTGGCTGTCATACCCGCGACTTTTTACTACATCCTTTATAGGAGTTTGATCTTCATTTGAATTTGAAATTCAAACTTAGGCTCCCTTGAATCTCTCCTCTAAAAGTAGGGAGATATTCTCTCTATCTCAACAATCAAATTTCCACGACTCTAATGTTAGGTGGATGACTTAAAGTGATTGCAAACAAATGATAAGTCACTTAGACTTTTACAAGTGGTAAAAAAGTATGAACATATAAGCATATGTTCTCATGAGTCTTCCTTTAGGTGAAGCCTAGATAATCCTTTGTCCATGCTAATCTTCCATAAGTTCAAAGGTCCAAGCCAATGTGTGTAGGCTTGTCTTGCATCAACAGCTCCCCCTCAAGCCAAACACTTTGGCTTTAAGTCTTCTCTTTCATTCTTCAATCACTTCCTGCAATCCAATCATAGATTTGAATCTGCATAACTTGTTTCCATCCAATGCCTTTGTAAGTAAATCTGCACATTGCATATTAGTAGATACATATGTCAACTGTATATCTTTACTTAGCAATTTCTCTCTCACATAGTGGTAATGAACCTCTATGTGCTTTGTTCTGGCATGATAAATTGGGTTTGCTGCAAGGTGAAGAGAGCTAGTGTTGTCTCCAAATATGATAGGTGGTCTTGTGAGTAGACCTAACTCTGTATATAGAAGCTTCAACCAGATAGCTTCTTGAGTAGCATTTGCAAGTCCTCTATACTCTGCTTCAGTGGATGACAATGCCACTGTAGGTTGCTTCTTAGCTGACCAAGAGATAGGCTTATCCCCTGCAAAACAAATATAACCTGAGGTGCTTCTCCTATCATCCTTGCATCCTGCCCAATCTGCATCTGAGTAAACTTTAATATCAATGTCTGATGTGTAAGGAAAATACAAACCATGACTTTGAGTTCCCTTGAGGTATTTCAAGATCTTCTTTGCTGCCTCTAGGTGAGGTATCCTTGGTTTGTGCATGAATTGACTAAGTACACTTACTCCATATGCTATGTCAATTCTTGTCAAGGTAGCATAGTTCAAACTACCCACCATACTTTGGTATCCTGTAATGTCTTTGATTTCTTCTCCTTCATGAGCACTTAGCTTTTGGTTAACCTCCATTGGAGTAGTAGATACCTTAGCATCCTGCAAACCAAACTTCTTGACCATATCCTGTACATACTTCTTTTGAGTGATGTATATACCTGAGTTTGTGTAGATCAATTCAAGACCTAGGAAATATTTTAGTAATCCAAGATCACTAATCTTGAATTCTTTCATCATCTGTCCTTTGATGTGTCTAATCCCATTGACATCATTACCTGTAATGATGATGTCATCTACATAAACACATAAGTAAATTACCTCTGTATTACTTCTCTTTATGAATAGAGAAGTGTCTGCTTTGCTCATCACAAATCCTTGGTCTAGAAGGTAGGTGGTCAATCTGTAATTCCATGCTCTAGGTGCCTGCTTCAAACCATACAGAGCCTTCTTCAATTTACAAACATAATGTACCTTTTTTGGATCTTCATAGCCAGGTGGTTGTGACATGTAGACTTCTTCAGATATCCATCCATTTAGGAATGCATTCTTCACATCCAATTGGTACATGTTCCAATTCTTGGATGCAGCTACACTCACCAAAACTCTGATAGTTGGCATCTTGGCCACAGGAGAAAATGTCTCCTCATAATCAATGCCTTGGGTTTGTGCAAAACCCTTGGCTACCAACCTAGCTTTGTACCTGTTAATTGTTCCATCTGAATTCTTCTTCAATTTGTAGATCCATCTGGATCCTATTATCTTCATAGAATCCTTCTTGGGTACCAAGTCCCAAGTATCACTCTCTTTGAGGGCTTCTATCTCCTCATCCATGGCTTCTCTCCATTCTGGCTTTGTAATTGCTTCTTCATAGGTACCTGGTTCTTCATTCAACAAGTCTTTTGCAAGATATACAGAATGTTTAGTTACAAGTGATGTGTCATACCCAAATCTGATAGGCTTCTTCTTCTCTCTCTGAGATCTTCTCATAGCTTGAGTAGAAGTTTCTGCCTTGTCCTCCAATTGCTTCATCTTCATCTTTCCTTTGGATTTCCAAGCCTTGAACTCTTCAAGGTTTATGGTATCATCATCTGAGCTTGAGTCTTCTTGCTGAGTTGGCTCTTCCTTGGTAAGCTTTGGAAAATCTTCCTCCATGTCATAGGGTAAACTCACTTTCCTGCATTCATTCTCATACCATGAGTCATTTTCATCAAATATGACATCTCTGCTTACCTTGAATCCTTTGTTTGTGGGGTTGTAGAATCTGTATCCCTTTTGGTTCAAATCATAACCAATGAAGATACATTTCTCTGCCTTTGGGTCTAGCTTTCCTCTCACCTTTGAAGGAATGTGTACATATGCTACACATCCAAAGATTTTGCAATGATCCAGAGAGGGTCTCTTACCATGCCAAGCTTCATATGGTGTCATGCCATCAAGTGATTTGGATGGCAACCTATTGATGAGATAAGTGGCAGTGGATACACTCTCTGCCCATAAGTAATTTGGCAACTTTTTTTCATTGAGCATAGACCTAGTTGTTTCCACTATAAGTCTATTCCTTCTTTCTGCTACCCCATTTTGTTCAGGTGAGTACCTTGTAGTGATCTCCCTCTTGATGCCTCTTTCCTGCAAGAAATCTTCAAACTCATTTGAGAAATACTCTCCTCCACCATCTGATCTTAGCCTCTTCAAGCTTCTACCTGTTTGATTCTCAACAAGTGCAAGATACCTCTTGAAACAATTAAACACTTCATCTTTATGCTTCATAAAATATAAAATGGTCCACCTGCTATAGTCATCAATGAAGGACACATAATACCTTGAACCAGAAATGGAAGGGTCCTTGCTAGGTCCCCAAACATCTGTGTGTACCAAGTCTAGGTAGTCTTCATGCATGAAACCTTTCCTTGAGTAGGGTAATCTGTGAGACTTACCAAATTGACATGATCCATATTTATAAATCATGTGTTGCTTGGATACATTAGGTATCCCAAGCACACATTGATCCCTGCACATTTGCTTAAGAGTCCTTTCACCTATGTGCCCTAATCTTTTATGCCATATCTCTAATTCTGAGAGTGTCTGATCCTTGTAATTATACAAAGCAATGTTTTTTGTATCTTCTAGCTCAAATGTAAATAATCTACCTGATTTCTCCCCTTTGGCTATTCTTCTGAAACCTTGTTTTGGATCCTCCACATATGCTCCATGTTGTGTGAATGTGACCTGCAAACCTTTCTCCACAATCTGACCAACACTTATTAAATTTTTAGTTATTGTTGGTACATAGAGTACCCTGCTTAATAGGTTCTGATTACCATCACATGTCTTCACATTTCCAACTTTGACAACAGAGTGTTTAGTGTCATCACCTGTTTGTACCTGATGTTTGCCCTTGGGCTCTTCCAAATCAGAAAGTAATGCCACATTGCCAGCTACATGGTTAGAACATCCTGAGTTAATGTAAAATAAATGATCATCATTTGTACCTATCTTGGAGGTCATATTCATGATCAATAAGGAGTCATCCTGCTCCTCAGTGTAGTTGTTGTAGTCTCTTCTATTTCTGAATCCACCTTGGTAATTTCCATTGTGGTTGTTGTTGTAGTTGTTGTTGTATTGGTTGTTGTACCCATTGTAGCTTTGATGTTGGTTGAATCTGCCTCTCCCTTGAGAGTATCCACCTCTTGAGTAGCCTCTTCCTCTCTGATTTTTGTAGTTCTTGTAGCATTCATCTGTGGTATGATTGGACAATCCACAGATGTTGCAAGGTGATGAGTTGTAGGGTCTCCCCCTACCTGACTTACCTCCTCTGCCTCTTCCTCTAGATGACCTACCTCTCCCTGCATAATTGGCTTGAGAGGTAGAGCCTTCTTCATCCTGTTTCTTCTTGCCTTTATCTTTAACTTTCTTATCAGTAAAGAGAGCAGAGGGGTTATTACCTTTTGATTGATCTCCAGCTTTGGTGAACTTTGCTTCATGTGTAAATAGTTGGCCCATGAGTGTTGTGAGATCAGGGGTATGCATGTCCATGTAGAGGTCCATTGCAGTGGTGAAACTTTCCCACTTATCATCTGCCTTGAGTCCATTTGTCACTTGCCTGACTATTTGCTCCTCTTCAATTTCTTCTCCAATGCTTGCTAGTTGGTCTGCCACATCTTTGATCTTTGTCACATACTCTGAGACTGATTGCTTTGGCTGCTTTCTAAGGGTTGTGAACTCAATCCATAATTGGTTCTTCCTAGCCCTTGTGTTAGAAGAAAAATAATTTGACAATGTTTCCCAAGTCTCTTGGATGTCTTACAGTTCCTTACATGAGGTAAAAGAAAGTCAGATATAGAGTTTAAGAGATAAGACCTTGCCAAAGCATCCTTTGCACACCATTGGTTAAGTCTTTCATGCTCATCCTTTGTAGGCAGTCCTCTGGTCTTGAATGAGGGCAACTCCTCATCTCCTGATATGTATCCAAATAGACTTCTCCCTTGTAGATAGGTCTTCATTCTCAATGACCAAGCTTGATAGTTGTTTCTGTCCAATTTTTCAATGAAAGAAGGGAAACCATCACCCATGTTTACCTTCTATGCTCTGATACCACTGTTGAGAGTGATGGATGGATGCACTCAGGAAATCAGTTGGTGCTGCAAAACCTGCTTCACACCTGCCCTCTTTTCTTTCCAGATATGCTTAGTAGACTCCTTAAGCTTGCAAATGACACCAAGAAACTATATATGTGCTTTACAAATCAATTGTGTAATGACTAGATCAAAACAGATGACTTTGAATCTTCACAAGATCAAAAAACTTTCTATTTCTGTAATGACACCTGCTCAGTCTTAAGCTTAGTGTGTCCAGCACACTTACAATTGGAACAATTCCTTCTGGGAGTATTAAATTAACTTAACAAGCTACCATTAGCAAGTTAAATCACTCCAATTAACAAACTATGCACTGAGAATGATCTTTAGCAAAATCAGAGACACCCCCGATTTTTTAGGAACAACACAGAAAAATACCAGTGACTGCCTCGACTGCAATTTCTCCCAAATGGCTGAATGGAATGCTTTGAGATTTTGTATGCTTGTAGTAGACTTTGAGCTGGTTCCAATGAGCTATAGATCTCTTGATTTGGTTCAGTAAATCCAGAGCAATGCCCCTTTGAAGTTGACAGACTTGGAGTAGGACACTCAGACAAAAAACAGAGATGATGAATGTATACTTCTATTGATAAATGTGTTTGTACAATCTCATTAGCTTGCTAAGCACAGCTAAATGAGGTATTGTGGTGTTGGCAATAGAGTAGCCTTCACACACAATGAGTTACAATGATCAAATGCCTCGGGGAGTGAGCTGAAGTGGCTGTCATACCCGCGACTTTTTACTACATCCTTTATAGGAGTTTGATCTTCATTTGAATTTGAAATTCAAACTTAGGCTCCCTTGAATCTCTCCTCTAAAAGTAGGGAGATATTCTCTCTATCTCAACAATCAAATTTCCACGACTCTAATGTTAGGTGGATGACTTAAAGTGATTGCAAACAAATGATAAGTCACTTAGACTTTTACAAGTGGTAAAAAAGTATGAACATATAAGCATATGTTCTCATGAGTCTTCCTTTAGGTGAAGCCTAGATAATCCTTTGTCCATGCTAATCTTCCATAAGTTCAAAGGTCCAAGCCAATGTGTGTAGGCTTGTCTTGCATCAACAAATGTTTTCGTCCTCAGAAAGGATACTAGTGGTTCACTCCAATCTGGCACTATGGACACTTGATAAAGAGTGGCATGTTCCACAAGTGGTTTAGTGTAGCAGATTGGGCATTCCTTGCACAACTTTTGGACATCAGCTTCCATAGTCGGCCAATGCACTCCGAGTCTCCATAGTGTCTGTAGGGTTCGTTGCTTTGAATAGTGTTGCTCTAATGCACCTACATGTGCTAATTGCAACCATTTAGCGTACTCATCCTCTTCCACACAATAGGCCAAGATTCCTTGATATGTGTGCTTGTACATACTTCCTGCCATGATGTGATACTTTTGGGCTTTCACTACCTCTCTATTCTGTGTGTTTACTACTGGATGGTTAGGCCCGTATGTCAATACTGGCACTAGTGGCTTAGCCCACTGTGGCACCACTTCCAAATTAAACAAGTAAGCATCAAGAAGGTCATCTGACACTCCTTGTGGAGCTTCTCCAGATGTGAGTCTAGAGAGATGGTCTGCTCTCAAGTGAGTCCTACCTTTCCTTACCACAACCTCGAAGTCATATTCCATTAGTAAGAGAAACCATCTTACTAATCTATCTGTATTGCATGGCTTGTTCACGAGATATAACAGTGCCTGATGATCAGTAAAAAATTTAAACTTATTTGCAAGCAAGTAATGTCTAAACTTTTTAACCTCTCTCTCCGTAGTGGTATAATTTCATTCAGCTGCATTCAATTGTCTACTAGCATAGGCAATTGGAAGATCCATATTACCTTCACCCGTAGGTTGTGCAAGTACACATCCAATAGCATAATTGGAGGCATCCACATGAACATGGAATGGCTTGTTCCAATCTGGTGTAGTCAAGATTGGTGCTGAACATAATCTTCGTTTAAGCTCATTGAAGGAATTCTCACATTCATTAGTCCACTCAAAGTTAGTCAGAAGTCCGTACAAAGGCTTTGCTATGATGGCATACATGTGTATAAACCGTCGGTAGTAACCACAATGCCCCATGAAAGCCTGTACTTCCTTGACGTTCTTTGGCCTAGGTAGTTCTGCGATGGCTCTCACTTTCTTTTCGTCAGTGGATATGCCGTTCTTAGACACTATGTGTCCTAGAATCTTGCCTTGCCTGACCATAAAAACACACTTTTCTGGGTTCAAGCAGACTTGATATTCTCTACATTTATCAAAGATTTGTCTGAGTTCAGGAATATGGGTTTGTCTGATGTTGGAATGAGCACAAAGATCATCAACATAGACTTCTAAATTCTTCCTCAGGAACTCCTTAAATACATGGCACATCAGCCTCTGGAAGGTTGCTGGTGCATTGGTAAGCCCAAATGGCATTACTCTAAAGGCAAATATGCCCCATTTAGTGGCAAATGCCGTCTTATGCTGATCTTCTGGAGCTATGGCTACTTGATTATAGCCCAAAAATCCATCAAGGAAGCTGTACACTTCCTTGCCTGCTACTCTTTCTAAGAGATGCTCTGTGATAGGAAGCGGATAGTTATCTCGAATTGTGGCTGCATTAACCTTCTTCAAGTTAATGCACACACGTAGCTTTCCGTTTTTTTTGGGCACCACTACAATGGGGGATACCCACTCAATGTGCTCAATTTCATAGATAAATCCAGCTTCAACCAGCCTATCTATCTCTTCTTTGATCTTGGCAGCATAATTATCATTATATGTATATGGCTTTTGCTTAGAGGGTTTGGCATCTGAGGTCATGGGGATGGTGTGTGAGCATATGTCTGGGTCAACACCCTTCAAATCCTTGTAACTCCAAGCGAATACATCTCTGTATTCTCTTAGCAAGGCTATTAACGCATGCTCTTCTTCCTCTGTTAGGTCATGGCCTATGTACGTGCATCTCTCCTCTCCTTCTTCTAGGGCCACTACTATTTTCTTGGTGGTTTCTTTGTTATCATAGGCCTCCCCTGATTGTGCCTCTCGTTTAGGCATTTTGATCATGAGTCTCCTATCATCTATCTCATACTTCTTAAAATTTTCTGGGACCTCAAACAAAGATTCTTCCTCTTCTGGTGTGACTTCTCTCTTCTTTCTTTTCTTTCCTTCTTCCTTCGGGGTCACATGTGTGGCTAGCCTTACATCATTTGTAAGCTCTCCATACCTCTGGGGTTGAAATTTTACTTCATAGAAGTATTCTTCATCTGATGCAAAAGGTGGTTCCATAATGATTGACTCTAGATCGGAGTCACTTGCATCCTCAAATGCATCAAGGCTAGGTTCACACTCTTCTAACACTGCCTCTCCCATGATTGGCTCTATGGAGAAGACTGAAATGTCATAGCCATCTTCATCACAGTGAGGTGTCCATTGTTCTTCATTGATGGCTACATCCATTGTTGCTAGGATTTCTGCCCAACCATGGGGTTCAAATTCTTCGTCCGGAAAGACTACAGGTGCATAGGCTGGGTCTTGAATTGATCTATGTGTTTCTTTTGCACCTATCTCTCTAGCTTCTTCTCTCTTCTCTTCTTCTACTGCTACTTTGCACATCCATAAGTGGGTGTCTTCATGCATCCATGAGGATCCTGATCCTATGGAGTACACCGACTCTGTATCATCTTTGGCTCTATGGATGAGATTCCATTGGATAGGAGGGACATCTCTATGGGAGTAATCTTTGAGATTCACTTTGGTCGTAACACCTAAGTGTTGCAGGTACAAAGAATTGGTTCCCCAATCCTGTACCACTTGCAACTGTCGCATAAATGGTCTTCCCAAAATCATCTCATAGGCATGGTTCTTGCTAAAGTCACATATGGCGAAAGTGTGCTCAAACTCAACACCACAAGTGGTGAGAGTTATTCCTTCTAGCAAGCCTAAGGGTCTCTCTATGTGACCATCGGCCATTTGAAATTTCATCCTTGTGGGTCTGAGTGCTGGCTTGCCGCAACGCTTCCATAGGGAAGTGGTAGCAATTGCAACTCCTGCGCTTGAGTCTAGAATGGCATTGGTGGTGTATCCTTGATGGGTGATAGGAAGATATGTGTTTCCCTCTTCGCCCTCACTCATGTCTCCTATCTTGTCCAATGGTATTTCTGGCACCGTTCTCTGGGATCCTACCTGGGAACGAGGTTTTGCTATTTCTGGTACTTGTTTGGCTACATGTTTCCATAGCTCTGGCCTTACTTTGAGTAGCTCTTCTAAGGTGAGGTTGCACTGCACTTTAGTATTCTTTACTACCTCCGTATTCTTAGGTATGATCGAATCGTCGTTTCTTACCATGACTGTGGGTGCTCTCATGCACGTGGATTTAGCTTCCCATGGGCCTGTGAAGTGGGGTAATTCTTGTAAAGAGTTAGACTAAAAGTCTAATCTTTCCTGAAAGTGGGTGCTCTCCTGCTCCTCATAAATGGATGGGATGTCTTGTGGGAATTGGTCGTGTGCAGCATCCACAAGTTCAATAGGGGGATGTACTTCACTTTCTTTAGCCCATTTGTCTTCTTGAATCTCTCGTAGAAATTCTGGTGTGAACCGATTCATAGAAGAATATGTGTCTGACTCCGTAGAGTTAGAAACATAGGCTTCAGGCACATAGGCTTCCTGGGCGGGAAGACCTGCTCTTTCACTTGCCTTGTCCTTGTGTTGAGAGGCGGGTTCCTTTTATGATTGTGCAATTAGCTTCTCTATTCTTTCTAATAGTCCATCAAAGTGCAACTGTGTCTTTGCTGAACTAGAGATGTTAAAGAGGCGACCAGCGTCAAACATGGTCTGAGCCAATTCCACCATCTTAGCACAAATTTTGGTTCGTTCTAGCTCTAGTTCTGCTCTAGGGTAACACTTTTCATGATCAGTTATGTTTGGCCCTTCTTGGATTCTGGCCTGATAGGCTTTAAGCATCATATTAAGGTCCTCGGGAGTGGGATCTGCTAGGACTGATCCTACTCTTGGGGGTGGTGGAATTGTGTGAGGTGGGTTGGAAGGTGGCGGATCGGATGAAGATGGGAATGGTGGTGGTGGGGTAGTGTGAGAGGGAGTTTGAGATGTGAGTTCAGTTATCCTGGCCTTTATTTCTCTGAGGCTTTCCTCAAGTTCGCTCATCTTTTTTGCCCATTGTCTTTTCATTCTTTCACGACTATCTCTCCAAGCTCTAGTCCTTTTCTTGGTTATACTCTCAATTTCACTAACATCTGGGCTCTTTTCCTGGCCTACGCCTGGGTTCTGCTGTAAGGCTTGGGCTCTCGTGACCACTTGTATTGGCGCAGTGGAAGTGACACTTCCTGTGGAATCTACCACTAACCCAACAACATTGATGGGAGTGATTTTCGGCATGTTATTAGGATTCTTTGGGCAGTCTCGTAAGAGATGCTTCTTTCCACAATCTTGATAAAAGCTTTGAATTGTCACTGACTGGGGTTGTGTAGGTGGAGGCAAGGGACAATCACGAATGAGATGATCTCCCTGACATCTGTAGCATGGTCCTCTAGGGAATGGGGGTCTTACTTGCCTAGGTTGGGGTCTAGAGTTAGGGTTTGTGTACATTACATTTGTGTACTCTGGTTCCCAACTAGGTTCATTTGGCTCTTCACTATAGTAGGACTCACCATGTTCAGGAGACTGCATGTAGTAGGCCTGGGGGCTATCAATATGTGTAGAATCGAAACTATGGTCACTGGGGTCACTTTCTGATAGCAATGGGGTTACTGGCACTATGGTTCTATTCAGGTTCTCTTCTGCAGCTGCATACTTTACCGGAATTACATTAGCTGGGGTAGGGGGTTGTTGTGCTAACACAGGTTGAGGCCTTTGTTGGTTTTGGTATTGTGGTTGGTAGGTTTGTTGAGGCCTAGCATACTACTGCGGTGGGTACTGATTCTGGTATCTTCCCTGCTGAGGGTAGGGTTGCCTAACCGCCTGCTTATTGTAGGGGCAATCTTGCGCGGTGTGATTGGTGTACCTCCGTTCTATGGTGCAGTATTCGCTACTCGGATTTACTTGGGGTTGAGCCATAATGGGACAGACATTCGCCATATGGTCGCCTCCACAAGTATAGCATCTTTTCACAGGGGCAAACCTTGGGATTTGTTTGCTAGAGACACCTAGTTTCTAAGCTACTTTCTCTGCAAGTTCCTCAATTGATGTGGATTGCGTGGAAGAGAGGCTAGAGGCACTATCTGAATCTTTGTATATCTTGGAGGCTCTAACTCCTCCCCTAGGTTATCCTCGATGTCAATGCACGTGCGTACACACTCTTCTATGGTCCTAGGGTCTTTCAAGTACACATAGGATCTCAATTTTGTACTTAGCAATCCATCCAAGAATAAAGCCACTTGCTTAGCAGGGTAGCTCCAAAACAGGGCATCTTTCTAAGTATTGCCTAAATCTTCTTCCTGCAAGTCTCACGGTTTCTTGAGGGGTTTGCTTGAAGCTGTGAATCAACGAGGAGGTATTATGTCTTATGCCACTCTTAGAGAATTCAATAATGAAAGCCTCTAGGAGTTGGTCTATACACCGGAACTGTCTCTTGTTCAATGGTTGAAACCATGTAAGAGCTGTGTTCCTAAGGGTTAGGCCAAAGGCATTGTACTGCGTGAATAGATCCTCCACTTGTTCAGCTCTCAAAACTTGCCTAAACTCTGCCACATGATCATATGGATCTCCAGTGCCATCGAAGTAGTTCTTCATGGACTTAACTAGCTGAGTCGGTCTCAAAGTCCTTGTGTGCTCTCTAGGTCATGGTAGAGGGAACTCATCCTCATTTCTTTGATTCCTGTGAGCTCTAAGTACCTCACGCTCTACTCTATTTGTTTCCGTCCTCGTTCTTTCTCTGCCCCCTGGGTTGGCAAAGCTTACCTCCGGTCTTTCTCTATGTCTGTCTCTTTGAGTTCCGTGAGTGTGGGAGGTTCCAGCTCCTGGGTGACCAAAGGACACGTTTGATCTTGGTTGGGGGAAAATGAATTCACCTTTCCAAGTGTAAGCATGCCTATCATTTTCTGTAACCACAAAGATCCTCTCTGAAGCGTGATCTAAGTAGGTCACCCTACCTGGGCTATCAGGATCCTTAAACTCATAGACCATGATTGTTCCTATATCAATTGGCCGATCAGATTTATACCTCCAAAAGGCTTCGTCCGTTTCTCGGTTCAGAAGCAGATCTATGCTTTTGTTGTCCAGGGGAACCCATTCTGGTGTGATAATCCTAGTGAGAACAGATTTGCCTCGGGGGGTCCTCGGTTCTACACCCATGTTTCCCTGCTCTAGGTCACCTAAGTCCGATTCTGGGACTACATTCCCAAATTCATCAGTCCTTTCTGGATGACTGGTGACTACATATATTGTCCCTTCCTTGTCTAAGTACGCTCCGTTTTCAAACTTGACAGCTGGGTGCTCTAGTCCAATGGATTGATCAGGATCCTTAATCTATGCCACAGATCTTCCTAGGCCGTCCTCATAGATGCTAGCACCCAATCGGTTGGTGCTAAGGTATTCCAACTGCGTTTTGTAAGGGCCTTCTACCCTATGCAAGTATGGCACTCCTAAACTTCCCGTAGGTCTGTCCATGCCTTGAGACATCTCTGATTCACTAGTCTCAGAGCTAGGGTAGTATGAGTGGTGGCTCAACTGCTGGGCCCAAGACCTAGCAGTGTGGTTGACACTGGCCTCTGAAGACCTAAGGCTTTGTCTATCTCTCCCTAGATGTCGCCTTGATCTAAGGTTCATAAGCCTAATTGAATAACCCAAATTTGCCCAAGTACAACCTCGTTGCGGAGTCCTTTTGTATTAGTTACTTGATTCTTTTTAGTTGATTACCGTGTTAAAATTCTTGTCTGATATCACGTCGTAAGGTATACTTGAGTGTAGTTCCGCACTTGAAGTTGATCGTTCCACGTTAACTTCTTTTCCTTTAAAGTTCTCGACAGTACAAAGATTATGTCCTTAGCTTAAACTTGAAAGTTTAGGTATTCTTCAACTTGATAATTGCCTATCATCCCCCTGACTTACTCCTACCTCTAGTCGTTCTTAGCCTAAGCTAGGAATTGACGAAGGGGCGTTGAGAATATTCCGACCTTTCTTGCTGATCCTTGTTCTTTAGTGCTCGAGAAGTTGATTCTCAAGCTTGCACAAAGCCCTTGCTTGGATGCTCTCAATTGATTCTCAATAGACCTGCATCAGTCCCAAGATTAGCTCTAGAATTAAATTCAAATGACACAATAGACCACTTTCGTGCATGTAACTCACAGAACAAATTATCCTTTGCCTTTATGGAAAACAATCCCAAGGATCCCTCAGTTTTCCTACCTCGGGGTATGGTTAACTTCAAAAAACCCTATCTAATAATCCTGATCTTAATTTTCACATAACCAGTGGAAGTTTTGGTTGTACTTCCCACGAGCTTTCTGACAAAACAAGAATCACCACAATTGGATTTTGTATGAGGAAGTTATGTCCGATCAGGGTTTTGGTGCTAAAACAGGGTTCAAAATAGTTTACTCAGGCAAACAGGAATTCTTGAATTACTTGGGTTGCGGCCTCACAATGTAATGCTAAACCCTTAAAAGTTCCCCAAAAATTAGACCACTATGTTTTTTGCCCTTAAAAATTGGCCAAATTTGCCCTTCTATCGCGTTCGCAAGTTCTGTCAGTCGCGATTGACAGGTCAATCGCGATTGATGTGTCGATCGCGATTGACAGGTCCGTCGTGGCTGTCAGTCGCGATTGATGGGTCAATCGCGATTGACACGCGGCTTGAAAAGTCAATCAATCATGGTCAAAGGGTCGTTGACCCTGTCAGTCGCGATTGATGGGTCGATCGCGATTGACAGGTCGGTCGCAAGGTCTGTCCGTCGTGGTCAAACAATCATTGGCTGTGTCGGTCACGATTGACAGGGCCGTCGTGGGTCATCAATCGCGATTGACTCGGCGATCGCGATTGATGGCTCGATCGCGATTGACACGTATCACGCATATGATCTGTCAGTCGTGGTCAATCGGTCGTTGACTCTGTCGATCGCGATTGACAGAGCCGTCGTGGGCTGTCGGTCGCGATTGACTGGTCGATCGCGATTGACAGGTCTGTCCATTGTGGTATGTCGATCGCGATTGATAGAGCGATCACGATTGACTGAAATCTGAGGAATTTCAAAAATCTAAACACAGTTTTGGGAAGCTCTAGGCCTGTAGATCATGGTTTTGTACTTTGTTTAGCAAATGGAGCATTTTTTCTGTCGGTCGCGATTGACAGGGGTCGGCGACACAGAGACAGTTTCATGATGTTTTTTACCTGAACGGAGTGCTGGAGATGATGATGCAGCATGTACCTGCAAGAAAGCTCAAGAAACATGCAAAAACAGCACACACAATATCGCTCTCTCGCTCTCTCTCACAAGTGAAATGAGGGAAGTGAAAGGAGGAAGGAGATATAGTAAAAAAACTGATTTTTTTTCGCGATGATGGAGATGGAGGTGGGAGATGGTGATGATGATGATGGTGATGATGGTGGTGAGGTAAGAAAAAGAAAAATAGGAAAAGTAAAGAAATTACCTACAACGCCAATGTCTCCAAACTACGTCTTACCATCACACGCTCGTCCTCAAAGCTCGATCCCCGGCAACGGCGCCAAAATTTGGTGTAGCTCAGTGATGAGTAGCACCTCCTTTAATGTCAATCCGGGAAGACGTGAGGATGGTATGAAGACCTCGAGCAAGTGGAGGCACAAGTGCGTGAGTGAGAAGCACACAAACATGCACACACATACACACACACGCGCACACACGGCAAGACAAAGAGTGAGAAGCAATGGAATTCTTAGATTACTTTCAAAAAACTCATACCAGCCCAAAACTATTACAAGCTAGCCTCAAAAATGATCTCTCTAGCTCCTTTTATAGTTTTTGACTAGCTTTGGCCCTGTCCAGACCTAATGTCCGGCCTAGTTAAAAATTAGGTTCCAGGGCTTTTTTGAGGGCTCAAATGAGATCTAAAAAATATGAAAATTGGCAGGTAGATACTTCTAAAGCTCCTCAAGCTCAAGGACTCCTTGGCTTGCACAAAATGGAGCTACAAAAATACGAAATGGTATTTACAATGGTTTTTAGTGATTAAAATCACTATTTGTGTAGGGATTTTCTCTGTTGATTTGTCATACACACCTTTGAGCTCCCTACTTGCTCTTTCTTCTTGTGTGCTCAACTCCTTGATGTCTGAAAAATTTAGATGGCCTACTTGCCAGATCTTCTTTGGCTACTGTGTCTGCTTGTGCTATCTCTTCGTTCCGACCCTCTTTGTCTTGTAGCTCCTTCGGTTCCCTGACTGCTACCAACACTAAGTGGACATAACTGTTGTTGCTGCTGCCCGTTCATGATAAGTGTGTTGTGACTATCTTCTGTATCTTGAGGCTGAATTTTTGAACTATCAGAATCTGTATCGTCGGATTCTGCACTTTCCGGTGCGATGATCTTGTTTAGTATGCTTCGAATCTCAGTTTCGAACAATTTCCCTTCCTTCTTGATGTCAAGTGAAGGGCGGCTTACTCCAAATAGTGGGGACTGGGCTGAAGATTCACCCAGAAATGGTAACTCGTTATCGGAGAACCGTAAATTCTCAGTGACTTGTACCGAAATGTCACCGAAGGATATCGACTGTTCACCAAAGCAAAGTACTCCATCGTCTTTACTGCTGTCTTTGACTAAGGCATTCCTATTCCTCAACAAATTTGAATCTTTACTCAATGTTGTCAAATTAACTTTGGGTTGCGTTCTAGTGGATTCTGGAGTTACTATGTTTTCGACAGATTGTGCCGAAATAGTACCGGAATCTGCCAAAAAGGCAGTAGGTTCTACCGGAATTTGACCGAAATTACTAAAAACGTTCCTTGCTATCTTCTCTACTGGTTTGGTACTTCCCGCGCTTCTGCCTCCTGGAGGCGTCCTTAGCAGGTTAGATACCCACGTTTGTCTATTCTTAGGATACGTTTCGCCGGATCGAGTAACCGGCATATACTGCGCGTACTATTCTTTTCTACGATCGTTCGAAAAATTCTGGGATCTTTACTTACTAGTAATCAACAATCATTTTCGATGCAACTTTTCTATAGGTAATCGACAATCTTAAGGCCACTTTCCCACAGATAGTACTTTCGTCAGGTAACTGGCAATCTTGATGCCACCTTTCCCATAGACGGCGCCAGTGTTAACTCGTGTTGACTAGTAGAGTTAAAATGCTCAATTGTTAAACTCCTGGTTCTAACTATCAGAATGGCGTTTAACCAGTCTTAGTGGGTTCTTGGGAGTGGTAGGGGTCTGTTAGACAGAGGCCCTGTACTTAGTTCCCAAATCTTAGCCACGTCAGAGACATGTGATGTCACGTCTTAGCGCAATTGCTCAGGTACCGCACACACTCGGTTATTCTACTGTTACACACTACCTCGTGGTACTACTCAGAACAATAGAATACTTCAACTTTACCGAATATAAGTATATACTCCTAATCCATAGTATGGCGACAATCCTAACACGAATCAATCTCAATACACTATATCGTTGCACAGATTTATTCACCAAATTTCACACATGACTACTAGACACATTACTAGCAATTCCAGGCCTATAGCCTTTCACCAAGTATTCTGCACTGGACACTGAACAGTGTGAATGAACAAATCACATCAGTAGCAAGAACGAACCACAAGGCGAATCAGTTGCTTCGATCGTATACAGTAACAACACAAGACGGTCATACAGATGAATCACCAAATTAACATGACTACGAACACGCCCATCAAACGCGAATGGATACAGAACACAAGATCCTACTCAGATATTGGACACAGAATAACTACTCAAATACGGGAGAACAACAGTAACACAATAATAACTACTCAGATATCAAAAGAACAACAACACAGTGAAATCGAACACACCCAGACGAACAGTCTGGTGATTTTGAAAATCGCTCTCACGCTCTCCTCGCGTATCTTTTCATTGCTTTAAATAGAAATTTTACAAATGAAGCATAACCGCTTTTCGCGCGTGTGATTACACGTTTTCGTTTTACATTTGCCAATCCGGCGGCCAACTAACAGGCCCAAGCAAGGTAAATCATGTATGCAAATTGAACAAAGATCTTTATAGTTTGAAGCAGGCACCTAGGGCATGGAACCATCCACATCAGATTTGGACATTAATCTATACTCAGATGTAGATTGGGTAGATTGTAAGGATGACAGAAGAAGTACTTCAGGATATTTATCCTTTCCAGGTGATAAACCCATTTCATGGTCTTCTAAGAAGAAAATGCTACACAAGAAGCAATTTGGATTAGATTGTTATACTCAGATTTGGGACTTTATACTAATTCACCTATGATCTTTGGTGACAACACTAGTTCTTTGCATCTTGCAGCCAATCCCATCTATCATGCAAGAACCAAGCATATAGAAGTACACTATCACTATGTTAGAGAGAAACTTCTGAGCAAAGAGATTCAATTGGCATATGTATCTACAAATATGCAATGTGCATATTTGTTAACCAAAGCACTTGATGGAACTAAACTTTTGGAGGTTTAAAACCATGATTGGATTGCAGGACATTCAAGAAGATTCATGAAGAAGTGCAAGCCAAGATGTTTGGGTTGAGGGGGAGCTGTTGGTACAATTGTCCAAGCCTTCACATTTGGCTAGGCATCACATTTGGCTAGGCATGGAAGAGAATATGTGAAACTACTTAATGAAGCATGTGAACCATTGCTTCGAATCATTTGATCATTCACCATTGTAAAAGGTTTTAACCTTGAGAGAATCTTGTAAAGGCTTGAATGTCATGGAGGTAGAAAGCATATTATCTACGAGTTACAAATGAGAGAATAACTCCTAATTTAGAGGAGTCTTTTTTAGTTGGATCCAAGTTTGAAATTCAAATTCAAACTTCACAAAACTTTCTCTTATTAGAGCTTGTGAAACTCGCAGCTTGAGAGCGTCATTGATAGTCTTTTTCATCATCATTTGTAGTAGCTAAGTGTCTTACACCATAGCTCACTTAGACTACTATCATTGAGGATCATTTCAATGCCAATGATCTTGTATAATAATGTGCTATAATATATAAACTTCATTGATCATCTCTGTCTACTTCTCCCCTAGGACTTCTCAGAACAATGAACTTTGTTTGATCATATCATAGTGAGTTCTCAACCATTTTGCATGATCTATAGCTTCTTGGAATCAGCTTGAAGTCTAGTTTATGCTATCAAAGCTTCAAAGTTCTTGGTTCTGCCATTTGGGAGAAATCACCATCGAACTGCTCACTGGTCATCTACTATTCAGTCCCTAAAAAGTTGGGGGTAAGCTTTGGATTGCTGAATTCATTTCTCAGAATATAGTTCATCATTTTAGATGATTCCACTTGTAATCATTAGATATCTAAGCTAATTAAATTCCGTGAAAAGTAATTGTATCAAATTTTACTGTACTCTGAGCACTGAGAATAAGAACCAACAAGTGTGAGGACCAAAATAACAAGTTTTGTGACACTAGCTATTTGTGAAGTAGTCTGTTTTGATTCAATTGTTTCAAGCATCTACTCCAAAGTACACAGGTACTTTCTTGGTGTCATTTTCAAGCTAAAGATAACCTTTCTTCCATACATAAGTACTCGTAGGGATTTTTGAGAGAAATCCAAGAAGAGAAGTGGCAACAAGAGCAAGAAACCCATCCCCCTATTAAGGAGATAGACGACCCTAAGGAAAAATTCCCGCAAGACATACCCTCTATCTATGATGATGTCTTCCTCTTTGGAAATGATGTATGCAAAGGTTGAATCAAAACAAACAACTTTGAACTTCAAGCTTTCAAGAAAAACTTCTATTTTTTACTAGACACCTGCTGTATCTTTTGCTCAATATGATCAGCACAGTAGGAATTGGAAAAATACCTTTAGGGGTATCTAATTAGCTTAGCAAGCTAACTATTCCAAGTGGAATTACTTAAAAAGATTAACTATGCTCAGAGAAATCAATTTAGCAAGTTAACCTTTACCCCCGATATTTTAGTACTGTTGCAGACTTCGACCAGTGATCACTTCGACGGACTTTTCTCTAAAGTGGCTGCATAGAAATCCTTCAAATTTTGGTAGCATGTAGAAAGCTTTGAGCTGGTTCCAACAAGCTATAGATCTTTGAATTTGGTTGCAAAATGAGTGAGATATGCTCTCCACACGTTGACAGACTTTCAGGTACTATGACAAAGAACTAAAAAATGAACAATGTAGATATATGTATCAATGAACACTTGTATACAATGCCATAGGCATGAATATCATTTCCTAATGGTGTAGATAGGTGTGGGCTAGAGTGTAGGCTTCACACACACTCAGAATTGGTAATGAGAAGCTCGAAAAGTGACTCTCGTTACCATGACTTTTTCCTAGAGGTTTATATAAGAGTTCACTTCAAATTTGAATTTTGAATTCAAATTTTGGCTCTCTCTAATCATGCTCCTACATCCTAGGAGATATTCCATCAATCAAAGCTAACTTTTCCACGAGTTCTTTTTGGTAGGTGTTTACAAAGATTCCAAGTCAAATGTGACTTTTACAAAAGGATAAAGTGGTAATTAACCACTAGCATTGATTCCTATGCATCTTCATATATGTATGGACTACAAGCCAAATGTGTAGGCTTGTGAATCGCACCAACAGCTCCCCTTCAAGCCAAACATTTTGGCTTGGTCTTCATCTTCAGTCTTCATGTATATCCTGTAATCCAATCATTGATTTGAACCTGCAAAGTTTGGTTCCATCCAATGCTTTAATTAACAAATCCGCACACTGCATGTTGGTTGATACATATGTTAGTTGAATGTCCTTGCTTAATAACTTCTCTCTCACATAATGGTAATGGAACTCTATATGCTTGGTCCTAGCATGATAAATAGGATTAGCTGCAAGGTGAAGTCCAAATATCAATGGTGAGCTAGTATACAAACCCAATTCTGTATACAATAACTTGATCCATATGGTTTCTTGAGTGGCATTTTCCAATCCTCTATACTCTGCCTCTGTAGAAGATAAAGCAACAGTAGGTTGCTTCTTTGATGACCATGATATTGGTTTATCACCTGCAAATGAAATGTATCCAGAAGTGCTTCTCCTATCATCCTTCATCCTGCCCAATCTGCATCTGAGTAGAGCTTAATATCCAAGTCTGAAGTGTAAGGAAAATACAAACCATGATGTTGAGTACTGTTGCTCTAGCACAATGGTGAGAACCACGTTAAGAAGCTCCACCTCCTTAATGTCAATCCGTGGAAGAGATAGGAGTGATATGAAGATCGTGAATGTGAGATGAAGTGAGAGTGAAGGTGAGAAGCATAGAAATGCACACACACATGCACACACACTACGAAGAGACAAGCAAGACACAATGGAAGGTGAGAAATCAACTCTATTACTCAAGAACACTATTACAAGCTCAAAATAGCTCTAAGCTCACACTAGCCAACCTCAAAAATGAGCTCTCTAGCTCTTTTTATAGTTTCTAGACTAGTTTTGACCGGTTTCACATCTAGTGACCGGCATAGTTAAAAATTAGGTCCTAGATGCTATTTGGAAGGGTAAACGATGTCTAAAAATAACGAAAATTGGTACGCGCATTCTACCTAAGCTCCTCAAGCTCGAGGACTCCTCGGCTTGCACAAAATGGAGCTATGGATTACAAAATGGGGTTTTCTATGTTACATATGTTACAATAGTGATAAAAATCACTGTTGGAGGTTTTTGGAAAGTATTTGAAAACATAATTATTTGAAAAACGATTCGACTGGCTCCCTGCTTTGTCGTTACATGCTTCCGTGTCGTCTGTGCCTCTGGCTGCTTCCAACACCCCCCTCCCTCTCGCTTCTGGCGTCCCTGACAGAACCTTGCTGTGAGGTCTGCCGGATATAGTTCTGTAGGAGGTCTTGAGCGAGGGTGTGCTCGGAGATACGAATGCCTCGGGCCAGGTCTGCCTCGAGTTTCTCCCAGTCGATTGGTTGCGGTTCTTCCGGTGGCGGGAGCTGATAGTGTGTGGAATAGACCATTCGTTCACAGGCAAATAATTGTAATAAATGTGTAGGCCTGCTTATGAATACCTCTAAATGGTATTCCCAGAAGCCGGTTGTGAACATCTCTTCGAACGTCTGCTTGTAGCACGCCGGTAGGTACTTTATTCTGCAGTGCCAGGCATAACACACCTGTAGCGATAGCGTTGTACTCATATCATATACCAGATCAAAATTGCCATGCTCAAAGCCCGGGGTGTTGACATGTGGTGCCTTGACGCGTCGGAAGACTTTAAAAATCATTTGCATCATGTCAAAGATTTTGACAGTCATATGCGCCGCTATATCGTCCATATGCTTTAATCTAGGGAGCTAGTGGCGAATTGTAGCCATCATGTAGCCAACAGTTGGTAACTCAATGGGTGGCTTAAAATAGGGGTAATTCAATCAGTCTTGGCACTGCTTATTGTTTTGTACCTTAATAGCAAAGGCAGTCCAGGAGCGGCGTCGTGGCACTGGTCCCCAACACGGGTTATACTTCAGGTGCAAAGGTGCCTTTACCCATGTACTCATCATTTCTGGATACTTCTGTAGTAAATCTTTGCGCCACTCTGGTTGATAGATCTCTCCTTGCTGCGCATCTAGTGGCAAATCGTCCTCCTCGAATTGAGTTGCATGCGATGGTTTCTTACCTGTCTCTTTCTCAATGGCTAACTGGTATTCGGCCATTAACATGAAATACGGTTTATACTGTAGCTCATGCCCAGATATGTATCGTCGAGGGGCCAAATGAGCAAAGAATGGAGACTGTAATATTCGTTCTTCTATCATCGCCATGGCGTGTAATTGTGCCTCTACTCTCGCTGAGTGCGTTGTTCCAATCTCCTCAATAGTCTTCATCCACGCGGGGGTCGGAAGTTCGTACGTCATCTGTCCTTCGGCCGTGACGCGTCCGCCTGGGATGGGTTGTGGCTCGTATGCTTCTTCAAACGTTTCCTCCACCGGGATGGTGACCGTTTCTTCCTCAGCTGGAAGCTCAGGTGGGGAATCTGGCCTTGGTGGCGCTTCATATACTGCAATTCTTGATTCAAGGGTCAATACCTGGGCCCGTAATGAGTTGAGTTCCTCTAGGAGGTCAGGAGAGGGGTCCACAGGTGCTGGTATGTCTTGGTGTGCCGGTTCTCGTAACTGGAGTAATTTGTGATCTTCTTTGAGTTTCTGTAACTCCTCGTTTATGCGGTCGTATTCATCTAGTAATCTTACATGATCGTCTAGCAGCATCCTCATGGAGTCTGAAGGAATGGCTTTGAACCTGCTAGGACTGAGCGGTTGGTCTGGGTGGTCGAGCGCTGCTTCTAAGTTTTCTCGGTTCTGATCCTGTAAGCGCTGGTTTTCTTCCTTGGCAGCTGCTAGGTGTCTTCGTAGTAAGCCCATATTTCGTGTTAGCGTTGCATTGCGGACTGTCTGGGCTCTTAATAAATTATCCAGGTCAGCAGTGGCTTCCTTGGTCTTTTCTTCACTTTCTAGTTCCAATTTGTGATAAGCCTCGCGTAATTCTTGGTAGCGGGTGTTCAGAGAGGCATTCTCAATGGACAATAAATTAAGCTGCGACTGTAAGTCATTGGTTGTCCTCTGCAGCTGCTGATAATTATCACCAAGAGATGTGAACTCATCTCTGACTTGCGTCATACACATGAACATCTGTCGGAATACATTATCTACAGTGGGTGATAGTATTAACGGGGTGCTAAATGAAGATGCAGTTGGTGTAGATGCAACGGGAACGGGGAATGGGGTTGGGAAGGTGGATGATGTAGTGATTGTTGAAAATTGGGATGTGCCTAAAAATGTTTGTGCCGTGAGTGAAGGTAGTGATGGTGTAGTGGGTGGTGAGATGTCCATGTCAGTGGACGTATCTAGTGCGGTGACCGTGAATAAGGGTGTGATCGTGGGTGCGCGTGCTGGTGTAAATACGGGATTTACAAATGTTGAGGGGTAATTTACAGGGGGGCTGGCTGGAGCAGCTTGGTGGAAAGGGGAAAGAGGGGTTACAGTGGGTCGGGGAGGTGAGATGGGGGAGAAGGTTAATGGCGGGGGGAATGGGAAAAGGGGTCTTGGAGGTGTGGGGAAAGATGGAAAAGATTGATGAAGGAATGGGTTGGATAGAAAGGTGGGTGTGGGAAGGGGTAGATTAGGGCTAATGGGCGCCGGAATTGTGGGGTGAGTGGTCGTAAAGACGGTTTCTGCAACACCACCGGCGAATGAAGATGTGGGTCTGGGGGAAGGAGGGTGAAGAGGGGAGGCTGGATGGACGGGTGGTGAGAGAGGAGCGGTTGGGGTGGTCGGTAATTCAGTGACTACTGAGGTAGGTACAGTTGTAGCGCGGGGTGGGGAATCTATAATGATGGTTTCTACGGCCAATGAACGTTCGGGGACGAGGCGTGCCTCCCTGGCTTGTTCTGAAGATTGTGCTCCGGTTGGTACACGAATGTATTCGCCGGGCTTTGAAAGTAGTCGTACTCTGCGGGGGTCAAACTGTGGCAGTGGCTTTCATTGCAAGTACCTGAGTGCCTCGTTGGAGCCTACTGATTGGACTAATTCTTTGAATCCTTTGATATATGCGTCTTCAAATCCACCTGTGACAAGTTCTTGTTCTATTATTTTTTGGCTCTCTTCCTCTGTCAGCTTCTTGCGTGCCCAAACTTTTTCCATAGTTCTATACAGCTTCTTGATAGCTAGAGTGTAAGCTGCTGCCTCGTAAGTTTCATCTTCATGGGTACTTGTATCGCCATGTGTGTCGGTTTGTTGGCCTTGGCCATCTGTCTGTTCCTGCTCTTGGGATTCATGTGTTCCCTGGCTAGCTTCGTCGTCTCCTTCGTCGTCATCGGTTGCTGTCCTTTCGTCATCAGAGCTGGACACGATCTATCCTTGTGGCTGATCCCTGGGTGTGGTAGGGTAGCTAGGCCTTTCAAATTCTTGAGAAAACATTTGCCCTTCTGAAAACTGGAACTCATTGGAGAATGCATCGGGCATCTCAAAATCAAAAGTTTGGTCCAGTGGCTCTGCTTGTCCTGGTTCTAAATGCGGTATTGGAAAAGAGAAAGCTTCCGCACCGATAGTGGTGGGAAGTTCAGCTGTTGTGGTGATAGGTTCTGTGGTTGTGGCTGCTTGAGGTGCGACAGTACTGGTGGTGCCCTCCGTTACCACTGGTCTTGATAACCTTATGCGAATAGGTTGTACTGTGGGAGTGGCTGCTATTGGTGACTGCATTGGAGATGGTTGTGGAGAGGGTGATTCTGGGACTTGTAGGCACGGGATAGTACCTCTCATCCGCTTTCCGGCTCTGCCTTTGCTAGACTTTCTAGCCTTCCTAGTGGTGCCTTTAAATGCTTTCAGTTCCTCACTGGTCATGGCACGCTCTACGGGTAAATCATATGCCAAGCACATATATATGATCCTGGTGAGGGCGCAGCACCCATTGATTACCTTCTTTCGCTCCCATCTATGTTGTGCCAAATAGAGCTGATCAATGATCCAGCTGGCTAGATCAACTGTTTGCGGTCCAGTACATGCTAAGTATAATCCAAACCAGATTCTCTTGTGGGGCATGGTAAAACGATCCTGAGCTGGGAAAGCAAAGTGCTGCATGCATATCCGTAATGGCTTAGAGAGCTCAAGTGTTATAGCAGAAATATCCTCCCACTTAGTTACGTCACCACGCTTCATCTGCTCTGGGACTAGCCGTTCTTTCTCCGTTGGAGTGTGTGTTCCATGAATCTTGATGGCCGCTCTGATTAAATCCTTCGAAAGATAAAATCTTTTGTAAGGTGGATCATCCACTAAAGAAGGCAAAATAAAGGTTCCTGGGATGTCCTTATTCTCTGAGGCCAGCAAAGTGGTGATTAAGTAATAACACCTATAAAAGTCAGGTTTGGGCAGAGGATCACTGAAATACTCCGTGAAGCCGGCTCTAGCCCAAACATGAGTTAAGTCCTGGGTGTTCTGTAGGCCTTCGAATTCTCTTGAGAAGAATTGATACTTGCCCCATGTGCGGTCATCAAATGTCATATTTGCTTCAAAAATGAAGTCAGCATCAGCTAATGGTCCTGCTAGGCCTTGGAACCAGTGAGAGTTACGGTGTATCTTCTCTGTGTATCCCATAGGTGGGTTATCGATTGGCATGGGTCCCGGAAATCCTTGGAACTTTGGCGGTGGAGCGGTCGGGTGGGATTCTGCGCGTAAAACATTGAGGGGCACCGCAGCGACGCTGGGGCCTGCTTCCGATGGTCCTGCTTCGGTTTGCATGATGACTGATGAGCTAATGGAAAAGATCTGCTACAAAAGATTAACACATTACTATGGAAATTAATTATGATCCCATTAAGGTGAGACCGCAATCCCTTTCCATAACCGATGTGTAACCCGTGTAGCCAAGTGTCGTGAAGTGATTAATGCAATGATTATTTGCAAAACTAATGCAGGTCTCTAGACACCTACATGGTCAGATTATGCATACATTTCTTGATGAGCCGTTATTATGCATGATGTGGGGTTTGGGTGTATGAATTTATACAAGGTTTGGTTGAAGGTGAATTAGTACAAGGGTGGAGTTTAAACGGGGTGGGAAAATTGTTAGATAATGGGGTACAAGAAGACGTCTGGATACGTTGCGGTATCCATTTCCTAAGAGTCTTTGAGTGGGTGGTATGTTTCTGCTCAGGTACAAAAAGTGGTATCGGGTTTGTTGGTATTGAAGGATGAAAAGGTTTCTAAGGGGTATATATTACATGGCTTGAGGGTTGGGATATAATACATTGTTTGGGTACCCAAATCTGCATGGGTGTGGGTCTATGGATAAGATATTTCTTGGCGATCCAAATCTGTCGAGTACTGGTACGTGTAGAAGAAGATCGAGGGGACTTTGGATGCGGACTCTGCTTCTGTTGCAACTTTATCCTGTTCTCGTCTGCAGTGTTGCCAATAGCCTGTGGTTGCTGTCCTTTTGGCACCCATATTTGTTTCGTGCCACTTGTTCTGTGATGTTGATACTGCTGCTTTCCTTGCCTTGTCTGGTGATGTCGTCGGTCTGGGTTCCTCTGTTGTGGTTGACTTGTTCGTGATTGGGTTTGAGAGGTCCATTGGACGCTCTGCTTTGGAAAAGAAGGGAGATCCAACACTTGCGTGACCTGCCCATTAGGAAGTGATCCGTTCTTTATCTTTAATCTAGGCCAGTCCGTAGCAAGTTTGGAAGGATGAGCACCGCAGGGTGTTGTGCTCATTTGGCCACTGATGCAACCCACCTGACCGCTGATTGTATTCATCTGCCCTAGCGGTTGGGTAGCTGCCCCTTCTAGTTTGCAGGAAGCCCCAGGGAAGATCTCCTGTCGTCCTTCTGATTGACAACTGTCCAGAGCCAAGCCCGAGTGGGTTGGTGCAGACGTAACGTGACTGGTCTGACCCAAGATCTTCCGGTCTTCCGTCGCATGCGTTTCATAGGGTCTAGGGTTACAAACCTCAATCGGAATGCCGTTCGGGAAGTCAAGCGGTATCACTCGCTTCTGTTCTAAGGTTCCAATCTGTAAGGAGCCTTGTCTAAGATTTAGGTCCACTGAGTGATCGTATAGCCAATCTTGGCCAAGGATTAGGGGTTCTATCAGGTCGTCATCATGGCACACTAGTAGCTTCGCTGTCATGGTCACATCCTTAATGAGGATAGGAAGGTCCACCTCACCCATGCAAGGGGTTTCCATGCCTCCTAGGCCTATGAGGTATGCCTCAATTGGCCGCATTTCTATTCCTGAATCCTTATAGTGGGACCATCTAATCGCACTAGTCGCAGCACCTGAGTCAATTAAAGCCCTGAGCTCTTGGCAAGGGTTGCCGTGCTCTAACCTGACTGTAATGAATGGTCTCCTGTCCACTATGTTAGGATGAGTGGTTGACTTTACTTGACACATGGCCATGGGGTATCTGGGTGTAGTTTCCAGATGGTTATAATGTTCTCTCCCTAGTCCTTGTCTTCTTAACTTCATGCGTTTAATGCGTTCTATTGCTTCTGCCTGAGCTTCCGCTCATATTCTATTTTCTTCCTCCTTGCGCTTCTTTGCCAACGTGAGTCCTCTAAGCATATCCTCAGTAAGAGGTTCCTGATATAGCTTGACTCTACAACCACTAATGTAATTAGGCATTATATCTCCTTCTAAAGTGGCTAATTGTACTGCTCCACTTGTTGAGAGTCTGTTAATGATCATAGGCCCATAACCTCGCTTTTCTAACTTACGTGCGTGTTGTTTCAACATATATACTAGAACTAAATCTCCTTCTTTTAGGCCTTTATCTTTCACATGTGCGTCAAAATATGCTTTCTGTCGCTTCTTGGCTGCGTATATGCCTGTTGCTGCCTTTAGCCTGGTTTCTCCTAATCGTTCCAAGTCCATTATCCTTGTTGATAATTCATGGCCGGTCCACTGATGTTCTTGTGCAACCTTAAGGGTCGGTATCAAGAAGTCCAAAGGAAGCACAGCATTCTGACCAAAAACCATCTGAAAGGGAGTCGCATTGAGTACGGTCTTGTAGGCCACTCGATATGCCCAAACAGCGTGGTGTAACTGTTTGTCCCAATCTGAACGTTTGTTGTTCACGAGTTTCGTCAGTACGTTACAAAGGATCTTATTAGTGCTTTCAGCCTGACCATTGGCCTGAGGATGATATGGTGCGGATTTCTTGTGAATCACCATAAAATCCTGTAACAAATATTCAATGACTTGGTTTTGAAAGTGAGTTCCGCGATCGCTCACTAACTCTATAGGCAGTCCATATCTTGTAAAGACATTTTCAAATAAGAATTTTGCAGTTGTGTGTGCATCATTCTTTTTCGTGGCTTTTGCCTCTACCCATTTTGTCAGATAATCTGTGGCAACAATAATGTATTCCGCATGTGTACCTTTTGCAGGGGGGTTAATGGGTCCTACAAAGTCTATACCCCACTTAGAAAATGCACGTCCGCCCATCATGGGTTTCAATGGCATTTCATCTCTACGAGTAGGAAACTGAGTTCTTTGGCACGCATCACATCTCTTTACATAGGTATGAGCATCCATGTGAAGAGTGGGCCACCATAATCCTGCAAAGAGGATGGCTTTGATTATCCTATCGGGTCCAAAATGACCTCCTGCAACACCTTGGTGTGCAGTCTCTAGTATGCTCAGATAATCGCTCTCATGAACACATTGTCTTAGATATCCATCTCGTCCTCTTTTGTATAGGTTATTGCCAATAAGTGAATAATCTTGAGCTTCCTGCTCTAGACTGCGTTGTCGTGCTAAAGTCATTCCTTGAGGGAATGTCTTCGTCCTCAAGTATGTCACTAATTGTTCACTCGAGTCTAGTGTGAGAGACACATGATACAATGTAGCATGCTCTACTGGTGGTCTTTCACAACAAACGTGGCATTCTTTACACAACCTGTAGACATCTGCTTCCATCGTAGGCCAATATACTCCTAGTCTATGCAGAGTCTGTAATGTTCGATGTTTTGAATGATGTTGCTTTAGTGCACCTACATGTGCTAATTGCAACCAATTCACATGTTTTGATTCATCTACACAACAAGCAAGAATCTTTTGATTATCCTGTTTATATATGCTTCCTGCCATGATTTGATATCTATGAGATTTGGTAATCTC
This sequence comes from Ceratopteris richardii, assembly GCA_020310875.1. Classification (NCBI taxonomy): domain Eukaryota; kingdom Viridiplantae; phylum Streptophyta; class Polypodiopsida; order Polypodiales; family Pteridaceae; genus Ceratopteris; species Ceratopteris richardii. The sequence goes on along the minus strand of CM035436.1, from coordinate 153,173,684 downwards.
TCCTTCTTTGATCTTTATCCTAGGATTCTTGGGTCCATATGTGAGAATAGGGACTATAGGCTTAGCCCATTCTGGTGCTATCTCAAGATTAAACAAGTATGCATCTGGTAGATCATCCGCTACTCCTTGAGGAGCTTCTCCTGAGGTTAATCTCGAAAGGTGGTCAGCTCTAAGATGTGTCTTTCCTTTCCTAACTACTACTTCAAAATCATACTCCATGAGTAATAGAAACCAACGTATCAGTCGTCCTGTGTTACATGGCTTGTTGACTAAGTACAATAGGGCTTGATGATGTGTAAAGAACTTGAATTTGTTTGCCAACAAATAGTGCCTAAACTTATTTACTGCGTAGATCATCCCTAATCCTTCTCGTTCCGTCGTGGTGTAATTTCTTTCTGCTACGTTCAATTGTCTACTAGCGTAAGCTATGGGGAGATCTATGTTACCTTCATTCGTGGGTTGTGCTAACACACATCCTATGGCGTAATTGGATGCATCCACATGTACATGGAATGGCTTACTCCAATCTGGGGTAGTCAATATAGGTGCTGAGCACAAGCGTCGTTTAAGTTCATTGAATGAATTTTCACATTCATCTGTCCATTCAAAATTGGTTAAAAGAGAGTACAAAGGCTTGGCTATGATTGCATACATGTGTATGAATCTCCTATAATAACCGCAATGGCCCATAAATGCCTGTACCTCTTTCACATTAGTTGGTCTAGGTAATTCTGCAATTACCTTCACTTTTTCCTCATCTGTAGAGATTCCATTTTTTGACACAATGTGTCCTAGAATTTTGCCTTGTCTGACCATGAAAACGCATTTTTCTGGGTTCAAACAAACCTGATATTCTCGACATTTGTCAAATATTTGCCTTAACTCTGGGATATGCGTCTGTCTTACATTTGAATGAGCACATAGGTCATCGACATAAACTTCCAAACTCTTGCGTAGGAATTCCTTGAAAACATGACACATGAGTCGCTGGAAAGTGGCGGGTGCATTTGTTAAGCCAAATGGCATCACACGAAATGCAAATATGCCCCATTCAGTGGCAAATGCCGTCTTGTGTTGGTCCTCTGGAGCAATGGCTACTTGATTATAACCTGAGAATCCATCAAGAAAGCTGTAAACTTCCTTGCCCGCAACTCTTTCCAATAGATGTTCCGTGATAGGAAGAGGATAACTGTCTCTAATCGTTGCGGCATTAACTTTTTTAAGGTTAATACACACACGCAATTTCCCATTCTTCTTGGGCACAACCACAATGGGGGATACCCATTCGGTATGCTCAATTTCGTAAATGAATCCTGCTTCTATCAAGCGATCTATCTCCTCTTTAATCTTCGCAGCGTAGTTATCATTATACGTGTACGGTTTTTGTTTGGTCGGTTTTGCATCTGGAGTCATAGGGATTCTATGAGAACATATATCTGGATCTACTCCTTTCAAATCTTTATAACTCCAAGCAAAAACATCTCTATATTCGCGCAATAAGGCAACTAATTCTTCTTCTTCTTCCTTCGTCAAATCATGCCCTATGTATGTACATTTTTCTTCTTCTCCTTCTATGGCAACTATTATTTTCTTGGTTTTCTCTCGGTTATCATATACTTGTCCGTCATTCGCTTTTCTATTGGGCATTCGTACCATGATTCTTCTATCTTCGATTTCATATTTCTTGAAATTCTCGGGTACTTCAAACAAGGATTCTTCTTTTTCTGACATGGTTGCTTTCTTCTTTCTTTTCTTACCTTCACTCTTGTTAGTCACTTCCGTGGCTAACCTCACCTCATTCGTAATTTCCTCGTGTCTCTGAGTGTGAGTCTCTACCTCGAAAAAATATTCTTCCTCTGATGCAAAGGGTGGGTCCATGATAATTGATTCTAAGTCAAAATCGCTTGCATCCTCAAATGCATCAGTGTTAGGTTCACACTCTTCTAAAATTGCATCGCCCATGATTGGCTCTATCGTGAAAACTGAAATGTCATAGCCATCCTCGTCACAGTGGGGTGTCCATTGTTCTTCATTGATGGCTACATCCATGGTTGCTAGTATTTCTGCCCAACCATGGGGTTCAAACTCTTCGTCTGGGAATACTACAGGTGCGTAAGCTGGATCTTGAAGGGTTCGTGGATGTTGTTCTGCACCTAAGGTCCTGGCTTCTAACCTTTCTTCCTCTTGTTTGGCTACTTTACACATCCATAAATGAGTATCCTCATGCAACCAAGAAGGATCTGATTCTAATGAGTGCACGGATTCTGTTTCTACTGGTGTCTTATGGATGGTATTCCATTGTATTGGGGGTACATCTCAATGTGAATAGTCTTTAAGATTGACTTTGGTAGTCACTCCTAAATGTTGCAAGTACAAAGAATTAGTTCCCCAATCTTGTACAATTTGCAACTGACGCATGAATGGTCGTCCCAATATCATCTCATAAGCATGGTTTTTTGCAAAGTCACAAATGGCAAAGGTATGCTCAAATTCTACACCACAAGTGGTGAGAGATATGCCTTCTAGTAAGCCTAATGGTTTTTCTATGTGTCCATCAGCCATTTGTAGCTTCATCCTGGTGGGTCTCAATGCTGGCTTACCCCAACGTTTCCATAAAGTGGTGGTAGCTATGGCTACTCCGGCTCCTGAATCTAAGATGGCTTTCGTGGTGTAGCCCTGATGGGTTATCGGAAGATAAGTGTTACCTTCCTCTCCTTCGCTCACATCTCCAATCTTTTCTACGGGTATCTCTGGTACCTTATCTTGTGATCCTATTTGTGAGGGAGTAGTAGCAAGCTCGGGGAATTGATTTGCTACATGTTTCCACAATTCTGGTTTTACCTTCAACAACTCCTTTAGAGTGAGATTACATTGTACTTTAGTATTCTTGATCACTTCCGTGTTTCTAGGGATTACTGATTCTTCATTCCTCACTATTATCATGGGTGCTCTCATACTAATAGACTTTGCTTCCCAAGGTCCTGTGAACTGAGGTAATTCTTGTAAAGAATTAGATTCAAATCTTGTGTGTTCACTCAGTTGTTCTTCCTCTACATCATCGTAAATAGAGGGAATGTCTTGGGGAAATTGTTCCTGCAAGTCATCTATTTCTTGAATAGGAGGATGGGTTCCTTGTTCCTTTCTCCATTTCTCTTCTTGGATTTCTCTCAAAAATTCATGTGAGTACCTATGTATGGAAGACAAATTGTCTTGACTTTCTGAGTTGGGTACTTGAGATAGGGATGGTGCATTCCTTTCCTGTGTCTCTGGGACAATAGGGTGCCTAGGCTGATCCTTTTTCTCTTTGCTCTCTATCAAATATTCTAGCCTCTCCATTAGTCCTTGAAAGGGTAATTCCGGTTTTGCCATGTTATTCCAATTAAGGTATCTAGAGGCTTCGAACAAAGCTTGTGCTAGTTCTACCATCTTTATGCAAAGTTTTGTTCTCTCAATTTCTAGATCAGCTCGAGGGTAGTTTTTGCTCATTTCAGCTACTTGAGGTCCCTCTTTTAATCTAGCCTGATATGCACAAAACATCATGTCTAGATTTTCTGGTATGGGTTCCGCTAAAACTGATCCTGATTTCTGAGCTGGATTCTCTTGATTCAATTCCTGTGAAGTCAATTCTTGGATTTTGGCTCTAGATTCCGTCAAACTTCCTTCCAACTCCGTTATCTTTTTACTCCACTTTCTCTTAATTCTTTCTCTAGAATCTTTCCAAGATTTTGTCTTTTTACTGCTAGATTCTGCAACTTCACTGGTTCCGGCTACTTTCTCCTGATTAAGTTGTTGGTTCTGTAAGAGCGCCTGGGCTCTTGTTATAGCTTGGATAGGCACGTATGTAGGGTTGGATCCATTTGCGTTATTTACAATACCTATCACGTTGATCGGTGTCACATTCGAAGCGTTAACTGGATTCTTAGGACAATCTTTGATTATGTGCTCTTTGCCACAATCGGCACAAAAGCCTTGTATGTTATAGTACTGTGATTGTCCTGCTATCGAGGGATGTGGACAATCCTTTATGAAATGATCTCCTTGGCACCTAAAGCATGGTCCTCTAGGGCCCTGTGGTCTTTGTTGTCTCAATTGGGGCCGTGGATTTGGGTTTGTGTACATCACATTAGCATAGTCTGGCTCCCAACTAGGTTCCACTGGTGGACTATCGTAATGATATTTCTCCACGTGTTCTGGTGACTCTGTGTAATAAGCGGGTGGACTATCTACATGCGTAGAGTCAAAACTGTTTGAGTGTGGGTCACTCTCTGTGATCAAAGGTGAAGAAGGCACTAAAGCCCTACTTAGGTTCTCTTCTGCAGCAGCATATTTGACTGAGATGACATTCGCTGGTGGGGGTGGCTGCTGAGCTAAGACAGGTTGAGGTCTCTGTTGAGCCTGGTATGGGTAGTTCTGAGGAGGCCTATAGTAATAGGGCTGAGCATTGTATTGGCCTTGATACCTACCTGGCTGCGGGTATGCTTGCGGGTAGTTCTGTCTCACGGTTTGTTTGTTGTACGGGCAGTCCTGAGCCGTATGATTCGTGTATCTTCTCTCAATTGTACAGTATTGGCCACTAGGGTTGGCTTGAGGTTGTGGTGCATTGGGGCACACATTTTCCATATGGTCACCACCACAGGTGTAGCAACGCTTGTTCATTAGTACCCTAAGTTTACTACAAACTCCTAGTTTCTGGGCCACTTTTTCTGCAAGGTCTTCTATTGAGCTAGACAATTTTGTGGATGCTAGAGATGAACAGTCTGAGTCCTTGTAGACCTTTGAGAGTTCCAACTCGTCTCCTAAGTTGTCCTCAATGTCTATACAAATTCTTATACATTGCTCTAGCGTTCTGGGTTCTTTTAGGTACACGTAGGAGCGTAGTTTAGAGCTCAACAAGCCATCTAGAAACAATGACACTTGCTTGGCCTGTGAGGGTAGCTCTTGCATTGGACATCGTTCAACATATTGTCTAAACCTACGTCCTGCCAGTCTTACGATTTCCTGAGGGGTCTGTTTGAAGCTATGAATCAACGAAGACGTATCATGTCTAATCCCACTTTTAGAGAATTCAGTGATGAATGACTCTAAAAAGTGATGGATGTCCCTAAATTGCCTTTGTTGCAATGGCTGGAACCAAGTTAAAGCGGTATTCTTTAACGTTAGTCCAAATGCATTATATTGCGTGAACATGTCTTCGACTTGTTCTGCTCTTAGTACTTGCTTGAATTCTGCGACATGGTCATAGGGATCTCCTGTCCCATCAAAGTAATTCTTCATTGATTTTACTAATTGAGTGGGTCTCAATGTTCTTGCGTGTTTGCGTGGCCTAGGTAGAGGAAAATCATCTCTACCACCTAGTACTCCATGATCTCTTTGTCTATCCGCTCTATTAGTGTTCGTGGTTGTTCTATCTCTCCCTATGGGGTGATTAAAGCTTACTTCCGGTCTCTCTTTATTTCCCTCTCTTTGATTTCCATGGGCTGAGGATGTTGACTTGTATTCATGTTTGTTCTAGATGGAGGGAATACCAATTCACCTCTCCATGTGTACATGTTTTTAGCGCGGTCAGGTACCACAAAGACTCTTTCTGAAGTCTCATCCAGGTATACGACCTTTCCAGGTGTATCCGGGTCCTTGAACTCGTATATAGTGATGATACCAACCTCACTAAGTAGTTCTGTCTTGTATCTCCAAAAGGCTTCATCAGTTTCTTTATTTACAAACAACTCTATGCTTCTGTTGTCCTGAGGGATCCAATCCGGGATTAGTACTCGTGTCAGTACAGATTTCCCTCTAGGTGTTCTAGGCTCTTCTAATGGTTCTTTTCCTTGAGATTTTGTTTCCGTCTCTGGTTGAATCACGCCAAACTCGTTGGTATTGTTTGGCTGCGTACTTAAGATGTACATCGTTCCTTCCTTGTCTATGTACGCATCTCTCTCGAATTTCACCACTGGACGTTCCAATCCAATGGGTTGATCGGGGTTGTGCATTTGCACCACTTGCCTTCGCAAACCATCCTCATAGATGCGAGCACCTAATCGGTTAGTTCGGAGAAACTCCAGTTGCGTTCTATAGGGTCCTTCTGGTTTTTCTAAATAGGCTATATTTGACCCTCCTTCTGGTCTGTCTGTGCTAAATGCCATTTCTGATTCACTAGTATTTGAGCTCTCGTAGGGATAACTAGTGTTCAATTGTTGAGCCCACGATCGTGCAGTAGTTCTTACACTTGCCTCTGATGATCTAAGGCTTCGTCGGTCTGACTTACCTATATGTTTGCCCGATCTAAGGTTCATTAATTTTCTTCCTTGCACACTCAGTACACGCTCAGATCGTCACAGATTCTTTGTTATTACTTTCTTGATTCTTTTTAGATCTCTTTAGATTCTTGTCTTAATGTATGCGTCAGGAATTCGACTTTCCGTTATAATTTTGAGTTCTCGTTCCGTCAGACTTAGGTTCTTTCCTTTAGGTTTTCGTCACACACACCTTACTTTAGTCTTGAACTTGATAAATTTAACTCTCTTGAACTTGAGGCGTTCCTATCGTCTTAATCCACAATGCTAACGTTTATCCTAAGCTAAGAATTGACTGAGGGGGTTGAGTAATCTTCCAACCTCGAGTCAGCTTTTCTGGTTGCTCTGATGCCCAAGAAGCCGCGCTTCCCAAGCTTTATGCCCTTCACTGCCTTGCCTTGGTTGCCTTTGATTGCCCTTGCTAGACCTGGAAGAATCCAATATTAGACCAATTCACAGTTGGATGATCAAGCACTTAAGTATGTACACCTTTTACGTCCCTTCCCTTTTGCCCAAATTTTTAATGCTTGCCCCCTGGCTGTCAAGTCCCAAACTAGGTCAACCTCAAAACAGCTTATCTAAAAATAGACGTATCCTTTAAGAAAAAAACAGTTGAGGTCACGTAGTACTCATCAAGAGCTTTCTAATGAGCTATTAAGCTCAAAAAACGGACTTCGGATGAAAAAGTTATGACCGTTCAGGCCCTGGGGGGTAAAAACTGACAAACATGTTTTTCTCCAAATATGAGCTAAGGGGTCTCCTATGAGTCTAATCACCCAAAAATTTCCCAAAAATAGCCCCAAAATTGGCCAAAAAAATGAAACCCTAAAATTTGCGATGGGGGTGCACAATCGCGATGGTCTGAGACAATCGCGATGGTCTGGGACCGTCGCGATGGCGTGAGGGTGCACCGTCGCGATGGCGTGAAATTGCACAATCACGATGGTCTGAATTTGCACAATCGCGATGGCGTGAACTTGGACCGTCGCGATGGCATGAACTTGGACAATCGCGATGGCGTGAAAGTGCACCGTCGCGATGGCGTGAAAGTGCACCATCGCGATGGCGTCAGTCAACGGTCAACGTGCACAATCGCGATGGTCCAAAGTGAACGGTCGCGATGGTCTGAGCGCGATGGCGTGAGCCAATCGCGATGGTCTGGGGGCGATGGCGTGAGCCAATCGCGATGGTCTGAATTTTTGAAGTGTCGCGATGGTCTGAAGTGCACCGTCGCGATGGTCTAGATTGCCACGTGGCACTGTCGGCGCGATGGCGTGGGCCAATCGCGATGGCGTGACACAATCGCGATGGTCAGAGACCGTCGCGATGGTCCGGCCAAGCCGTCGCGATGGCGTGAGCCAATCGCGATGGTGTGACACAATCGCGATGGTCAGAGACCGTCGCGATGGTCCACCAAACTATGAATTTTTGCAATGCAGCTGTGGATTCGTAGAGGCGCTGGTGTCGCCTACACGCTGGTGTGGTCGCTTACCAAAAATGCCGAAGGTTGCAGACCATCGCGATGGTCTGACACACTCGCAAATTTCTGACAGAAGATGATTTTCTTACCTTTTTGTAGCCTTCCTGATGCACTGGAGCTCTGTACCTGCAAGAAAACTCAAGAAAACAAAAGTACACACAAGCACAAAAGCTCTCTCTCACTCTCTCGCATGCACAAATGAGGGGAAATGAGGAGAATGGGTGGATATGGTGAATTTTCTGATTTTTTTGGAGATGAAGATGATGATGCGGTGATGAAGATGGAGTGTGGGGGAGGTGAAAAACATTAAAAACTAAGTAAAAACAACAACAAAAACTGAAATTTTTACCTTCCAACGCCACTTCTTGCTATACTCTTACCATCACACATTCGTCCTAGACTCGATCCTCGGCAACGGCGCCAAATTTGGTGTTGCTCTAGCACAATGGTGAGAACCACGTTAAGAAGCTCCACCTCCTTAATGTCAATCCGCGGAAGAGATAGGAGTGATATGAAGATCGTGAATGTGAGATGAAGTGAGAGTGAAGGTGAGAAGCATAGAAATGCACACACACATGCACACACACTACGAAGAGACAAGCAAGACACAATGGAAGGTGAGAAATCAACTCTATTACTCAAGAACACTATTACAAGCTCAAAATAGCTCTAAGCTCACACTAGCCAACCTCAAAAATGAGCTCTCTAGCTCTTTTTATAGTTTCTAGACTAGTTTTGACCGGTTTCACATCTAGTGACCGGCATAGTTAAAAATTAGGTCCTAGATGCTATTTGGAAGGGTAAACGATGTCTAAAAATAACGAAAATTGGTACGCGCATTCTACCTAAGCTCCTCAAGCTCGAGGACTCCTCGGCTTGCACAAAATGGAGCTATGGATTACAAAATGGGGTTTTCTATGTTACATATGTTACAATAGTGATAAAAATCACTGTTGGAGGTTTTTGAAAAGTATTTGAAAACATAATTATTTGAAAAACGATTCGACTGGCTCCCTGCTTTGTCGTTACATGCTTCCGTGTCGTCTGTGCCTCTGGCTGCTTCCAACAAGTACCCTTGAGATACTTTAGAATTCGTTTAGCTGCTTCTAAGTGAGGTACCCTTGGCTTGTGCATAAACTGACTTAGCACACTAACTCCATATGCAATATCTATCCTTGTTAAGGTAGCATAGTTCAAGCTTCCAAGTATGCTTTGGTAACCTGTAATATCATCAATTTCATCACCTTCATGGGCACTTAGTTTTAGGTTTACCTCCATTAGAGTACTTGCAACTTTGGCATCCTGCAAATGAAACTTCTTCAACATATCCTGTATGTATTTTTTCTGAGTAATGTAAATTCCATAGTTAGTATAGACTAACTCAAGTCCAAGAAAATACTTTAGTAGACCAAGATCATTGATCTTGAACTCCTTCATCATCTGGTTCTTGATTTGTCTGATTCCCTTGACATCATTACCTGTAAGTATGATATCATCAACATATACACATAGGTATATTACCTCTGAATTACTTCTCTTGATAAATAGAGAAATGTCTGCCTTGCTCATGACAAAACCTTGATCTTGTAGGTATGTGGTCAACCTGTGATTCCATGCCCTAGGTGCCTGCTTTAATCCATAAAGAGCTTTATTCAACTTGCATACATATGATACCTTGTTTGGATCCTCATAGCCAGGAGGTTGTGACATATATACCTCCTCTGAAATCCATCCATTCAAGCAAGCATTTTTTACATCCAATTGATACATGTTCCAATTTTTAGATGCAGCCACACTAACCAACACTTTGATGGTTGGAATCTTGGCCACAGGTGAGAATGTTTCTTCATAGTCAATGCCTTGGGTTCGTGCAAAACCCTTGGCCACCAATCTGGCTTTGTACCTGCTTATTGACCCATCAGAATTTCTTTTGAGTTTATAGATCCATTTGGATCCAATTACCTTCATGGACTCTTTCTTTGGTACTAGTTCCCATGTGTCACTTTCTTTGAGGGCTTCAATCTCCTCATCCATAGCTTCTTTCCATTCTATCTGAGTTTTTGCTTCTTCATATGATCCTAGGTCTTCAATTGACAAGTCTTTGGCAAGATAAACAAAATGTTTAGTAACAAGAGAGGTATCATACCCATATCTGATAGGTTTTTTGCTCTCCCTTTGTGATCTTCTGATTGATTGATTTGAAGATTCAGGTATGTTTTCAAGCTTCTTCATCTTGAGTTTGCATTTGGACTTCCATGCCTTGAATTCTTCAAGATTGATAATGTCTTCATCATCTGAAGTGGTGTCTTCATTCTGAGTAGGTTCCTCCTTAGCAAGACTTGGAAACTCCTCTCCAAGTCATAGGGTAGTTTAAACTTCCTGCATTCATTCTCATACCAAGAATCATTTTTATCAAAGACATCTCTACTAACCATGAATCCCTTATTGAAAGGGTTGTAGAACCTGTACCCTTTTTTATTGAGATCATATCCAATAAAGATACACTTCTCAACCTTAGGGTCTAGCTTACCTCTTATCTGAGAAGGAATGTGTACCCTTTTTGATTCAGATCATATCCAATAAAGATACACTTCTCAACCTTAGGGTCTAGCTTACCTCTTATCTGTTGGTAAACTTCAAGATAGAGAACACTAAAATTGCAGGTACTCCTATGGAACTCAATCATGAGCTAAGTTCTCATGAAGGAGAACTACTTGATGATGTTACAGGTTATCAACAACTTGTAGGAAGTCTCAATTATGCTACTCTAGCAAGAGTAGACATTGCCTATGTAGTAAGTACATTGAGTCAGTTTATGCATGCACCAAGGAAGCCTCATATCGAAGCTGCAAAAAGAGTGCTTAAGTATCTATAGGGTACAATGAATGAAGGGTTGTTCTATCCCTTCACTTCTGACATAGATATAAAGATGTATTCTGATGCAGATTGGGCTTGCTCCAATGATGATAGGAGGAGCACTTCAGGGTACCTATCCTTTAGAGATTCAAAGCTTATATCATGGTCATCTAAGAAGCAATCAACTGTGGCCTTATCTTCCACAGAAGAAAAATATAGAGGTTTGACAAATGCAACTCAAGAAGCTATGTGGCTTAAGCAACTATATGCAGATTCGGAGATACACTCTTACACTCCAATTATCTTTGGAGACAACACTAGTTCACTTCATTTGGCTGCTAATCATGTATATCATGCAAGGACTAAGCAGATTGAAGTGCACTATCATTATGTAAGGGAGAAATTGCTTAGCAAGGATATTCAACTATCTTATGTATCAACTCATTTACAATGTGTAGACATACTCACAACGTCATTGGATGGAACAAAGATGAACAGGTTCAAATTGATGATTGGTTTGCAAGAAATCAAGGAGGAATGATACGTGTCATCTTGGATCATCACATGTTGAGCTTGATATCCCAACACTCCCCCTCAAGCTCAATGCCATGTCCTCTAATCCAAGCATCTTTCAAAACTTCTTTGGCTTCTCTCCTCCAAGTGCTTTAGCAAAAATATCAGCAATCTGCTCATCTATTCTCACATAAACAAGATCAATATCACCTACTAATACCTTCTCTCTAATGAAGTGATAATGTACCTTGATATGCTTTGTTCTAGCATGAAAAATAGGGTTCCATGCTAGCTATATGTTGTTAAGATTATCACAATAGATGGTGATAGGCTTTTGCACTTCCACACCTAAATCTACAAGTAGCATCTCCAACCATGATTCCTAGTTGAAGCTGTGATTGACAGAATGGAGGTGAAAAAACAGAATCCAACTGGCATACTTTTGCTGCCAAATACCCTTATCCCACTTCCTTCCCCAATGAATCCTGTTGAGCCCGTTGTCCCCGTCCAGTCTGTTGTTCCCGATGCACCCGCTACTTCATCGTCTTCTCCCAATTACTCTCCACCACCTCCCCCTCACCTATTATCAGCCTCTTCATCCCAACCACTTCCTACTCTTACTCTTCCGGCTCCAATGTTTACTGAATTAGAATCAATGGGTCATCTCTTGATCCAATTTTCTCAACAATTACCTCTCCAAATGAAGCTGGCAACTGCCAATATCAGGCAGGAACTACAAGAGAAAGTTGACTTGTTAGAAGCCGATATCGCTCTGTTACAGGAAGAAGCAAACGCAGTTAAGGCAGAGAACCATGCTTTGCAGGTGCAGGTTCAACAACTTCAAACAAGGATTGCAGTGCAGGACACCTTGATTGCCCAACGAGATGCTACTTTTGCTGAGTTAAAAGCCAAGGATGTTCTTTTAACTGCTCGTGATGAAGAAATCAAGCAATTAAATCAGTTGGTACAGGATAAGGAGGATGCTCGGATTGCTCTCAGTAACCTTTTAGAAGAAACTCACACCGAGCTTGATGAGGTCGTGCAAAGAGGACAAGAAATGGCTACTTTGGCTAAGCAAACTACTGCAGAATTACAGGCCGCATCTGCCGATCTTTTTCAGGCGAATTCTGCTCTAAAAGCATAGATGAGTCTCACAATTCTACTTAAGAAGGAATTAGCAGGGATTATGAAAGAAAGGGATGCATATTATAGAACAATTCAATATCAAGCTCAGGAATTGGAACGCAGGGAGAAGCAGCTCCGAGCTCAAGCAGAGAGATTGTCTCGAATTGATGCGCAAATTGTGGATGTGAAGCAGCAGAGAGATGCTGCATTAGCTAAGGATTTCTATTTACAAGAAGCATTTTTGCAGACCCAAAGCGATGCTCTGTTCAGTCAAGTCATTGCGACTAGTTCAGTACGAACTGACGCACAATTGGTGGAACCAGAGACTTTGAAGCTTATGCTGGATTCTCTGAAGCAAAAGATAGCTTGAACCTTCAAATGAGCAAGAACCATGTATATCCAAGGCATCGTAGATGAGCCGTAATTTTGTTTTCTTTGCGGGTTCAAGTCCACCGTGCATGCTAGTGTTAGGCCGCCGGATTGGCACACTGTAATTTTATATTCTCATATACCGCATGCACCGAAAGGGCGTAGCGAAGTGATGTAACCCTTTCATTCATTAATGAAGAGACATTACATTGTTCTCTGGTGGTAGAGGAGACGGGATCACCAGACTGTCTGTTTGGGCGATTTGTGACCTTACGGAGACGTCATAGTGCAGATTTTGCAGATATTTGAAGTACTATTAAGTTTGTTCTTATTGAGTTGCTATAATTTACTATTACACAGTAATATTGTCATAACATTAATAAGTCTGTTCGATTATGTGATTGAACAACCGCACGATAATCTACTGTGTGAGGATACCATAAATGGAGGATTATAACTGTGTAATAGAAGTTAGTGCCTGGCGCATAATTATTGTTTGGGTAAGTAGTTAATTGGGAAAATAGATAAAGGGCCTCTGCATTGTCAGACCCCTACCATCCCCAAGAACCCGAAAGGAGGAGATTAAAAAGGTGACTCAACAGAAGTCCCGTTTTTAACAGTTTCTACATGTTCTACTTGTCAACTTCATTCATCAGTCAAACATAGAGATCCGTTGCATCCTACTTATCCACCTTGTATTCACTACAAGTGGGTAGTAGATCTTGTAACTATGCCTAAAGGTATTGACAAAATGCATTACATTGTACTTGCAAGAGAAGACTTAACTAATCATGTAGAGGGACGTGCACTACCATCTAAGACCACTTACAATGTTTGCAAATTCTTGCTTGAAGATGTCATAAGTCGCTTTGGGTACATAGAGAAAGTAGTTGTCGATCATGGAGAGTTAAATGCGAGGAGAAGCTAAAGAGTTCTTTGAACATCATGGTATTCGTTTGTCTCTCACTACTGCATATAATCTAGAGGCCAATGGTAAAATAGAGAGAGGACATCCACCTATTGTGAATCCATATCTAAAGCATGTAACGGTGACATCAAAAAATGGCCTAGGTTCTTAACTTTTGTACTTTGGGCAGATAGAATGACGTGCACACGTACTACTGGGTATATGCCTGCTGAACTCATGTACTATAAAAAACCATTGTTTCCAATTCAGTCTCATATTTTTGCATGGTCAAATTTGCCTTGGTCTAAAAACATGTCTACTGATGATTTTTTGAGTTTGCGCATTAAACAGTTAGAACAAGGTAAATTAAGACTTGATGATGCCATTGAAAAATTAAGAGAATCTAGAATGAAGAACAAGCATAATTTTGATAAAACTCATCGATTGCATCCTAAGCCAATTGATGTAGGAGATTGGGTGCTCATCTATGATAGTACATTTGACTCTCAATATGATGCATGCAAAAAGCTCACTCAATGGTTGTTTATATGATGCATGCAAAAAGCTCACTCAATGGTTGTTTGGGCCATACATTGTATCAAAAGTCAACAACAATGGTACATATGCTCTTTGTGAATTAAATGGTGTTGCACTAAAAACTTTGATTGCAGGTAAAAGGATAAAGCTATTCAAGAAACGTGATAATGACGAGTATATTTTGGATGAGGACATTGAAGAAGATGACAACAATGAGGCCGATTCATAAACAGGAGTATCCATGTTATAAAAATAACAAATAAAAAAAAGGAAAAAAATATAAAAAACATATAAAAATATCACTAATTTTTCAAGTTCATGTTGCTTTGTTTTTTTTCAAGTTCATTCTACTGTTTTTCCATTCTTGTTTCATGCATGTTTGTTTTCAGTCTTTGCATTGCATTGCATATCCACATCACTTGAGTCAAAAAGGGCAAATGATGATTTCTCTACTTGTGTAAAATTGTATCTTAAGTAGTAATTTATCTACTAAGAAATTGATTATAATCTAGGATTTTGGAAGGATAGGGCATGTAGATTTTGAGGTTTATTTTGGTGACATGACTTTCATATATAAACATGCATATGTATCCTGTATCGAAAGCATAATTGTTGAAATCCTAGCTCCTGCTTCTACATGTTTCTACATCCTTAGTCCATCTCACATCACTTGTATCGGAGTTTAAACGACTATTCTCCATCATCAAAAATGGTTGTACCTTGTATCGAGGTTAAATTTTTCCCCATCATAAAAAAAAGAAAGTGCTACATGTTACCAGGAAGTTTACACTTTCTTCCACCCCAAAAAAGTGATCGTAACCATAAAGGTTTTGAATCATCATCATCATCATTTAAAAAAAAAGAGCAAGCCAAAAGAAGATAAAGAGGCATAGTAGAATAAATCACGGGCTATATAGGCAGATTTATGCATTAGTGGAGTTTAGTTACATTTTCTTGCATGTTATTAGAGAAAGAGCATATTCATATGTATGTAGGAAAGGCGTTTATCTAAAATAAGCTAAAGATGAAAGATGTCTCTTGAAAATCCTAAATCTTTGTTTATAATCGTACTTAAGGTAGATTGCTTTATGAAAAAGGTACAAATTTTCTTCAAGATGAGAGGAACTGATGCTTAAAACGACTCAATACATCCACTTCCACTTCATATTTTTTCTTGTTTGTTTTCGTTCTTTACATGTTGTCAATGTTGCCTATTCATTTGATTATATGTTTGTTCATGCATATTCATCTTATTTGTTTCGATTCTTTCTTTCATGCAAATTTTGCTTCATGTCATATTGCCTACTCATTCATGCATATGATCAATTTTTTCTTTCATGTTTCTTATGTTGCCAATTAAAGAGTTTGATGCCTTGAACATTTTGTTTTCCAGAAAGAGTGACGCTTCCAGAGGAATCCCAGGTTTAGTGGGGGCGAATGTCGTCGAGATTTTCTCTCATCTCTCATTCATGAAGGCGTACTGGAAACACATCCAGTGAAGGTGGCCAGAATTCCTTGAGAATTTCAAGATGCATCAAGGATGTCAAAGAGAGTTCACACGCAAACTTTGGAAGAAATCAATCAAATCTTGGGTAGCGGTCAAAGATGCTCAAACTTTGGAGATTAGAGAAAACATTTCAATGTCTCCAAATCACATGAAGATTCATATACTTGTAAATTCTATCAAATGCATTCTATAGCCCGAATTTCACATGAAAATGGACTTTCTAGAACATTGATATGCCTTGTACATTTTGTAAAAATATACTTTTTCCACTTAGACCCTACAAAACCTTGTATATGAATTTTTGTTTGCCATATGGTTTGGCATGTATAAAGGCCATATGTGGCTTCATATTTGTACAACGTTTCAAGGCTATGAGAGCTTACTAGACACCTTAATGCCACCTTGCAAGCTTGCACATGTAGTCAAACTTGTACAAGGGAGATTCAGACGGGAGTTTTTTCTGCATATTCCTAAAGGAGACCTTTGGAAACATAGCCCTACAAATTTTCATCTTCATCAATGGATATTTGAAGGGTGAAAGAGCACAAAATCCAATTTTCAAGGTCACCGTAGTTTCCTAGAATAAGAAAATTGAAGGCTTGAAGGGCTGCCACATGGCAAACAATGATTGAACCATGTTGTACAATCAAGATGAGCTCATATTCAAGGGTGGAGATGCACTAAAGCATAAATCAAGGAGGATCCACACGTTTTTTCACCGGATAAGCCTTTTTTTATGATCAAAGATCAATAATGCAAAGTTTGTCCAAAAATAGTAGCTTATCTTATCCAAATTGATGTCAGCACTGATCCAACGGTCCAAAACAGCCCTAGATCCAATGGTGGAGAATGAAGGCGCCTATTTTCCTCCCCTTTGCCCTAGATATCATGTAAAGAACCAATCCTAACCATCCATTTGATAAATCCAATGGTTGTAATCAAAAGAAGCTGATCTTAGGGTTGAGAGTTGATTTCTCTAGATCCAAGGGGCCAAATTCATTCAGAAAACTATATAAACCCCCCGCCAAACTCCTAGAGCATCATTGTTAGGCATCCATAGGGCCCTTGCTAGCACATGGTTTCCTTGAGACGATCACCCTCAGTTGAGCGTGTGAGGATCCAAGGTGGGCTAGTAAGAGCATAGTTCCTAGATTCAATTTTTAGACTTCCTCTCTAGGATAGGCTCATAAACCTAGTTTCTCTTTCTTTGCTCATCCTCAGTGGAGCGTGTGAGTGAGTTAGAGCTGGTTTTATGTGTCTTAGACTTCTTTAGAAACACATTATGATCCTAGAAAGAGATAGGGTCAATGAAGTGGAATCTATCCTCTTACTTGTGAAATTCGGTTGAACCATCATGGTGAGAGGGTCGTGTGGACCACCTTTGACCAATAGAATGCTTAGCTTGACGTTTTTCACAACATTCATCTATATGTTTGTCATAACAATATCTTCTAATTCATGTCTCATGTCTCTTATCTCTTTGTCCCCTATATATTTTTACATGTCACCTTCTATCTCTTTCTATGTGTGAGAAGGCTCTGCAGTATTGCGTTGAACCAATGAGGATGATCCATTAAGGTTGAGAGAATAATTTTCTATTCATTTTTTACATCATGAACCACATGCATTCATACCATTCACAAAAGCCCATGCTTATGAATTGATTTTCGAGAGTGTATAAGAAGCTCCATTTGTGGACCATTGTTCTTTTCAAAAGTTGATTCATGTGTGTGGTTTTCTTTTTGTTCTCATCATGCATACATCCACAAGAACCCATGCTTATGAATTGATTTTCGAAAGTGTATAAGAAGCTCCATTCGTGGCCATTATTCCTTTCAAAAGTTAATTCATGTGTGTGGTTTTTGTTTTGTTCTCATCATGCATACATCCATATGTTCCCCTTTCGTAACTAAATCATGACATCTCTCCTCCCCATACCCAACTTCATCTTCACCTTCACATTTTTATCACAAAGACCTTCCAAAACTCACTAGCTTCATACACACTGTGTGTGCCTCGACCGGACTTGATCCACGCAGATTGTGATCACCTCCACATCGCATCCGGGCTGGCAAAACTGGCACTGATAGCCTATTTAAGCAAACAGTGGCTTTGGTCGTGCAAAAATGCTTCTTGTAGATAAAAGTCATTCTTTAAGGAAACTTGACACCAGAGTTTGCTTTTGGCTATCACTTCATCAACTCTTTCCATCTGATCCTTCTGGATGCCTAATTGCTTTGCCATCCATTCCATCTACTTAGATTGGAATTGAATTGTCTTGAAATATGCTTAATGCTCCTTTTGAGTGGCTTCTAACTCTTTCTTCAATTGAAGTTTCTGGCCCACTTTGTTAGTCAAGGCCTATGCCTTCTAGAACAGTTTTTCTTTTGTTTCAGCCAATTATCTCTCCCATTGCACCACTTTAGCATGCACTATGGCACAAGTCTGCTCTAATTGGACTATCTTCTCTGTAGTTTCTTCCAGAATGGATCCCATGCAGACTAAAGTAGCATCTTTGTCTATAAGTGCTTTATGTAATTGAATCAATTCTTCGTCTTGAGCATAAACTTGTCTCTGTAACTGAATTTCATTGGCACTTAGACCTATGATTTCCTCTTGGAGTGGCGCAATATCAGCTTTCAGCAAATCCAATTTGTGCTAGAATTCTTGGCGGATTCACTGCCTCTTTGCAAGCATCTGAGATTGAAATGCATCTGAAACCTGAATTAAGTATTG
Source organism: Ceratopteris richardii (assembly GCA_020310875.1). NCBI lineage: Eukaryota > Viridiplantae > Streptophyta > Polypodiopsida > Polypodiales > Pteridaceae > Ceratopteris > Ceratopteris richardii. Next base: position 153,155,364 of record CM035436.1, on the reverse strand, counting down.
ACCAATGGCGGCCAAATTCTGTATTGAAGGTAGAAAGGAAAAAGGCAAAGCAGAAGGAGGTGAAGGTACAACAGAACGGTTAATAGCAAGTTCCTAAGAATGGGGTGGGGAGTAACTAGGTGATGCTAGAGGAGAAGCGAAATAGGAGACATCAAAGGAAGAAGCTCAGTGCAGAAGGTACGGTGGGAGGAATAGGTTGGGGTTGAGCGGATGGAGAGGGAGGGGCTTCAACAATAGTGGCGACAGTGACTTCCCAAATTTCTTTTGGTGGCGAAGCCAGTCTTGGGGCAGATCTTCCACTAGAGTGGTGATGATCACTTGGTCTACGGAAGAAAGTGGAGGTAAGGAAGAGGAAACCAATCCTTTGAGTGGTAAAAACAGAGAGGTCATAAAAGTTTCAACAACCTCTTTAAGGGCTACCTCCACTACAATTGTATTCCCTGCTTGGATAACGTCTGCTATAGCAACTTTGATAGAGACGACCACAACTATTGAATTTCCTTTGTCAATTAAATTGATGCCGGTGGTGAGTGGTGCAGATGAAGAGTTGGATGCAGGGGAAGAAGTGGGAGCCACACGATGGTGTTTTTTTTTTGGAATTTGTTAGCACTCAAGGTCAGGAATGAGGCACAAGAACATGTCAAAGAAGTGGACACACAAGAAGAAGGAGCAAATAGGGAGCTCCAAGAATTATGTAAGCCGCCGGATTGGCAATTGTAAATTCTGACTCTTAACGAACCGAAAGATCATTGCGTAGATGTTGCAACCTTGATTGATGATTGTAACCTTTATATAAATCAATGAAAAAGACACTTTCGGTGATCATCAGTTGGATCACCAGACTGTCTGTCTGGGTGATTGATCTGTAACGTTGCTGTGGTGTGCGTTTGAGTAATTCTGAGTATTCTGTTCTCGTCTCTATCTTGTTTGTTTATTGATACCTGTTCGGTAAAGATTGGGGTTAGGGTAATATTCATAGTAAGTTAAGAGTTGAATTATCATTTCACTGAGGGTATTACTGTGAGTCTATGTACGGTAATTTTTACCTTATGATTCGGTTACTGAGAGAGTCTTAAGCTGTGTATGAATCGGTACTCTGTGAGTGAACTGTCATGTGAGTAAGTCTAGCAAGGAATAGCCAGAGTTTTTTGTTAGTGAGTTGGATTAGCATATTTGTTTGAACTACTGTCATGTAAGTAAGTTGAATTGGGAAAATCAAGCATAGGGCCTCTGTTTAACAGACCCCTTCCACTCCCAAGAACCCGATATATGTTTAAACGCGTCTCTGACAGCAAGACCCATGTTCAACACTGGCGCCGCATTTAGGATTCATCCGGTACCTAGGTTGTTTAATTGGTTTTGCTTCCGGTTTAAGTACAACTCGATGCTGATATATGCGAGGGTCCAGACCCTTCATGTCACGGTAATCCCATGCAAAAACATCAGCGAACTCATGAATAAGTTGTATCAAATCTGCTTGAAATGCTTCAGACAATCCTTCCTTTATCTTGACAGGTCGTGGATTTACTTCATCTCCTAAATTATATGTGATCAACTAATCTTCGGGAACATAGAATTGACGAGGTTTTTCTGAATCATCGACTGATTGTAAAAGTTGTTGTATAGCAGTTTCATCCTTAGCAGCAGTATTTTCTGTTTCTACTTCTTCGGTCACAGGCATCACCGTACAAACTGCCGGATTCCAGTGATCTACAACAGATTGTAAATCAACAGTCCCTAAGGAAATTAAATCTATGTTATTCTTCAAAAATTCTTCTTCTTCGTCATCGGATAAACCATCTAGCATGTGAATTGGTTCTGCCACATAAGGTCTAGCATGTAGTTCACAGGGCTGAATAGCATCTAATTTTACAACATATTTTCGGTTATTGTCTTTGAAAGTGAGTTCCTGTGCGGACCAATCTTGTATAACCTTAGCTTGTTTCAACCAAGGACGACCGAAAAGAAGATTATAATCAAGACTAGACTCCGGTAGTTCTAAAACTACAAAAGTCATCTTAAAAGTTGTACCCTGCAAAGTGATGGGGACATTCCATACAAGTCCTACTAGGTGGACTCTAGATTGGTCTGCCATTCTAACAAAAAACTGCACAGGTTCAATTTCGGTCCATCCTAACTTTTTACAAAGTGCTGTAGTAGCTATGTTTACACCGGACCCACCATCAATTAATACTTGAGTAATTTTATGATTTTTGTACCATACCGTAATTAAAGGAACCGATTGATCCACCGTAGAGTCAATTTCCGGTTGTATTGTCGCTGTTGCTAGAATGCAAGAAGACGCAGAACTGAACTGCTGCTGGAATTGTTGCCGAACTCCTGGTACTAATGCCAGTAACTGTCCAAGAGGAAGAGTAATGGATGCTTTAGATAAAATTTCCCATGCCTGCTCTGCTTGGTTTGTACGTTTTACTGATTCTGAAGACGATGCATCAGTTATTGGGATTGACTCTTGCTCTTGCACGGTTTCCTTTGGCAGCGGAACTTGTGTCACCGGAATTGGATCTGGGAACACTGGAGGTTCTGTGGTGGTCCACTGGCTAGCTTTGTCATACATTCTTTGTTGCTCACGAACACCTGGTTCGAATACTTCAGCTGCTGGTTGCAACGGCTTACTGGATCGGGTCTGAACTATTGCGGCTTGTGTTTCTATTGATGTGACATGAACCATATTTGTCATTGGGTTCTGACGCTCTTTTTTCCTCTGATCATATTCGGCTGCATCTTTACAGAATCTTCTGATGTGACCAAATTCACCGCAAAAATGACAGCGAGGTGGTGGCAAGGCATTACCTTCTTGTGATGTTCCTATCTGACAACGATTTCCATTATAGTTGGTATTCCTCTGTCCTCTAAAATTTTTGTATCCTTGCTGCTGATTATTTCTCCTCTGAGGTGGTATATAGTGGGTGGCAGGCTGTCCTGGTTCTTGTATAATTGCATTTACTATAGCTGTTCCCTGCACTTTGGCGTTATAGGCACAATTTTCGGTGGAATGTCCGGTTGTATTGCAGATAGCGGAATACATCTGATTAAGTGCACAAGTGGCACTGGTGTGCCCGGAATTCTTGCACGTAGTGCAGTACATCTGTCTGGTTGGATCTTTTGCAATATTTTTACTAGCTTTTAACCATTCTAGGTCTTCGGTAAAACCTCCAACCTTATTCTCGAGCTGCAAAGCCATTGCAATAACCGCATCTAGCGTCATATCTCCTACACAACGAATGATCATAATCTGTCGGAGCTGCGGAGTTAAACCATTAATAAACCATTGAGTGATGATATCATCTGGCAAATTAGCATGTGTTGGCGGTAGTTGTCTCAAGTGAGTTCTGAATAGGGTGGCATATTCCTGCACTATTTGATTCAGCTTTTGTCTATTGTTCTGTAGGTAATCAAAAATTTCGGCGGGATTCTTCTTTAGCCAAAATCTCTGCAGAAACGCATCTCTTACCGCTTCATAGGTACCGAAATGATTGATATCATATTCTGTAAGCCATCTGGTGGCTTCATTAACTAGTGTCGATTGGAATACTATGGCCTTGTATGCCGGATCAGGTGGATGATTAAGTACTGCATAACTAATTTCAAAGGTTCGTACATGAGTATTAGGATCATCACCTAGAAATCCACCAAATTTTGTGTAGGTAACTCCTAATTGTTACTATCTTCTGAGTTCCGAGGTTGAATTTCTTGATCGTCAGAATCTGTATCGTCAGCCTGTGCACTCTCCGGCTTGATAATATCGTTCAATCTCTTTCAGATTTCAGCTTCGAATAAGCTACCTTCCTCCTTGGTATCAAATGTAGGGAAGCTTACTCTGAATAGTGGTGACCGAAATGAAGATTCACCAGGAAATGGTAAACCGTCATCGAGAGACTGTGAACTCTCTGTAACTGAGACCGAAATATCACGGAAATTTGTCGAGATTTCACCAAAGCAAGGTACTTTTTCACCTTCACTGATTTCTTTGGCCAACACGCTTCTATCCTCAGACAAATTTGAATCTTGTCGAGATGGTGTTAAGTTAATTGCATACTGCGGCCTAGTAGACTCTAGAGTTACTATATCTTCAACAGACTGTGTCGAAATTGCACCGAAATCTGTTGAAATTGCACTTCGTTCCACCGGAATGCTACCGGAATCACTACTATCGTTCTTCGCTTCCTTGACAACTCGGTTAAACTTATCTGCGCTTCTAGCTCCTGGGGGCGTCCTTAGCAAATTAGGTATTGTCGAATACTGTTCGTTTCTCCTATACTTCGGGTACGTTTCATCGGAACGAGTAACTGGCATATATCACGTTTGCAATACTTTGCGTACTACTCGTCGATTCACAATCTATGACCACTTTCTCACAATCAATTTACAACGCTCCGGTGCCACTTTCCCACAACTATATTGCAACACTTTGGTGCCACTTTCTAGAAGTGGGGTCTTGATTTTATTGGACCTATTACACCTCCAGCAATTCTCAGTAATAATCGTTATATTCTGACATGTACAGATTATGCTACCAGGTGGGCAGAAGCTTGGTCTTTACGGTTTGCTACAGCTATTTCGGTAGCAAAATGTTTGATGAACTATGTCTTTCCACGATTTGGATTACCTTTGGAGCTTGTTACAGATCAAGGCACACATTTTGTTAACAATTTAATGAAAGTGCTCACACACTCTTTGCAGATTCTGCATAAATTTAGTTCCCCTTATTATCCTCGTGTTAATGGCTTGGCTGAAAGTACAAACAAGACCTTGCTAAATATGCTTTGAAAACTAATTCTGGAATCACCAGAAAGATGGGATCAATTACTACCTACAGTATTATGGGCATACCGGACTACTTACAAAGTTGCCACCGGACTGACTCCTTTCAAACTTGCATATGGAATGGAGGCAATTGCACCAATGGAACTTGTAGTACCAAGCTTACGTGTGGCCATCTCTCAGAAATTGTTACTTGAAAATTCTTTGCCTTTTCGGTTGGACACACTCAGAGAACTAGATGAGCATCGCTGGGAAAGTTTTCTGACTCTTCAAGAAGTGCAGTTGTGGCAAGCTCCTACACATGATCGGTATCTAAAAACTCTAGTTTTTACGGTAGGGCAACTTGTGTTGTTTTATAATTCAAAATCAAATCGCTCTGCTGGAAAATTCAAGTTACGCTGGTTTGGTCCTTACCAGATTACTGAAAAAGTGGGCCCAACAACTTTTCGGTTGACTACTTTGACCGGAATTCCTCTTTCGAAGGTGATAAATGGTTCAAGGTTGCGGCCGTATCATCAAGCGCCTGATTTGCACTGAAGTGTCCTGCGGTTGCCCGCGTATTTTTCTTCTTTTTCTTTTCTTTTCCTTTTTAGTTTTGCGTGATTACTAGAATAAGTCTGTAAATATCCTCGTTTCATACCTAATTATGATCAACAACCACCCTGCATTATCGTTCTGCTCATGCATGCACACCGAAGTTATGAGGTTATCATTTCAACATCGCGCGATGATTAATTTCAATTGCTTCCCGCTGTCAAGTATCTACTTAACCTTTTTTGTTTCGCTATTAATCGCTATTGTGTCTGCGTGCTCTATGTGATTGTGCTATCTGTATACCCTGTGCAATTGTGTTCGTGTGCTTGTGTGTGCGCAACATGGAAGCGTTAGCAAACTTTGTTGCGTTCCGTGATGGACTCCCCGCAGATGTAGGTGAGTTCTTGCGAATTCGTGGGTTGGCCAATTTCGCTGAACTGCCTTGGCATTCAGTGGATTGTCACCCATTCTATGCCCAAATCATCGCCGCCATCGCTGCCACACCTGCTACAGAGCAAAGTTGGGCAATCACCTCCTTACCATCTTGTACCGTAATAACTTTTCAGACTTTTGCTAATGTATTCCGCCTCTCTACGCAAGGTCGAGAGAATGGACCTAATCTGCCGATAGCCACAATGAACCAATTATTCCCTAGGCATTGTTCTAACGAATACGTAATCCTTTGTCGCCTTGAGCCTGAACGATCAACATTACAGTTCTTAGTCGCTATCCTCAACCTGCAGAAGCGAACATATGGCATATCTCGCCCTTTTTATTCAGCAATAGATATGGCTGCCAGAGAACCTGTAAACTTTGCATCTTACTATTTCCGTCACATTCACAAAGAATGCGTTTCGATAATTAAACAGGTCAATAAGGGAGATATGCCACGATCGAGATTACCACACATCATCTCTTTTCTGTTTCTGGCAATACAAGCAGCACAACCACTACCCAGAGGCCCAGTATTACACCATGAAGAATCCGCGCAACTGCTGGTAGATGATGAAGAAGATGACGAAGAAATTTTCCACCTCCTCCGTCGCAAAAGAATCAGAATAAGTTCATCTGATAGTGAAGTACAGGGTTCAGCCGCAGATGATAAAGCAGGTAGCAATGAAGAGGAAGGGAATGAAGATGAGACTTTCCATGACACAGCAACATCCATGCACCAAGATTCTTCAGCACAGTCATCTCAGGACCAGCAAGATGAACATGATAAATACATCTCTTCCAAGGACGAATCATAGCAACAATCCGAACAGGAAAAGAATGAAGATGGGCAACATATTATTAAAGATATTTTCGACAAACTGATTAAGGCAATGGAGTTTGCAGTTGTCAATCCTGGAGACACTGAGCAACAAACCACTGAAAAGGTACTACAATCTGACACTGTTCTTCTCACTTCTCCACTCGACCATCTAGCTGAACCCATTATACCTATTCCACCCATTGTCCCCGACGAATCCACTGCTTCATCATCATCCTCACTGAATTACTCTCCCCCCTCTTCACATCAACTTCTGACAGCCTCATCATCTCAACAGCGTCCCCCTCTTCTAGTTCCTGTAATTCCTATGATTTCTGAACTCGCATCCATGGGTCAGATGTTAATTCAATTATCACAGCAAATACCAGTACAAATGAAGGAAGTAACCGATAACATTCGAGAAGAATTTCAGCACAAGGTTGATGTCCTGGAAGCAGACATCACTCCTCTACAGGAAGAGATTGATGCGGTCAAAGCAGAAAATCATCATCTGCACTACTAGATTATCCAGCTCCAAGCCAAACAATAACTAGTCAACGAGATGCGGCAATGGCTGAAGTCCGAAAGAAAGATGAGTTATTAAGTGTTGAAGATGCAGAATTAGTCAAGTTGAAGTAGATAGTTCAAGATAAAGAGGATGCTCGAATAGCAATAGGAAATTTGTTAAAAGAAACTCGACAATAACTTGATGAAGTGGTACAGCACGGACAAGAGATGCACGATTTGGTTAAGAAGACTAATGAAGAACTCCAGAGAACCAAGTTTGATTTATCTGAAGTAAACAATATTCTTAAACGCAAATTGACCATGGAAGCTCAATTACAGAAAGAGATAACAGGGATCAAAAGAGAGCATGATGCTTTTCATCGGACAATCCAATTTCAGAATCAGGAGATAGAAAGAAGAGAGTATCAATTGGATACACAGAAAGAACGACTCTCCCAGATCGATAAGCAAATTGCCGACATGAAGGTTACCTGGGATGCGGCTCTGTCGAATGAGTTTTATTTACAAGAAGCTTTTCTGCAGACACAAGCAGAAGTTTTGATGACTCAGGTTATTTCTTTAAGTTCAGTATGCACAGATGCCCAGCTTGTAGAACCAGACATTTTGAAGCAGATGATAGAATCATTGAAGAAGAAAATTGCTCGGACATTTAGATTAGCCCAAACTATGTATTTAGAAGGAATAGTAGATGAACCATAATTTTTGTATACTTGCGGGTTCAAGTCCACCGTGCGTGCCAGTGTAAGCCGCCGGCTTGGCAATTGTAAAATCTGACTCTTAACAAATCGAAAGGTCGTTGCGTAGATGTTGCAACCTTGATTGATGATTGTAACCTTTATATAAATAAATGAAAAAGACACTTTTGGTGACGATCAGTTGGATCACCAGACTGTCTGTCTGGGTGATTGATCTGTAACGTTGCTGTGGTGTGCATTTGAGTAATTCTGAGTATTCTGTTCTCGTCTCTATCTTGTTTGTTTACCGATACCTGTTCGGTAAAGATTGGGGTTAGGGTAATATTCATAGTAAGTTAAGAGTTGAATTATTGTTTCACTGAGGGTATTACTGTGAGTCTATGCACGGTAATGTTTACCTTATGATTCGGTTACTGAGAGAGTCTTAAGCTGTGTATGAATCGGTACTCTGTGAGTGAACTATCATGTGAATAAGTCTGGCAAGGAAGAGCCAGAGTTTTTTGTTAGTGAGTTGGATTAGCATACTTGTTCGAACTACTGTCATGTAAGTAAGTTGAATTGGGAAAATCAAGCATAGGGCCTCTGTTTAACAGACCCCTTCCACTCCCAAGAACCCGATATATGTTTAAACGCGTCCCTGACGGCAAGACCCGCGTTTAACAACTACATGTCAAATTTTCAAAACGAATCCCTACAAAAATAGTGATTTTCATCACTAAAAGCCATTTTATGTTGGAGAATTCCTCTCCTACTCATAGCGGAAAGTGTAGAAGACCTTCTCAAGATCAAGATTCTTGCCAACAGCAGAACCTTCAAATGAAAACTGGTACCAACTGTCCACTCAGTTAGGCTGAAAACTAGACTTCACTAAAACCTGAATAACTCACAGAGCATAAAGAATTTCATAAAACTGTTCTCGATAGAGGAAGTACTCGAGATAAGCTTTCCAACGAATGTCTAGACACTAAAATTGGATACATATATTGAGAGATATGACTCTTACAAGTAGACTACCCAAAAATGGGTGTGCGGTTGGACATATTCTATGAGAGTAAACTGAACGAAATGACTCAAAACAAATGAAGTAGCTACAAGGGGGTTTCCACGCCTTCTTCCTCTATCCTGGAGTGTCCTCCCTTGCCTCTTTTATAGCCAAGTGACCAAAAACTCTCATGATGAGTTTGAGAGCTCTTCTCCATCATTTCTCCACTACTTTGGACAACCACTCCTCTTACAGCTCAATTTTTGGATTTGATTCTCTTTTGAATGATTCTCTTTTGGTCTCCACTACTTGCTGAAGTAAATGCTTCTATTTTTCATTTTTGTATTTTCCTTCTACTTGAAGAAAATCCTTTTTGCAAAAGTATATACGAGCCTACTTCTTTATTTTTAACACTCCCCCTCAAGCTCACATGTGAGCTTACATCTTCAGCCATATCCTGCAAGTTGATGTCGTCCTTGAACCTCTTGAGCTTAGAAGCATCTAGGGACTTTGTAAGCATGTCTGAAACCTGGTCATTAGTTCCAATGAACTTTATATCCACATCCTTGCTCAAAACCTTTTCTCGAACATAATGATAATGCACTTCTATGTGCTTGCTTCGTGCATGAAACATTGGATTGTTTGTCAAGTGAATGCTTGACCTGTTGTCACCATAAATTGGAATGGTCTCCACCTGCACATCAAGATCAGCCAAGAGCTTCTTAATTCACATAGCTTCACAAGTTGCAAAGGCTAAACCTCTATATTCAGCTTCTGTAGATGATAGTGCAATAGTAGTGTTGGTGGATTCTTAGACAAGAAGGAGTTTGAGGGTTTGTAGGAGAAAAGGGAAAAGAAAAAGAAGAGAAAATACACCTAGAAGCTTCTGCCGATTGATTACAGTAAGACAATTACAATATTTGAAGTACAAGACAAGCCAATACCTCTGTGCACAATCCCACAGAGTGCCCAATTACAAAATACCCAATATCCCAAAGTCTTCTTGCCGCCGGCCTCCTCTGCACCAGACCTCCACCTGCTTCAAGCTTATCCTTGTGCACACCTTGCACCAAGCTTCCACAAAGGGGGAGGAGTGAATACCTTCTGTCAGCACGCGCCCACTGCAATGGGACCTTGAGATACTTGGGGGGACTAGCTTAGCACTCTCTGCACAATTCCTTAGGCACTCCCTATGCACTCCTTCACTTCCACTTCTCTGCGTCGCACACTGGTGACTCTTGCACTTCTCTCTCTTGCTTCACTTAGCTTATGCTTCTCCTGCTTACTCTAAGATTGGTCCAAGAATAGACCTTGCCTTGATTTGAGTGTGTCGATCAGGTACGCTCCTAACTACAATGGTATCTTGGTGCTCACTTTGATGTCCCAAGATTGCATTACCAAGTGGCAGCCAACGACTCACTGTTTTGTCCTGTAGTGACTTTAGACAAAAACCCAAAATTTTATTGGGGGGGCCATACTTTCACCTGTGCGTACGTTGCCGCTTCACATACCTTCACATTTTCTTTTAAGTCCTCACTTTTGCACCTAAAGGGGGTTCACCTGAACCTTCCAAAATACTTTAAAACACACTTTGAACCTTAGGGAAATTAGAGAAAATACCTTTGCAACCTGCAACCCACTTTCTCCAATTTACCCAAGTTTGTGGACAATTAATTGTGCACTACCTGTGCACTTTGACACCTGCAGTTTAGCACTTTGACTTTGCACCTATTGACTTTGACCTTGACCTTGTTGACTTTGACCAATTGACTTTGACTGCAGTTGACTTTGACCAACATGACTTTTATGGGCTCAACAGTTGCCCACCACCTAATGTGCTCTCCGTCCCGGAGAGCTACAGCCAAACTCAGAGCATATAGGACACCATGACAAGAGAGCAGCAAAAACTTTAATAGGACAGCTGAGCAGCAACCAAGACTATCAAGAGCATCGGAGAAAGCACCAGAGAGTACGCAGCAATGTGGGGCGGGGAAAGGGGTAGGAGGGGGGGCGGTGTGGGGAAGAGGGGAAAGGGGGAAAGGATGGGGTGTGGGGGCCGGGTGGGGCAGAGGGAGAAGAGAGCAAAGAGGGAGACGGAATTAATGGAAGGTGGCAATGAAAGAAAAACCCAACCAGAGAGAAACCAACCTGTACACAGTCAGAGTAATAAAACAACTAATAATCAACCAGAGAGTGCAAAATGAACACATAATGAACACTGAACCATAATCTCATATAAAAGCAGAAAGGAACAAGGAACAACTGTCCATGGTAAGTACATGAAGTGCCAAGGACTGGCAAATATCTGTCTATCAGAAAGAAGTGATGAGCTAATGAATGGCAATGGAACCAAAAGGGATAAGTAGATGCATCCTACACTGAGCCTCACAACAAAATGAGGCTAGGGAAAAGCCAATGAAACTCTGGAAACTCAAGTATGAGTGAATACCTAGAACCTAGTGGATAGACACAGAACGTATGACTATGGCAATGGCGGGGAAGGAGGCCTCTCCCCGGGAGGAACATCGTCCCGAGGTAGAGGTAAGTCGGGTGAGCCGGGGGGAATGATGGCTGCCTCCTCAGTGTATGCAGCAATCCTTCTCCTGTACCTACGGAGGTGATCGCGCTCTCGGCGGACCAACCGACACGCAGGACTATCACAAATGCCTAATGATGCACGCTGTCGGATCTCCATGAGAGCGCGAGTCGCAGCATCAGCCTCATCTCGATACCGGTCCCGGTCCTGCTGCATGGCCCGCAACGCATCCCGCGAGGTCTGCCATTGAGCTGCGGCAGCAGCACGAATGCGATCGATCGTCATAGCATACTACTGGTGAAGTGCAGCGGTCGCTGAGACGGAATCAAGGGAGAGATGGGCGGCGTCGACGCCATCACTCGCGACGAGGCTCGCATCACGAAGTAGGCCCAAAAATGGTGGGTCGTCGTCGAGGCTATCAGGGATGGAAGGCTGCGGGATGGAAGGCTGTGCGGCGGGTGGTGGTGGGGGTGGGGCCGGGGTAGGCTGGGGGTAAGAGGGAGAAGGAGGGGCTGAGGGATGAGGATGGGAGGTGGAAGCGGACTCAATGGATAGGGCGGGAGAGGGAGGGGGCTGGGAGGCAGCTGCCGAGGGGTGGAAAGGAATGGGCGAGGCAGGGATAGGGGTAGGAAAGGAATCCATCAAACGCGTACGGACTCTGCGAGCTGGAGGGGGAGTGGAGGCGGCGATGTAAACACATGCCTGCGGAAGAGGGCCAGGGGCGGAGGGCACGACAACGGGTGGCGGAGGAGGGGGAGGGGAAGAATGGTCAATAGAAGGTGGAGGATGGGAAGGGTCAAGACTACGGCTGGATGCGATGAATTGTGTACCAGGCATATGAAAGAGCCAAGCCAACACTAGGGCGGAATAAACGGAGAAGGAACGGGTGCCTCGGTGGAGGGCATCATGGAAACGGCGAGAGCGTAGGAGGAATGACTGGAACATGAGAGTGCCATATGGAAATGGGTGGCCATGTAAAAAACAGGAGAGGGGGTCAGCTATATGAATATCGTGCAACGGAAGGTCTGAGGAGGGACTACGAAATAAGAAAAAGAAAATGAACGAATGAAGGACAGCGAGCTGGTAGTGAGTGGGCATGGCATCCATGCCATATAGTGAAATGCAGAAAGCTATGGTCTCTTCCCGAGATAACCCCGAGTAAATGGACTGCGGAGCATGAAACGAATGTATGGGAGAACCTATGCCGGCAGCTATGACCGCAGGGGTCAGCGAACCAGATGGGAAATGAGGGAATTCAAGGAGCGCTGTGCGAATATCGGACCCCTCCGCCTCAGATAAGAGGAGGGAGGCCAATCACCAAAGACCGGCCTGATGGAGGCAACCCTCGGGAAGGAGATCAAAGAGCGGGATGGGAGGCAAGGCCAAATGCAGGCGGATGGAAAGGGTCGAAGATGGGTCGCGATGGTCAACGATGGATGACGATGGTGGACGGGGAACCGGAGATGTGGAATGACTACCGGAACTGCGGGCGGGGTGGCCACTGGAACCATCGGAGAGCGTTGGCACGGCTGTGGGAGGCGCTGCAACGGGACGAAGGGAAGCTGGTGGAAGATGGCCGGGGCTATGTAACGAGGAACCAGATATGGAGAGGCAGGGAAGGGACACCACGAAAGGCTGACTACCCTGTAAATGGGTAGGGGGGGAAGAGGTAGTAGGGCGTGGAAACAGTGCGCGAGGGACGGGGTGGACTATGGAGGGGAGGTGGGCCCGAGGGGCGGGGTGTAGGGTGGCGGCAAGGACGGACGGGGTGGAGGCGAGAGGGGCTGACCGGGAGGGTGCCATAGGCAATATGGGGCCTACCTCTGGATGGAAAGGACCGAAAGCCAAGGCCGAAGGAGCAAGCTCCGAGTACGTCTCGGTAGCCATGGATGAATCCTGCTGGGGAGCGGAAGACGCCATAGTTGCAGAGCAAAACGCTGTCACAAAGTGCTGCAACCACAGATAGCAATGGCTTAAGAAGGTAACTCTATATTGAACGGGGAAAACCTAGGAAAAACACCTGAACTGGGAACAGAGAACCCAAAAAATGGATCCGGCATGAGCAATTAACCTAAAAATGACTGTAAAAACTTGAAAAACAGAGAGGTACAAGATTAAATACAAATGAAACAAACAATAGAGAGTGAAACTATATACAAAAAAAAAAAAAGAAGTGAAATATGAACAAAATAAAATAAAATAAAATAAATAAAAAAACTAAAATAAAAAATAAAAAGAAAAAATAATAAAAATAAAATGAAAGAAATTTTAAAAGAAAAAAGAAAATACCTGGATGGGGGGCCGCCGTGAGTTGCCGGCTGAGTGGAAGGTGAGAGGACTATATGGGGGGGGGGGGGGGGGGGGGGGCTGTCAGAACAGGGGGTAGGGGGGGGGGGGGTTGTCAGAACGGGGGGCGGCGGGGGGCGGGTGGTCGGTGGTGGTCGATGGGTGGGGGGGGGGGGCTGTCAGAACGGGGGGCGGGGGGGCTGTCAGAACGGGGGGGGGGGGGGCTGTCAGAACGGGGGGGGGGGGGGCTGTCAGAACGGGGGGCGGGGGGAGGGGAGGGTGGGGGGGCGGGGGGGGGGTGGGTTTGGTCGGTGGTGGTCAGTGGGGGGGGGGGGGGGGCGGGGTGGAGGGGGGGGGAGGGGGGGGGGGGAAGGGGGGGAGGGGGGGAAGGGGGGGACGGGGGGGGGGGGAAAGGGGGGGGGGGAGGGGGGGGGAAAAGAGTGGGGGGGGGGAGGGGGGGGAAAAGAGTGGTCGGTGAGGGGTTGGTTGGTGGGGTTTTGGGGTTTTTTTTTTTTGCAGAAAAAGAAAACGCCCCTATGGGGCTCCTTTTTATTTTTTTTTAAATGGTCCCAAAAATCAAAGAAAATACATAAAAAATCCAGAAAATTTGCAAAAAAAATCCAAAAAATTCTCAAAAAAATCTCAAAAATTTTGCTACAGGCCTAAGCTAGAATCAAACCTATAGAGAGCTTCCTTTATTCCTCAAATTTGGCAAGAAAATGACATCGGAAAGGGATATAAAATTCTAGAAAAATGCTAAAAATGCTAGAAAATTTTCCAAAAATACCCAAAAGTTTTACTTTTGCAGAGGTTATGAAATGCCTTCTAGGTTTGCTAAAAACACCAGTAACAAGGATGAAATTGATAAAGAAAACTACTAAAACTGAGCAAAATGTGATGAGAAAGCTATGTACAACCTGGACAGATTTTGCAGTTCCAGGTGATCCATACTTCTTCAAGTGTGTTGATGATAGGCCTTGAGCCTTGATATGTTGACCAGTGGCAAGGCCTCTCCTTTCAGCGTCTCTAACTCCACAGCACCCCAATTTAGCATTGTTTTGACTCTATAAGGTCCTTCCCAATGTGGAAGCCATTTTCCTCTCAGTTGTGTATGAATATGAGGTTTATGGAGAAGAACTAACATGCCTGCTTCAATGTTGTTGTTCCACAGATGTCGATCATGTGCCTCCTTCCTTTTCATCTGAGTCTCTATCAATTGTTTTGTTGCTAGTAGACGAATCTCCTCCACTTTATGTAGTGCTCCGAGCCTCTGAAAGACATCACAGTCTTTCTTGCCCTGCATGAAAGCTATCTTAGGTGATCCATGTAAAAATTCAAAGGGCTCAATGGGCAATATGCCATAAACCAGTTGAAAAGGAGAATATCCGGTGGCCTCTTTGTAGGCTAACCTGTATGCCCACAGTGTACCTTGATAAGCAATGCCCCATGAAGTGGGCTGTAACATACACTCCTTTCTTAACATTGAGATTAAAACCTTATTTGTCGACTCAGCCTGTCCATTGGCTCTGGGATAGTAAGCACAAGAGGTCCTATGTAGAATTCTATACCTGTTGAAAATTTCCTGCAGGACCTTATTGACAAAATGGGTACCTTGATCTGTACAAATTTCAAGTGGGCATCCAAACCTGCAAATGATGCTACTATAAATGAAATCAGCAACAGTTTGGGCAGTGCAATTGGGGGAGGCAATAGCTTCAGCCCACTTTGTCGCATAATCTATAGCTATCAAGAGATATTTTTCTCTTTTTGGAATTGCGGGAGGGTAGATGGGCCCTACAAAATCTAGCCCCCACTTCTCAAATGGTTGCCAGGAAGTGGAAACAATCAAGGGGTAATGCCTCTGCTTTGTTGGCTTAGGTCCACACCTCTGGAAAATGTCACATGCCTTTCCCCATTCATCCGCATCCTTAAATAGTGTAGGCCACCATAGACCAGCATCCAGTATCCTCTGACTCATAATATGCCCTGGAAGGTGCCCACCACTTGTTCCTTCATGTGCAGAGTGAAGGACTTCCCTCACTTCTTCTTCTTCCAAACACTTCCTGAACCTGTCATCCTTCCCCTGTCTATACAATTTATCTTCAATGAAGGTATATGGTTGAAAGGCTCTTAAGCCCACGGAAAAAATGATTATCCGAGACTTTATTTTGTTCAAATCCCTCGGAATCGGTCTACTTGGATTACCTAGAGCCCACAATTATCTCTCGAGGAGTTCTTCCTATGTCTATGCACTAGCTCATATGTTTCCCGGCAGACGCACCAAATGAGCCGGCTCTAACGCCGCAGGAAAAGATGATTACACGAGGCTTTATTTGGTTTAAACCCCTTGGAATCGGTCCGATTGGATTACCTAGGACCCACAATTATCTCGAAATGGATTCTTCCTATGTCTATGCACTAGCTCATAAATTCCCTACAAACGCACCAAATGTTGGCCCTATACCCCACGAGAAAAAGCCTTACACGTACCTATACCTTGCCAGATTTAAAGCTTCGTTTATGTTGTTTGAAGTAGACCAGACAACAAAATCAAACAGCGTACATTCTACTGATTGGATCAAAATATTGTAGAGAATCTAGCTTTCGCCAACAAAACAAGTTACATTCTAAAAGAGTACAAATAAAATAGTACAACCCACAACCAACAAAACTTCTCAGCGATGCACCATCAGATCAGATATCAACATACAAAGAAGATAGAATGAACAAGCAGCCCAGTAGAGGGCGAGGGAACAGCAAAAACAACAGTAGACCTTGATTCATGCGAATTTCAGCATATAATTTCTTCTGCACAGACCACGATGGTCACTACAGAAAGATAACGCATTAAAAACATTTTTTTTTTAATTGACACATCTTCTGTATTAAGAGAAACGCTATGTGGACAGTCGAAGTTTTTCAGCCGCCATCATCAATTGTACAGACATAAGAAATATAATGCGCCAATACCTATTGCATCTCAAGTCTGATGTCAAGATGTTTGCAAAACCAGGCTTTTCCTTCTGGCAGAGGTAATATAACAATCATTTAGGTCTTAAATTAAATGATACATTCTACACTTTGCATGAGATGACAGAAGGACATTGAGGCAGAGTGTATGTTCCATACTAAATAATTTCGTACTGGTGCTGCACTAGGCAATAAGGAACAAGCGCAATTGTGTGTCGGTTACCCCTGTTACATAAGCTTCAATACTACTTATTGACACTGGTTAATATGCAAACGTTTCATGCATAAATTTCATTTTGTAGTAGCGCTCTTCTTGCATATTAGGACTTTTGTACGAGAGATATAGTTTGAAATAAATACCAAAATTATTTCTCTTATTCGTGGCTTACTTTCTCCAAGCGAACCTTGAAGCACAAAAGTTTGAAGCGCAGAATGAAAACTCCTTCTCTGTCAATCGCCGCAATTGAGATTGAGGAGCCCAATGCCACGCAGAAGCCATCTTCCCTAAGAACCCTTCAAAGTATCTCCAACAGTGTTCCTCTCACGGTCACAGTACATAGCCCTCCCTTCATGTCCTCCAGAAGCTGCGATTTCTAAAAAAATTTGCAGACCTTCTCTTGCGTCCACGATTCATCCCCTCCTTCAGACCTCCGCGAGAGAGAGCCTTTCTCTGTCAGCCCAACTACCTTAAGACTAGAAGCAGAAACTTCTTTATACTAGAATCTGAGCAGGCATCTCCATGTGAATTGAAAACCCTCTTGGTCTGCTCCTCTGAAGATGATGCGCTCTAAAGAACTGTCTCCGAACTCAGAACAAAAAAAAAAAACAAAATGTAGAAGAAGCTTCCCTATGAAAAACTGAATAGTGAAGAGCGAAAGAACTCCCCCCCCAAAAGATAAGGTAGAGAGAGAGTCCCTATAATGCGCACATCCACCCAAAAATGACGATAAAAAATTGTCCTCCATGTCGGCCACGATTGGAGTCTTCAATTCAAAGAGGTTGGCATGCGATTGGAGGCTTCATGATGATAGTATCTGCATAGCCCATGAGCTTAGCAATCTCGCACTCGGCGGAAGTCATAGAGGTGGCTATGAGTATCAATTTTGGGCATATGATACTTTTGCCACCATGTTTTTCTGTGCTTACGAAGGAAGGAAAGTTCAAGCCCGATGAATATCCCCAAGCTTCTGTAAACCAAGTCTTTGTAGGTGGTACCGTGTAACTTCTGACCTTGCAAGTGCTCCAATTTTCCTTGGCATTTCTTGACCACCTCAGAATGCGGAAGCTTAGTCCGTGCTTCTTTTCTGGATACAAAGAGAAGTGGAAATTCACCTCTCATGTCAACTTCCCAAGCACCCAAAATTCTACCATCATCTTTTCCATCTACAGCTCCTCCATGCTCAATCCCTTTTCTCCACATCCCTGCAATCAATACCTCCACATGCTTCCCATCAATTATCAAATTCATGCTTCAAGTACCTGAAATCAAGCGTATTTTCTTGCCAAATAGAACCGCATTAGTGCATAGAATAAACCATTTTGTGGGCTAACATACTTCCCTCTTCTTAATTGCGATGTCGTCCTCGACGAGCCATTCTTGATGCAATAAAATTCAAACAACCATGAACATGTCAATTTTCAATTAGTTCACATACCTTTCCATCGAGATGCCCTTTCCACTGAACCTGCACTCATTGAAGCTATTAGTGCTCAAAAGTCACTCATAAATACATTCAAATCAGTCACTTCCAAAATGATCCAAGAACATGCACATATATGCAATCCCATTTCAACCATGCATCAATTTGCTCATACATTCCATTATGGAAAATGGTCTCAACCAAAATAACACATGCATACCTTTCCATATTTTACACATGCAACTACCATTGCGGAAAACAGAAAAGAAAATACCGAAATAAACAACAACAACTAAAATGAATCCAATCGGAGATGCAAAAATACCCAAAATGCATACCCCATTATTGCACCTACTATTTGCTATGTACACATATTCCATGACTAGACATTCCCAAAGAATCCCCATCGTCGTCCTACAAAAATCATCGAAACTCAAGTACAAGTCAAGACCTACATAAAAACCTAGAGTGTCCTGCATACTAGAAAAACCCTTAGATAGAGCACACAAGTTGTAAAGCAAGACCGTTGCATTACCTCGCTAAAGCCTCATCCATAAGTACATATAGAGTCTTCGTGCCTTCAAGAATGTTGATTCAAAGTGAGCTGATCTGTCGCAAGCCAACACATACCAATCACACAAGAAAATAACGTTCCCTTCCAGGCGATCATCGCCCTCTCCTCTCTCTCTCTCCCCCTCAGGAGTGGGAAATAATTTCATATGAAGATTTATTTTAATCACACGTTGGCCTACATTGACACTGGATGCGATACGTGGACCTGACCACCCGATCAGGTTGATTCCACCCATCTACCAACGCAATGCAGCGCACAACACACAAACACAAAATGATAGCACCTAACATATATCAGCTAGCCCATAACGAAGCTGGATACGGCTCGTGGTCGTGACTACCCAGCCACGATAGCTCCATCTACCTACCAACCCGTTATGGCGCGTAGCTAAGACACAAACACATACTTCCAAGCCTATGGCGAAACTAGCTGCGGCTCGTGGTCCTAACCACCCGGCGAGGATAAATCCATCCACCTACTAGCCCACCATAGCGCATTGGTACGATCACAACAACACAATATTTTTCTTTGTTTTTTTTTTCTTTTCATAGTTAATTAGTTCACCCAAGTCCTGAGAATTAGGGAGAGGAAGAAAGGGACCTTCCCACTTTTCCCACACATGCATGCAAAACATATACACACTAGCCTTTGACAGATCAACCACCTCTTCACTCCATTCTCTCAATTACAAACACTACATATGTATTCATCGATTCGACTTTTCACTTGGTAACTACAACCAGCTATGCCTTAGTCCCTCGTATACCTATCCCCAGGTGTCCTAGAATGTGAGTCCCCGTAATGTCTCATGTAGTCTCACCTCGTACTCGCATCCCGACAACTTCTCTAAGGCGAGTCAGGCTCAACTTCAGGAGCTCCGTCATCACTTCCTATCGTTAGCACATCTGCCCAAGCCCATGTGATATCGTTTTCCTCGTTAGGCATTTCCCTCGAAGGATCAAAATAGTAGTATCGATCTCCCGCCCATCCTACATGTCGAATCAAGTATTCCTCAAAACACTCAATGTAAAATGCAACACCCAAACCCTGGTTTATAAAGCATACCAGCCAATGCGCTTCCTCAACATCGTATTCCGTCTCAAAGTCGTCGACATCTATGTCCATGCGAGCGAACGTTTGGTCCGAGAAATATATCCTTAGCTCGTACAAGTAGAGTTGCGTTATCTGATCTGCCATTGTGTTACTTAGCTCCTAACAGTCTCTGCATAACACAAAAAAATATTAGAAGTCCGAAATTCTTGAGCTAGTAAGGAAGAATATTTATGACACACAAATCATAGCTTACATATGCGCATATATATATATAACTATACATGTATGTACAAGGAGTCTAATTCATCATTTCGTTTGGATCTCGTCTGGCTTCTCCCGTCCTAATATCACTTGAAATATGGTTTAACTCGAAGCGCGTTAATCTTCACGGGAGCATATTCTTCTCCTAAATCTTGAATCTGCATGGAACCATTGGAATTGAGTTCCACCACCTTAAACGGTCCTGCCCATCTTGTCTGTAACTTCCCCGGGAATTTATAATATTTACTATCGTAAACTAGCACCAAATCCCCTTCTTGAATCACATAGGTTTTGAGATTCTTGTCATGCCTCTCTTTACGTCTCTTCTGAATAGCTTCCAAACTTTGTTGTGCGATGAGTCTCTTTTCTTCCACCTTGACCAGTTGTATGTACCTCTCCTTCAATGACTCTTTCTTGCCCAACCTGGCTTTGATGGCCACTCTTAATGTTGGAACTTCTTTTTCGATGGGAAAGATGGCTTCCTCGCCATATACTAGGGAGAGCAGAGTGCTCTTGGTCGTCACTCGGTAAGATGTTCGATATGCCCACAAGGCTTCCAAAAGTCTCTCATCCCAGTCTCTCCTATGCACAGCTACTGTCTTTGTCAGAATCTGTTCAAGAATTTTGTTGGTGACCTCCACTTGTCCATTTGCCCTCGGGTAATATGGAGTGCTTTTTCTATGTTTGATCTTATAGAGTTCCATTAATTCGTCGATTAGTTCGTTGACAAAATGTGTCCCTCTATCACTCACTATCTCCAACGGGCATCCGAATTGAGTGATAATTTGTTCGTACAAAAATTTAGCTACATCAATAGCTCGGTCAGTCTTCAGAGCTTTAGCTTCTACCCACTTGGTAACATAGTCAGTACAGACCAAGATATACCTATTGGATCTTCGTCGTGAGGGAGGATCAATAGGCCCCACAAAATCAATTCCCCATTTCTCAAACGGCTTAAGAGCCAACACCGGCGTAAGAGGAGCAGCATGTGCTAATGTGGGTTTGCCCATTCGTTGGCATTTGTCACATTTCTTACAGTATGCATAAGAGTCTTTGAACAACGTTGGCCACCAATACCCAGCCAATAAAATCTTTCTTGCCGTCAATTCACCAGCAAAATGCCCACCACAAGGTTCGTCATGCAAAGCCCTCAACACTAGATTTGCCTCTTCTTCCTCGAGACACCTCCGATAAATGCTCTCATGAACAAAATATCGATAGAGTTGCCCCCCAATGATGCTATGGTGCTTCGCCAATGCTAACAGTTTTTGTTTCTCTCTCTTGCTTGCTCCTGGCGGATATTTAGTAGTGCACAAGAAATTCACCAAGTCGGCATACCAAGGTATTTTAGCTTCAACCTGGAATAGATGCCCATCAGGAGCATCATCGGGCACCCCAGAGATTGGCTCCTCATTAACCATTCGAGATAAATGGTCAGCCAATATATGTGCTTTGCCTGGTCTGGTTACCATTGTGAGCTGAAATTCTTGGAGAAGTAGCATCCACCTCATCAGTCGCCCTGATAGCTCGGGTTTATTAATGATGTACTTAAGGGCTTCGTGATCCACATAAAAAGTGAAATGCTTTCCCATCAAGTAGTGCCGATACTTGTTCACCGCAAAGATCATCGATAGGCATTCCTTCTCCGTAGTCGTGTAGTTCCTCTCAGTGCTATTCAAATTGCGACTTGCGTAATAAATCGGGTGGTCCAACTTCTTTTCATCGGCTTGACATAGTACTGCTCCAACCGCAGTATGAGAAGCGTCGGTATGTACATGAAATTCCTTCGTCCAGTCAGGTGCTACCAAAATCGGTGCATTTATTAACCTCTCTTTGATCGAGTCGAATGCAACTTGACACTCTCCATTCCATTGGTATTGTTGGTCTTTCCTCAAGAGATTTGTCAGTGGTGCCGCTATGGATGCAAAATTTAATATAAATCGTCGATAATAATTTGCATGGCCCAAGAATCCTCTAAGTTGTCGCAAATTTTGCGGAGGTGGAAGTTGTCCAATTTTTTCCACTTTGTCCTCGTCAACCGCAATCCCTTTTTCGGAAATAACATGTCCCAAAAGAAATCCTCTTCGTACTCCAAATGTACACTTTTCAGGATTCAATGCGATACCTTTTTCAATGCTTCTTCTTAAAATCGCTTCGATCCTCTCCATCATGTTTTCATCGTCGCCTCTGATTGCAAAATCATCGAGAAATATCTCCATCCAATCCTGCAGGTAGTCTTGATATGCAGCTATCATTGCTCTTTGGAATGTGGCCGGTGCATTGCATAATCCAAATGGAATCACCCGATATGCATACGTACCCCATTCTGTCGTGAAAGTAGTTTTTGATTGATCCTCTTCATGGATTTGGATCTGGTTGTACCCACTGAAACCATCCAAAAATGAGTACAATTTATGGCCAGCCACTCTATCCAAGATTTGATCAGTAAATGGCAAGGGAAAGTGATCCTTCTTCGTGCGCTCGTTCAACTTTCGATAATCTATGCAAATACGGATTTTCTTATTTTTCTTTGGAACAACTACAATTGGTGATACCCATTCGCTAGATGCGATGGGATATATAAATCCTGCCTCCAATAATTTGGTCAATTCCAACTTGATCAGTTCCGAGTAGACTGGATTCGTTCGCCTGAGTCGTTGACATATTGGTCGTGTGCCTTCTTCCAAGTCTATATAATGTTGGCAGATTCGGGGATCAATTCCTCTCAGATCACTGTATGACCATGCAAAGGCCTCGCTAAAATTTTTGAGTGTCGTTTTAATGCAGTCTCGTACTCCATCTGGTAGCTCTGACCCCACGCTCAAGAACTTTTCTGGAAAAACTTCCCATTTTTCCAACCGAGCTTCTCGCGAGTATTCCTTATTCCTTGATGACACCGTGATTGGAACATGCTCTCCGATCACACGTGCATGGTTGGCCAGTAAATCATTGTCTTGTTCTCTTTCGATTGAACCTAATTTCTTTAATTCAGCTTTTGCGATGGCTTCCGACACTTTAGTTGTACTCTTCGCTTCTTTTTCCGATTCTCGACTTCTCTTTAGAATCTCCGCTTCTAGCATTCTAACTCTTTCTCTCAACTGTTGCACTTCCATCGTCGGAGCTAGCTCTAGTTTCAACTCTTCTCTTGAAGTTCTCTTCTCCAGGGATTGAGTAGCTTTGTTCTTACTTGAGTCTATACTCAACATGTAACAATCAAATTCACTTGTATGCGTCAACCATCCTAGCAACTCCTGATCCGAATCGTCGTGATAGAGCAATGGATTTTGATACTCTCCCATCTTCGTGTCTTGATTCTTAAAGAGCTGCAAGTTGAACCCGTCCTGAAGCAGATTCTTGTAGTTGTCTGTGTTCAAAGAAAACCTAGCTCGTGCAATCTCGTGCCTTGCTTTCTCCTTTTCTTTCTTTTCCATCTCATCGACTATTATTGTCTTCTTCTTGTTGCTGGAGGGTGGGGATACTTGCAACTGAATCCGATCAGACTTTGGCCCTATTGAAATAAAACCTGTGCGCCAGTCATGCACACATTCGGCTTGCACCAGCCATGGCCGTCCAAGTAGGATCGAGAAGGTAGCCTCTGAGGTCCTTGGTCTTACTATCAGATAATCAACTTTAAACTCTAGACCACCCACAACTGTGCTTACATTCTTCAAAAGACCCGCAGGCTTTACTTGTGTTTGATCCGCCATTCTCAAAGACATCGGCGTCTCTTCCATGTGGTTGAGGCCCAAAGCTTTCATCATGAACTCAGTCATCAGGTTGACTGCGGCTCCACTATCTAACTGAGCCCCGGGGACTGCATATCCTTTAATCTCGACCGTCACAGCTGGAGCGTTCGAATCAATTTGCGTCGTAATACTTTGAATGATTCCTTGAACATCCTTATCTTGTCTATTTTTATCTCAAGCTTTCCTCGGCTTCTTAATATGATATTCGTTGTAGAATTGTTTCCGATAAGCAGGCGAACATTTTAGCAATGTGCCAATATCCAGCGTAACTTCCGTATCAGCGAGCAACCTTACAATATCTACTTCTTCCGAACCTTGTCTTTCCTTTCTAATCTTAGGAGCTTTCAGTCTTTCAGGGAATGGTGCTATGCCCGGCACAAACTCCTTGGTCACTGGTGGAAGGATCTCAACCTCTTCCCCATCCTCAAGCTCTTGCTACTCAACAAATCCTCCGACTTGGTTTTCTACCTCTTCGTGTTCAGCTATCCTCTCTTGACTCCCTTCTTCACCTTCCCCTCCTGGATTCTTCTTCGAGTACTCTTGAGTCCTTGTGACTACTGCCACAGTTGGATCTTTGTGTGGTTTCTTGGCCTCGTAAGCATCCACAAAGTGCATTGACGAGCTAGAGCCTTCTTGAGGGTTCGGCGTCTTGAACACTACTCCGATCGTAGGAACGTGCTCTTGACCTCTCGATGTGGAATGCATCTGAGTATCAACATAATTCGAGGACCCTACTGGTCCTTTTTCCTTGCCGGCGGTGGCTCTTCGTTTTGGACAATCTTCATCAAAGTGGCCCTCCCCACTACAGTACCTACATAGTGGGGTATAATCAATTGGCTTCTTTTCGTTTGGACATCTAGATTGAGTATGGCCAAAGCCATGACATCTCCAGCACTGGATTGGACCATCTCTTCCTTGATCACGTACGGCTCCTCTTGGATAGTCTCCTCCTTGACCCTGAGCACCATATCCATAAGTCGGTCTGTTTTCCCAACGAGATGTAGGTGGTACACTTTGAGCCGGCAATCCCGTGTAAGGTCTTTCTCTTGTATCTCCTGATTTCATAGTCCTTTCTTCATAGGCTCTCTTGTTGTAACATCGGTCCTCTGTGTGATTTGTTCTTCCACAAAAAGTACAACGCATCCTAGGTGGCGACCTATCTGTGAATACTCTCGAGACTGTAGGGCATTTTGAAGCCAAATGGCCATAACCATGGCACTTTCCACACCATGTATTTGATCGAAGCACTTGATTCGGGTTTGTTGTGACCTCTGGTTTTACTGTGTATGTCTCTTGAGTTATTGTGGCAGCTTTTATAGCTTGCGTGACCAACTCCAATATTCGTTCTTCAGTTAGCGCAGGCTTTACCTCGACTGGTGTGCTAGTGGCAGCTACAAAAGCTGGGGTCGTCAATGCGGGACTTCCTTGGCCAGGATCTTTCATCGGTATGTTTCCTGGGCCTCCCATAGGCTCGTATAAGAGCTCCATCTTCCTTTGTTGGCATAATTGTACTTCCTCCCAAAGCCTTGCTTGTTCCTTAGCATCCATTAAGGTCGCAGGTCTTGTCAGGCTGATATGCTGTTGTGCCGTAGGATCTCGCAATCCTGAAATGAATCTACGTTTCAATGTCTCATCATTCGGGGCATTCACGCCCATCTTTCTTACTAATGTTTCCATTCTCTGAATGTAGTTATCGATGCTCTCGTTTACTCCTTGTCGCAAGTAATCCATTTGTTGGGCCAATCTGTCTTGGAAGCCTTGTCGTCGAAACTTTGCCAAGAAGGCTTCCTTGAGCATCTGATAAGTTCCACGCTCTTGTGGTGTCAGATTCCCATACCAATTGGCTGCCTCATCACGGAGAATAGCCGGAAAAATTCTCAACCTTTGATCCTGGTCAACTACGTCATTGGCCTCACAAGTAACCTCAAACATCTGGATAAAACTATCCGGATCTTCGTCCCAAGTACCTGAAAACTTGGTGAAGTCCCCCAAGTGAACCGAAATCCGCTGAGCCATTTCGAACAGAGGTGTGATGTCGATATCACTTCGATCCCAGAAATTTAATGCACGTGGCCTCAGGATCCCTCCCTCAAACTTCCGTATTTGACTCGCGACTCTCCTACGGGAATACACGTTTTTGGCCGATTTCTTCGAACCAATCGAGGTCCACTCACCTGGCGGTTCCCACCTTCTCCTTTCTCTTTCAAGGGCTCTTCTCTGAGCGCGTTCCTCTCTTTGAGTTTGTGTTGCTACTGACGATGAGCTCCCCTCACTCATGTACTAGATCTTGGGGTCCGCAAGCTCGGCCAACCTGTGGCGCTAGGCGAACCTATGGCACTCTCTTGTAGAGACGTACCAAGCAAATTCCCGGCAAACGCACCAAAATGAAAGGCTCTTAAGCCCACGGAAAAAATGATTATCCGAGACTTTATTTTGTTCAAATCCCTCGGAATCGGTCTACTTGGATTACCTAGAGCCCACAATTATCTCTCGAGGAGTTCTTCCTATGTCTATGCACTAGCTCATATGTTTCCCGGCAGACGCACCAAATGAGCCAGCTCTAACGCCGCAGGAAAAGATGATTACACGAGGCTTTATTTGGTTTAAACCCCTTGGAATCGGTCCGATTGGATTACCTAGGGCCCACAATTATCTCAAAATGGATTCTTCCTATGTCTATGCACTAGCTCATAAATTCCCTACAAACGCACCAAATGTTGGCCCTATACCCCACGAGAAAAAGCCTTACACGTACCTATACCTTGCCAGATTTAAAGCTTCGTTTATGTTGTTTGAAGTAGACCAGACAACAAAATCAAACAGCGTACATTCTACTGATTGGATCAAAATATTGTAGAGAATCTAGCTTTCGCCAACAAAACAAGTTACATTCTAAAAGAGTACAAATAAAATAGTACAACCCACAACCAACAAAACTTCTCAGCGATGCACCATCAGATCAGATATCAACATACAAAGAAGATAGAATGAACAAGCAGCCCAGTAGAGGGCGAGGGAACAGCAAAAACAACAGTAGACCTTGATTCATGCGAATTTCAGCATATAATTTCTTCTGCACAGACCACGATGGTCACTACAGAAAGATAACGCATTAAAAACATTTTTTTTTAATTGACACATCTTCTGTATTAAGAGAAACGCTATGTGGACAGTCGAAGTTTTTCAGCTGCCATCATCAATTGTACAGACATAAGAAATATAATGCGCCAATACCTATTGCATCTCAAGTTTGATGTCAAGATGTTTGCAAAACCAGGCTTTTCCTTCTGGCAGAGGTAATATAACAATCATTTAGGTCTTAAATTAAATGATACATTCTACACTTTGCATGAGATGACAGAAGGACATTGAGGCAGAGTGTATGTTCCA
The DNA here is from genome assembly GCA_020310875.1 of Ceratopteris richardii. Taxonomy (NCBI): domain Eukaryota; kingdom Viridiplantae; phylum Streptophyta; class Polypodiopsida; order Polypodiales; family Pteridaceae; genus Ceratopteris; species Ceratopteris richardii. The sequence goes on along the minus strand of CM035436.1, from coordinate 153,128,132 downwards.
TACTAAATAATTTCGTACTGGTGTTGCACTAGGCAATAAGGAACAAGCGCAATTGTGTGCCGGTTACCCCTGTTACATAAGCTTCAATACTACTTATTGACACTGGTTAATATGCAAACGTTTCATGCATAAATTTCATTTTGTAGTAGCGCTCTTCTTGCATATTAGGACTTTTGTACGAGAGATATAGTTTGAAATAAATACCAAAATTATTTCTCTTATTCGTGGCTTACTTTCTCCAAGCGAACCTTGAAGCACAAAAGTTTGAAGCGCAGAATGAAAACTCCTTCTCTGTCAATCGCCGCAATTGAGATTGAGGAGCCCAATGCCACGCAGAAGCCATCTTCCCTAAGAACCCTTCAAAGTATCTCCAACAGTGTTCCTCTCACGGTCACAGTACATAGCCCTCCCTTCATGTCCTCCAGAAGCTGCGATTTCTAAAAAACTTTGCAGACCTTCTCTTGCGTCCACGATTCATCCCCTCCTTCAGACCTCCGCGAGAGAGAGCCTTTCTCTGTCAGCCCAACTACCTTAAGACTAGAAGCAGAAACTTCTTTATACTAGAATCTGAGCAGGCATCTCCATGTGAATCGAAAACCCTCTTGGTCTGCTCCTCTGAAGATGATGCGCTCTGAAGAACTGTCTCCGAACTCAGAACAAAAAAAAAAAACAAAATGTAGAAGAAGCTTCCCTATGAAAAACTGAATAGTGAAGAGCGAAAGAACTTCCCCCCCAAAAGATAAGGTAGAGAGAGAGTCCCTATAATGCGCACATCCACCCAAAAATGACGATAAAAAATTGTCCTCCATGTCGGCCACGATTGGAGTCTTCAATTCAAAGAGGTTGGCATGCGATTGGAGGCTTCATGATGATAGTATCTGCATAGCCCATGAGCTTAGCAATCTCGCACTCGGCGGAAGTCATAGAGGTGGCTATGAGTATCAATTTTGGGCATATGATACTTTTGCCACCATGTTTTTCTGTGCTTACGAAGGAAGGAAAGTTCAGGCCCGATGAATATCCCCAAGCTTCTGTAAACCAAATCTTTGTAGGTGGTACCGTGTAACTTCTGACCTTGCAAGTGCTCCAATTTTCCTTGGCATTTCTTGACCACCTCAGAATGCGGAAGCTTAGTCCGTGCTTCTTTTCTGGATACAAAGAGAAGTGGAAATTCACCTCTCATGTCAACTTCCCAAGCACCCAAAATTCTACCATCATCTTTTCCATCTATAGCTCCTCCATGCTCAATCCCTTTTCTCCACATCCCTTCAATCAATACCTCCACATGCTTCCCATCAATTATCAAATTCATGCTTCAAGTACCTGAAATCAAGCGTATTTTCTTGCCAAATAGAACCGCATTAGTGCATAGAATAAACCATTTTGTGGGCTAACAATGGTCTACTCTTGATTAGCAGTCTCTTCTTTTGCACAGCACTAGCCTTTTCTGGATACAACCCAGTTTTAATGAAATTTTTGATATCATAATACCATCCTTGAGCTTGTACAGCAAACAGATGAGCATCTGGAAAGTCATCATTGAAAGTCCACTAGTTTGATTCATCATATTGATTCTGAATAGGTGATCCACCATAACATTTTCTTTACCTGGTTTATGTACTACAGAAAAATCAAACTCTTGGAACAACAATAACCACCTCCATATTCGACCAGTGGCTTGTGGTTTGTTGAGTAGGTGTTTTAGTGGTTGGTGATCTGTTATAATAATAAATTTTACTCCCAGTAAGTAATGATGGAATTTTTGTACAGCAAAGACCATTGCTAGGGCTTCCCTTTCTGTAGTACTGTAATTCCTTTCAGCCTTGGTAAAGATTCTACTGGCATATTGAATTGGTCTGTCCACTTTAAATTCTTCACTAGGTTGGGTCAAAACTACCCCCACTGCATAGGCACTAGCATCTACATGTATATGAAAGATTTTTGACCATTCAGGTGTGACCAAAATAGGAGCAGACACTAACCTTGACCGTAATGTTTGATATGCTTTTTCCTCCTCTTCTTCCCATTTAAAAGGTACTTCCTTACCTATAAGTCTAGCCAGAGGTCTGGCTATCTCTGCATACATTTTTATAAACCTTCTATGGTATCCAGTATGCCCCAAGAAACTCTGAATCTCTTTAGGGGATTTAGGTTTAGGCAACTTTAATATAGAAATGATTTTGCCAGGATCTGGGGCCATACCTTTTATCGACACCACATGTCCTAAGAGAGTTCCTTCTGTCACAAGGAAATGACATTTGTTTGGATTGAGCTTTAACTTAGTCTCCCTGCATCTTTTGAAAACATTCTGCAGCTGCCTCAAGTGGTGGTCCAAACAATCTAGAGGAGTTTCTTTGTGAGATCCTAAAAACGAAGAGAAGTCATCCATGAAGATTCTAAGTGATTCCAGCAATAGGGGGCCAAAAATGAGATTGACCGTTCTGTTAAAGGTGGCTGGAGCATTTCTGAGCCCAAATGGCATTTTTACATACACATATGTTCCCCAAGGTGTGATAAAAGCAGTCTTTTCACGATCCTCTGGATGTATTGATATTTGGTTATAGCCACTGAATCCATCCATAAAGCTATATAATGCATGCCTAGCCACTTCTTCAATGACCTGTTCTGCAAAAGGCATTGGGAAACCATCTGGAATGGTCACCTTGTTGAGTGCTCTAAAGTCAACACAAATTCTGATTTTATTAGTATTCTTCTTTGGTACTATAACCATAGGTGAGAGCCACTCTGAGTGTTCTACAGGAATGATGATTCCTGCATCCTCCATCTTCTAGATTTCCACATAGATAGCTTCAACATATTTTGGATTAAGTCTATAACTCTTTCCTCTTATGGGTTTGGCTCCATCAACCAGAGAGATTCTGTGCTCTCCATAAGTTGCAGGCACTCCTTCTAAGTCTTTATAATGCCAGGCAAAAACATCTATATATTGGGTCAAGAATGGTTTTACCTTTTCAAGGAGCCCTCGGTGGCTCCACAACCAAGTGGCCACCAAAACTGGCCGATTATTGTTTTGAGTGCCTAATTGTATTTCTTGGACAGGATTTCTCTCTACCATAGTATCTTCGTGTGCATCTTTGTCCTTGTCTTCTTCTACTAGCTTTTCGTGCATTGCTTCATAAGCAGGTGTATTTTGGACTTCAATGTGTTCCTCCTTGTCCTGCATCCATCCTGCAGGGATTTCTTGAATTGGGAAAGAACATTCTTCACTAGAATTTTTTACCTTGCCTTTAGCTTTAGTAACCTCCTTATCTGTGGTTGTCATATCCTCCTCCAAGTTGTATTTGAGGGGTGTCTTCCTACCCCTTCTGTGGTCTGTGATGGGCTCTCCCAATCCATCAACCTGGACTTTTTCCTTATCTTCATCATAACCTTGAGTCGTGCAAGAATTATTAAGAAAAATTCCAAAACAAGAGGAAGAGTTGCCTGCTAGGAGCCAATTTAGAATATCCTCTTCTTCCTCGAAATCTATTTGGGGTTGATCCTCCGATTCTATTTCCATGCATATGCCAACTGTTTGCATCATGCTAGTGTTTCCTTGATTATCTGGGCCCTCTTCTAAATGAATCTGTGTCAGCTCCTGCCCTTTCTTTTGTACCCACATAGTGTCCTTGCCCCAATCATGAATGACACTTGCATGCCTCAGCCATGGTCTTCCAATTAAAAGAGGAAATCCTCCTTCAACCTGAGGCAATCTTAAAACCACAAAATCCAGAATGAATAGATTACCTTGTACTTCAAGTGGAACTTTTGGGATCACTCCCAAGGGCCTTACTTTGCTCTGATCTGCCAAAGTAACAGTGAAATTTGCAGGCCTTGAAGGGTGGAGTCCAATCTTTTCCATTGTATGTTCAGGCATCAAGTTAATGCTAGAACCGCCATCCACAATAACTCCTTGAAATTCATGACCTTTGATAGATACTGTCAGTCGAGGACTTTTATAATCTGTAAGGGGTGCTTCCCCTACAATTTTTCCTTTATGTATAACAGTAGTCTTTGCCACCAAACTTGTAGTGGAAGCTTCATCAATTATCTGCAATAACTCTGATCTGAATTTCCCATCCATCTTTATTAATTCAAAAATACTAACCTCCTTCTTCATGGACTTGAGTAGTTTTGAAGCCTCTGATTCCTTGAGAGCTTGGACTCCAGTTGACTTATCAAACTCCTCATGAGCCCTGTTGAAGGCATGCCCAATGGCATCACTAGTGCATATGAGATCTCCTTTTTGACTTGTATCTGCACCTGTGGTGACTTTATCTTCAGATGGTTCTCTGTTTTGATTCCATTCCTTAATCTTTGACCCTTGTCCTATGTCTGCTTGAGCCTTCCCCTTGCTTCTTGTCTGCACAGTCAAAGATTCTATTTCTTCTAATTGCACCACCCTGGTAGATGGTGATGGCTCATTGACCAGATCACGCACTTCTTCTTTGTGCACCGAAATCATTTGAATATGAGGCCCGGATGAAGAGGCTTGATTCTTAGGACAACAATTTGTATAATGGTCTCTTGCATCAGGGCAGTTCCTGCAAGGAGGGGCATTTTCTGGTAGAGTGCACCTACTTTGATAGTGCCCACATTCTCCACATCTGAAACAGATGATTGGCCTCCTAGGCCCATTTCCAAAGTTATTCCTCTGTCTAGGATTATAGTTGTTACCTTGATTTGGTGCAGCAGCCATCACATTTGCTGGTGTTGGGGGTCCTCCTTGTGTCCAGTATGTCGTTGCAGACATTCCTCTTGATTGGCATTCATGGGCCTCATGGCCAACCTTCCTGCATAATTGACAAGTCACACTTAACAGAGGACATTCACTTACTATGTGACCTTGCTTGCTGCACATGGAACACCAAACTCCACTCTTGATGCCACCTCTTTTGAGCTCCTGCAACTCCTGTCGCAGCTGAGCCAATTCCTCTACCTGGGCCTCCTCCTCCTTTTGGAGCTTTAGTGCTTCAATCTCCCTTCTCAACTGAGCAACAACATTCTCTTCCTCTTTGTAGGGCTTATTTCTTTTTAAGCCCTCCAACTCTTTCCTTAGCTGTATCACTGGATCCTCCATTTCTGTACCATATGTTGGTTGGGAAGAGGTTGCTCCATACTGGTACCTTATCTGCTCCAAGCGTGTGGCTTTGCTGATGAACTCCTCTATGGAGGCTGTAGGTAGCACTAATTCCTTTATTTTGCATTGGGTGGCTACTGGTAGGGGCTTAGCCAACCATTTCTTGACAAAAAAGTCGTTTGGTGGATCTGGCAATTTAGCCATTAGTGCTTTGGCCCGAGTCACAAACTCTGGGAACTTTTCTCCTGGACCTAATCTTAAATTTTCTAGCTCTTCTATGATAGTCTCCGCAGTGTTGCCATGCTGGAACTGATTTTTAAAAGCATCTTTCATCACATCCCAAGTGGTAAAATGGTTTTCAGCAAACTGGCTGAACCACTTATCAGCTAATCCCTCTAATGTGGCAGGGAAGAGAATAAAAAAGGCATCCTCCCTAACCATTAGGCCTCTAGTCTTACATAGTGCCAAAAACCTTCTAATGTGTTCATCTGGATCCTCCTGAGCTAGGCCTTTGAAAGAAGGAAACTTTATATTTAATCTAGAGAGTAAAGTTTCCAAGTCTACCTGACCCGCCATGCTCTTGACTGATGATGTGGAAGATAGTGGACTGGGGGACCTTCTAACAACCTTCCTCCTTGTCTGCTTGCAGGTGACCCTCAATACTTGGGACCGGGTTGCGGTCATGAGCAGCTCATAGCCCAGTGAATATGAGACACTTGATAAGAATATTTACCTTTTGTTTGATGAAGTAGCACTGTGATTCTGTCGACACTTGATCTCTTCTATGCTTGGCACTTGGTTTCTCCTAAGCTCAAATCTCCTTGGAGGTCCCACCGACCGTGCCGGATTTTGTTGGTGGATTCTTAGACAAGAAGGAGTTTGAGGGTTTGTAGGAGAAACTAGAAGAGAAAATACACCTGGAAGCTTCTGCCGATTGATTATAGTAAGACAATTACAATATTTGAAGTACAAGACAAGCCAATACCTCTGTGCACAATCCCACAAAGTGCCCAATTACAAAATACCCAATATCCCAAAGTCTTCTTGCCGCCGGCCTCCTCTACACCAGACCTCCACCTACTTCAAGCTTATCCTTGTGCACACCTTGCACCAAGCTTCCACAAAGGGTGAGGAGTGAATACCTTCTGTCGGCACGCGCCCACTGCAATGGGACCTTGAGATACTTGGGGGGACTAGCTTAGCACTCTCTGCACAATCCCTTAGGCACTCCCTATGCACTCCTTCACTTCCACTTCTCTGCGTCGCACATTGGTGACTCTTGCACTTCTCTCTCTTGCTTCACTTAGCCTATGCTTCTCCTACTTACTCTAAGATTGGTCCAAGAATAGACCTTGCCTTGATTTGAGTGTGTCGATCAGGTACGCTCCTAACTGCAATGGTATCTTGGTGCTCACTTTGATGTCCCAAGATTGTCTTACCAAGTGGCAGCCAACGACTCACTGTTTTGTCTTGTAGTGACTTTAGACAAAAACCCAAAATTTTAATGGGGGGGCCATACTTTCACCTGTGCGTACGTTGCCGCTTCACATACCTTCACATTTTCTTTTAAGTCCTCACTTTTGCACCTAAGGGGGGTTCACCTGAACCTTCCAAAATACTTTAAAACACACTTTGAACCTTAGGGAAATTAGAGAAAATACCTCGCAACCTGCAACCCACTTTCTCCAATTTACCCTTTGTGGACAATTAATTGTGCACTACCTGTGCACTTTGACACCTGCACTTTAGCACTTTGACTTTGCACCTGTTGACTTTGACCTTGACCTTGTTGACTTTGACCAATTGACTTTGACCTTGACTTTGACTGCAGTTGACTTTGACCAACATGACTTTTATGGGCTCAACAAGTAGGTTGCTTCTTTGAGCTCCATGTGATAGGTTTGCTACCTATCATGAACACATAACCTGAAGTGGATCTTCTGTCTTCCTTTGAACCAGCCCAATCAGCATCATTGAAGCCTTTTACCTGCAATTCTTCATCATATCCATAAAACAGAGCATGATTGACTGTGTGCTTCACATATCTTAGCACTCGTTTGGCTGAATTTAAATGTTCACTTGTTGGAGCTTGCATAAATTGAGAAAGAACTCCAACAATATAACACAAATCTTGTCTTGTGATCGTAGCATAGATCAATGAACCTATAATACTCCTGTATGTAGTTACATCATGTAACTTCTCTCCATCATTTGAGCATAGCTTCACATTTGTGTCCATAGGTTGAGTGAGTGGTTTGCATTCACTCATTCCAAATCTGAAAAGAACATCCAATAGGTACTTTCTTTGCATTAAGTAAATGCCATCTTTCCCATAGACTATCTCAATGCCTAAAAAGTATTTCAGCTCACCAAGATCTGAAATTTTAAACTCCTTACCAAGTTTCCTTTTGATCTCTTGTATTCATGTAACATTACTTCCCGTTATGATGAGATCATCAACGTATATGCAAATATATACCTGCTTGCCTTCTTCTTTCTTCATGTAGAGAGAGGGATCTGCATTACTTGGACTATACCCACACCTTGTGAGGTACTCGACCAATCTTTGATTCCAAGCACGTGGTGCTTGCTTCAGCCCATACAAAGCTTTCTTCAATTTACAAACAAAATTTGGATGCTTTTTGTCTTCAAATCCAATCGGTTGACTCATGTATACCTCTTCTTGAAGTTCACCATTGAGAAAAGCATTTTTTATGTCAAGTTGGTACAATGGCCATCTCCTTGCTGCACTCACTACAATCAAGGTTCTAATTGTTCCCATCTTTGCAACCAGGCTGAAAGTTTCTTCATAATCGATGCCGTGAGTTTGCTTGAATCTTTTGCTACTAGTCTAGCTTTATGCCTTGCTAGAGAACTGTCAGCATTTCTCTTTATTTTAAACACCCATTTATTTGGAACAATCTTCATCCCTTCAGCATTTGGAACTAGCTCCCATGTGTGATTGTCCTTGAGAGCTTTCATCTCTTCTTGCATAGCTTCTTGCCATTCTTTTTGTGTACATGCTTCTTCATATGCATCTGGTTCTTTGTCTTTGACCACCTGTGTCATATATGCAAAATGCTTTGCAATAAAACTATCATAGCTCAGCCTTTCAATTGGATACCTTGCTCTTGAAGATCTCCTTTCATTTCCTTTTGAACATTGCTTCTTCAACCGGTTCAACTTTACCTTCGGTGTGATCACATCTTCATACTCTTCTTCACTTGCATTTGAATCACTATTTTGGGCAGCACTTTCAGCTTTAGATCACTATTTTGGACTCGTTAGCCTCCCCTTCCATGTTGAGCTTTCTCCAAGTGATGTAGAAGCTTCTGGACCTGACATTTGAGTGCTTGTTTGCTGAAATTCTTCTTGGACAGCACCTCCATCATCTTCGCAATCTTCTTCAAGAATCTTCTCTTTCCCTTTGTCTCCAAACCATGGTCTTAGCTCATCAAATACTACATCTCGTGAGACTCGTAGCTCCTTTGTCACCGGATTGTAGCACCTAAATCCCTTTTGCTCCGATGAATATCCAATAAAAATACATTTTCCAGACTTTGCCTCCATCTTTGTCCTTAGTTCTTGAGGGATGTGAACATAACACACACATCCAAAAACTTTGAGATGTGTAAGGTCAGGCTTCTTACCGGAATAAACCTCCTCGGGAGTTAGATTATGCACTCCAGCTATTGTGCGCTTGTTCATCAAATAAACGGCCGTACTAGTTGCTTCCGCCCAATAGTTTAGTGGCATCTTCATCTCGTTGAGCATGCATCTTGCAAATTCTATGATATGTCGATTTTTCCTTTCAGCTATTCCATTTTGTTGAGGTGTGTACCTACATGTAAATTGTCTCTTGATGCCATTTTCATAAAGAAAATCTGAAAATTCTTTGGAGAAATATTCTCCTCCTCCATCGGACCTCAAGGTCTTTATGTAGCGTCCTGTTTCCTTTTCTACCTGTGCTTTAAATCTCTTGAACATGGAGAACACATCTGATTTTTGTTTTATGCAAAATATCCATACTTTTCTTGAATGATCATCAATAAAAGTGACAAAATATCTATTACCAGCCACTAACAGTTGTTGTGATGGTCCCCAAACATCCGTGTGTATCAAGTTAAGGACATTCCTTTCCACATAGTTGCTCTTCTCGAATGGTTGTCGAGTTTGCTTTCCTAGTTGGCATGCTTCACAAAACTCATGTAGTCCAGCATCATTGAATCTTGGAAGACCTCTTACCACTTCATGGTTGCTCATGTCCTTGAGCTTGGGAATGTTGATATGTCCAAACCTTTTGTGCCACAAATCGATTTCAACAATCCTCTTGTTTCCAAACTGAATATACATCACCTTTCCATGTGGTTGTTGAATGTCCAAGGTGAACATCCTACCTTCTTTCCTTCCTTGAGCAATGACCTTGAATCCTTCTTTTGGATTCTTTATAAAGCAGCCTTTTTCATTGAAGATAACATGATATCCTTTCTCTACCATTTGTCCTACTGAAATCAAATTCTTTGCAATAGTAGGAACATGAAGAACATCAGCCAATACCTTTCTATCTCCAAGCTTGATATCTCCAACATGCTCAATTGCGTGTTGAGTTTCATCGCCGATCTCCACACATCCTTTTCCACTTGGAGCTTGTAGCTTTGTGAATAAATCTCCTTGGCATGTCATATGGTTGCTGCAACCTAAATCTATGAACCATTTTTGGTCATCACTTCTTGAGTTGTTGTAGTCATGCTTCATGGCAAGCATGGTTTGCTTGTCTCCTTCACTTGATGTACTCGCATAGTTATTTTGGCTCCTTTGGTTGCCTCCATTCAGCCTTCCATTCCTTTGCCAATAATCATTTGCATAATGTCCTAGTTTACCACAATGATAACATGTTATACCTTTGTGAGGATTGTATGAACCTCGACCTCTTCCTCTATTTCTTCCTCGACCTCTTCCATGTGTGTTGTCATTTGAGTTATCCTTGTTGTCCTCCGCGTTGTGTTGGCTGAAATTTATGTTGTTGTAGCTTCTTCCTCTTCCTCTCAAGCCTCCTCTTGAGTTCCTTCCTCTACCTCTTCCTGCATATAACATTTGACTATGGCTGTCCTTACCTTTGTTGCCTTCTCCTTGTTGAGCAACCTCTTCAGCCACAAGATTTGATATAATCTCATCGAATGTTGGTAGAGGATCTCTATAAAGGATGTTTGTGATGAGGGGCTTCCACTTTTCTTCACTCCTCAAGCCATTGAGGGCTGTTTGGACGATGTCTTCCTCTTCTATCTTGCATCCAACTGATGCTAGCTGATCTTGAAGCTCCTTAATCCTCAATGTATACTCACTAATGCTTTGGTTTGAGCTTTTCTTCATGTTGTTGAGCTCGTTCTTGAGTTGCATCCTCCGAGACCTTGTTGAGGTAGCATACACCTTCTCCAATGCTTCCCAAACTTCCTTGGCTGTTTCTAAGCTTTGCACATGACCAATCATAGTGTTAGAAATAACTTGTGAGATGAGGAACATCATCCTTTGATTCCTCTCTTCCCAATCAGCAAATTGTCTCCGTTGTGCCGGAGTAATGTTGGGATCTTCAAGGTCCACCGGTTGTGGATCGTCTCCACTAACTAGACTCCATAAACCTTTACCTTTAAGGTAATTTATCATTCTATATCTCCAAGATTGATAATTATCTTTGTCTAACTTCTCAACTTGTTGTCCTAAATCAGCCATTGAAAACTTCCAAGATTGAAGTTTACCTCAAGTATATTGTGGTGCTCTTTCTTGACTTCACGAAGCTCCCCCTTGATTTGTAGCTTCTCCTTTGCTTCAGTTCAGTTCCAATGCTTTGCCTCTTCAAATTCCAATGCTCTGATACCAATTGTTGGAGAATTCCTCTCTTACACGCAGTGGAAAGTGTAGAAGACCTTCTCAGGATCAAGACTCTTGCCAACAGCAGAACCTTCAAATGAAAACTGGTACCAACTGTCCACTCAGTTAGGCTAAAAACTGGACTTCACTAAAACCTGAATAACTCAGAGATCATAAAGAATTTCATAAAACTGTTCTAGATAGAGGAAGTACTCGAGATAAGATTTCCAAAGAATGTTTAAACACTAAAATTGGATACATATATTGAGAGATATGACTCTTACAAGTAGACTACCCAAAATGGGTGTGCGGCTGGACATATTCTATGAGAGTAAACTGAACGAAATGACTCAAAACAAATGAAGTAGCTACAAGGGAGCTTCCACGCCTTCTTCCTCTATCCTTGAGTGTCCTCCCTTGCCTCTTTTATAGCCAAGTGACCAAAAACTCTCATGATGAGTTTGAGAGCTCTTCTGCATCATTTCTCCACTACGTTGGACAGCCACTCCTCTTACAGTTCAATTTTTGGATTTGATTCTCTTTTGTCTTACAGTTCAATTTTTGGATTTGATTCTCTTTTGAATGATTCTCTTTTGGTCTTCACTACTTGCTGAAGTAAATGCTTCTATTTTTCATTTTTGTATTTTCCTTCTACTTGAAGAAAATCCTTTTTGCAAAAATATATACGAGCTTACTTCTTTATTTTTAACATTGTAAATACCATTTCATATTTTTGTAACTCCATTTTATTCAAGTCAAGGAGTCTTGGAGCTTGAGGAGTGTCAGAAGTATCATCCTACCAAATTTCATAATTTTTAAAGTCCATTTGAGCCCTCAAATAAGCCTTGGAACCTAATTTTTAACTAGGCCAGACACTACGTCTGGAAAGGGCCAAAACTACTCAAAAAACTATAAAAAGAGCTAGAGAGCTCATTCTTGGGGCTAGCTGGTTAGAGTGTTAGCTTGTTAGAGATTGAAGCTTTTGTAAGAGAGTTCTTGTGCAATTGAAACTTCCCATTGTTCCTCTCTTTGATCTTGCCTTGTGTGCCTGTGTGTGTATGTGTGTGCATGTTAGTGTGCTTCTCACTCACACACTTGTCCCTTCACATGCTCATGGTCTTCATACTAGTCCTCATGTCTCTACAGATTGACAAATAAAGGAGGTGGTGCTTACACTTGAGCTACACCAAATTTTGGCACCGTTTTTGGGGAGAGAGCTTTGAGGATGAGCATTGTGATGGTAAGATTGTAGATTTGTGACATTGGAAGGTAAAAACTAGTCATTTTCTGTTATTCTTTTGATTTTTCTTCTCCATCTTCATCATCATCACCATCTCCATCTTCTTCCATCTTCATCTTCACAGAAACTTTTCGTTTTGCACTACATTTTCCACGTTTTCACCTCATTTTTCATTTCTGGGTGTGCAAGAAGGGGGGAGAGAGAGGCAAGGTGCTTGTGTGTGCAAGTTTCTATCATTTCCATGACCATATGCTCGAGGCGCAGGCCTCGATGCTGAAATTTGAAGTTGTGCCAAAAATCTCAAAAAATCGTGATTTTGTGGTGAAAATCACGATTTTGTGAAAAATTCAAATTTTTTGAAAATCATAATTCTCTTAGTTTTGGAATTTCCCGCCTAAAAGCATTCTCAAAAAGAACATGATTTTGCGGTCATTCTCCAAATTGTGATTCTCAGGTTGTGCTCAAAATTGCAATTCTCTAAGTTTTTCAAAAAACACGATTCTCTGGTGATTCTTAGAATCATGATTTTTTGGCAATTTCCCAAAACACGATTTTCAGTCAAAATCGTGATTTTTAGTTCAAAAACACGATCCTAGGCAAAAACACGATTCTCAGGCAAAATATGATTTTCAAATAAAATTGTGATTTTCTGGTGAAAAAATTATGATTTTCAACAAAAACACGATTCTCACTCAAGATCGCGATTTTCAGGTGAAAAAACAGGATCCTAAGCAAAAAACACGATTCTCAAGCAAAACACAATTTTCACTCAAAATTGTGATTTTCAAGGCAAAAACACGATTTTAACAAAACATGATCCTCGATCAAAATCGTGATTTTTTTGTCATTCTCAAAATCACGATTTTCACAAAACATGATTCTCAGAAAAAAAACACGATCTTGAGGTCATTCTCAAAATTGCGATTTCACGATTCTCTATCAAGATTGCATTTTTCACGATTCTCTGTCATGATCACATTTTTTGGGGATCGCGATTCTGAGTGAAAATCGTGATTTTCAAGTTGTCTCAGGATCACAATTTTCAGTCAAAATCGTGATTTTCTCATAACTTCCTGTTTGCTTGTTTTGACCCCTAGAAGCCTGATTGGACATAACTTTCTCATATGAACTCCGTTTGGAGTGATTTTGAGCTCGTTGGAAAGCTCGTTTTAAGCACTACTACAAAAACATTGATTGGCTATGGTAGAACTAATATGTGGAGTTATAAATATAGCATTTTGAAGTTGACCCTCAAGTGGGACTAAGAAACCAAGGGGACTCCTGTTGGTGCAAATCAATCACCAATTGAAGTTTTGATGAAGGATTGAAGTCAAGGATTGAAGAAAAGATCAATTTATGAAGCATGAAGAAAGTACATGTTCAGAAGATGAAGATTTGTATATATATGTACATTAATTTAGAGTTAGCTCACTTATACCTTTTGTATGGTTATGAGCTTGTACATATTCACCTATATATACAAGGAAAATGTTGGGGCAAGTAAGAGAGAGCATGTGAAGAGAAGAATTAGAAGTCATTAGACACATTAGAAGTGAAGAAGATTTCTCTCTCATCTAGATGTAAAAGTTTTCTGAATAGAAGAAAAGTTGCGCTCGATATTTTTGAGTGTTGTCCTTCTATGCTTGATCATTTCAAAAATCCTTTTGTAGGTATCTAATTCCATAGTTAACGAGTCTATGGTAAAGTTGGAGAGCCTAATTGTAAACATGCTAAGAGAATTATGTGTAGGAACATTTGTATGTGAGGAAGTGTTGGGTGTCTCTTGAAACAGGCGCAATCTTGATGGTCAAAGAATTGATCAGTTCTCAGTGCACAGCGTAACATTTTGCACAAATGAGGAGTCAAAATCTAGGTTGGAAGGTAAAATATTTATGGCTAAAAGAATTTCCTTAAACAGGTTCTCGTTTGGGAGAACCATGTGTTAGAAGTTGCACGTGTCAAAGTCGACTACACTGAAGAACAGTTTCAGACATAGGTGAGCTGTTTGATTCATTTCTCAAGATATACTTAATCTTTTGGAATTATTTAACTTGGAGAAGGTGTGCAAACTATAGGCGACGGGTGTCATACAAAGTTTTAAAAAAAATTTTACAATTTGGTTAGTTAATGAGTGAGTTATGTGTAGAAGACTTTGTGAGTAGTTACTCTCCTCACAGTTTGTTCAAGATTTTGATAATTGAGTATTGATCTTCCAAATTGGGAAAGGTTTTGAGTTATTCTTGATATAGAGGTGCTCTAACATCAAGGATAACTTGTTCTTTTGGAGTCTAACACGCTCCATCAACTCCAAAGGATTTTGAGCAATACAAAGGGGAATTTTGGGACCTGAAGACAAAGCTTATGAACTTGAGATCTGGTAGACACTTAGGCAAGGATAGGGAAAGCATTAGATCTTATGAGGCAAGTTTCAACCATACAGCTAAGTCTTGGGCACAACAACTAAGTGGTTATCCTTACGTACTAAGTTCAGACACAAGTGATTCAAAAATGTCTTTTGGCATGGGGAAACCTACAGGTAGCTCAGGCACTACCTATCTACAAACACCAAAAAGTCCATATAAGACACAATTGGAATATATTTGAATCGATCGATTAGGTGCTGACATCTATGAGGATGGTCTGAGGTGATTAGTGGTCCAACTCAAAAATCCAGATCAACCCTTTGGACATGAACACCCAGTGATCAAGTTCGAAGAGGGTTCATACATTGATAAGAAAGGAACCATGTATGTCGTCACCAACTTACCAGACAGGACATATGAGTTTGGAAACATCATTCGTGAGAATGAGATATGAGACCTAGAGCAAGGAGATGTAAGAAGAGAACCCAAGACTCCTAGAGGTAAGTCAGTTTTGACCAGAGTGATCACTCCATATTGGATCTCTCAAGACAAAAGAAGCATAGAACTATTCTTGAATAGATAAATAGAGGAATCCTTTTGGAGATTCAAGCCAGATCAACCTAGCCCAATAGCCACCATTTACGAGTTCAAGGATACGAAGATACCAGGCAAAGTTGTCTACCTCGATAACACATCCGAGAAAATGTTCTTGATATCAGAGCATGGAAAGCATGCGTACACTTGGCAAGGCAAATTGATTTTTCCTCCGCCAAGATCTAATGTTCCCCATGGCCTCCACAGAGTAGGATCATCCCAGGCTCATGAAACCTAGCGGGAAAGGACTAGAGAGAGACCTGAGGTAAGCTTTACACACAATGTGAGTAGAGACAGATCAAGATTTGAAGGTGAACGACATGAAAGAGAGAAACACCAAGCACATAGGCAGAAAAACGATGAACATGATTTTCCATTGCCTAGACCCCGAGAGTACCCAAGAACCCTTAGACCCTCTCAAGTGGTGAAGACAATGAAAAACTAATTTGATGGGTTAGGATATCCTTATGACCATGTGGCTGAGTTCAAACAAGTGTTAAGAGCTCAACAAGTTGAGGATTTGTTCACCCAGTTTGAAGCATTTGGTTTGACTCTTAAGGGTACTACCTTAGCTTGGTTTCAACCCGTGAATAGTCGTAACTATCAAGATATAGGTCAATTGCTAGATGAATTCGTTGTGGAATTTTCCAAGAGTGGTATCAGACATAACACATCATCCTTGATCCACAGTTTCAAGCAGGCACCTCAAGAAACTGTGCTACTTGCAGGCAGATGGTTCAGAAAGTACTTAGAAAGATGCCCTATGCCAGAGCTACCCACACCGGCCAAACAAGTAGCCTTGTTTTTAGATGGCTTACTAAGCACCAAGTTAAGATCATATGTGTACTTGAAAGATCCTAGATCCATAGAAGAGTGTGTGCGGAATTGTCCAAACTCTATAAGGATTTTGACAATTCTACTAGTCATACCTCTAGAACCTCCACTGAGATAGATGAGATAGTTGAGTAGGTTGCCAAGAAGTTAGGAGTTCAAAATAGAAAAACTCTGAAGGTCACCTCATTGATGCGATGCTACCGCTATGGAGGAGACCACATGGCTAATGTATGCCCAATGCAAAAACAGAACATGAGAGAAATGAATGCTCCATATTGTACTATTGAGAGAAAATACACAAATCACACAGATCAAGATTGTCCCTACAATAGGCAGGCTGTCAGAAAAAATTATCAGCAACCTTACCAACAAGGTAGGTATCAGAACCAACACCAACAGCCATATTATAGGCCACAACAACAATATCAATCTCAATACCAACAGCAATATCAGGCACCATATAGGCCACAACTGGTCCTAGGAAACCAACCACCACCTCCTGCTAATGTAATTCCAATATATGCAGTAGTGGAGGAGAACCCTAATAGAGCATTAGTGCCAGTGACCCCTTTGGTCTCATAAAATGACCCTCATGCTCAAAGTTCTGATTACGCCTATGAAGATAGTCCACAAGCTTATTACAGAGTCACTTGAGCATTGTGAGACTTTTCCATATCAGTATGAGGCACCACCTATGGAACAAAATTGGGAGCCCAAATACTCCAATGTCATGTACACAAATCCTAACCATAGGCCCCAATTGAGACAAATGAGACCACAATGTTGGTGCAATTAAGCCCAACCTACATACTTGATGAATACACATAAGCTTGATATATTGGCATATCACTTGAGAAGCTTCATATGTACAACATCTTGTAACTTTGAGTTTAATTACCCATTGTAAAAGGTCAATAAAACCATAAGGAGTTAGGAAGCATCAATCTCGTATCACTTGGTAGTTGAAGTCAAGAGATAATCAATCCTATACTTTAGGATTACCTTTAGGTGAAGATTGGAATTTGAATTCAAACCCTTGGCTCCAAGAAAAAGCTATAAAACATGAGAAGAAAATCCCGCATGTATCTCGAGGTTCTGAGATCATTTCCATGTACCTTCATTGAGAAGAGGAGCTCACCTCATAGCTCTCTCATTCTACACTCATTGATCCTTATTGCAACTTTTTAAGTTTACATGATTTAGTCAATACAAGTTCATTACTTCCTACTCTCACATCTTTGTCACACTTCATCAGAATAGTGCTTTTGTCTGAGCTGGTTCTCACTCTATATTGCATCATTTTACTTGATTTAAAGCATGATATCTTCAGCATACTATGTATTTTGATCCTACAAAATTTCATGGATACTGGTTCTCGCAATCATTGGATATCATCCAATTAATTCTCACTGGTTTGTGACTCTCAAGGCGCGTAAAAGTCGGGGTAGTTGCTTAACTTGCTAAACATATTTCTCTGCATCTAGTTTATCATTTTAGATGATTCAAATCATGAATGGTAGCTTGCTTAGCTAATGGAAGTTCTCCAAAAGGAATTTTACTAATTACTGTTGTACTCAGAGAATTGAGTAAAATGTTGAGCAGGTGTCTCAACCAAAATAGCACGTTTTGTGCATTGGATCATATGCCTACCTATCTATTTTGATTCTATCATTTGTGCATCATCTTCCAAGCAACATATATGATCATTTATGCTTTTTAGCTAGCTAATGAGGCCTACAACACTCTCTAGCCATCAATTATAGCAAGTGTGAAGCAGGTTTTAGCTACACCAACTCATCTCTTGTGATTATCCACCATCTCCTCCAATAGTGGTATCAGAGCAAGCACAATCAAGATGGAAGATGGTTTTTCATTCTTCATTGACAAATTGGACAGGAACAACTACTCAACATGGTCCCTAAGGATGCAAGCATACCTTCAAGGGAGAAGCGTATATGGATACATCTCATGAGATGAAGACATGCCAATCTTTAGGAGCAAGAATCAACCAACAAGGGAAGAGCAAGAGAGGCTAACCACATGGTGTGCAAAGGATGCCCTTGCGAGGTCATACTTACTAAACTCAATCTCTGATTTCTTGTTACCACATGTTAGAAATTGTAAGACCTCCCAAGAGACTTGGGAAGTGCTTTCATCATACTTCTCCTTCAACACAAGAGCTAGGAAGAATCAATTGTGGATGGAATTCAAAACTCTCAAGAACCAATCAAAGCAAGGAGTGGATGACTATGTAACCAAAATGAAGGATGTTATAGAACAACTTGCATGCATTGGAGAAGAGATAGAGGAAGAGCACATAGTGAGGCAGATCATTAATGGGATTAAAGTTGATGACAAGTGGGAATCTTTCACCACTGCAATGGATCTCTACATGGATATGCAGATATTTGATCTCAACACTTTGATGGGACAACTCTTCACCCATGAAGCAAAGCTCAACAGAAATGGTGACAACTCAAGTGGTAACCAATCTTTTGCCCTTTATACAGATAAGAATAAAGCTAAGGATAAAGGTAAAAGTAAGAAACAATATGAAGAGGCTAGTAGCTCTAGAGCCAATTATGCAGGAAGACGAAGAGGTGCTAGAGGTAGGGGCAAAGGAGGTAAGTAAGATAGGGGGAGACCCTATAATAGTTCACCACGCAACATATGTGGTCTCAACAACCACACTACAAAAGAATGTTACAAAAATACAAGGAACTAAAGGGGAAGAGCCTTCCATAGAGGAAGCTATGGACAAACAAGAGGCAGGTACAACGATGGTGGTGGCAACTACAACCATAACTACAATCAAGGCTACAACAACAACAACTATCAAGGAGGCTTTGGAGGAAGAAGGGACTTCAATAACTACATTGAAGATCAAGAAGATTCTCTGCTCATTATGAACATGACATCCAAGCAAGGTAAAGATGATGAGCATCTCTATTACATTGACTTAGGTTGTTTAAATCATGTGGCAGTGAATGTAGCACTATTGTCTCATCTTGAAGAACCAAAGGGAAAGTATGAGGTATTAAAAAGTGATGACACCAAGCATTCAGTTGAGCAAATTAGAAATGTTAAGACATCTCATGGTAGTATGAACCTTTTGAGCAAAGTTTTGTATGTGCCTACCATAACCAAAAATTTAATTAGTGTTGGGTAGATAGTAGAGAAAGGTCTACAAGTCAGGTTCACCAAGCATGGAGCATATGTGGAAGACCCCCAACAAGGATTCAAAAGGATTGCTAAAGGAGAGAAGTCACGTAGATTGTTTGAAATTGAAGACATAAGGAACATAGCACTATTGAGTTATAGAGACCAAACCCTATCTGAGTTGGAAATATGGCACAAGAGGCTAGGGAACATAGGAGAGAGAATTGAAGTAAATTTGCAGGGATCAAAGTGTGCTTGGCATACCCAATGTGACCAAGCAGCACATGATCTACAAATGTGGAACTTTCCAATTTGGCAAGGCTCATAGGCAACCATTTAACAGGAAAGGATACATCCATGAAGATTATTTGGAGCTTGTACACACTGATGTGTGGAGTCCTAGCAAAGATCCATCCATCTCAGGTTCAAGGTATTATGTCTCTTTTATTGATGATTACAGTAGGTGGATCAATTCTCTATTTTATGAAGCATAAGAATGAGGTGTTTACATGTTTCAAGAAATATTTGGCACTAGTTGAAAACCAAACAAGAAGGAGCTTGAAGAAAATCACGTCTAATGGAGGTGGTGAGTACTTTTCACATGAGTTTGATCTATTTCTACAGGTTATAGGTATAAAGAGGGAAGTAACAACTAGGTATACCCTTGAATTAAATGGAGTGGCAGAGAGAAGAAACAAGTTAATTGTTAAGGCAGCTAGGTCTATGTTAAATGAGAAAAAACTACCTAATTATTTATATGCAGTGGTTGTTTCTACAGCTACCTATTTGGTCAACAGGCTTCCATCCAAGTCATTGGATGGTATTACACCATATGAATCTTGGAATGGCAAGAGACCCTCATTGGATCATTACAGATATTTGGGTGCATTCCCTTTGCACACATCCCATCACAAATCAAAGGGAAACTTGACCCTAAGGCTGAGAAGTGCATATTCATTGGGTATGATCGGAATCAAAAGGGATATAGATTTTATAATCCCACAAAAAAGGCATTCATAGTTAGTAGGGATGTAGTCTTTGATGAGAATAACTCTTGGTTTGAAGATGCTTGTAGGAAAGTCAAATTACCATATGATTTGGAAAATGATTTTCCAACCCTAACTTAAGAAGACCAAGATCAAGCAAAGGACATCAACTCAGAAGATGAGGAACATATTGACTTCAAATCTTGGAAGTCAAGAGGCCAATTCAAATACAAGCAATTAGAGGATCTACTCGAGTCTTCCAATCAATCTTTAAGAAGATAACAAAGAGAAAGTAAGAAGCCCATAAGGTATGGATATGATACATCCTTAGTTACAAAGCACTCTGTATACATCACTAAAGATTCAATGGTAGAGGAGCCTTCTTCACTTGAAGAGGCTAAGAAGAAGAAAGAGTGGATAGAAGCCATGTAGGAGAAAGTTGAAGCATTGCAGGAAAACTACACTTGGGACCTAGTTCCCAAGAAACCAGATATGAAGTTAATTGCAGGGTGTATATATCTATATATATATATACACCCAAACACACGGAGTAGACTATGAAGAGACATTTTCACATGTGGCAAAGATGCCAACAATCAGGGTATTGATAAGTCTTGCTGCATCAAAAAATTAGAATTTATATCAGTTAGATGTCAAGAATGCATTTTGAAATGGTTGGATATCAGAGCAATTGTATATGGCACAACCACTAGGTTTTGAAGATGAAGAAAAAGTAGGATGTATGCAAGCTTAGAAAAGCACTCTATGGTCTCAAGCAAGCTCCTAGAGCTTGGAACCATAGACTTGTTACCTATTTGCAGGATCAAAGCTTTGTAGTAAGCAAGCTAGATTCTTCCTTATTTGTGAAGAAGAATGAATTAGAGATCATCTACTTGTGTGTCTATGTCGATGATATCATTATTACAGGTAATGATTTTGATGGTACCAACTAGGTCAAGGCTCAATTGATGAAGGAATTCAAAATCAATGATCTAGGGTTGTTAACCTATTTCCTTGACTTAGAACTTGTGTATACAGATTCAGGTATATTCATCACACAAAGGAAGTACATACATGATATGTTGGTAAAGTTTAAAATGGAGAACACTAAACATGAAAGTATTCCTATGGAGATCAATCACAAGCTAAGTTCACATGAAGGTGAAATACTTGAAGCCATTACAAGGTATCAACAACTTGTAGGTAGTCTTAATTATGCTACTTTGACAAGAGTAGATATTGCATATGTACAGATTTGATAAGTCAATGAGTGAGTTATGTGCAGTAGACTTTCTGTGAAGCCATCTTCTTCACAGTTTGTTCAAGATTTTGGTAGTTGAGCATTGATCCTCCAAATTGGTGAAGGTTTTAAGTTATTCTTGATATAGAGGTGCTCTAACTTCAAGGATAACTTGTTCTTTTGGAGATTAACACTCTCCATCAGTGGTATTAGAGCAGCAAGCATCAAAATTGAAGAAAGGAGGACCCTGACTACTGCAATTATAAAGAATTCAACATTTGAAGATACAAAAGATGAAATCTTGAAAGCAAAGCTTGAGAAGGAGGTCAGAAGATATCAAGAAGACGACAAGGAACTTCATTTGAAGTAAAGGTACACTTATTCCCTATAAAGGTTGAAGAATTTAATACACAGGTGAAGAAAGGATGGGAGATTCTCTTCAGATAGAGAAAGTGGATAGAGAAAACTATCTTGCATGGTCAATGAGGATGGAAGCTCATCTTATGAGCAAAGACCTAATAGGTTATATCACAGGTGAAGAAGAAAAGCCTCAGTTCAGAGATCCTAGTGTTCCAACTAGGGATGAATTGTCAGAATTGAAGGCTTGGATGAAAAGAGATGCTCAAGCTAGGAGCATTATCTATATGGGAGTTAATGACTACTTGCTACCTCATATTAGAGGTCTTGAAAGTGCAAGTGATATATGGAATGCTTTGGAGGAGCATTTCCAAAACACCACAAAGTCAAGGAAGGCATCCTTCTGGGCAGAATTTACCACATTCAAGAAGAAGGCCTCTCAATCCATCTCAGATTATGTAACAAGGATGAAGGACATTGCAGATGCATTAGGATCAGTTGATGAAGATATTGAGGAGGATAAATTGGTAAGGAAAATCCTCACAGGTTTGAGAGGTGATGACAAATGGAAGCCATTCATTTTGTCTACTGAATTATCACTAGATCATTTTACTCCTGATTTAAATCAGTTGCTAGGACACATGCTAACCTTTGAGCATGATGTCAAAGGTGAAGGTGATAAAAGTGCAAGTCAAGCAATGAATTCAAAGGATAAGAAGAAGAATAGCAAAGGGAAGCAATAAGCAAATCAAGATGAAGGTACAACTAGCCAGGCTAACTTCCTTAGAGGAAGAGGAGGTGGCAAAGGTAGAGGAAGAGGCAGAAGTAATAAAGATGGAGTCAAAGCTTGTTGGGTCTGTAGTAAGACAAATCACTTACCTCATGATTGTTGGCATAATACCCAGAATAATGGTGGATATAATCAGAATTTTAATTCAAGAGGAAGAGGTGGTAGAAGTCAAAGAGGTAATTTCAGAGGTAGAGGTAGTAGAGGCTATTTCGGAAGAAATGCAGGTAGAGGATTCCAAAGCCAACAATACAATAATACCTACTACAATTATGCTTCAGATCAGAAGGAGGATTCAACATTCATAATGAATGCAACTTGTGAAAGACAAAGTGAAGACCAAACAGTTTTCTATATTGACTCAGGGTGTAGTAATCACCTGAGTGGCAACATAGCTTTAATGACTGATTTGGAGAATAAGGTAACTAATCATGTAGTTCAAACAGGTGACAATACAAAGCATAATGTGAAGTCAATTGGATCAGTGAAGTCCAAGGATGGAAGTACTCTCTTGAGTAAGGTTTTGTATGTTCTTCCAATTCCAAAGAATTTGATAAGTGTAGGGAAAATTGTTGAAAAAGGTTATGAAGTAAGGTTCACTAATGAAGGAGTTTTTGTGGAAGACCCTAGCAATGGGTATAAACAAATTTTTTTCAAGAAAGAAAGAAGGAAGGCTCTTCACATTGAAGATTCAAGGTAATGTTGTTCATGCCTTGTTCACTTATGGAGGACATAAGATCTCTGAGTTAGATCTTTGGCACAAAAGGCTTGGACATTTTAATGAAAGAGGTATTAAAGATATGGTTAACAATGGTTCAGTGCTTGGATTGCCTAATGTTGCAGGTCAACATATGACATATAGATGTGAGGCATGTCAATTAGGTAAGGCTCATAAGCAATCTTATTCCAAGCATGGTTTTATGTATTCAGAGAAGCTTGAGTTGGTACACACAGATGTGTGGGGACCATCAAAGGATTTCACTATCAATGGTTCAAGGTATTATGTAATTTATGTTGATGATGCTACCAGATGGATCACTATCTATGTGATCAAAGATAAGTCAGAGGTATTTAATACATTCAAGCATTATCATGTGTATGCAAAAATAATTACAGGTCAAAAGTTAAAGAGACTAAGGTCAGATGGAGGGGGAGAGTATTTCTCTAATGAGTTTAGTGACTACTTGTGCAATGCAGGTATAAAAAGGGAAATTATGCATGTACTCTCCTCAACAAAATAGTGTAGCAGAAAGGAGGAATAGAACTCTTGTTGAGTTTGCAAGATCCATGATATATGAGAAAAATTGCCCAAATTATTTGTGGGATGAGGTTGTAAATACAGCCACATATTTGCTCAATAGATTACCATGTAAAGATTTGCAGGGTATGACACCATATTAGGCATGGTGGGGTAAGATACGTACTCTAGATCATTGCAAAGTATTTGGATGTTTGGCATATGCATATGTGCCATCTCAATTGAGGCACAAATTGGAACCTAAAGCTGAAAAATATGTGTTCATTGGATATGATGATAAGCAGATGGGATATAGGTTGTGGAGTCCATCCACAAAACAGTTCCTTGTGTCAAAGGATGTTACATTTGATGAGCAAGGTACTTGGTATGCAGGTACAATCAATATTTATGCAGGAGATGAAGAAGTTGTGAATCAAAAGAAAGGTAAATCAAAGGTTCAGATATTTGATGAAGAGGAGAACAATGAAGTACAGGTTGAGGTTGAAGAAGTGCCAAGGTTTGATCTAGAATGTGATGAACCAGAAACATCAAGAAGTGGAGAACTCAGAAGGTCATCAAGACACAAATGGCAACCTACAAGGTATAGTTATGACACTTCTTTTTTGGCTACCAAATATTATGCTTATATGTAGGAAAATCTAGTTCTATGGAAAATCTGGCGGGAAAGATGTGCTTTCAACTTCGGTGACTCCCCCAAGGAGTGGTCAATTGAGAAATCGTTGTTCCTCCTTGGCAAAAGGATTGTCAACTGTAAAAAATCCCCCCCCTTTAGGCATCATCAAGTTCTCCTTTTGATCGATAACAAGCTCAAACCCAAGTGGGCCCCACATGAGGGTGATGAGAGGGTAATTAACCTTCTTTGTAATGTCATCTAAGCTCTGTAAAAGCTTCCCCTGCTTTGTGGGATTTGGGGGGTCCCGTGGGCACTAGTCCCCTTCTCTTGTACTTTTCTTTATTTAATTCAAGTCCGGGAGAGTAGGCTTTTGCCGAACTTCCTTTACATTAAAAAAAAAAAAAAAAGATTATGCTTATATGATAAAGGCAGATGAAGACCCTTCTACATATGAAGAGGCAAAAGGTAAGGAAAATTGGGAGAAAGCTATGCATGAAGAGTATGATGCATTAATGGAAAATGAGACATGGGATTTGGTTCCTAAACCAAATAGTCAGAAGATCACTGGATGCAAATGGGTCTACAAGACAAAGAGGTATGCAGATGGAAGTGTGTCGAGGTATAAAGCTAGACTTGTTGTGAAAGGGTTTTCTCAGACATATGGTATAGATTATGATCAGACCTATAGTCCTGTGGCAAAGATGACAACTATCAGGACACTCATAGCCATTGCTGCATGTAAAGGTTGGAAATTATGTCAATTAGATGTGAAGAATGCTTTTCTAAATGGTTATATTTCAGATGATGTTTTCATGGAGCAACCATTAGGATTCAGAGATGAAAGGTATCAAGATCATGTATGTAAGCTCAAGAGAGCTTTGTATGGTTTGAAGCAAGCCCCAAGGGCATTATAGACTTGTGAAGTTCTTGAAGGAACTTGGTTTTAAAGTATCAAAAGCAGATAGTAGCTTGCTTGTCAAAGCAAGTGATGATGGGTTCATTTACATGTGCATATATGTTGATGATATGATTCTTACAGGTACAAATGAGAAAGGCATTCAAAGCCTAAAGAAGCAAATGGAGAAAGAGTTCAAGATTAGTGACTTGGGAGACTTGTCATATTTCTTGGGCATGGAGATCTCATATACTCAACATGGAGTGTATGTAACTCAAGAAATGTATTTGAAAAACTTGTTGATCAAGTTTAAAATGGATGATTGCAGGGTAGCACCTACTCCAATGGAGGTGAATCACAAATTGAGCAGATATGGAGGAGAAGAGTTTAAGGATATGAAGCTATATCAGAGTTTGGTTGGTAGTCTGATCTATGCTACATTAACTAGGCCTGACTTGTCATACGCAGCTGGAGTATTATCTCAATTCATGCATTGTCCTATGAAAGAACATTGGATTGCAAGACAAAGAGTGTTGAGGTACGTTAAGGGTACACTCAAAGAAGGTTTGTATTATGGTTTTACATCAGATACAAACATCAAGATATATAGTGATATAGATTGGGCAGGTAATCCTGATGATAGGAGATCAACTTATGGATACTTGTGTTATGTGGGAGATAAGTTAATTTCATGGTGTTCAAATAAGCAATACATAGTTGCTTTATCATCCATAGAGGTTGAGTACAAAGGTATGGTTGAAGCTGCAAAGGAAGTGATATGGCTTAAGACTCTTATGAAGAGTTTTGACATCATTCACTATTCATGGAGATAACATGAGTTCATTGTATTTAGCTGCTAATCCTTTTTTTCATGCCAGGACTTAACACATTGAGATTCAGTATCATTTTCTAAGAGAGAAGGTGATAGATAAGGAGATTGAAGCTATACATACTTCAACAAAAGACCAGATAGCAGATATGCTAACCAAAAGCTTGGATGGACCAAAGCTACAGAGATTCAAAGACATGTCATGTGTCCCCGTTACAACATTAACATGATTTTAGTGAGAGGTTAGTAGGTCACAAGTGCTCGGTAATCGTGTGTGTAGTTAGGGAATGGATATTCCTAAGAGCTAAATGGAATGATGTGGTGTATGAGTGATGTAGTTAGTAAGTGGGTATGAATTTACAAATGAGGATCGGGGGATTTATTACACGTTTTGGGCTGCCAAACAAACAGAATGGCTGTTGGTCTTGATTTTGTGGAGACTCTGGAGGGCTTGGTGAGAGTATCTGCTTGGAAATGAGGCTTTTTAGGGACCCATTTACAAGTGATTCTACTCGTGCTCATGGGTGAATATGTGTTCATGCATGGTGTATAAGAATGGGTATCAGATGTTAGGGTGAGTGGACCATGTTGTACGGGATGTGGTTTTTGTGTAGCTATTTGAGCCCGCAAGCAAGCCTTAGGCACCCAAATTTGTCTTGATTGTGGGCTAGCCTTCATCGACTTCTTGGGTACCCAGATAGACTTCATTTTCGCAAAAGAATTTCTGAAAGACTTCTTATTAGTATCGTGTCGTTGATTACTAATAAGATTTTCCCGTGTGGTTGGCTTGATCACAACAAGTTGTTCGCCTTTCCGCACCCACACTTGTTTTAGTGGCTGAGACATCTTGCTTCTCACGTTTGTTTGGCCTCCAGCATAGGTAGTCTTCTGTATTTGATCTGCTGTTGGTTGCTGCATCCCTCTGACCTTTGGAAAAGAAGGGATTTCCGTTGTGTCCTTGACTTCTTTATTGAAATCATCATTCCTCTGCATCACATAGTTTTGGACAAGAACAGCATGGTCATCTTCATGTGTACTCCTGGAAGGACTAGGAGTGTGTGCCTTGCCTAATTCCTTGAGTGCTTCACTTTCTAACTCAATTGTAATGCGTTTCTCATTGACCCAAACCTGAAGAAGTCCACTTCTTAGGTTTAAATTGACTGCATGATCATAGATCAAGTCTTGACCCAAGACCAGAGGCTCAGTGAGGTCCTCATCTTGACACACTAGTACTTTCACTGTCATTAAAACATGAATGTGGAGGGGAAGTTCCACCTCGCCCATGCAAGGGGTTTCCACACCTCCTAATCCTATGAGATAGGCTTCTATAGGATTGACATTTAATTTCAACTTTTGACAGTAAGAAAATTTAACAACACTAGTGGCTGCACCTGATTCAATCAAGGCTCGCACAGTTTTTGCACTTATTCCTTGTCCTATCTCTAAGGTCACAAATGGGCGTCGATCGATTATTCTATGGGCACTTGTTCCGGAGACTTCACACATTGCCATATGATCTCCTGGGTCAGCATAGTCATTTGCCCTAGGCTGATCCCTACCCTGTCGTCTCAACTTCATCCTTCTGATGCGTTCTAAAGCTTCTGCTTGAGCTTCTTCTCAAATTTGCTTTTCTTCCTCTTTGTGTTTCTTGGCAGTGTTGAGTCGATTTAGCATCTCTTCAGTCAGAGGTTCCTGATATAACTTGACTTTGCACTCGCTTATGTAGCTAGGTAGAATATCGCCTTCTAATGTGGCTAGGTGTACTGCTCCACTCGTTGAGATCCTATTTATGATCATAGGTCCATAGCCACGCTTCTCTAATTTTTTCGCATGTTGCATCAAAGTACGCCTTCTGCCTTTTCTTAGCTGCATATATTCCTGCTGCAGCTCTTAATCTTGTTTCACCTAATCGTTCAAGGTCAAAAATTCTCGAAGAGAGTTCATGACCCGTCCACTCATGCTCCTGTGCTACTCTCAATGTGGGAATCAAGAAGTCCAAAGGTAGCACCGCATTTTGGCCAAATACCATCTGAAAGGGTGTGGCTTGGAGTACCGTTTTATAGGCAACTCTGTATGCCCAAACAACATGGTGTAGCTGTTTGTCCCAATTAGAGCGTTTATTATTCACCAATTTAGTCAACACATTGCATAGGATCTTATTTGTGCTCTCAACCTGGCCATTAGCTTGTGGGTGATAGGGGGCAGACTTCTTATGTACTACCAAGAATTCTTGGAGAAGATTTTCAATAACTTCATTCAAGAAGTGAGTGCCTCTATCACTTACTAGCTCTATTGGCAGCCCGTATCTTGTGAACACATTCTCAAATAAGAACTTGGCCGTCATTTGAGCATCGTTCTTTGTCGTAGCTTTTACCTCTACCCACTTGGTTAGATAATCAGTGGCAATGATGATATACTCAGCATGGGAAACCTTAGCTGGGGGATTAATAGGACCTACAAAATCTATTCCCCACTTGGAGAATGCACGTCCACCCATCATAGGTTTCAGAGGCATCTCATCTTGGTGTATAGGATACTGAGTTCACTGACAAACATCTCACCTCTTCACATAGGTATGTGCATCCATGTGAAGGGTCGGCCACCAAAGACGCGCAAATAGGATTGCCTTGATCACCCGATCTGGTCCAAAATGTCCTCTTGCTACACCTTGGTGAGCAGTTTCCAAGATCTTAAGATATTCACTCTCATGGACACATAATCTAAGGTAACTGTCTTTACCACGCTTGTATAAATTATCACCAATGAGTGAGTAATCTAGGGCCTCTTGTTCTAGACTTCTTTGTCTGGCTAGTGTCATATCTTGAGGGAATGTTCTCGTCCTCAGGAAGGCTACTAATGGTTCACTCCAATCTGGCACTATGGACACTTGATAAAGAGTGGCGTGCTCCACCGGTGGTCTAGTGCAACAGATTGGGCATTCCTTGCACAACTTATGGACATCTGCTTCCATAGTAGGCCAATGCACTCCGAGTCTCCTTAGTGTTTGTAGGGTTCGTTGCTTTGAGTAATGTTGCTCTAATGCACCTACATGTGCTAATTGCAACCATTTAGCGTACTCATCCTCTTCCACACAACAAGCTAGGATCCCTTGATCTGTGTGCTTGTACATACTTCCTGCCATGATCTGGTATTTTTGGGCTTTTACTATCTCCCTATCTTGAGTGTTTATGACTGGGTGGTTGGGCCCGTATGTCAATACTGGCACTAATGGCTTAGCCCACTGAGGTACAACTTCCAAATTAAACAAGTAAGCATCAGGAAGGTCATCTGACACTCCTTGTGGGGCTTCCCCAGATGTGATTCTTGAGAGGTGGTCCGCTCTCAAGTGAGTCTTCCCTTTCCTCACCACGACCTCAAAGTCATATTCCATTAGCAAGAGAAACCATCTTACTAATCTGCATGTATTGCATGGTTTGTTTACCAAGTACAATAATGCCTGATGATCGGTAAAAAATTTAAACTTATTTGCAAGAAAATAGTGTCTAAACTTTTTAACTGCATATACCATGCCTAATCCTTCTCGTTCGGTGGTGGTATAGTTCCATTTAGCCGCATTCAACTGTCTACTAGCTGTTAGCTAGAAAATTGTTAATGATTATGCACTAACATGTTCTATTTCGGAGATTTTTCATTTGAATGTAGGTGTTTTGCAAGGAGAATTGATGGTTGGTAGTGAGGAAACCCAATTAAATGTAGAGGTGTCTCAAAGCTTGTTGTGCCATGATGTGTCACCTCTATTGGAGGAGGGAAAATGAACCTAATCAACTGATTGTGGGGATGGATGGACTAGGGGACCACCACCTAGGATGTGGTGTTGGGCGGCACAAGTTTTGGATGGGGACGCTCTGGATAAGCCCCGCTTTTTCAATCCGGATTGGAAGAAAAAAAAAAAAGAAAGAAAAAAACTACGGGAGGGGGATTTTTTTTTCTGAATAAGGAGGAGGGTTCGGAGGGTTTTTCTCTCTCTCTCCTTCTTCGTTTTTGGTAGAGACATCGGCTGGAGTTCCTGCTTCGTTTTCTGTACACAAAGAATAGTGTTCTTGGCCTTGCGGTAGAAGAGAAGGGGAAAGTTCTGAAGGGGAGGCATCTTGCAGTTCGTGGGGAGGAGGGCCATCAGAAGGGATCCAGCAACGGAGAAGAAAAGGCGTTCCTACTCAGTCGTTTGCATATGATGTTGTACACTTCGGCATGAGTGAGGACATACATCTTCGCATTTCCTCATCTTCGTGAAGCGTTCTCTTGCATGTGTCATACATGTCCTCCCACCGCAGAAAAGAGGAGAATCGAGGATGGGCGGAAAACAAAAGGAGAGGCCTTCGACATGGATTTTCATATGGGGAGATGAGCCGTTATTCAGAAACAGGAATCATCTCGTGTTACAGGAGAAGGATGACTATCTGAAGTGGAATTTCATTCTCGCTTGACTTCTGGTAGAAATAGAGTCCATGCGGCAATTTTTTTTGGAACAAGTTAAGAGGGAGATAAGAGCGATTGGAAAGAAAAGGATTGACAGCGAGTTTCATCATTTGCATCGTTCTGTTTTCGACAAATCTCTAACAGAATGAAGTGACCATGGGAATCATAATGTAAGTTCTTAATCTTTCATACATTATCCTCGTACTATAATAAGTTCACACTGTCATGCACTAACCTCGAGGCTATTTTAGATGCATATATATATACTTGTAAGTAAATGTGCATTTTGTGTGCTGTTTTACAGATAATCTATGCATTTTACACTTCGATTCGTGACTTTACAAAGTTTCTCAAACCTTTGTTCTCTATGGAAATTGAAATAATGCTTGTTATCACGTTCCTTTCCATGCCTGAACTCAAATTTAAAGTTTAATACTTGTCTTCATTGTCATAATGCGCCAACGATCCCACTATGTGAGCACCTTCATTTGTTTTGAATCTTTGGGTACGACAAAGAATCTGTTGTATGGGAATTTAAAAACAACAATCAGAATGATTCTTCCTTTTTGTGCAATGTTTTTGGTTATTGATTAGAGAGTACTTCGAATGGTTATCTTGGATGAATAGAAATGACCTGTTTGAATGGGAGTGTAGATATTTAATGAAAAGTTCACAGGTTTCATTACCTGAGAGTTATGGATTGTGCGTTTGAGTTATCTCAGAGGAAGTTTGTTGTTTTTGTCTCTTTAAATAATATCCAAGGACAGCGTTCACTTCTGTACATGTACGATGATCGGGCTAATGGACAGAATATGGATGTGAATAAGCTTTGTTATAGAGAAAAAGGCAGCTGTCATTTTGAAGCACGAGCTATCGCCTTATCGCGTGCATAAGAACAGATTGAATCTGAGTCATCGATTACCATTGTGGAGTTGTTTCATTAATTTTTGTGGTCATTGTTGGGAAACCTGAGAATAGGTTGACTTCAGTATGTGTGAAGCTCAGCACGTATGCAGAGTTTCTATAGGGAATGCATCTAATTAAAAGTGAACAAAATTGTGCGCTGCAGAGGTAATGCTTTCATACTGAAACCTTATTAAGGCAAGGAACAAGGAATTGTTAGCTCAATGAAATCCCAGCCCAGGACCCCTAAGAAATAAAATTCTGTGTTTTTTTCGTTATTCAAACGAAAAAGGGTTCATCTTTGAAATAGGGAGCATTAGCCTGAAACTCCAGAGGTTGAATAAGTGTTTCTTTTTCCAAACAAATTAGTCTGACCGCGAATGATGCTCTATGTTAAATTTCTTTCTTATCATAAGCTTGAGGGTTGTAATCGTGAACGAGCAATACTTTAAGGCGTACGTGAATGCAAATCCTTTATACGCGGAGAGGGTCACATGAGACAATGGTAAGATCTTGATTATATGTGAACTTGTATGTTGATGGTAATTTTTTTACCGCCTCAAGATAACGAATAAACTACATGAAGTATTGAACACTCGATATTGAGAGCCATATATAAATGTGTTATTTCGAAGAGTGAACTATCTTGAATTCAGTATTTCATAGAGAGTTAGAATATCCAACATCTCTAGCTTGTGGAGGCAAGTTAGTTTGTGCCAATTGAACTTATGTATGCCATTTCACCATGGTTTCTTGTGTGCACTTCTAGTTGCCGTAGAACTGAAAAACAAGTGTGCCATCTTTAAGTTGCTATTCTTGACAAAGTACATAAAGCTAAAGAAAAGTATCGAGTGCAAGTCAACAATCTAAGTCAGGCCTTTGACTTGATTAGAACTTCCTTTCTCCTTCTTTGTCATGAAACCCCGCGATATACTTCGTGAAGCTGACGTGAAGGGAGGGGGGTTGAATGAAGAAAGGGAGGGAATTGCGGGTGTGCGTGCATATGTGCAAAAAGGAAAAGAAAAGAACCAAAGGAAAAGCGAGTGAAAGTGGGTATATACATATGTGATATTCGAGAGCAATTATGGACTCAGAGTAAAAGAAAGTGGCATAGCACAAGCTAATTTAACAAAACATAGGTGTGTGTAAGACACTTTCCCTCGGGGTGAGAGAGCCAATCCTTTTGGTGCGTCTACCGGGAAGCATATGAACTAGTACATATACAAAGGAAGAATTCCTCGAGGGATAATTATGGGCTCCAGGTAATCCAATTGGACCGATTCCGAGGGGTTTGAACAAAATAAAGTCTTGTATAATCACTTTTTCCTTGGGCATTAGAACTAAACATTTTGGTGCGTTTGCCGGGAATAGCTTGGCACGTCTCTATAAGAGAGTGCCATAGATTCGCCTAGTGCCACATGTTGGCCGAGCTTGCGGACCCAAGATCTAGTACATGAGCGAGGGGAGCTCATCCTCAGGAGCAACACAGACTCAAAGAGAGGAACGCGCTCAGAGAAGAGCCCTTGAAAGAGAAAGGAGAAGGTGGGAACCACCAGGTGAGTGGACCTCGACTGGCTCGAAGAAATCTGCCAAAAACGTGTACTCCCGTAGGAGAGTCGCGAATCAAGTGCGAAAGTTTGAAGGAGGGATCGTGAGGCCACGTGTGCTAAATTTCTGGGATCGAAGTGATATTGACATCACACCTCTCTTTGAAATGGCTCAGCGGATTTCGGTTCACTTGGGGGATTTCACCAAGTTCTCAGGTGCTTGGGACGAAGATCCAGTTAGTTTTATCTAATTGTTTGAGGTTATGTGTGCGGCCAATGAGGTAGTAGACCAGGCTCAAAGGTTGAGGATCTTTCCGGCTACTCTTCGTGATGAGGCAGCCAACTGGTATGGGAATTTGACACCTCAAGAGTGTGGAACTTATCAGATGCTCAAGGAAGCCTTCTTGGCAAAGTTTCGACGACAAGGCTTCCAAGATAGATTGGCCCAACAGATGGATTACTTGCGACAAGGAGTCAATGAGAGCATCGATAACTACATTCAGAGAATGGAAACGTTGGTAAGAAAGATGGGCGCGAATGCCCCGAACGATGAGACATTGAAAAGAAGATTCATTTCGGGATTGAGAGATCCTATGGCACAACAGCATATCAGTTTGACAAGACCTGCAACTTTAATGGATGATAAGGAACAAGCAAGGCTTTGGGAGGAAGTACAATTATGCCAACAAAGGAAGATGGAACTCTTATACAAGCCAATGGGAGGCCCAGGAAACATACCGATGAAAGATCCTGGCCAAGGAAGTCCCGCATTGACGACCCCAGCTTTTGTAGCTGCCACTAGCACGCTAGGCGAGGTCAAGCCCGTGCTAACTGAAGAACGAATATTGGAGTTGGTCACACAAGCTATAAAAGCTGCCACAATGACTCAGGAAACATACACAGTAAAACCAGAAGTCACGATGAACCCGAATCAAGTGTTTAGATCGAACACATGGTGCGGAAAGTGCCATGGTTACGGCCATTTGGCTTCAAAATGCCCTACAGTCTCGAGAGCATTCACAGAGAGATCACCACCTAGGATGCGTTGTACTTTTTGTGGAAGAACAAATCACACGGAGGACCGATGTTACAACAAGAGAGCCTATGAAGAGAGAACCATGAAATCGGGAGATACAAGAGAAAGACCTTACACGGGATTGCCCGCTCAAAGTGTCCCACCTACATCTCGTTGGGAAAACAGACCGACTTATGGATATGGTGCTCAGGGTCAGGGAGGAGACTATCCGAGAGGAGTTGCACGTGATCAAAGGAGAGATGGTCCAATCCAGTGCTGGAGATGTCATGGCTTTGGCCATACTCAATCTAGATGTCCAAACAAAAAGAAACCAATTGATTATACCCCACTATGTAGGTATTGTAGTGGAGAGGGCCACTTTGATGAAGATTGTCCAAAACAAAGAGCTGCCGCCGGCAAGGAAAAAGGACCAGTAGGGTCCTCGAATTATGTTGATACTCAGATGCATTCCACATCAAGAGCTCAAAAGCACGTTCCTACGATCGGAGTAGTGTTCAAGACACCGAACCCTCAAGAAGGTTCTAGCTCGTCAATGCACTTTGTGGATGCTTACGAGGCCAAGAAACCACATAAAGAGCCAATTGTGGCAGTAGTCACAAGAACTCAAGAGTATTTGAAGAAAAATCCAGAAGGTGAAAACGAAAAAGCAAGCCAAGAGAAGATAGCTGAACATGGAGAGGTAGAAAACCAAGTTGGAGGATTTGCTGAGCAGCAAGAGTTTGAGGATGGGGAAGAGATAAAGATTCTTCCACCAATGACCAAGGAGTTTGTGCCGGGCATAGCACCATTCCCTGAAAGATTGAAGGCTCCTAAGAGTAGGAAGGAAAGACAAAGTTTGGAGGAAGTGGACATTGTAAAGTTGCTCGCGGACACGGAAGTCACGCTAGACATTGGCACATTGCTAAAATGTTCACCTGCTTATAGGAAACAATTCTACAACGAATATATTCAGAAGCCGAGGAAAGCTCAAGATAAAAAGAGACAAGATAAAGATGTCCAAGGGATCATTCAAAGTATTACGACGCAAATTGATTCGAATGCTCCAGCTGTGACAGTCGAGATTAAAGGGTATGCAGTCCCCGGTGCTCAGTTAGATAGTGGAGCCGCAGTCAACCTTATGACTGAGTTCATGATGAAAGCTTTGGGCCTCAACCACATGGAAGAAACGCCGATGTCCTTGAGAACACTTGGACGGCCATGGCTGGTGCAAGCTGAATGTGTGCACGATTGGCGCACAGGATTTATCACAATTGGACCAAAGGCTGATCGAATACAACTTCAAGTGTCTCCAAACTTGACCGGCAAGAGATCGACAACAGCTGAGGAAAGGGAGCAGAAAGCAAAGGAAAAAGTTAGACAAGAAATGGCGCGCGTAAGATTTGCCCTGCGCACGGAGACTTCCAAGGACCTTTTACAGGATGGATTTAATCTGCAATTGGCCAACCTCCAACATGCGAAAGTGGGCGAGTACATAGATCCTCTATGTTACAAGGATGATTCAGACCAGGAGTTGCTGGGATGGTTGACACATACAAGTGAATTTGAGTGCTACATGTTGAGTATAGACGCAAAGGAAAATAAAGCTACTCAATCCCTGGAGAAGGGAACTTCAAAAGAAGAGTTGAAACTGGAGCTAGCTCCGACAATGGAAGTGCAACAGTTGAGAGAAAGGGTTAGAATGCTAGAAGAAGAGCTTCTAAGGAGAAGTCGACAATCAGACAGAGAAGCGGAAAGTAGAACTGAAGTGCGGGAAGCCATTGCAAAAGCCGAACTTAAGAAATTGTGTGCGGTTGAAAAAGAACAAAACAATGATTTACTGGCCAACCATGCACGCGTGATTGGAGAGCACGTTCCAATCACAGTGTCATCAAGGAGTAAAGAATATTCGCGAGAAACTCAGGTGGAAAAATGGGAAGTTTTTCCAGAAAATTTCTTGAGCGTGGGGTCAGAGCTACCAGATGGAGTACGAGATTGTATTAAGTTGGCACTCAAAAATTTCAGCAAGGCCTTTGCATGGTCATACAGTGATCTGAGAGGAATTGATCCCCGAATCTGCCAACATTATATAGATTTGGAAGAAGGCACCCGACCAATATGTCAATGACTTAGGCGGACAAATCCAGTCTATTCGGAATTGATCAAGCTAGAATTGACTAAGTTATTGGAGGTAGGATTTATATATCCCATCGCATCCAGCGAGTGGGTATCACCAATTGTAGTTGTTCCGAAGAAAAATAAGAAAATCCGTATTTGCATAGATTCTCGAAAGTTGAACGAGCGCACAAAAAAGGATCACTTCCCTTTGCCATTCACTGATCAAATCTTGGACAAAGTGGCTGGCCATAAATTGTACTCATTTTTGGATGGTTTCAGTGGGTATAACCAGATCCAAATCCATGAAGAGGATCAATCAAAAACTACTTTCACCACAGAATGGGGTACGTATGCATATCGTGTGATGCCATTTGGATTATGCAATGCACCGGCCACATTCCGGAGGGCAATGATAGCTGCATATCAAGACTATTTGCAGGATTGGATGGAGATATTCCTCGATGACTTTGCGATCAGAGGCAACGATGAAAACATGATGGAGAGGATTGAAGCTATTTTAAAAAGAAGCATTGAAAAGGGCATCGCATTAAATCCTGAAAAGTGCACATTTGGAGTATGAAGAGGATTGCTTTTGGGACATGTTATTTCTGAAAAAGGGATCGCGGTTGACGAGGATAAAGTAGAAAAAATTGGAAAACTTCCACCTCCTCAAAACTTGCGGCAACTCAGAGGATTCTTGGGGCATGCTAATTATTATCGACGATTTATATTAAATTTTGCATCAATAGAAGCACCACTGACGAATCTTTTGAGGAAAGACCAACAATACCAATGGACTGGAGAGTGTCAAGTCGCATTCGAATTGATCAAAAATAAATTGATAAATGCGCCAATTTTAGTAGCACCTGATTGGACGAAAGAATTTCATGTGCACACAGATGCTTCTCATACTGCGGTTGGAGCAGTGCTATGCCAATCTGATGAAAAGAAATTGGACCACCCTATTTATTACGCAAGTCGAAACTTGAATAGCACGGAAAGAAACTACACAACTACAGAAAAGGAATGTCTTTTTGCACATGGAGCATATTTTATGAATCGATATGGGTCACTGGAAATTTTTAGTACACAAGAAATGGAGAAGTCACATTACAGGGCTAGAGGTGTTTACTTTAAAAACACTCATCATGGGGGTGGTCTACTCCAATCAAACTATTTAGAAGAAATGTTCAATTGGTTTTTTCGTGCGACATTTGCTAGAAAATATGTAATGGAAAAGGCATGTGAGTCACAAATAGCAAATATTACATGAAAGCTACAACATGATATTGCAAGAGAGAAGTGGATGTCATCGTCAGGACCCGTACATCATGCCCAATGGAATACACAAAGAGTCCGCGAGGGTTCTGCTTGGAAATAGTTTCCAAACTCTTACAATGCATTATTCTTTTCAAGGTTTTTATAACCCCTTTCACTTCAAATAAAATTCTACTGTTTTTGTGAAATACTTTTAATGTCTTAAAACTAATTTTTATCCATTTAAATGTGAATAGGACAATTCTTAAGTGAAAGCCTATAAATAGAGGTGTCCTTCCTCATTTTACCACTTTACAACCTAAGAGAATGGCACGCACAAAGCAGACTGCTAGGAAGGATCATGTCGTCTACCCTAGCCATGTGCAAGGTACTCAGCGCCCAACATGGATGACACCCCACAAGAAGCGTCGAACCACAAGCCACTCTTCAAGACGAAACTCGGGTGCAGGGACACAATCCGATAGCATTGCATCACGGGGGGATGAAGCTTCACCAGAGAGAGATGTATCCCAAGAAATAAATTATTCCCCTTCCGCATCTGATGAGGAGCCCCCAATCAAGACACCAATCAAGGCAAGGCCCAAACAACGAGGACATAGACGAGTTGTGATTGAGACATCAAATTTATCGAGTTCCTCAGATGAAGAAAGTATAAATGAGCCACCATGGAACAACGATGATACCCCCGTGAACCATTGAGTAACACAAGGAGGCAAGACACTCCCCCTAGGACAAGGACAAAGACCAACCGATGAAGAAAGAGAGCAAGGTCGAGTAGAGGAAGTAAATGATGAGGCAGGACCATCTAGGCGTCCTCCAAGAAGAAAGAAGAACTATCAACCACGTCGTAGACCACAATGACCATAACCCAACATCCCCCCAAATGCAAGAGCACCACAAAGGCGCAGAAAGCAAACCAGAGCCTTTGCGGAGATTCGACACTATCAAAAGTCTATGGAGCTTCTTATTCCACGAAGGTCATTTGCAAGAGTTGTGAAGGAAGAGATCCAACGCTATTGCACTGGACTTTGTATCCAAGGGATAGCCATTGAAGCTCTCCAAGAAGCTGCAGAGGCGTATCTTATATCAATGTTGGAGGACTCTAACCTATGTGCCATCCATGCAAAGAGAGTGACAATACAACCTAAAGATTTGCAGCTAGCTAGGAGAATTAGAGGGAATAACCATTAACCATAATTTGTACTCCCTTTTTTGGAGAACCTTTTGTATATCCCATATGATGAATATTTTGTAAATCCCAAATGATGAATATAATCTTTGTCTTCTCATATTTGCTCTCCCAAGTGTTTATCTCTTAGTGTACATGTTTTGAAGTTTATTTCTCCTATGTTTGTAGGTGTGTTTTTCCAGTACCTCTTTGAAGTGTTTTTCATAGTTGTATCATTCTTTTTTCTGTACTTGTTGTAAGTGTTAATGCTATTTAATGCATTTCATGGCCAAGAAATGCCAAAAAAAGGCCTGCCACAGAAACGCGGGGATGGGCCCTGCAAAAGTTTTGCAAGGCCTATCCCCGCGTTTCTGTGGCAGGCCTTTTTTTGGCATTTCCAAGCCATAAAAACACATGCCATGCACATTGGGGCATATGATTGGCCTTGGCTAGAGTGCACTGCATGCTAACCCCCTAACCAATAGCTAAGCAATGTTTATGAACATACATGTACTTATTTACTGCTGCATGCTTATGTGCACCTAGAGGAGTCTTAACTTTCTCTAATTATTGCACATAAGAAGAGTGTTCCACATTTCCCCAAGTGAAGTGCTGATTGAGGGAGATAGACTTGCAATACAGGTAACCTAGTACATAGGATGGCCTAGGAATGCAAAAAAAAGGCCTGCCACAGAAACGCGGGGATGGGCCCTGCAAAATTTTGCAGGGCCCATCCCCGCGTTTCTGTGGCAGGCCTTTTTTTTGCATTCCTAAGCCATTGCATGCATTTTGGCAACACAAATTACAAGAAATAATGGAAAAAGACTGATTAAACTGTGCAAAAGTTATGAGATTGTCAAAACCATAAAGATATAATAGATTCAATGCACATGGAAATTGGAAAAACAAAACATTGGTATTATAAATTTTTTACAATTGGCTCTTGGCCTTGAGCCTCTCCACTACATTCTTTCTTCTCTGAAAAGATAGAGGCAATTGGTAAGTCAAAACTGATTGGGATATTAATTGAGGGTCTGTCAATCCAGACCCAAAGCTATTCCTATTTGACCTAATATTTTTCCTCTAAAGTTAACTCCTAGGGTAGTAAGGGCAAGGGACTTCCTAACTAGAAATATACAATTGGTCCCTTGCATTATTGTAGATAGGCACAAAACTTTACTCAAGGCCTTCATACACCAAGTCATGAAGTGTCCTTGAGGGGAAAAGTCCTTGTGGATTATTACAAAATCTTCCTTTGGCAATTTTCCAATGTATTGTGCCAAGGAAGAGCCATGGCCCCTAGAAACACGGTCACCACCACTCCTTGCTGCAAATTTATCCACTTCAATTGTTTCCTGCACATAGACAATCATAAAATTAAATAGATACATCTTGTATGAATATGAGACAACCATAAATGTCAGTAGAGACTTACATCTTGAAGCCTCTCTTCATCCTCTCCTCTTCCCATTGCATCTAGTGGAATTGATGAATGGGCCATGCCACTTTGCTCCACAACAGGGGATGTTGGAATCTTCTTCTCCAAAATTCTTTCCCTTGTTGTGGCTAGATCTTCTTCAGTGGCATCTTGGTTGGCATGGCTCAAAATCTCTTCACACACAAATGCAATGGTGTCCGCAACTGAATCACCAAGTGGAATTGTTGCCTTTTTGATAATGTCAGAAGTGTTGTCCATGGGAACATCCGAGGTTGAGCAAAAAATACTAAGGTATTCATTGAGGCATAGACCGAATGCCTTCTCAATATCGTGCAGGAACAAAAATTCCTCTCCATCGACAAGTACAACTGAAAACATTTCCATCTCTACCTCTAGTAGAGTGGGTTCCACGGGGTCTAAGTTGGAGGGTGGACTCTTCTGTGTACTGGCTTCCTTTAATTTGTCCGCTACTCCTTGAGGAAATTCTCTGGATATTTTTTGACTCTCTTCTAATAAGTTGAGAGCTTCTGTTTGGGGTTCCTTCTTGTCATCTACAAAACCCCCCAAAAACAAGATGGGGTAGGTCCATGGGTGAAGGTTCGGTCTCCTCATTGACAAAAAAGATTGTTGTTGCTATGTAGGAAAGATATTTTCTTCCCATTTTCCTTTTCTTATTTAATTGTTTAATTAAGGGCACTGTGTCATCTAACAGGTGCCCTGAAGCCTCAGCAATAGCCATGAAATGCTTTAAGTGCTTTGCAAATGCCTCATCTCCTTTATGAATGTAAAAAAGCAGGTCACAGGGGACCCATTTACACTCATATGCTGGAATATCTATGGCATATCTTAATATATAGAATTCCATAAAATCTGTGATCTCATCGATCACATCGGAATTCATGGCTATTGTCCCTTCAAGATTAGGGACTCTACAAACTAGGTCATACAAATCCGTACGACCATTGTAGTCTGTAGTATCCAAAAACTCCATGAATAGATCTCGAGGAGATTTCATGGGAGTGGAAGTGCTAGCAGCCATTGCTTGCGCGCGAGATTTCTAGAGGCTTGTAGTTTGTGCTTTCTAGCTCTTTGAGAGTGCAAATGTGAGAAATGAGCACATAAAACCATTTTTATAGCAGTTTCAAGTTTTTAAATTGATTGGGCCCACTTTTAAAAGTATAGAATAAAGAAGTGCAATTTCAAAAAATGAGTTTCTGATGACAAAATAATGCACAAAAAAAACATGAGCAACCACATTTCAAAGTAGTGAACAAAATTTTTGACATTCCAAAAGTTTTGAAATTATCATTGCAGAGAATAAGGTATATACAATATCTAACATGAATCAATTGTCCTACTTTTTACAAGGTTCTTGAAAGTGCAAAAACCATGAGATACAATGACTAGGGCCCAAGAAGTGACATTATCAGGTTGCAAAAGAACTATGACAATGAGAGCTCTGTTCCATCTTTCCTTCAATCTACAGGGACTTTCATTTTGTATTCCATTCTTCTGCCCACCTGTAATCAATTTGCAAGAAATTGAAGTCATTAAATTAAAATAAACAATAACCAAAAGATTACTTTAACAAAAACATGAACATTTCTCACCTTATGTCCTTGAATTTTGAAGATGGATTGAGTTAGTCCTTCAAACCCCATAATCATCAAGTGTTCTCTCAGATTAGCCAAGGTCCAATGATTATTCACTAAAATAGTTTCTGTTTCATTATTGGGCAATCTAAGCTTTATTTCAAATGAATGCAAAGATCCCTCTGAACTTTGAAATGGTATCCATTTGCCAAGTTTGCACATCCAACGATCATAGTAGAATCTGATGTATAATGAAGTATGTTGTTTCAAATATCAAAATGCTATACCTGTTCCACCTATTTTACAGAGATATTTATCACCTTTTGCAATTCCTTCCATCAAACCAAAATTTTCACCAAGAAGACTTTCGACTTGCTCATATGTGATATCTTTACACATGAACATGGTGGAAGTCACTTGGAATGAGAATCCTTGGAATAAATATATAAAACAATGAATGGGAAAAGACCAGTGAAAACCTACAGACCTAGACACTTTTGTGAATTTCAAAGAGTTATGTATATCCATTACCATCTTTTGCTTCAAAGATGATACAGACCATATATCAGGTTTTGGCCACTCCAAGCTAAGAAGAGAATGTACTTCAATTCTCTCTAACCTTCCAAAACCATTCATTGTAGAGGGTACAACATATCTATGTGTGTAAAAGAAAACTCTATCATGGTAAAGTTGAGTAGGAGATATATTTGGAAAGACTAGTGCACCAACATCTGCATGCAATGCCTGGAAAGTACCTGTAAGACTATGAAGTGGTTGCTCTTCCACCAAAGTAGAAGGAAATATATCTGAAACAAACAAAAACATATCTAAATAGTTCAGAAATATATCTGACACAAGAAAACATAAAATATTGTAGAGTAATACTTACAGTTCACAGGATATCTCATACTACTAGAGTTTTCAAGTTTCATAGTTGCCATTGTAAAAACATGTTGTACAATAGCAACCATCCCATTGTCTCTATGCTTCTTGAAGCCAAGTAACTTTCCCTTCCAATGAAGATCTAAGTTTCCACGATCTCTAACTCGATGAGGCCCAACTCTAGAGGGTTGCATGTACACCCATGCACCTTTGGAGTACTCATGTGATAGCCACTGTCCATCTGTGGCTTTGATATTGTGACATCTTAATGTGAGAATTTCATCTTTTGGTCGCCTA
Source organism: Ceratopteris richardii (assembly GCA_020310875.1). NCBI lineage: Eukaryota > Viridiplantae > Streptophyta > Polypodiopsida > Polypodiales > Pteridaceae > Ceratopteris > Ceratopteris richardii. Next base: position 153,085,360 of record CM035436.1, on the reverse strand, counting down.
GAAGCTTTAGATGTTGCCATTGAAGCTAAAGGTCTTCAAGCTACAACAATAATTCGAGATAGGAGATGCAGGTAGGGTGGAGTGTAGAAACACGAGCTTCAATGGCGTGCTACAGAGTGAAAGTAGTGGGAAAAGATGACTTTTTGGGACCTGGGTATGAAAATGTGAGGTTTAGCAGGGAAATAACTCTTTTTTGAGTGTTTTTGAAAAAACTCATTTTTTTCAGCTCAAAACATGCACAGATTTTGAATTTGGGGTCAAAAAGAGTACTTTTGACCCTAAAAAGTAATGGGGGGTCCATTTTCAGGTGTTATGATGAGTTTTTTAACTTTTTAGAAATTTTGAATTTTTGGGCCCAACTGAGTTACGAGATTCATTCTCTCTCTAGAGGTAGCTCATTAGATAAGGGAGAAATATGTCCCCTCTCCACCCTTCAGCCTAGTATTTTATAGGGCATAGACTGTGGCCACCACCCTCTTCTGATTGGTCCATCACTAATCACTCCTTAATCTAAAAGGCCCATTCGGGGTTCATTTTTTCCCCTAATGGGCAGCCCGTGCATCTTCCTTATCCTGTACTAACTGTGTTAAGTGGACAATCTCAGCATCAGTAGCACTTAATAAGTCATCTTTAACCTGAATCTCAGCTAATGCAGCATCTCTTTGACTAAGTAATGATTCCTGTTCAACAAGTCTAGATTGAAGATGTTGAATCTGCAGGTGCAGAGCATGATTTTCTACTTTTACTGCATTGATTTCTTCCTGTAATGGAGTAATATCTGCTTCAAGGGTATCAACCTTATGCTTGAGGTCCTGACGAATATTTTTTGTAATCAATCTGAGTTGCACTAGAAGTTGTTGGGAAAACTGGATGAGCATACGGCCCATTGATTCTAATTGGATAAACATGGGGATTGGAGGAATGTGCTGGGATGAAGAGGCGGATAAAAGGTGATGCGAAGATGGGGGAGAGTAATTCGGTGAAGAGGATGAAGCGGCAGGCTCTTCAATAGGCTTCACAGGTATAATGGGGTCGACCGGAGGTATGGGTGGAGGAGTGGGTTGCAGAGTGTTGGCGACCAGCAATGTTTCGGTATGTTGCTGCTTAGTCACTTCAAGTTGGGCAATTGCAGACTCTACTACTGTAATCAACTCTGCCAAAACTTCTGCAACAATAACTTTCGTATCTTCTTGCATCTCTTGTTTGGATTGCTACTGAGATTCTTCCTTATAAGATTTGTCTTCAGAATCAACAGTAACACTCTGATCCTGTTGCTGGTTTGGAGATGACTGAGCTGATGAATCATGGTACATGGAGGTGGCTGTATCGTGGAAAGTTTCTTCTTCATTGTTGTCTGCTTTATTTCCAACTGCAGAACCCTGTACTTGACTATCAAAAGAGCTTATCCGGATTCGTTTTCGGTAGAGGAGCTGGAAGAGTTCTTCGTCATCTTCTTCATCGTCTTATTGTATCTCAGTAGATTCCTCATGATATAAAATTGGACCTCTGGGTGGTGGTTGTGCTGCTTGGAGGGCCGAAAACAGAAAAGTGAGTATGTGCGGAAGGGAACGCGGCAGATCGCCTTTGTTCACCTACTTAATGATCGCAACGCATTCATGGTGAATGCGCTGGAAATAATAAGATGCAAAATTCATAGGCTCTCTAGTAGCCATATCAATTAACGAGTAGAATGGGCGAGATATCCCATAAGTGCATTTTTGTAAGTTTAGGATGGCTACTAGAAATTGCAAAGCTGTTCTTTCAGGTTCAGGGCGACAGAGTATGGCATACTCATTTGAAGAGTGTTTGGGAAACAACTGATTCATCGTAGCGATTGGTAGGTTGGTCCATTCTCTCGTCCTTGTGGAGAAAGTCGGAAAGCGGCAGCAAATGACTGCATGGTGATTACGACAGGAGAGGGGAAACACGTAATAGGCCAACTCTGCTTGGTAGCAGGTGTGGCGGCAATAGCAGCAATTATCTGAGCATAGAATGGATGGCACTCCACTGAATGCCAGGGCAATTCAGCGAAGTTGCACAAACCTCGGACACGCAAGAATTCACTCACGTCTGGAGGAATTCCATCACAGAAGGTAGCAAAGTTTGCTAGAGCTTCCATGATCGCACACAAAAAGCACGAATACACAGGGCTTACAGAGAGCACAAAGCACACAAAACACAGACACAATAGCGACTAACAGCGAAAAGCAAAAGATTAAGTAGATACTTGGTAACGGGAGGCGATAAAAAATGCTAATCATCACACGATGTTGAGATGATAACCTTCATAACTATGGTGTGCATGCATGATCAGAAGCAATAACAAAAGGCGGCTATTATTCATGCTAATGTAGCAAAACGAGGAGTTTATGGTTTTATTCAATTAACATGCAAAAATGAAAAGAAAATAAAAGAAAAAAAAAATACGCGGGCAACCATAGAACACTTCAGTGCGAATCAGGTGCTTGATGATACGGCCGCAACTTTGAACCATTTATCACTTTTGGAAGAGGAATATCGGAGTAGTCAATCGAAAAGTAGTTGGGCCCACTTGTTCACTAATCCAGTAAGGACCAAACCACCGTAATTTGAATTTTCTAGCAGAACGATTTGATTTTGCATTATAAAACAACACAAGTTGTCCTACCGTAAAAACTGGAGTTTTAAGATACCGATCATGTGTACGAGCTTGCCGCAACTGCACTTCTTGAAGAGTCAGAAAACTTTCCCAGTGGTGCTCATCTAATTCTCTGAGTGTGTCCAACCAAAATGGTAAAGACTCTTCAGGTAACAATTTCTGAGAGATGGCCACTCGTAAGCTTGGTACTACAAGTTCCATTGGTGCAATTGCCTCTATTCCATATGCAAGTTTGAAAGGAGTCAGTCCGGTTACGACCTTGTATGTAGTCCGGTATGCACATAATACTGCAGGTAGTAAATGATCCCATCTTTCAGGTGATTCCACAATCAATTTTCGAAGCATAGTCAACAACGTTTTGTTTGTACTCTCAGCTAAGCCATTAGCACAAGGATAATACGGTGAACTGAATTTATGCAGAATCTGAAAAGTGTGTGTGAGCACTCGCATTAAATTGTTGACAAAGTGCATTCCTTGATCTGTTACAAGTTCCAAAGGTAATCCATATCGTGGGAATACGTCCTTCACTAGACATTTTGCCACCGAAATAGCTGTGGCGGACCGTAAAGCCCAAGCTTCTGCCCATCTGGTAGCATAATCTGTGCATGTCAGAATGTATCGGTTATTGCTAAGGATTGCTGGAGGTGTGATTGGTCCAATAAAGTCAAGACCCCATTTCTGAAAAGGTTCCAAAGGTAGATAGGCTGTAGAGGAAAGAAATGGCGTTGTAAAGGCTGTCCAGATCGCTGACAATTGTCACACTGCTGCACAAACTGAAATACATCTTTGTACATAGTAGGCCACTAGAGCCCACTTTGCAAAATTTTTCGGTGCGTTAAATCTGCTGCAAAATGTCCACCGGAGGGTATTGAGTGTGCCAGAGTGATAACCGAGTTAACTTCATGTGGAGGAATACAACGAAGTAAAACCCCAGTGTGATCCATATAATACAACTGTCCGACAATCAATCGGAATTTGCGATTGTAAACTACAATTTTCTGACGCATTGCAGGAGAAGTTTGAGAAGGAAGACATCCATCATTAAGAAAGGTTAATAACTGATCATAGTAAGTAGGTATCACATGAGGTTGTGCAGATTCATCACTAGAAGTTTCAGTAACATAAATTGCTGGTGTGGTGTCATCAACACCGACCGGAGCTTCATCGGAATCTAATCGAGAGAGAAAATCTACTAATGCATGTGCAGTGTCGGGTCGATGAATTACTTCATAATCGAATTCCTGTAACAATAGAACCCAATGTGCCAAGCAGCCACCTAAATGCTGCTGTCAAACCAGATACACCAGCGCAGCATGATCTACATGAAAGAAGAATTTTCGACCTAGCAAATAATGCCGGAATTTCTTTACAGTATACACTAAACCGAGACCTTCTCTTTCAGTTACTGAATAATTCTTTTCAGTCGGAGCAAGCCGTCGACTTGCATAATAGACAGGCCAAAACCACTTATCAGTTTGTTGCATTAAAACACTTCCAATGGCTATATCTGATGCGTCTACAAAAACATGAAATGGGCGTTCCCAATCAAGAGGTTGTAGAATTGGAACCTGCGTTAATAATCCTTTTAGACAATCAAATGCAGTTTGACATTCTGGAGTCCAATCAAACTGTCGAGGAGTACTAGTTATTAGCCAATTTAGGGGGTATTGCCAAATGGGCAAGCCACCGTAAATGTCGACCATGCCACCTGACTTGACCCATGAAGCGCATCACTTCTTTTGGCGTAGTAGGCACAGGTGCTTCTAACACGGCTGCAATTTTGTCCGGATCAACTTGTATGCCCTGTGCAGATACAATGTGGCCAAGGAGTTTACCACAAGAAACCGCTGTCGGGAAGAAGGAGGTCGTTGCGGGAAGCCGGCGCGTGGGGTTGGATCAGGCCCCGCTCTGGTGCGCCGTTCCCGCTGTCCGGCGAGCGGCGTCTGCGCGCTGGGCGCCTCGCCTGTGCTCTCCGGAGCGTGCGCGATCCTCGTACGTGTGGGACCCTCGCCCCTCCGAAGTGTCGAGACGTGGGACCGTGGGCGTCGGAAAGAGACAATGGGGTACCGCAGTGATACACGTGATGTAGATCAAGCTCAAAGATACAACGAAATATGAAACTGAAGTACTCCAATAAAAATGAGTGATACAAACAGGCCGCTACAGTGCGGGCCGATGGTACAATAAAACCGCTACAGTGCGGTGCGATGATACAAGATAAAAGCCACCGCTACAGTGCGGGCTGGCTAGTGTATACTATAGATCCCCCGCTACAGTGCAAGAAATCGCCTACGGGATTTCGCTTCGGTCTTCGCAGTCCAAGCTTTTCTTCCAACTTTACTTCGGTCCGTTCTTTTCTTCAAGTATCCTCCGCAATGGCCTTCCGTCTCTTTACTTCAGATGATCAAAACCCGTATAAACTTGGAGGTGACGATCCACAAGAGCAATCCAAAGGATGGGGAAGAAACAAATGAGTTTGGACTTATTTATAGGCCCCTCCCTAGGACTTCCCTCTAAAACGTTCTAACCTCCTCAATGAACTTTCTATTTTTGGGAGTCTTTTAATTTTTCCTTAAACTAAGGTTTTGATTTCACACTGGAATTTTACAATTTAATTGGTTTTTAGGGTTTGACCTACAGAAACCGCCATTTCCAAGGGTCCAACCTAAAGTTTTTGATCGGGAAAAGTAAGGGTTTGCTCACAATTATCTCAAACTCGCCAATTCATGGGTTTATTTACAGTTTCGGCCTAAACTCCAAGGGTTTCCAAGGGTTCAAGCCCGGATTCCATGGGGTAAACTCAGGTTTTCAGGGATTTTGAAGGGTCAAACCTAGGTTTTTATGGGTCTAATGTCAGTCGTTTATACACACAATTGTAACGCACATCTCTAACATGGTTTCTTATTACACAAGCAATCAGATCAGTCAAATCATGCATGAAATGTACCCTCTTTAGATCAAAACATCATACAAAACTCATAAAACAATGAACTCTGAAAAAAAATCAGTGCACACTCCCTGCGGGATTTCATCCCGACATTCGCCCCCGCTAAACCTGCACATCGCCCCGATGGGCCAACCTGCAAGATCCAACAGAAGAGTATCAGGGTTCTTTTAAAATCTCTTTACACTTTTTATCTTTTTCTTTTCAAAACTCAAATCATGATCTCATGCAGTCATGCAATCTTTTATAAAGATTAGTATGAATTTTAGAAAATTAGGTAGATTCAAGCTTCACAAACATCATATTATGTTTCTGCGTCTGCAATCTGACAAGTAATCACATGAATAAATCGTTGGCTTTCTAGATCTTCTGTTTGTTCAACTGGTTCAGATCCAACTGCTCATTCTAAGTACTAGCATATAGATATGTTTCTACTAACTCAGTTTATAGAATATACCTCGATTCCTACTATTTATCTCCTACAATCCAACTCCCCATTAGATCTTTCTTTCTTTTTCTTTTTCTTTTTCTTTTTCTTTTTCATTTTCTTTTCCACTTCATCTCAGCTCAACATTTCCTTTTGTCTTTTATTTTTCACAAATCGGCCTATGTCGAAATCGGGTGCGACTCATGGACTTGTCCGCCCGGCCAAGTTTATCCAACCTGTCTGCCGACCTGACATAGCGCACGATATACACAACATCAGCCCTACATGAAATCGACGTCAGCTCGTGGCTCTGACCACCCGGTCAGAGTGACTCCACCCGCCTACTGACCCATACAGGCGCATGATAACAGATAGGTCAGGCCTACGACGAAACTAGCTACGGCTCGTGGCCTTGATCACCCGACCAAGGTGGTTCCACCCGCCTACTAGCCCATCGTAGCGCACCAACAACATACACGCACATATAAGCTGGCATGAGTATGAATGTTTCTTTATAAATCATGATCCATATGGAGGTAAGATCTTGCAAGAAATAAATACTAGGATCCAAAGTTTCCCACTCACTAAGTGTTCAAATCAATCAGCATATACATGCACTCGGTCTAAGCATGTCATCACATTCCCAAGCTTTCACTCCCAAAAGTCTCTAGTCCACTAACTGATCTCACTCATATAATTTCCTAGTCATTCATGCTTCGTGCAAACCCATAATAGATCTTTGTTATCTTCATTCTACATGATTTTCATAAACTCATACATATCTTTATCACACACATCAATGCAATGCATATGCTCTATCAGAAAGAAAACACATCTCAAATCAGAAACTTTCACCTGATCATTTTTCTTCATTTTGATCCAGCTTCTCTTTAATTCCATGGTCTATCATTCTTCATCAGCATCAGCCTCAGTGTCATCAGTTCCCTCCAGAAGTTCTTGCTCAATCTCATAATCCGCTTCATTTCTTTTCTTGAATAATTTTAACCTCTTTCCTGCAATCAAAGATCTCAAAGGAGTACTGTCTAACTCACGAAGTGCATACGTACCATTTTCAAACACAGACGTAACCACATACGGCCCAAACCATCGTTTGGTCAATTTCTTCCTAGCATCGTATTGAGTATCAAATGTACTGTCGTACACCAATACCCAATCATCTACTTCAATCCTACGTGGTCTCAGTCGATGGGTTTTGTCAAAATAGATCTTGTTCTTTAACCTTGACTCCTTTAACTTTTGGACTGCTTCTTTCAACTTTTCATTTCCTTGTTCTAACTGCTTTATTCTCAATGATAATAACTCTTCTCTCGTCATACCATCATTCCATGGGAGCGTCAACCATGTCACTATCTGAGTCTGGATGGGGAAGATTGGATTTTGACAGTACATCAATTCAGCAGGCATGAAACTTGTGGACCGAGTGTAAGTCATCCTATCAGCCCATAACACGAATGGAAGAAACCTAGGCCACTGCTTGATGTCATCGCTGCAAGCCTTAGAGATCGCCTTCACAATGGAAGGGTGACCTCTCTCGATCTTCCCATTTGCCTCTGGATTATAGGCAGTGGTGAGAGACAATCGAATTCCATGATGGTCAAAGAGCTCTTTTGCCTCTCTCGCATCTAACTCTCCCCTGTCCGCAACCACTTTCTCAACGTATCCGAATCTCGAGATCACTTCTTCTAAAAGGAATTTGCATACATTATAAGTATTCTTCGTACGAAGAGCTCGACCTTCCACATGGTTGGTCAAGTCCTCTCTGGCAAGTACAATGTATCTCATCTTATCTATCCCTTTGGGCATGGTTACAAGGTCGACCACCCACTTGTAATGGATACAAGGAGGGTAAGTCGGATGTAACGGGTCTCTGTGCCTAACTGATGAATGCACTTGGCATGTAGCACAAGTGTCTACAAAACCTCTCACACTCACATTAATCCCTGGCCACCAGTAGGCTTCCCTAATCTTCTCATATGTTGCATAGAATCCTTTGTGATCTGCCCATAAGGTCTCATGCATCTCTCTCATAACTTTTCTCTGAAGACTCCTCGAACTCAATACTCTTTGTGGACACTTCACCTTACCTTTAGCGTGTCGCAAAATAAGCCCATCCTTCAAGAAAAAGTTGTAAGACTTTTTCCTGATGGATCTATACTTATTTGTGGACCAACCGGGGGAAGGTTTTCAGAGTACTCAGATATCTTCCAATATCTCTCCACTCACCATCATACTCATTCTCTCGGAACTACTCATATGCATACACCAATGGATCGTATCTTATCATATGTATATCCTTTTCTACCTCATCATCGTCATCAGACTCATCATCAAATTTCGCTCTTGAAAGCATATCAGCCACTGTATTCGACTTCCCAGCTATGTGTACAAATGCAGGATTTATAAACTTTATATAAGAGATCCATCTAAGCATAGCAATATCCGGAGATGAACAATTTGCAATCATGCCAATCAGTGGAAGACAGTCAGTCTCAACTATCACATTCGCCCCAATGAAATACTCTTTATCGCTCTTTAAAGCAGTCACTAATCCCCATAACTCTCTCTTAATCTGTGGATATTTTATTTGGGTATCATGTAGGATCTTAGCACCAAAGCGCACTGCATATCTCTGCCCCTCATCATCATCTTGCCCTATGACCCAGCCTATGCCAATAGGACTGGTATCAACGGTCAAAATGATAGGTCTCTGACCTGAATAGTCAACACGCTTCAGAATCGGAGCTTCAATTAGCAGCCGCTTCAGTTTACGCATAGCTCTTGACTGTTTCTCTGTCCATACAAACTTCTTTCTCTTTCTCAGCAGATCATATAAGGGGTTCGCAACGTGAGCAAAGTGAGGAATCCATATCACATAGAATACACAGGCTCCTAGAAACCTTCTCACCTCACTGACATTACGACACACTTCAGAGATCCTGCTAATGGCCTCAACTTTCTGTGGGTATGGCTTGCGGCCATAATGTCCACACAGATGTCCTACAATGAGGACCTCATCAACGCCAAAAACCGATTTCTCTAAAGAAAGTGTTAGCCCCACATCTTCAAACCTCTCAAAGATCTTCTCACAATCAGCAATATGATCTCTCACAAACTTTCTACATCCTGAAGCATCTAAACTCACATCTTTCACTCTTTCCTCACATCCCTTTATCGGAACATCATCAATGAATGGCATAGTCACAGATGGTATAAAGTCTCGTAAAACCAGATTCATGGCATTCATCATGTGAGCCACAGAATTCGTCGCTCCTTGTGGCAAAGTACACATGCGTACAAGGCCCAGTGGAGTCCTCATGGTCGTAATGTCTCTACTCTCCATAGCCAACTGAAACTGGTCATAACCTGAATACAGATCACCCATAGAGAAGATGGAATGCCCAGCAAACGCTTCAGCAAACTCATCCACTATGGGTCCTATTCCTACATTTCTAATTATGACTTTATTGATAGGTTGCAGATCCTGAATGAAACGAAGCTTCCCATTTTTCTTAGGCACAGTAAACCACCTATTTGAATATGGAGCCGAGGAGGGTTCCAATATCCGCATGGAAATCTTTTCCTTTAGCACCCTCATTAACTCAGGTAAGTGAGCCTTTGGGACTGGTATAGGCCGGATATTCCATGGTATATGTGGCACTGTAAAGATAATCATGGGAGGTACTTGTTTCGGGTCCGCGCAACCTATCTCATGTGGGAAAAGTGCAAACGCTTTTTCGTGTTTCTTGATGACTTCAATAAATTTCTGTTTCTCTTCTTTTCTCAGGAATGGTTTCTCTCCAAACTTGATCTCTTTAATAGTCTCATCAGTAAAATGGTGCCCTATGAGCTCTCGTCGTCTCAGCATAGGGTCATCTGACACTCGTAGATACTTTTCATGACTATCTTCTGGCAATGGCTGAGCTATAGGCTTCACTTTCTTATCCACAGTCTTATACTTCGTATTTACATTTACTTCATGCTCTCTCATAAACTCATTAATCATCTCATACTCTTGGATAGAGCTGAGCATAATCATTTCTGATTTCTGATTTCTCTCAAATGCCTGCTCAAGCTCTTCCAGAGTAGTCGAACTTCTCTCCAATTGGATCACATATTCAATCTTCTCATCAGGTAACATCATTCCTAAATCCTTATAGTATCTCTCATGAACTTTTCTGAACTTATTTGAAACATTTTCTTTCTGTAAACATAGCAACTTGAATGCAGATGAATAAATAGAAAAACTTTCAAAACTTTGTACAGAGTCATGCGAGACATCAAACCAACTCCCACTGTTGTCTCGCTCAACAATGGATCCTAACAGAAATTTTGATCAGCAGAAGCTCCATACTCTCCAACAGGCATACACTCATCATGGTCATGTGAATTAATAGGTTTCTTTCTTATATTCTTTCTATTCCTGGAGTGATTTGGACACACAATCATCACTTGCAAAGAATGAAGGCCAGATCTAGAACGGATTCGTGCATAGGCAAATCCATCATCCATGGCCTTAGACTCCATTCTCACCTCCGCTATAAAGGGCTGCCCAAGGATAGCCTCATATGAACAATGGTCCTGGATAAAGAAGTGAAATTCCTCAGAAATCCCACCTATGGTCACAAGCACAAAGGCGCATGCCCCAAGCAGTGCTCCTGAACCATTATCCGCTGTCCTCATCCTCCATCCATGATCTTTATCAATCGGCCACCTAAACTTATCATAGAGCTTCTTAGAAATCACATTTATTTCTGACCCTGAGTCAATCAAGGCCAGAGCAAAACATGACTCCTTGTTGCTCCCTAACTTTATCTTCATCTCTGGAGTTCCTCTCGCCCAAAAGGTCCTGCTAAACTCACTTTCTGTCTTCATCATTTCATCATCAGGTATGATAGGACCTAGAGAATTTTTATGACACCTGGCAACCTCATCATCATCATCATCAGATGCATCACTCAATGTAACTGCTTCATTTATCACTTGAATATCTTCAGGTGCTTCTTCCATCTCTACATCTTCAGGTAGTGGAAACCTCTTTCTCTTGACCAGCTTTATGAAACTGTCCTTGAACTCAGGCTTCGCTATGGAGAAGACCTGCTCCAAGGACATGGTCACTTGGCTCTTCAGTAAAATGTCATTTAATATCTCTCTTGCATCATTTTTCCTTTCCAACTCAGAAATTAGTACAGCCTTTGGAGTTCTCTTCTTTTTCTTCTTCTTTTCTTTTTCAGCCTCTTGAATACTTTCTTGAATTTGATCGATCTTTTGAATAGGTTCTGGTTCTTTCTCTTTCTCCTTAGTCAGTTTGTTGAGCCCATAAAAGTCATGTTGGTCAAAGTCAACTGCAGTCAAAGTCAACGGTCAAAGTCAACTGGTCAAAGTCTACAAGGTCAAAGGGCAAAGTCAATAGGTGCAAAGTCAAAGTACAGGTGTCAAAGTGCACAGGTAGTGCACAATGAATTATCCACAAAGGTTGCAGGTTGCAGAGGTACTTTCTCTAATTTCCCTAAGGTTCAAAGTGTGTTTTAAAGTGATTTGGAAGGTTCAGGTGAACCCCCCTTATGTGCAAAAGTGAAGAATTAAAAGGAAATGTGAAGGCATGTGAAGCGGCAAAGTGTACGCACAGGTGAAAGTATGGCCCCCCATTAAAATTTTTGGGTTTAGACTAAAGTCACTACAGGACAAAACAGTGAGTAGTTGGCTGCCACTTGTGAGAGCCATCTTGGGACATCAAAGTGAGCACCAAGATTCACTTGCAGTTAGGAGCGTACGTGATCGGCACACTCAAATCAAGGAAGAGCCATTCTTGGACGAAGGTTAGAGTAAGCAAGAGGGCATAGGCTAAGTGGAGGAAGAGAGGGAAGTGCAAGAGTCACCAGAGTACGTCGCGCAGAGGTGGAAGTGCAAGGTGCATAGAGAGTGACCAAGGATTTTGGTGCAGAGGTGTGCTAAGCTAGAGTCCCCCAAGTATCTCAAGGTCCTTTGGTAGTGTACGCTTGCCGACAGCAGGTATTCACTCCTCCCCCCTTTGTGGAAGCTTGGTGCAAGGTGTGCACAAGGAGAAGCTTGAAGCAGGTGGAGGTCTGTTGCAGAGGAGGTCGGCAGCAAGAGGACATTGGAATCTTGGATATCTTGTAATTGGGCACTCTGTGGGATGGTGCACAGAGGTATTGGTGTATCTTGTATTTCAAACATTGTCCTTTTCTTATTGTAATCAAACGGCAGAAACTTCCAAGGTGTATTTTCTCTTTTGGTCTTTTCATTTTCTCCTACAAACCCTCAAACTCCTTCTTGTCAAAGAATCCCCCAACAAATTTGGCACGCACGGTGGGACATCCAAGGAGCTTTGAGCATAGGAGACTATATATTGCCATTGAAGGACAACATTCCAGTGTCGACAACATTACTCCAGTGGGCCAAAAGGTATATCCTTTTATCAAGTGTCTCATTTTTAAGTGGACTATGAATAGCTCATGACCGCGACCCGGTCACAAACCTTGAGAATCAAGTGCAAGCAGACAAGAAGAAAGACAAACCGAAGATCAACAAGTCCACTTTCATCGACTTCATCGGTAGGAAGCATGGCAGGGCAGGTGGACCTAGAAATCTTGCTCTCCAGGTTAAACATAAAATTCCCCTCCTTCAGAGGTTTAGCCCATGAAGACCCAGATGAGCACATTCGACGATTTCTTTCATTATGTAAGACTAGGGGACTAATGGGTAGGGAAGATGCTTTCTTGATACTCTTCCCCGCCACATTGGAGGGTCTGGCAGACAAGTGGTTTAGTCAGTTTGCCGAAAATCACTTTACCTCTTGGGATATGATGAAAGAGGCCTTTAAGAATCAATTTCAACAGGGCAACACGGCTGAAATCATTATAGAAGAATTGGAAAACTTGAAGTTGGGTCCAGGAGAGAAGTTCCCCGAATTCGTGACCAGGGCAAAAGCATTAATGGCCAAATTACCGGATCCACCACACGACTTCTTTGTCAAGAAGTGGTTAGCCAAACCTTTACCTGTGGTCACCCAATGCAAAATAAAAGAGTTGGTGCTACCTACAGCCTCCATAGAGGAGTTCATCACCACGGCTACAAGACTGGAGCAAATAAGGCACCAATATGGGACAACTTCTTCACCACCAACATATGGTACAGAGATGGAGGATCCAGTGACCCAGCTGAGGAGGGAGTTGGAGGGCTTAAAGAGAAATAAGCCCTACAAAGAGGAGGAGACTGCTGTGGCTCAATTGAGAAGGGAGATTGAAGCACTCAAGCTTCAAAAGGAAGAGGAGGCCCAAGCAGAGGAATTAGCTCAGCTGCGACAGGAGTTGCAGGAGCTCAAAGGAGGGGGCATCAAGAGTGGTCTTTGGTGTTCCATGTGCAGCAAACAAGGGCATATAGTAAGTGAGTGTCCTCTGTTAAGTGTAACTTGCCAATTATGCAGGAAGATTGGCCATGAGGCCCATGAATGCCAATCAAGAGGAATGCCTGCAACGACATACTGGACCCAAGGAGGACCCCCAACAACCACAAATGTGATGGCTGCACAAAATCAAGGTAACAACTATAACCCTAGACAGAGAAATAATTTTGGAAATGGGCCTAGGAGGCCAATAATCTGTTTTAGGTGCGGAGAATGTGGGCACTACCAAAGTAGGTGCACCCTACCAGAGAATGCACCTCCTTGCAGGAACTGCCCTGAGGCCAGAGACCATTATACATATGGTTGTCCTAAGAATCAAGCCTCTTCATCAGGGCCCCATATCCAAATGATTTCTGTGAAGGAAGAAGAAATGGAAAATCAAGTTAAGGTGCCATCACCATCTACCAGGGTGGTGCAGTTAGAAGAAATTGACTCTTTTACTGTGCAGACAAGAAGCAAGGGGATGGCTCCAGTGGACATGGGTCAAGAATCATTGATTAATGGATTAAACAGAGACAAAGGTGTGTCAGAAGACCTAGCCACCACAAGTGCAGACACAAGGCAAAAGGAAAACTGCACAGGTACCAGTGATGCCATTGGACATGCATTCAGCAGGGCTCATGAGGAGTTGGATAAGTCAAATGGAGCCCAAGCTCCTAAGGAATCAGAAGCCTCCAGACTACTCAAGTCCATGAAAAAGGAGGTTAGTATTTTTGATTTAATAAAGATGGATGGGAAGTTCAGGTCAGAACTCTTGCAGATAATTGATGAAGCTTCCACTACAAGTTTGGTGGCAAAGACTGCTGTTGTACATGAAGGAAAAATTGTAAGGGAAGCACCCCTTACAGATTATAAAAGTCCTCGGCTGACAGTATCTATCAAGGGTCATGAATTTAAAGGAGTTATTGTGGATGGTGGTTCTGGCATTAACTTGATGCCTGAACATACAATGAAAAGAATTGGACTCCACCCTTCAAGGCCTGCAAATTTCACTGTCACTTTGGCAGATCAGAGCAAAGTAAGGCCCTTGGGAGTAATCCCAAAAGTTCCACTTGAAGTACAAGGTAATTTATTCATCCTGGATTTTGTGGTTTTAAGATTACCCCAGGTTGAAGGAGGATTTCCTCTCTTAATTGGACGACCATGGCTGAGGCACGCAAGTGTCATTCATGATTGGGGCAAGGATACTATGTGGGTACAAAAGAAAGGGCAGGAGCTGACACAGATTCATTTAGAAGAGGGCCCAGATAATCAAGGAAACACTAGCATGATGCAAGCAGTTGGCATTTGCATGGAAACAGGATCGGAGGATCAACCCCAAATAGATTTTGAGGAAGAAGAGGATATTCTAAATTGGCTCCAAGCAGGCAACTCTTCCTCTTGTTTTGGAATTTTTCTTAATAATTGTTGTACAATTGAAGGTTATGATGAAGATAAGGAAAAAGTCCAGGTTGATGGATTGGGAGAGCCCATTACAAACCACAGAAGGGGCAGGAAGACAACCCTCAAATGCATTTTTGAGGAGGATATGACTACTACAGAAAATGAAGTTAATAAAGCTAAAGGCAAGGTAAAAGATTCTAGTGAAGAGTGTTCTTTTCCAATTCAAGAAATACCTGTAGGATGGATGCAGGATAAGGAAGAACAGATTGAAATCCAAAACACCCCGGCTTATGAAGCAATGCAAGAAAAGCTAGAAGACAAAGACAAGGAAGGAGAGGAGAAGGAGGATACTCTGGTAGAGAGAAATCCTGTCCAAGAAATACAATTAGGCAATCAAGACAATGATCGGCCAGTTTTGGTGGCCACTTGGTTGTGGAGCCACCCAGGGCTCCTTGAAAAGGTAAAATCATTCTTGACCAAATATATAGATGTTTTTGCTTGGCATTATAAAGACTTAGAAGGAGTGCCGGCAACTTATGGAGAGCATAGAATCCCTCTGGTTGATGGAGCAAAACCTATAAGAGGGAAGAGTTATAGACTTAACCCAAAATATGCTGAAGCTGTCTATGTGGAAATCCAGAAGATGGAGGATGCAGGAATCATCATTCCTGTAGAACACTCAGAGTGGCTCTCCCCTATGGTTATAGTACCAAAGAAGAATACTAATAAAATCAGAATTTGTGTTGATTTTAGAGCACTCAATAAGGTGACCATTCCAGATGGTTTCCCAATGCCTTTTGCAGAACAGGTCATTGAAGAAGTAGCTGGGCATGCCTTATATAGCTTTATGGATGGATTCAGTGGCTATAATCAAATATCAATACACCCAGAGGATCGAGAAAAGACTGCTTTTATCACACCTTGGGGAACATATGTGTATGTAAAAATGCCATTTGGGCTCAGAAATGCCCCAGCCACCTTTAACAGAACGGTCAATCTCATCTTTGGCCCCCTATTGCTGGAATCACTTAGAATCTTCATGGATGACTTCTCTTCGTTTTCAGGATCTCACAAAGAAACTCCTCTAGATTGTTTGGACCACCATCTGAGGCAGCTGCATAATGTTTTCAAAAGATGCAGAGAAACTAAGTTAAAGCTCAATCCAAACAAATGTCACTTTCTTGTGACAGAAGGAACTCTCTTAGGACATGTGGTGTCAGCTAAAGGTATGGCCCCGGATCCTGACAAAATCATTTCTATCTTAAAGTTGCCTAAACCTAAATCCCCTAAAGAGATCCAGAGTTTTTTGGGGCATACTGGATACCATAGAAGGTTTATTAAAATGTATGCAGAGATAGCTAGACCTCTGGCTAGACTTACAGGTAAGGAAGTACCTTTTAAATGGGAAGAAGAGGAAGAAAAAGCATATCAAACATTGCGGTCCAGGTTAGTGTCTGCTCCTATTTTGATCACACCTGAATGGTCAAGAATCTTTCATATACATGTAGATGCCAGTGCCTATGCAGTGGGGGCAGTTTTGACACAACCTAGTGAAGAATTTAAGATGGACAGACCAATTCAGTATGCTAGTAGAATTTTGACTAAGGCTGAAAGGAATTACAGCACTACTGAAAGGGAAGCCTTAGCAATGGTTTTTGCGGTCCAAAAATTTCGTCATTACTTGTTGGGAGTAAAATTCGTTATTATAACTGACCATCAACCTCTCAAGTACTTGCTCAACAAACCACAAGCCACTGGTAGAATATGGAGGTGGTTATTGTTATTCCAAGAGTTCGATTTTTCTGTGGTCCACAGACCAGGTAAAGAGAATGTTATGGCGGATCACCTTTCCAGAATCAACATGATGGAGCAAGTTAGTGGAATCAATGATGATTTTCCAGATGCTCATCTGTTTGCTGTCCAGGCCCAAGGTTGGTATTATGATATCAAGAATTTCATTAAAATAGGGATGTATCCAAAAACGGCTAGTGCTGTGCAAAGGAAGAGATTGCTACTCAAGAGCAGACCATACACCTTCCTTGAAGATAAATTATATAGAAAGGGAAAGGATGACAGACTTAGGCAGTGCTTGGAGGAAGAAGAAGTGAGGAAAGTCCTTCACTCTGCACATGAAGGACCAGGTGGTGGGCACCTTCCAGGGCATATTATGAGTCAGAGGATATTAGATGCTGGTCTATGGTGGCCTACTCTATTTAAGGATGCAGATGAATGGGGAAAGGCATGTGATGTTTGCCAGAGGTGTGGACCTAAGCCCACAACGCAGAGACATAACCCCTTGATTGTTTCCACTTCCTGGCAACCATTTGAAAAGTGGGGGCTGGATTTTGTAGGGCCCATCTATCCTCCGACAATTCCAAAAAGAGAGAAATATCTCTTGATAGCTACCGATTATGCGACCAAGTGGGCTGAAGCTATTGCTTCCCCCGACTGCACTGCCCAAACTGTTGCCGACTTCATTTATAGTAACATCATTTGCAGGTTTGGATGCCCATTTGAAATTTGTACAGATCAAGGTACACATTTTGTCAATAAGGTCCTGTAGGAGATTTTTAACAGGTATAGAATTCTACATAGGACTTCTTGTGCTTACTATCCAAGAGCCAATGGACAGGCTGAATCGACAAATAAAGTTTTGATCTCAATGTTAAGGAAGGAATGTATGTTACAACCCACTTCCTGGGGCATTGCTTATCAAGGTACCCTATGGGCATACAGGTTAGCTTACAAAGAGGCCACAGGATATTCTCCATTTCAACTGGTTTATGGAATATTGCCCATTGAGCCCTTTGAATTTTTACATGGCTCACCTAAGATAGCATACATGCAGGGCAAAAAAGACTGTGATGTCTCTCAGAGAATAGGGGCCCTACATAAAGTGGAGGAGATTCGTCTCCTAGCAACAAAACAATTGATCGAGACTCAGATGAAGAGGAAAGAGGCACATGATCGACACCTGTGGAACAACAACATTGAAGCAGGCATGTTGGTTCTTCTCCATAGACCTAACCTTCATACACAACTGAGAGGAAAATGGCTTCCAAATTGGGAAGGACCTTATAGAGTCAAAACAATGCTAAACTTGGGTGCTGTGGAATTAGAGACGCTGAAAGGAGAGGCCTTGCCACTGGTCAACATTTCAAGGTTGAAGGCCTATCATCAACACACTTAATGACGTATGGATCACCTGGAACTGTCAAATATGTCCAGGTTGTACATAACTTTCTCATCATATTTTGCTCAGTTTTAGTAGTTTTCCTTATCAATTTCATCCTTGTTATTGGTGTTTTTAGAAAACCTAGAAGATATTTCACAACCACGGCCATGCAAACTCTTTTTTGGAAATTTTCTAGCAATTTTAGCATTTTTCTAGCAATTTTTATCCCTTTCCGATGTCTTTTTATTGCCCAATTTGAGGAATAAATGGAGGGTCTCTGTGGTCTGATGAAGGATTTTAGGCTCAACATGTAGAAAATTTCATCAGAATTTTTTCAGAATTTTTTTTAGAATTTTTGGCCAATTTTTGGCAATTTTTTCAGATTTTTCCTTGATTTTTCTCTAAATTGGGCTATTTAAAAGCTCTATTATAAAAAAAAATAAAAAAAAAAATAAAAAAAAAATAAAATAAAAAAAAAGCCCCCTAAGAATTTGCGGGTTCCCAAAAAAAAAAAAAAAAAAAAAAAAAAAAATATATATATATATATATATATATATATATATATATATATATATATATATATATATATATATATATATATATATATCTCTATATATATATATATATATATATATATATATATATATATATATATATATATATGCCCCCCCCCCCCCCCCCGCCCCCCGCCCCCCCCCCCCCCCGCCCCCGCCCCCCCCGCCCCCCCCCCCCCCCCCCCCGCCCCCCCGCCCCCCGCCCCCCCCCCCCCCCCCCCCCCCCCCCCCCCCCCCCGCCCCCGCCCCCCCCGCCCCCCCCCCCCCCCCCCCCCCCACCCCCCGGCCCCCCCCCCCCCCCCCCATCCCCCACCGACCACCCGAACCCCCCCCGCCCCCCCCATCCCCCACCGACCACACGACCAAACCCCCCCCCCCCCCCCGCCCCCCCCCCCCCCCCCCCCCCCCCGCCCCCCCCCATCCCCCACCGACCAACCGACCACCCCCCCCCCCCCCCCCCCCCGCCCCCCCGCCCCCCCCCGCCCCCCCCCCCCCCCCCCCCCGCCCCCCCCCATCCCCCACCGACCAACCGACCAACCCCCCCCCCCCCCCCTCCCCCCCCCCCCGCCCCCCCCCCCCGCCCCCCCCCCATCCCCCACCGACCACCGACCAACCCCCCCCCCCCCCCCCCCCCCCCCCCCCCCCCCCCCCCCCCCCCCCCCGCCCCCCCCCATCCCCCACCGACCCCCCCCCCCCCCCCCCCCCCCCCCCCCCCCCCCCCCCCCCCCCCCCCCCCCCCCCCCCCCCCCCCCCCCCCCCCCCCCGCCCCCCCGCCCCCCCCCCGCCCACTATTATTTTTTTATTTATTTGTTTTATTTTATTTTATTTTTATTTTTCTTAATTTTTATCTTTTATTTATTTTATTTTATTTTATTTTCTTTTCTTCTTTATTTTATTTTCTGTCTGAGTGTTGAAAACGAAACGAAAAAAAAAAAAAAAAAAAAAAAAAAATCATTTTTATTTTTATTTTTATTTTATTTTACTTTATTTTTTTTATTTTTTTATGGATCAAAGCTATTGGCTCTGGATTGTGCCTCGGTTGGCCGTTTTTTTACAAAAATGGAGTCATTTTCATGTTTTTTGGCCCCTATGAACTCAGTTTTTGACTTTCTTTTTACAAATTCCCACTTTTGTATGACTTTTGGTCTGAAACCACATGTTTTGAACACCTTTCTCACATGTTTTTATTTCACAACATTGTCCAAATGGTCTATTCTCACCTTGTCTTACCTTATGTTTAATAATCTCCCATATGTACCCTCTGTAGCCCTCCTCCCGGCCCCTGATTCCTACTCCCCATCCCTCCCTTTACCAATATGCCCAGCCACATCCTTTCCCCTCCCTACCCCATCCATATTCACACCCTCAGCCCTCCCTTCCCCTTCCTTTATCCCCTTCCAATGCCCCCCCTTTTTTGCTTTTCCATTCCAAAATCCCACTTTTGGTTCTTCTCTGGGGCTTGTTCTCTCCTGTTTTGGTGGAATTGGTTGCTGCTCGGATGTCCTATTCAAGTTTTTTGCGGCTATATCTTCATCGTGATCAAAGTTTAGCTATCGCTCTCCGGGACGGAGAGCACATTAGGTGGTGGGCAACTGTTGAGCCCATAAAAGTCATGTTGGTCAAAGTCAACTGCAGTCAAAGTCAACGGTCAAAGTCAACTGGTCAAAGTCTACAAGGTCAAAGGGCAAAGTCAATAGGTGCAAAGTCAAAGTACAGGTGTCAAAGTGCACAGGTAGTGCACAATGAATTATCCACAAAGGTTGCAGGTTGCAGAGGTACTTTCTCTAATTTCCCTAAGGTTCAAAGTGTGTTTTAAAGTGATTTGGAAGGTTCAGGTGAACCCCCCTTATGTGCAAAAGTGAAGAATTAAAAGGAAATGTGAAGGCATGTGAAGCGGCAAAGTGTACGCACAGGTGAAAGTATGGCCCCCCATTAAAATTTTTGGGTTTAGACTAAAGTCACTACAGGACAAAACAGTGAGTAGTTGGCTGCCACTTGTGAGAGCCATCTTGGGACATCAAAGTGAGCACCAAGATTCACTTGCAGTTAGGAGCGTACGTGATCGGCACACTCAAATCAAGGAAGAGCCATTCTTGGACGAAGGTTAGAGTAAGCAAGAGGGCATAGGCTAAGTGGAGGAAGAGAGGGAAGTGCAAGAGTCACCAGAGTACGTCGCGCAGAGGTGGAAGTGCAAGGTGCATAGAGAGTGACCAAGGATTTTGGTGCAGAGGTGTGCTAAGCTAGAGTCCCCCAAGTATCTCAAGGTCCTTTGGTAGTGTACGCTTGCCGACAGCAGGTATTCACTCCTCCCCCCTTTGTGGAAGCTTGGTGCAAGGTGTGCACAAGGAGAAGCTTGAAGCAGGTGGAGGTCTGTTGCAGAGGAGGTCGGCAGCAAGAGGACATTGGAATCTTGGATATCTTGTAATTGGGCACTCTGTGGGATGGTGCACAGAGGTATTGGTGTATCTTGTATTTCAAACATTGTCCTTTTCTTATTGTAATCAAACGGCAGAAACTTCCAAGGTGTATTTTCTCTTTTGGTCTTTTCATTTTCTCCTACAAACCCTCAAACTCCTTCTTGTCAAAGAATCCCCCAACACAGTTCTTGAATCTTAGTTGGCCCAGCCGGCCTCTTTCCCTCTCTTATCTCTTTCTTTTTTGCCTCTTCCTTTGAAACAACAGGCTCTTTGAATTGTACTTTCCTTTCTGGCTCTTTAGCCTTTTCTTCGGCCTCTTGGCTTTGCTTTCTGGTCACTCTTCTTTCAGGCTCAGTCTCTTCCTGACTCTCATCTCTCTTCCTCTTTTCTTCTACATTTGCTATGTGCGAATAGACCGAGGATTCATCAACAAGAGACTTCCAGGCAGTCTTCTGCATAATGGCATCCCTAGCCCTCACTAAAGCCTCAATGGAATAATTTCTTTGGGGTCGAGGTCTAGGTACTTTTTCATCTTCTTCCTCAACAGGTTCTAATCGTGCAGCTGATGTACTTGCATTATTGCCAGATAAATCTTCATAAAACTTCTTCATTCCCCCCTTTCCCCAATTCACAGGTAGAGGAAGGCGGGTCTTGAAGTCACATAACTTCTTATCAATATCTATCACCAGTTGATGCTCTTTTGCTAGCTTAAGCTCTTCACAGGCATATGAAAAATGCTCTTGTGCATCACACCATACGCATCTCTTAGCCCCTCCAAACCCACCAGTCGCTCGTCTCTCAAAAGGTCCAGTGTTTCTTTGAAATGTAGGTTGCACTGGTGGTGTAGGTATCTGTTGGGCAACAGGTTGCACTAGAGGTGCACGCTGTGGCATCACATAGCCGTGCATATTTGGAATGGGCATAGTGCCTCTCTGTAAAGTATCTGCATAACTCGTACTCGCCTGAGGAGGAGTGGGGTCCTGATATCCCATAGAATTAACTTTATTGTGAATACTCGCCATTTCTTTTGACATAGACGCTTGCATCGTAATAAGATTCTCTATCTGTCGACTGAGAATCTCAACCTGTAGCTCCATTGGCGATGGCGAAGTGGATGCAACATTAGCAAAAGCTGACGTTGCAGGCACATTCGGAATTTTCGGAAGTGGAGCTTCCCTAGGCGGTTGTGGTGTTACCACTGCAAGTCTATCGTATAACACCGCCTGGCGTTGCCTCATTTGGGCAACCGCTTCTACCTCTCTCCTCACTACACCCCAATCTTCAGTCAATCCAAATCTCTTCCCAGGCTCTTCAATCCTCCTTTCGACCTCAGTCCTGTCTTCAAGACTTAAGATCCGATATAACTAGGTCAGGTTTTAAAGCATCTAAATCGGCCTCTGGAAGTTGTTCATATCTTCTCAAGAACTCATTCAAAAGTTGAGTGAGGGATGCAGTGGGCTTCGGAGAGCTTATCCACCGCAAGAACCCTTCTCTACTGTGTTGGGAAAAGTCTTCCAAATAAAACAACTTATGCAATTCTTTTCTGAATTCGGCCCAAGGCTTTGCTATATGTGCTGTAATAGGGGCTAAAATGGATCCTGATACTACCCGTGTGAAGTAATGTGTAAACACATCCTCGGGTAGACCATAAATCCGTGCCTGTTCCTCAAAAACATCTAGGTACTCGGTTACGTTCAAGCCTGTAAACTTTCCTTTTTCTCTCAATACCGCTTGGACTACGCGGGCCCCTTGTTTCTCTATTACCATTTCCTTGAATATATCCTCCATCTCTCTTCTCTGCTCTGTCCTAGAATGTAGCACAAGGTCCAGTGTAAGTGGTTCAAGTATCTCTCTAAGCTCAGAGTAGAGATCAGAGAAGAGGCTTGATGAGTCACGAGCCAGGAGGTAAAGGTCAGTCTAAGCTCTCTGATTTGCCTAGGCCAAAGTCTAGTCAAACTGTCCTCTCTTCGATTCCCAAGATTTCAATGTATTTTCCCCCTTTTTGTGATAAGTTTTCTAATGTTCTGTCTAAGTTATGAAATCAGTAAATCCCTAGTCTTAAGAAGAAAAAAAGTGCTCACACGTATAGACTAAACTAATGCAAAGCGTGGATGCTCAAACTCAAGCAGCAAGACAATCTTTCTGTTTTAGTAGTGTATGTGAAGCAATGCAAAATTCAAATAACTTGAAATGCTAGTACCTAAAATCTCTGTCCGATGCCGAGGTTCTTGTCTCTTTCCTCAAGGAGTAGGTGACGTGATGAGGATCACCGGGCAACCACCTCGCTTCACGTCGGGTTCACGTGTCGGGAAGAAGGAGGTCGTTGCGGGAAGCCGGCGCGTGGGGTTGGATCAGGCCCCGCTCTGGTGCGCCGTTCCCGCTGTCCTGCGAGCGGTGTCTGCGCGCTGGGCGCCTCGCCTGTGCTCTCCGGAGCGTGCACGATCCTCGTACGTGTGAGACCCTCGCCCCTCGGAAGTGTCGAGACGTGGGACCGTGGGCATCGGAAAGAGACAATGGGGTACCGCAGTGATACACGTGATGTAGATCAAGCTCGAAGATACAACGAAATATGAAACTGAAGTACTCCAATAAAAATGAGTGATACAAACAGGCCGCTACAGTGCGGGCCGATGGTACAATAAAACCGCTACAGTGCGGTGTGATGATACAAGATAAAAGCCGCCGCTACAGTGCGGGCTGGCTAGTGTATACTATAGATCCCCCGCTACAGTGCAAGAAATCGCCTACGGGATTTCGCTTCGGTCTTCGCAGTCCAAGCTTTTCTTCCAACTTTACTTCGGTCCGTTCTTTTCTTCAAGTATCCTCCGCAATGGCCTTCCATCTCTTTACTTCAGATGATCAAAACCCGCATAAACCTGGAGGTGACGATCCACAAGAGCAATCCAAAGGATGGGGAAGAAACAAATGAGTTTGGACTTATTTATAGGCCCCTCCCTAGGACTTCCCTCTAGAACGTTCTAACCTCCTCAATGAACTTTCTATTTTTGGGAGTCTTTTAATTTTTCCTTAAACTAAGGTTTTGATTTCACACTGGATTTTTACAATTTAATTGGTTTTTAGGGTTTGACCTACAGAAACCGCCATTTCCAAGGGTCCAACCTAAAGTTTTTGATCGGGAAAAGTAAGGGTTTGCTCACAATTATCTCAAACTCGCCAATTCATGGGTTTATTTACAGTTTCGGCCTAAACTCCAAGGGTTTCCAAGGGTTCAAGCCCGGATTCCATGGGGTAAACTCAGGTTTTCAGGGATTTTGAAGGGTCAAACCTAGGTTTTTATGGGTCTAATGTCAGTCGTTTATACACACAGTTCTAAGGCACATCTCTAACATGGTTTCTTATTACACAGGCAATCAGATCAGTCAAATCATGCATGAAATGTACCCTCTTTAGATCAAAACATCATACAAAACTCATAAAACAATGAACTCTGAAAAAAAATCAGTGCACACTCCCTGCGGGATTTCATCCCGACACCGCAAAGACAAATTTGGTTGGGTTTAAACAGAGTCGGTATTCACGACATTTCTCAAAGCAACACCGTAAATGATACAGGTGTGCTACCATTTTACCAAATAAAGAGAAATCATCTAGATATACTTGCATAAAAGAAGTGAGATAGGGTGAGAAGATTTCCTGCATACAAGGCTAAAAGGTGCTAGGAGCATTTCTTAATCCAAACCACATGATTGTACAAGCAAAAACTCCCCAATTCGTAATAAACGTTGTTTTCGGTATATCTTGCTCAACCATTCGAACCTGGTTATAACCACTGTAACCATCGAGAAATGAATACATTTCATGCCCAGCCACTCTATCTAGCATTGTATCAAGAAATGGAAGAGGGAATGGATCAGGTACGGTGGCTGCGTTCAATTTCCGGTAATCGACACATATTCGGAGCTGCTTGTTTTTCTTTGGTACGATTACAATCGGGGAGATCCATTCAGTGTGCTCAATGGGTACAATGAATCCTACCTTTAATAGGCGATCAAGTTCTGCTTTGACCTATGCTGCATAGTTGGGATTCATACGGTAGCTGGGTTGTTTAATCGGCTTTGCTTCTGGTTTGAGCACGACCCGATGCTGATAGATGCAAGGATCCAGACCTTTCATATCACGATAATCCCATGCAAAAACATCAGAGAACTCACGAATAAGCTGGATCAAATATACTTGAAATGCTTCAGACAATCCTTCCTTTATCTTGATAGGTCACGGATTTACTTCATCTCCCAAATTATAGGTGATTAACTGATCTTCGGGAACATAGAATTGACGAGGTTTGCCTCCATCATCAGTTGACTGTAAAAGTTGTTGTAGAGCGGCATCATCCATAGCAACAGTATCTTTTGTCTCCACTTCTTCGGTCACAGGCACCATCGTACAGGCTGCCGGACTCCAGTTGTCTACAATAGATTGCAGATCTATAGTACCTAAAGAAATCAGATCTTCATTGTTCTTCAGAAAGGCTTCTTCTTCATCGTCAGACAAGCCATCCAACATGTGGACCGGTTCTGCTACATATGGTATGGCATGAAGTTCACAAGGCTGAATGGCATCTAGTTTGACAATATATTTATGATGATTATCTTTAAATGTTAGTTCTTGTGCTGACCAATCCTGGATAACCTTAGCCTGTTTTAACCAAGGTTGTCCGAAAAGGAGATTATAGTCAAGACTAGACTCTGGTAGTTCTAAGACTACAAAAGTCATCTTAAACGTTATACCCTGCAAAGTTATCGGGACATTCCTTACGAGTCCTACTGGATGAACTCTGGATTGGTCGGCCATTCTTACAAAAAACTGGACAGGCTCGATTTGCGTCCACCCTAACTTTTTACAAAGTGCTACAGTGGCAATGTTTACACCAGACCCACCATCAATTAGTACTTGAGTAATTTTGTGATTTTTGTACCATACCATAATTAAGGGGACCAAATGATCCACCGTAGAATCAGCTTCCGGTTGTACCGTTGCTGTCGCTGGAATGCAGGAAGACCCAGGACTGAGTTGTTGCTGGAATTGCTGCCGAACTCCCGACACTAGTGCAAGTAACTGTCCAAGAGGGAGAGTAATGGACGCCTTAGATAAAATTTCCCATGCCTGATCTGCTTGAATTGTACTTTTCACCGATTCTGAAGATGATGCGCCTATTACTGGGGTAGAATCTTGTTCCTCCGATCCTTCCTTTGGCAGCGAAACTTGGGTCACCAGAATTGGATCTGGGAACACTGTATGTTCTTTGGTGGTCCATTGACTAGCTTTGTCATACATTCTCTGTTGTTCATGGATGCCAGGTTCAAACACTTATGTTGCTGGTTGTAACTGCTTACCAGATCTTGTTTGAATCACTACTGCTTGAGTTTCCACAAGTGAAATATAAACCATATTGGTCATTGGGTTATGACGCTCTTTCTTCCTCTGATCATATTCGGCTGCATCTTTACAGAATCTTCGTATGTGGCCTAATTCACCGCAAAAATGACAGCGAGGGGGTGGCAAAGAATTACCTTCCTGTGATGTTCCTGTCTGCCAACGATTTGTATTGTAATTTGTATTCTGCTGTCCTCGATAATTCCTGTATCCTTGTTGCTGATTATTTATCATCTGAGGTGGAATATAATGAGTGGTCGGCTGTCCTGGTTCTTGTATAATGGCATTGACAGTTGCTCGTCCCTGCACCTTGGCGTTATAAGCACAGTTTTTAGTGGAACGTCCGGTTGTATTGCAGATAGCGCAATACTTCTGATTAAGGGCACATGTGGCACTGGTATGCCTTGGATTCTTGCATTTGGTGCAGTACATTTGTCTAGTCGGATCCTCTGCGACATTTTTACTGGCTTTTAACCACTCTAGGTCTTTGGTAAAACCTCCAACCTTATGTTCGAGCTGTAAAGCCATTGCAATAACTGCATCTAATGTCATAGCTCCCACACAACGGATTATCATAATCTGTCTTAGTTCTGGAGTTAACCCATTAATAAACCACTGAGTGATGACATCATCCGGTAAATTAGCATGTGCCGGAGGTAGTTGTCTCAAATGAGTTCTAAACAGGGTGGCATATTCTTGCACTCTTTGATTCAGCTTCTGTCTATTGTTCTGTAAGTAATCAAAAATTTTGGCAGGGTTCTTCTTTACCCGGAATCTCTGCAAAAACGCATCCCTTACCGCTTCATAGGTGCCGAAATGGTTGATATCATATTCTGTAAGCCACCTCGCTGCTTCATTAACTAATGTTGACTGGAATACTATGGCCTTGTATGCTGGATCAGGTGGATGGTTGAGTACTTCATAACCTATTTCAAAGGTGCGTACATGAGCATCATGATCATCACCTGGAAATCCACCGAATTTGGTGTATGTTACTCCTGTTGGAACTGGTCGAGGTGGAAGTAGCTGTTGTTGTTGTTGTTGTTGTTGTTGTTGTTGTTGTTGTTGCCCACTCATGGTGCTAGTGGCAGTACTGTTACTATTTCCTGAGTTCTGAGGATGTGGTTCCGGTTCTTCAGAGTCTGTATGATTAGACCGTTCACCTTCCAGTTCAAAAATAGCACTCAACATCTTACGAATTTCTAATTCGAATAGCCTATCCTCTACTCTGGTATCAAACGTAGGCAAGCTTGCCCCGAACAGTGGTGTCTGGAATGAAGATTCACCGGGAAGTATAACACTATCACTGGAAAATTGTAAATTTTCTGCAACCGGGACTGAACTGCCATTGGAATTAGTGGAACTTTCCCCAATCGAGGATATTCTTTCACCTTCAATGACCTCTCTGGATAACACACCTCTATCCGTAGAGAGGTTTAAATCTTGGCCAGACGGTGTCGGATCAATTGCACACTGCATTCCTGTAGACTCCGAAGTTACTGTATCTTCTGTAGTCTGTGCCGAAATTACACCAAAATCTACCTGAATTATAGTATGTTCTACCGGAATGCTACCAGAATCACTGCTAACGCGCTTCGTTTCTTCGAGGACTGGACTTAACCGATCTGTGCTTCTGCCTCATGAGGATGTTCCTAATAAAGTTGATATCTCCCAAGGCTGTCGGTCTCGCCTGTACCTCGGATATGACTCACCGGACCAAGTAACTGGCATATAGCACCTTTGCTACACTTGCGTACTACTCTACCTTACTGTCGATTCACAATCTATGGTTACCTTCCCACAATCACTTTGTAACAATCTGTTGCCACTTTTCGACAATCACTTTGCAACAATCTATTGCCACTTTCCCACAGACGGCGCCAATGTTAAACGCGCATTTGCCGTCAGACACGTTTAAGCTCTTTTCGGGTTCTTGGGAGTGGAAGGGGTCTGAATAATCAGAGGCCCTATACTGGATTTTCCCAATTAACCACTCACACCACAGTACCTTAATGTCTAAATCTCTGTTAATATGAATTACTACCAATACTCCGATGGGTTCTCTCACAGACTTCCGACTAATACGCAAATTAATACTTTCTCAGTACTCGGCGCACAAGGTAAACACTACCGTAGTACAGACTTACAGTAATTAACTTAACGGAACAGTGATTCAATACTTAACTTACTGTAAGCATTATCGCAATCTAGTCTTTACCGTACAGGTGCAAATAATCAAACAAAGACAAAAAGACACAGTATTACTCAGAATTCTCAAAAGCAACACTACGGGAACTCCACAGACCTATCGCCCAGACAGACAGTTTGGCGATCCTTCTGGTTGTCACCGAAGCGTCTTTTCATTGATTTATAAATGAATACAACTTCACGCCACGACCTTTTGGTTCATGCAGAATATGAAAAGGAAAAGATTTACAGATGCCAATCCGACGGCTTACAACAACTTGGTGAGCAGTTTCCAAGATCTTCAGATATTCGCTCTCATGGACACATAATCTAAGATATCCATCTTTCCCTTGTCTATATAGATTATCTCCAATGAGAGTATAGTCTAGTGCCTCCTGTTCTAAGATCCTTTGTCTAGCCGGGGTCATTTCTTGAGGGAATGTTTTCGTCCTCAAGAAGGCTACTAGTGGTTCGCTCCAATCTAGTGCTAAAGACACTTGATAAAGAGTGGCATGTTCCACTGGAGGTCTAGTGCTGTAGATTGGGCATTCCTTGCACATCCTATGGACATCTACTTGCATAGTTGGCCAATGCACTCCGACTCTCCTTAGTGTTTGTAAAGTTCTTTGCCTCGAGTAGTGTTGTTCTGATGCACCCACATGTGCTAATTGCAACCACTTCACGTACTCATCCTTTTCCACCTGCTCTTAAAAGCCAGATGACATTGGTCGCTCAGCTCCAGAAAGAAATTCCAGTAGTTCAAAGAGAAAGAGATGCATATTACCGAACCATTCAATTTCAGAATCAAGAATTGGAGAGAAGAGAAAAGCAACTTGGAGCTCAAGCCGAACGCTTATCACAAATAGATCAACAGATTGCCGATATGAAAGTAAACCGTGATGCAGCTTTATCAAATGACTCTTATCTGTAGGAAGCCTTTCTAGAAACACAGGCAGAAATTTTGATGAGCCAGGTTATTGCCACTAGTTCAGTTAGAACTGATGCTCAGTTAGTAGAACCCGAGATACTGAAACAGATGCTGGATTCTTTAAAAAAGAAAATTTCCCGAACATTTAAATTAGCTAGAACAATGTATCTACAGGGTATAATAGATGAGACATAAGATTTTGTATACCTCCGGGTTCAAGTCCACCGTGCGTGCCAGTGTAAGCTGCCGGATTGGCATCTATAAATCTTTTCCTTTTCATATTCTGCACGAACCGAAAGGTCGTGGCATGACGTTGTATTCATTTATAAATCAATGAAAAGACGCTTCGATGACAACCAGAAGGATCGCCAGACTGTCTGTTTGGGCGATAGGTCTGTGGAGTTCCCGTAGTGTTGCTTTTGAGAATTCTGAGTAATATTGTCTCTTCTGTCTTTGTTTGATTATTTGCACCTGTATGGTAAAGACTAGATTGCGATAATGTTTACAGTAAGTTAAGTATTGAATCACTGTTCCGTTAAGTTAATTATTGTAAGTCTGTACTACGGTAGTGTTTACCTTGTGCGCTGAGTACTGAGAAAGTATTAATTCGTGTATGAGTCGGAAGTCTATGAGAGAACCCATCGGAGTATTGGTAGTAATTTATATTAACAGAGATTTAGACATTAAGGTACTGTGGTGTGAGTGGTTAATTGGGAAAATCCAGTATAGGGCCTCTGATTATTCAGACCCCTTCCACTCCCAAGAACCCGAAAAGAGCTTAAACGCGTTTGACGGCAAATGCGCGTTTAACAGTGTGATAGGAGGACACTTTGGACCAGACCGTGTGATTAAGGACTTACTATTTGTAGGTCTTTGGTGGCCAACCCTTCACATGGATGCCCATACCTATGTGAAGCGGTGTGATATTTGTCAACAAACACAATATCTGATACGTAAGGATGAGATGCCACTGAAACTCATGATGGGTGGACATGCATTCTCTAAGTGGGGAATTGACTTTGTTGGTCCTATTAATCCCCCAGCTAAGGGTTCACATGATGAATACATCATTGTCGCCACTGACTATCTAACCAAATGGGTAGAAGTAAAAGCTACAACAAAGAATGATGCTCAAATGACTGCTAAGTTCTTATTTGGGAATTTGTTCACTAGATATGGGCTACCAATAGAGCTAGTAAGTGATAGAGGCATGCACTTCTTGAATGAAGTCATTGAAAACCTTCTCCAAGAATTCTTGGTGATACATAAGAAGTCTACCCCCTATCATCCACAAGCTAACGCGCAAGCCAATAGCACCAATAAGATTCTATGCAATGTATTGACAATATTGGTTAATAATAAACACTCCGATTGGGACAAACAACTACACCATGCTATTTGGGGATACAGAGTTGCCTATAAAATGGTACTCCAAGCTACATCCTTCCATATTGTGTTTGGCCAAAATGTGGTGCTACCATTGGAATTCTTGATACCTACATTGAAGGTAGCACAAGAGCATGACTCGACAGGCCATGAGCTCTCCTCTAGAATTTTTTATCTTGAGTGACTAGGTGAAACAAGGCTGAGAGAAGTAGTAGGAATATATGTAGCCAAGAAAAGACAAAAGGAATATTTTGACTCACATGTGAAGGATAAGGTCTTGAAAGCAGGACACCTAATCTTAGTCTACACTTTGAAGCAACATGCACGAAAATTGGAGAAGAGAGGTGTTAAAGCGCTACCGTAAGTTTTAATCTATTTTCGGGGTTCTTGGGGATGGATAGGGGTCTGATAGTGCAGAGGCCCTTTATTTAATTTTCCCAGTTTAACATTCAACTTAAACAATTAACTCTCTTCCACTTCGAAGGTTAATACGACACAGTACGCTTAACACGCGGGTTAATAACGACAAATTTGCACAGACTTATTAATTGTTAACCGGAGCAATACTGTGTTAATGATTAATTACTGAAACGCAATAAACAGAATACCAGTACTCAAGAGTTTTGTAACTCTGCAACACAACCTCTAGCGTAATCGCCCGGACAAACAGTCTAGTGATCGTCTGTCTCTCACCGAATGCTGTACGTGCCTTTTCATTAACAAATAATGAGTTACATCTGTTCGCTATGCCTTTTCGATGCGTGCGACTATGAAAAAATAAAAATAACATATTCCATCCGGCAGCCTAACACTGGCACGCACGGTGGACTCGAACCCAAAAAGGAAATACAACTAAGGCTCATCAATAATGCCTTGTATATAGAGGGATCGGGCTAATTTGAAAGTTCGAGTGATCTTCTGCTTCAATGAGTCCAACATAGTCTTCAAAATGTCCGGCTCGACCAATTGTGCATCAGTCCAAACCAAACTAACAGCAATAACTTCACGCATCAGGAGTTCTGCCTGCGTCTGCAAAAATGTTTCCTGTAGATAGAATTCGTTGGCTATGGCCGCATCTCTCCTCAGCTTTATTTCGGCGATTTTTGCATCAATTCTGGACAGTCTCTCGGCTTGAAATCCCAACTCTTTTTCTCTTCTTTCTAGCTCTTGAGCCTGATATTGGATAGTTTTATAATATGCATCTCTCTCTTTCATAATTCCTTCCAGCTCTTTCTTGAGCTGAATCGTCTCGACCGTCTGTGCGTCCAAATCACGACTCTTCTGGTGAAGTTCGGCGGAGATAGTCTTGAGTTCCTCAGTGTTCTACATAGCCAAATCGGCCATTTCTTGTCCTTTTTGGGTCACCAGCTCAAGATCCACACGGGTTTCTTCTAATATATTACCGAGAGCAACCTGAGCATCTTCCTTATCATGTACCAACTGCTTCAATTGAGAAATTTCTTCCTCTCGATCAGCAAGAAGGACAGTCTTCTCTTGTAATTCCGCAAACTCACGATCCCGTTGAGCAATCACATTATCCCTTTCGGCTAGTTGTGCTTGGAGTTGCTGGAGCTGAATGTTGAGGGCATGGTTCTCTGCTTTGACTGCATTTGCTTCTTCCTGTAGTGGTGCAATATCCGCTTCAAGCAAATCCACTTTGACTTGCAATGCTTGTCGAATATTCTCAGTTGCCAGCTTCATCTGAAGAGGTAATTGCTGGGAAAACTGTATCAAGAGGCGACCCATAGATTCCAATTCGGTGAACATTACTATCGGAGGAGGAATGGAAGGGGGAAATTGTGATGATGAGGCCATCAGCAAATGACGAGAAGATGGGGGAGAGTAATCTGGAGAAGAGAGCTGATGGGTAGACGCCTCGCGCACCACAGTTGAAAGGCCACCGGAAAGAGTTTCAGCAACATCAGGCATGATAGGGGGAGAAGGGAGAAGAGCGTTTGGCACCAACACAATTCTGGTCGCATTTTGAGTGATCTCCGTAGCAGTTTCAATCACGACCTCAGCAGTGGCAATTACTTCCTTGATGATATCGTCTACGATCTCTTTCAGAGCGTCCTCATCCAATTGATGAGATTCCTCCCGTGAGGAAACTTCATCGACATTTTCCATATTGACATCCTGGACTGGCTGCTTACGAGGAGACGACGGGATAGAGGATTCGACCTGAAGGGAGGTGGCGGTGTCTTGGAAAACTTCAACTTCATTTCCCGCGGTGGAACCCTGTACCTGACTCTGGGAGGGACTAACACGTCTGCATTTGCGTGTAAAGAATTGAAGCAAGTCTTCATCGTCATCATCTTCGATCATTTGGGTAGAGTCTTCCTGTAATAGAAAAGGAGCGGTTGGAGGGGTTTGTGCAGCTTGTATCACCAGAAAGAGGAAGGTGAGGATATGGGGTAATCGTGTACGAGGGATATCATCCTTGGCAATTTGTTTTGTAACGGTTACGCATTCACAGTGAATGCGCCTAAAGAAAAATGATGCGTATTTCACATGTTCATGGGAAGCGGTATCTATCATGGAATAAAAAGGTGGAGAGATGTCGTAGGTGCGCTTTTGTAAATTTAGCAAAGTGACCAGGAACTGCAGAGCAGTACGCTCTAGTTTGCGTCGGCACAGGATGGTGAACTCATTAGATGAGTTTCGGGGAAACAGTTCTTTCATGGTGGCAAGAGGAATGAGTGGACCGTTCTCCAATCCTTCCTGAGGGAGTCGAAATCCCTCAGCAAACGTGGCCAGAGTGATTACTACACGAGGGTTTAAACAAGTAATCGGCCAACACTGCTATGTAGCAGGTGTGGCGGTGATGGGAGAAATTATCTGCGCATGGAACCGATGACACGCCACGGAATGCCAAGGCAATTCTGCGAAGGTCAGCAATCCCCGAACGTGCAAGTACGCACTCACCTTTGGAGTGAGACCGGCACGGAAGGTGGCTACATTAGCGAGAGCTTCCATGGCGCGCACAAGGAGACACGAAAACACAGAGTATAGAGATCGCGAAAACACACAAACACAATAGCGATTAACTGTGGAAAAAACAAGATTAAGTAAGAGCACGAAGAACATTAGGCAGCAAGAACCCTAATCATAACACAGTGTTGGAGAGATATCCTTCATAAGTGCGGCATGCATGCATGAACAAAAGCAATGATACAGCGGTGGCTATTAATCATGATTAATTCAGCAAAATGGAAGGATTACGGTCAGATGGTCAACCGAAATACAGGGAGTAGAAAAAACAAAAGAAAAAGAAAAAAAAAGGACCGAATACACCTCAGGAGTTACCGGATGGCAGGTGATATGAACGGAGCTTAGAACCATTAATGACTTTTGAAAGGTGAACACCTGTTAAGGTCGCCAATCAAAAAGTGGAGGGTCCCACCTGTTCAGCAATCCGGTATGGACCAAACCACCGTAACTTAAATTTTCCGGCAGCGCGATTGGCTTTAGCATTATAAAATAAAACGAGTTTGCAAATTGTGAAAACAGGGGTTTTTAGGAAGCGATCATGAGTACGGGCTTGGCGTAGCTGAACTTCTTGAAGAGTCGTGAAGCTTTCCCAGCATTGTTCATCCAAAGATCGGAGCACATCCAACCGGAATGGAAAAGATTCTTTCGGTAGCAATTTCTAAGATAAGGCTACCCGCAGGCTCGACACCACTACTTCCATTGGAGCAATAGCTTCTAGGCCATAAGCGAGTTTAAACGGAGTCATTCCGGTAGCCACTTTGTACGTGGTCTGGTAAGCCCACAAAACTGCAGGTAAGAGCTGGTCCCATCATTCAAAACACTCCAAGATCAGTTTTCAGAGAATATTCAACAGGATCTTATTGGTACTCTCAGCCAAACTGTTTGCTCGAGGGTAGTAAGGTGAGCTGAACTTATGTAGGGTCTGGAAAGTTTGAGTCAATACATTCATTAAGGTGTTTGCAAAATGTGTACCTTGGTCCGTCACTATTTCCAAAGGTAATCCATATCGAGGGAGGACATCCTTCATCAAACATTTGGCCACCGAAACAGCTCTGGCAGAACGTAAAGCCCAAGCTTCCGCCCACCTAGTGGCATAATCTGTACAAGTCAAAATATATCGGTTGTTGGTGAGGGTATCCGGGGGTGAAATTGGACCAATGAAATCTAAGCGCCACTTCTGAAAGGCTCCAGAGGTAAGACATGTTGCAGGGGAAAGAAGTGGCACTGCAAGGGTTGTCCAGACCGTTGACAGACATCACACTGCTGCACAAATTGAACAACATCTCTGTACATGGTAGGCCACCATAGCCCACTTTGTAAAATTTTGTGATGAGTAAGATCAGTGGCGAAGTGTCCTCCGGTGGGTGCTGAGTGAGCCATGGCAATAACTGATGTCACTTCATGTGGAGGGATACATCTGAGTAGGACACCAGTTTGATCGACGTAATACAATTGACCCACAATCAACCGGAATCGTCGACTATAGACTGCAATTTTCCGGTACAAAGCAGTAGGAGTATTAGGTGGGAGACAACCATCAGTGAGAAAAATCATAAACATATCATAGTATGTTGGAGCAATAGGAGGTCCTGTAGATTCTTCAGAAGTTGTCTTAGTGACGTAGATAGCCGACGTCGTATCATCCACACCTACCGGAGACTCACCGGAATCCAAATGAGATAAAAATCTGCCAAGACATGTGTCGTACCTGGTCGGTGAACAACTTCATAATCAAACTCCTGTAATAGTAAAACCCATCTGGCCAATCTTGCCCCTAAATGTTGTTGACGAACCAAATACACGAGTGCGGCATGATCCACATGGAAAGTGAATTTTCATCCCAGCAAGTAATGCCTGAACTTCTTAACAGAGTATACCAAACCAAGACACTCGCGTTCTGTCACAGAGTAATTTCTTTCTGTAGGAGCTACTTTGCGACTCACATAGTACACAGGCCGAAACCATTTGTCGGTTTGTTGCATCAACAAACTGCCAATCGATATGTCCGATGCATCTACAAATATGTGGAATGGTCGTTCCCAATCAAGCGGTTGCAAGATCGAAGCCTGCATCAATAAGACCTTCAAACAATCAAATGCCTTTTGACACTCAATTGTCCATTCATACTTCCTCGGGGTACTGGTCATAAGTATGTTAAGTGGCGTTGCTAGATGAGCTAACCACCGTAAATGTCTGCCATGCCATCGGATCTGGCCAAGGAACCTCATAACTTTTTTTGGTGTCTTTGGGACCGGTGCCTCTAACACAGCTGCTACTTTATCGGGATCTACCTGGATTCCTTGTTTAGAGATAATATGACCAAGCAGCTTTCCACAGGAGACCGCAAAAACTGATTTGGTAGGATTCAAACATAATCGGTACTCCCGACACTTTTCAAAGCAACACTGTACTTGATACAGGTGTGCTGAAGTGTCACCAAACAATGAAAAATCATCCAGATATACTTGCATAAACGTTGTCAGATAAGGTGAGAACACTTCCTGCATACATCTTTGGAATGTACTTGGGTCATTCCGTAACCCGAACCACATTACGGTGCATGCATATACACCCCAGTTGGTGATGAATGTTGTCTTTGGTATATCTTATTCCGCCATCCGTACTTGATTATATCCACTGTAGCCATCTAGAAAAGAATACATTTCATGACCTGCTACCCTATCGAGCATTGTATCTAGAAAAGGAAGAGGGAACAGATCCGGTACAGTGGCTGCGTTAAGCTTCCGATAGTTGACACAAATGCGTAACTGCTTATTTTTCTTCGGCACTATCACTATTGGTGATATCCACTCCGCATGCTCAATTGGCACAATGAATCCCACCTTTAATAACCGATCAAGTTCGGCCTTAACCTGTGCCGCATAATTAGGATTCATCCTGTAACTAGGTTGTTTGATGGGTTTCACATCTGGTTTTAGTACCACTCTATGTTGATAAATTTGTGGGTCAAGGCCCTTCATGTCTCTGTAATCCCAAGCGAAGACATCTGCGAATTCACATAGGAGTTGAACCAAATCTTCTTGGAATTTCTCTGCTAACCCGGCCCTAATTTTGACTGGCCTCAGGTTGACCGTATCTCGCAAATTGTATGTTACCAACTGATCCTCGGGTACATAAAACTCTCGAGGCTTTGCCAAGTCATCAGCTGGCTGCAACAATTGTTGTAAGGTCGATTCATCCATAATTATATCGGCATCTGCTGCTACTTCTTTGGTCAGTGGCGTGACCGTACAAGCTGCCGGACTCCAAGTATCTGCTACCGACTGTAAGTCTATAGTACCTAATGAGATGAGGTCCTTATTGGTTTTAAGGAAAGCCTCCTCCTCATCATCAGATAGCCCATCCAACATATGGACTGGCTCCGCTACATATGGTCATGCATGAAGATCACAAGGTTGCATAGCATCCAATGTAACTACATATTTCCGGTGATTGTCTTTAAAAATTAACTCTTGAGCTGACCAATCCTCTACAACTTTGGCTTGCTTTAGCCATGGTCGACCGAAGAGTAAGTTGTAGTGGAGGCTAGATTCGGGTAGCTCCAGGACTACAAAGGTCATTTGAAATGTAGTTCCCTGCAGGGTAATAGGAATATTACGTACTAGTCCCACCGGATGGACTCTGGATTGGTCCGCCATTCGCACAAAGAACTGCATTGGTTCAATTTGGGTCCAACCCAGTTTCTTACAGAGGGCAGCTATTGCAATATTCACACCCGACCCGCCATCAATTAAACCTTGTGTGATCTTTTGGTTTTTATACCAAACGGTGATCAATGGTACTGAATGATCCACCGTAGGATCCATTTCTGGTTGTATGGTCGCAGTTGCCGGAGTACATGAAGGTCCGGGACTGACCTAATGTTGGAATTGTTGTCTTACTCCTGGAACTAGGGTGAGCAACTGTCCTAGAGGGAGTGTGATTGAAGCCTTAGATATAATGTCCCAGACCTGGTATGTTTTGTTGTGGTCATTACTAGCTCTAGTTGTGATTGTGATGTTGCCGGAGTGGAATTCTCTGTATTCACTTTTGCATTTGGCAGAGAAGGTTGAGTTACCATAACTGGGTCAGGGAACACAGTCGGCTCCTTAGTTGTCCATTGACTAGCATTTGCAAACATCCGCTGTTGCTCACAAATTGTGGGCTTGAAAATCTCAGCTGCTGGTTGCAACTGTTTTCCTGATCTTGTCTATACCACGGCTGCTTGCGACTCGACTGGGGAGATATAAACCATATTGGTCATTGGATTATGTCTTTCCTTCTTTCTTTTGTCGTATTTTGTGGCTTCTTTACAAAATCTACGAATATGGCCAACCTCGCCGCAAAAATGACATGGAGGGGGTGGGAGAGAGGTACTTTCCGTCGATGTACCTGCCTGCCATCGATTTGGATTGAAATTGTTGTTATGTTGATCCCGGTAGTTCCTATATCCTTGCTACTAGTTGGTTCGCAACTGTGGCAGCACATAATGGGTTGATGGCTGACCCGGCTCCTGTATTATGGCGTTTATTGCCATTCTGCCTTGCACCTTTGCATTATATGCACAAGTTTCTGTTGAGTGGCCCGTCGTATTACAAATGGCACAATACATTTGGTTGAGCGCACATGTCGAACTGGTGTGACCGGGATTCTTACACTTAGTACAATACACTTGTTTGGACGGATCCTCGGCCACATTCTTACTTGCTTTCAACCATTCCAGATCTTCGGTAAAACCTCCAACCTTGTGCTCCAACTGTAAGGCCACTGCAATGACAGCGTCCAATGTCATTCCGCCCACACAACGAATGATCATAATTTGTTTTAACTGTGGATTCAATCCATTAATAGACCATTGTGTTATGACATCATCTGGCAGGTTGGCATGTGCCAGAGGCAGCTGCCGCAAATGAGTTCTGAACAATGTCACATACTCCTGAACACTTTGGTGTGGTTTCTGTCGATTGTTTTGCAAATAGTCAAAAATTTATGCAGGATTCTTCTTCAACCAAAACCTTTGCAGGAACGTGTCCCTCACATCATCATAATTACCAAAACGGTTAATATCATATTCTGTCAGCCACCTTGCTACTTCATTAACCAGTATGGCCTGAAACATGATGGCCTTGTACGCCAGATCTGGTGGGTGGTTCAACACTGCATAACTGATCTCGAATGTGCGAACATGTGCGTCGGGATCATCTCCCGAAAATCCACCCAATTTTGTATATGCTGTGAGCCACTCATGGTGCTATTGTTGATTGTGTTGTTGTTACCTGAAGTTTGAGGGGGTGTCTCTTGACCTTCGGAATCTGTATGGTCAGCCTGCTCACCTTCCGGTCCAAAAATGTCGTCGAACCGTTTGCTTAAATCCAAATCCAATAACCTTTCCTCAGCTTTGGTGTCGAAAGTAGGTAGACTTGCACCAAAAAGGGGTGAATGCAATAAGTGTCCACCAGGCAGCACTGCAGTATCATACGAAAAACTTCAAATTGCCACCGAGTAATGCGGAACTTCCACCGGAACTCACCGAAGTCTCTCCGGACCAAGTTACCCTATCATCGGACACGTTCTCACCCGGTACTGTGAACCCGTCACTAAAAGTGGTCGATTTCAGACCAGATAGTGCAAAATTGACTCCGCACTGCATCTCTCTATACCCAGAAGTCATTGTACCTTCTCCAAAAAGTATCGGACTCACACCAGAATTCACCGGAATCTCGTCATGGGTTACCGAACTAGCACCGGAATCACTACTGACTGGCTCCGATCCTTCTGCAACTAGACTTAATTGGCCTGCACTTCTACCACCCGAGGGTGTTCCTAACAGATTTGGGACTGTCCAGGGATGTTGATCTCGCCTATACTTTGGATAGGACTCACTGGAACGAGTAACCGGCATATATCACTTCTTCAACTAGCAGTTACTATTCACCATTACTTATCTTGATTACTGCTCTACTCTTACTGGTCATTCCAAATCGATTTCCATTTTCCCACAGACGGCGCCAGTATTAAAAGCGCTACCGTAAGCGACTTTTAATCTCTTTTCGGGGTTCTTGGGAATGGATAGGGGTCTGACAGTGCAGAGGCCCTTTATTTAATTTTCCCAGTTTAACATTCAACTTAAACAATTAACTCTCTTCCAATTCGAAGGTTAATACGATGCAGTATGCTTAACATGCGGGTTAATAACGACAAATTCACACAGACTTATTAATTGTTAATCGGAGCAATACTGTGTTAATGATTAATTACTGTAATGCAATAAACAGAATACCAGTACTCAAGATTTCTAAAACTCTGCAACACAGCCTCTAGGGTAATCGCCCAGACAGACAGTCTGGTGATCCTCTGTCTCTCACCGGACGCTGTACGTGCCTTTTCATTAACAAATAATGAGTTACATCTGTTCGCTACGCCTTTTCGATGCGTGCGACTATGAAAAAATAGAAATTACATATTCCATCCGGCGGCCTAACAGAGGCTATGGGCCAATGATTATCAATAGAATCTCCACAAGTGGAGCAGTCCAGTTAGCCACTCTAGAAGACAACATCATACCGAGTTACATCAGTGGATGTAGAGTCAAACTATATCAAGAACCCCTCACAGAGGAAATGTTGAACTGACTCAACACTGCAAAGAAACATAAAGAAGAAGAAAAACGAATTTGAGAAGAAGCACAGACAGAAGTTTTAGACCGCATCCGACAAATCAAATTGCAAAGACAAGGTACATATCACCCTATGTCTGACACTCAAGAAGCTCTAAGTTATCACATGGCCATGTGTGAAGCATCAAGTGAATGTTCCCATAGGATAGTTGATCGACGACCCTTTGTGACCCTAGAGGTAGGACAAGGAGAGAGTGCAAGGACTGTAAGGGCTCTGATTGACTCAAGAGCAGCCACTACTGCAGTCTGCCTTTCTTACTGCCAAGAATTGCAATTGAAGGTCAATCCTATCGAGGCATACCTCATAGGGTTGGGAGGTGTGGAAACCCCTTGCATGGGTGAGGTGGAACTTCCCCTCTACATTCAAGAGGTTCTAATGACAGTCAAAGTGCTAGTGTGTGAAGAAGAGGATCTAACCGAACCTCTTGTCGTGTGTTAGAAGAAGCATTTTTGGAAGGGAAATTATTTGTAAAATGTCAAAAACTTGTAGAAATATTTATACAAATGATGTAAAAATGAGGAAGATTCTTCCTCATGTAAATTAGAATCATATGTATTTTTTCTAGAATTTTTGGAAGCTCTTTGATAGCATATTTTTAGATTAAAAGGGAAAAGGACCAAAATTCAAGTGTGAAAAGGGACACTTGAAAATTTATAAAAGATAATTTCCTCTATTTTGAGAGGGTTGGTTGTATTATTTTTGCTATCCAAGTAATGTGAAGAGCTCTCCTGCAGAAAATCGTGTTTCTCCCTTTCATGTACTTTCTCTTGATTTGTTGAGTCTATTCTTTGTGTGATCCATGGAATTTGTAAGCTTCAATTGTGTATTTCTGAGTAATGTATATGAAGAGAGGTGGTTCTTAGCGTATTGAGTAAGAAAGTGCAGAAGAACAAAGCTGGAAATTAAAATACTCTATTTTCACAGAATTGCGATTGTCTCATCTGTGTGATACAGGTATTGTTTTTGAAATTTGAATTCATAATTGTATTCTACTGTGGAAATGGCACACTTTAGGCACAAAGATCATTGAAAATGCTGTTGTAGAACTCAAGATAATCAAAACCCTAGATATTTCTCTCCTTCTTCATAATTTCTCAAAAAAACAGTCATCTTAACCCTTATTCTTGGATTCCATTAACTAGAAGGGGATGTGGTCTTTGCATACTTCTCGGATTGACAATTTAAAGATGTGTAGTTGATCCTTTGCTATAGTGATTGGAGAGGACAACTCCAAAGGGTAACAACAAACATTTTATGGCACCATTGCCGGGGAACAAAGCAAAAGCTTCATTGAAGTTTTGGACCTTGCTGGATCTTCCATGGTTGATGGTATTTTAACACATTGAAAAGGTACTACTCTATAATCACGAAAGAAACAATGAAAAGGTAGGTTTCTTTGCTTGTCTTTTGGGAAAAGAAAGCATGAGTTAACCTTTTGGGATAAAGAAGTTGTGAAATTCTTGCAAATTGATAGTTTCTCATACCTTTTAAGAGTAAAGTGCAGGTGTGTGGAAAAAAAATTGAATCAAGATTGTTGAAGGGAAGGTAAAATGTGACTATCTTTGCATATGTAGAGTGCTTTTTGACTAAGTACCATGCAAATTTGATAATCTTGGAAAAGATGACATGATTGCAATGAGGAAAGTCAAGTAAAGTAGCTATGTGCAAATTGATAGATCTATTTGTTTAGCCAAGGTAAAACAATAATCTTGAGAAAAGATTTATTTGCATCTTGAAAAAAAATGCTTGAGTTTATCTTTGCATGAATTGATAATTGTACTTCTTAAGTACATGTTTTCTTAAAAAACTCTACTTCCAAACTGATTAGATTGCAAGCATAACAGAATATAACCAATCATGAAACAAAAGATCAATGGATCTTAAAACAAAAAAACCCTAGGTGAAGTGTTTACCTTGATTTAGGGTTTAAAATACTAAAAAAATTCATAAAATCCTTTAAAAATTCAAACAAATTTCTTTTTTCTTAGAAAGTTGGACAGGAGGATTGCTATGGGAAGTGGAAAGGGAAAAG
Source organism: Ceratopteris richardii (assembly GCA_020310875.1). Taxonomy (NCBI): domain Eukaryota; kingdom Viridiplantae; phylum Streptophyta; class Polypodiopsida; order Polypodiales; family Pteridaceae; genus Ceratopteris; species Ceratopteris richardii. The sequence continues at coordinate 153,042,783 of CM035436.1, read as the reverse complement.
TGAAAGAAACAAAATCTGGAAATTGAAAGAAAATAAAAAATGTCTAGAGTAGAAGTTGTTGTTTAAAGTTTTCAAAAAAATCTCTTTGAATGAGTTTGTGGTGTATAATTGCAGGTGACAAGTGATCTGGAGTTGGTGAAGAACATTGGAGAAGTCCAGATGGAAAGAAAGTCAAAAAGTGCAAAAGCAGGAAGTTCAGAGAAAAACACGATTCTCTTCACAAGATCACGATTTTCAGTAAGATAAAGAATTTGACTTAGTTGCACTATTGGGTACTGAGGTAATCGATTTTAAAAGGTTCCATAAGTTGCATGAGTAAAGGAAATCAAAATTTCAAAATTATAGTAAGAATTGAGCATCAAGTGATTAGATTGGAAAATTGGGTACAAAATTGCGATTTTCATCAGTAGAATAAAGAGAGAAAATTTTGTTGGAAGGGATAAGATTTGTGAATTAAAACCACAAAGTTGCCAAGGGACAAGAATCATACAGTGAAAATTTAAAATTTTGTGAAAATCACTCACAATCGCGATTGTCTGAAGACTATAAAGGCTTGAAATCTCAGAAAAATATTCATTTGAGTGAAAGAGTGAGTGAGAGGAGCTAACAGAATCACGATCTTCTGCAAATACAAGCTTTTTGGACATTTCTTGCTCAGGCAGAAAGGTAATTTTCATACAAGTTTTTTCATGATTTCAAGTACAACCTTTTGGTGAAAGCACCAAAAACATAGAAAATTGTTAAAAAAACACGGAATCGTGACTTTCTGTTTTTTGAATTTTTTGGTAGAAAAAATTGTTGTTTGTCAAAACTTTATTTATTGCATCTCATTATTTTGCTAAGGCACATCAATTAGAGTAAGAATAAATCAGAAAAACAAAAACTAAAAATCTACAAAAAGTTGATAGAATCACGATTCTGTAATCAAACACAAAATCGCAATTCCATAATCAAACACAAAATCGCGATTCCTAAAATACGATTTTCATATGAAAATCGTGTTTTTAACGATTGTGAGCAATCACAATTGTCTAGGATCAGGATCGTGAAAATCACGATTTCCTTCGCAGCATCGTGAAAAACACGATTCTATTCACAGAATCGTGAAAAAGATGATTCTATTCACAGAATCGTGAGAAACACGATTCTATTCATAGAATCGTGAAAAAGATGATTCTATTCATAGAATCGTGAAAAAGACGATTCTATTCATAGAATTGTGAAAAAGATGATTCTATTCATAGAATCGTGAAAAAGACGATTCTATTCACAGAATCGTGAAAAAGACGATTCTCTTCATAGAATCATGGTAAACATGATTCTATTCACAGAATCATCAAAAAGACTATTCTATTCACAGAATCGTGAAAAAGACGATTCTATTCATAGAATCGTGAAAAAGACGATTCTATTCATAGAATCGTGAAAAAAAAAATGATTCTCTTCACAAAATCGTGGTAAACATGATTCTCTTCACAGAATCCTGAAAAAGACGATTCTATTCACAGAATCGTGAAAAAGACGATTCTCTTCACAGAATCGTGGTGAATGTCAGGGGAGCACTAGATTGTGCTCTCTGACTACACAAGACAAGATTTCGGAAACACAGTTCTGATTACAAGAATACCCACGAAGGGAAAATGCTACAAGAATATACGATCGATACAAGATGTCCCACAACCCGGGACCAATAGGTATGGAAAACTCGACTAGAGATGATACAGGAGATCCCACAACCCGGGATCGTAGGTAGGAAACAAGATATCTCGATTACAAGAAATCCCCTCAGGGATATGAACTGGATACAAGAAATAACTAGAAAGGATCTCGTACTACGAGATTACAATAGGACAAGAAAGGATGTCCACAATACAAGACTAGACAAGACTAGAGCTAGAAACAAGACTAGAACTTGAACTGGAACTTGAATGTACTTACTTGGAGGTCACGACTCCTTGAGCTCCCAAGACTGGCATTGGCAAGACTGATTATGAATGTGGCCAACCCCTCCTTATATAGGTTTTCAAGGGCGGTTCCCAAGGCGGTTGCGAACTGATGATGTCATCATGATGTCATCGATTTGTAACAAGACCTCCCAATGTCAGAATTCAGCGAATAGACAGTCGATCTTGGGGTTTTGGCACATTCCGGACGCAATGGAAGCATTGGTTTCTCCTAATTCTGAACCAATCATGAGATACAGGGTTCACATGGAATCTTAGGTTCAGGATGGTTTCCTTCGTCCATGACATCACCTCCCCCTCAAGCGACGAGTTCCACGAGGAGCGGTCATGTTATCTGGTCTCGGCTTCGTTGGATTTTTCTTATGGAATTCTCGAACCTTGATTGGTGCTCTCTGAAGGTTTTCTGCAGGTTCCCAAGTACGATCACTGATGTCATACCCTTTCCAATGAATAAGGTATTCCAATCTTCCCCGGGATATTCTGGAATCTAGGACATGCTCGACTTCAAATTCTTCATGATCATCAATCTCGATAGGTGGTGAAGGACTAGGTCTCTCCCCCCTCAATGGTGAAATCTGATATGGTTCCAACATGGATACATGGAAAACTGGATGTATTCTCATGGTACTCGGTAACTGGAGTTTGAAGGTGACTGGATTAATCTTGGCCAAGATGGTAAATGGTCCAAACTTTTGATGATCTAACTTTGCACAAGGCCTTGAAGTTTGTAAATTGTTTCGGAGTAACCATACTTTATCCCCAATTTGATACGATGGATTCTGGACACGATGTTGATCTGCATAGTACTTATATTGTTGTTGAGCTTTATGGATCTCTTCCTTCAGTTCTTTGTGAATTTCCATCAGGTACTGGGCCTTGTCTCTGGTAGCTGGGTTCTTGACATGATTTGAGAGTTGTATATCCATCCTTGGATGTTGTCCATAGTTTGCAAAGAAGGGAGTTTGCTTAGTAGATGCATGAACACTATTGTTATAGGCAAACTCTGCAAAGGGTAACAACTCAAACCAATCATTTTGGTGATAGTTGCTAGTGCAACGGAGATATTGCTCCAGGACTTGATTCACTCGTTCTGTTTGTCCATCAGTCTGTGGATGATTTGCTGTAGATAGTTTAACTTGAACACCAAGGAGCTTGCAAAGACTGTTCCAAAAGCTGGATATGAACTGTGGACCTCGATCACTGACAATGTCATCAGGCAATCCATGAAGCCTAAATATGTACCTAAGAAAAAGTCTGGCAGTGGCTGCACCTGTGATTGCCTTGGTAGTTGGAATGAAGTGTGCCATCTTTGTAAATCTATCCACAATAACAAGAATGGCATCATACTTATCTGACTTTGGTAGATCTGTGATGAAATCCATCGACAATGAAGCCCATGGCCTTTCTGGAATAGGTAGAGGTTGCAAGAGGCCATGAGGTTTATGTCGGGGTACCTTAGATCTATTGCAAGTATCACAGGTTTGAATGTATTCTTTGACTTCCTTCCACATCTGAGGCCACCAAAAGTCCCTTGATATGAGTTCTATTGTTTTATTTACTCCAAAATGTCCTGCTGCAAGGTTGTCATGGCGTTGTTGAAGTACTTGGATCCTGGGCTTTCCTGGAGGGACATACAATAGGTTCTTATAGAGTAGTAAACCATCCTTTTCCTGAAATTCGTTTACTTCTTGGAATTTTCCTTCTTGAACTTTCTGCTTAACGTTACAAAACAATTCATCCTGTGGTAGATTCTCACGGATCAACTGATTCAAGGTTGAATCTTCATGATGGCTTGAAGAGATAGCTGCTAACTGGAGATGCTCGGGCTTGAGTAATACACTCTCTTGTTGATCAAAGGCCTCTTCACCCTTCTTTGGTGCAAGGTAAGATCTTCTGGATAGGGCATCTGACTGACATTGATGACGTCCTGGACGGTATGTGATGACAAAGTCGAATCTGGATAAAAAGTTACTCCATCGAGATTGCCTTCTATTGAGGATCCGGGTGGTCATAAAATACTCTAGGTTCTTGTGATCTGAATATACAATGACTTTATGAGCTGCTCCTTCTAGATGGTGACGCCAGGTATCAAACGCGTCTACTATGGCAAGGAGTTCTTTATCATGAATTTCATAATTAATTTCTGGAGGGGAAAACTTCCTTGAATGATATGCAACTGGATGTAGTTGTCCATCATCTCCATATTGGGAAAGAATGGCCCCTAGAGCAAAGTCCGATGCATCTGTCTCAAGGAAGAAGGGCTTACTAGAATCAGGATGAACTAGGATTGGAGCAGTAGTGAACGCTGATTTCAAGGTCTGAAAGGCCTTCTCTGCTTCTTCGGTCCATGAGAATTTGGAGTTCCCTGTAAGCTTGGTAAGAGGTGTCACTATCTTGGAGTAATCTCTGATGAATATCCTATAGAAATTGGCAAAACCCAAAAAACATTGTACATCTCGAACACATGAAGGTGGTTGCCAATCAAGGATTGTCTCAATCTTCTTAGGGTCCATAAAAATTCCTTTATCTGATACTATGTACCCTAAAAATTCCACTTCTGTCTTATGAAAAGAACACTTCTCCAATTTCGCATACAATCCTTTTTCTCTTAGTTTCTCTAGGACTATCTTTACATGATCTTCATGATCCTCTAGATTTTTTGAAAATATCAAGATATCATCAAGGTATATTACAACAAAATCATCTAAATATTCTCGAAAAATATCATTCATCATATGTTGGAAGACAGCTGGAGCATTTGTAAGACCGAAGGGCATAACTACATATTCAAAATGCCCATACCTTGTTCGAAATGCTGTCTTCCATTCGTCTCCTTCTCTGATCCTGACAAGGTTGTAAGCTCCTCGAAGATCAATTTTCGTGAAGAATTTTGCTTTTCCAAGGCGTTCCAAGAGCTCTGATATGAGTGGTAGAGGGTATCTGTTTTTTATAGTGACTTTGTTCAATCCACGATAATCTACACACATCCGGAGAGTCCCATCCTTCTTCTTTACAAATAGAATAGGAGCTCCTGCTGGAGACTTCGAGTGTTTGATAAACCCCTTTGCTAGATTCTCATCAATGTTCTTGCGTAGTTCTGTAAGTTCCTCTGGAGATAGTCTGTAGATTGGTCCAAAGGGTGGTTGTGTTCCCTCTTGAAGATCTATGGGACAATCATAAGGTCTATGCTCTGGAAGGATATCTGCATTCTTCTTTTCAAAAACATCTTCAAAGCCGTTGTACTGATTGGGTAGCTGTACTGGATCATCTTTCTTGGATTCTTGAGCTGGTATGGCATAGATCATATATGTAGGTTCCTTCCTTACTGCATGTATGAAGGCTTTAGCTCCAACATATGTTGGGTTCTTCTGGATATCTCGACGGGTGATTTTATTCTTTTCCCAATTAATTTCTGGATTATGTTTCTTTAACCACGGCATTCCGATGATAACCATATTTGCTGGACTCGATATTACATTGAAACATATGTGTGAATCATGGTCACCAAGGTGTACTCTTAGTGGTATGGTTTCCATGGTTATATTCCCCGATGCTAGAGGCCGTCCATCTACTACTTCGGCTACTACTGGTCTGTTCTTTCGAAGTACTGGAATTCCATGTTTCTTAACGAGTCCTTCATCAATGAAACATGAGGACGCTCCTGAATCTACTAGAGCTATGAGGGAAAGGGTCTTCTTAGACAGGATTAACTTGACAGGGGCAAGACATGTTTCTACGGGTGTGGATGGAATTATGAGACCCTTTCGTATATCATGGTCCGGCTGTATGGTCTCTTTTACAACTGGACTTCCTCGTTTCCCTGCTCTACAAGGGTGGCTGCGACTTTGGAGTTTGTTCTCTTGTTGGGACAATTAACTGCAATGTGGCCAGGGTTTCCACAATATAGACATAATTTGTTATCCCTCCTTCTTTGTTTCTCTTGTGGTGTTAGAGGCTGGAACCTAGTTACATCTATCTGCATAGGTTCGGGCATAGTGTCATCTCTAGGAGTAGGCTGGAAAGGTTTCCATTGGCGAGGTCTTCCTTCTACTTGTTTTTCTTGTTTCCTTTCAAAAAGACGGTTATCACATTGAATGGCTTGGTTGATGTATTCATTCAATGTCTTCACCTCTGGCATCGTGAGTAGAAGGTCCTTCACGTCATCCCTTAAGCCCCATCTAAATTGGCTAATGAAATAATCTTCATGCCAAGTGAGGTCACATATCAACTGCCTAAATTCTGATGCATAGGTAGAGGCAGGGCGGTTACCTTGACGTAGCTTTCGAAGTTTTGTTTCTGCCACTCGACTCGTGTCTGCATCTCCAAATGTGGCGACAAGCTCTCCAAGAAATGCCTCATAATTATGAAGTACGGCCATATCCTTCTCCAAGATTGGGGCGAACCATGATAAAGCTTGACCATAGAGCAAGGTTCCAATAAAACCGACCTTGGATGCATCATCAGGGTATCTATCAGGCTGCATGCGAATGTACAATTTGACTTGTTGCAAGAATCCTCGAAACTTTGTACGATCACCATTGAACTTTTCTGGCATGCAAATCTTGGGTTCCTTCACAAATGATGTACTGGGCCGTTGGTTCACTTGAATACTCCCTTGATTCGCTTGAAGACTCCCGATTCGTTCTTGTAATTCTTGAAGGAGTGTACCTACATGCACTGGATGTCCCATCTCGACTTGTGTCTGTCGACGACTTAGGTCTTCGACTTGTTGTTGGAGACTCTGAAGTGATGCTACGATCTGTTCATAAGCGTTCTCCATGATGTCTGGTCTTGGATAGAAGATAGTCTTGCCAAAATGTCAGGGGAGCACTAGATTGTGCTCTCTGACTACACAAGACAAGATTTCGGAAACACAGTTCTGATTACAAGAATACCCACGAAGGGAAAATGCTACAAGAATATACGATCGATACAAGATGTCCCACAACCCGGGACCAATAGGTATGGAAAACTCGACTAGAGATGATACAGGAGATCCCACAACCCGGGATCGTAGGTAGGAAACAAGATATCTCGATTACAAGAAATCCCCTCAGGGATATGAACTGGATACAAGAAATAACTAGAAAGGATCTCGTACTACGAGATTACAATAGGACAAGAAAGGATGTCCACAATACAAGACTAGACAAGACTAGAGCTAGAAACAAGACTAGAACTTGAACTGGAACTTGAATGTACTTACTTGGAGGTCACGACTCCTTGAGCTCCCAAGACTGGCATTGGCAAGACTGATTATGAATGTGGCCAACCCCTCCTTATATAGGTTTTCAAGGGCGGTTCCCAAGGCGGTTGCGAACTGATGATGTCATCATGATGTCATCGATTTGTAACAAGACCTCCCAATGTCAGAATTCAGCAAATAGACAGTCGATCTTGGGGTTTTGGCACATTCCGGACGCAATGGAAGCATTGGTTTCTCCTAATTCTGAACCAATCATGAGATACAGGGTTCACATGGAATCTTAGGTTCAGGATGGTTTCCTTCGTCCATGACAGTGAACATGATTCTATTCAGAGAATCATGAGAAACATCTAGAATATTCACAAAATCATAGAAAACACGATTGTCTTCACAGAATCGTGAATTAGTTGAATGATTTTGAGATCTGGTAATAAATTGTTCACACCTGATAAACAAGAGTTAAAAAGCAAGGAGATAGAGCCAGTGATAGGAGAGTTTGAAAAGATTTAGGGCAGGTAAATAACATGGAAAACCTAAATGAAATAAATGAAGCCTCTGAAACTAGTGATTATAGAAATATTCTCAAGTATATGTATAATAATAGGTTTGGAACCTATGTGTATCAAGATGGTATGCATAAGTTTCTCATTAGGATGAGAAACCTAGAAGTTCCCTTAAATATAACACCAGTAGCACAATTTAAGGATGGCAGATATGAGGATAGACAGGGATGTGTATACATATTCTCACACGATCCAAAAAACTCTAATGATTTAGGGTAGTGTGCAGACAAGAGACCTTAGGAACAAAACCCAGGGCAACCAGACTTGCCAAGACAAAATGAAACTCACACTAATATTGAACAACAACAAGGTAGGAGAGTACACACTTCCCCAAATCCTTTTGAAAGAGAAGCAGAAGGAATGAATGATTTTCCAATCAGAAGGAGACATCAGTGGCAAAACCATGGAAGAATGCTTAGGCCCTATCAATTAGCTAAATGCATGAAGAATCAATATGAAGGATACTCTGATCCTCATGCTCATGCTACAAAATTTAGACAATTAATTAGAGCAGAAGAAGTAGAGGATTACAAAGTACAATTTGAAGCATTTGGTCTAACCCTCACTGGACCTGCATTATCTTGGTTCATTCCATTGAGAAAGGAAATGTATCCAGATATTGAATCTTTCCTTGAAGCCTTCATAGGGGAATTCTCAAAAACTAGAATAAAACATAGTACAAATACCCTGATACATAGTTTTAAACAACAAAAAGATGAAAATGTTAGAGAGGCTGCTAGGAGATTCAAGCAATACATTGATAGATGTCCAAGAGAGGAGGTACCATCCATGGCAAGACAAGTATCTCTATTCATAGAAGGACTGAGAAGTGCACAATTAAGAACCTTGGTGTATTATAGGAGATGTCCTGATCTAGGAGCATGTGTGAAAGAGGCAATAGACTTAGAGGATAACAGAGGACAAGATCTATTAGCATTTGATCAACCAAGAACAAATGAAGATAAAATCCCACCAGTAGAAGAGTTAGTACAAGCCATTTATAAAGCCCTAGAAGTTAGCACCAAGACAAATTTGATAAACACCAGGATAGCAACAAATAATAAATGCTATAACTGTGGAGAAAATCATTTGGTACAACAATGTCCTTATCAAAAACCACAACATTTGCAAGATAGAAAAACACTCTAATAATGTACATTAGAAAGAAAATGGACAAACCATACCAAAGAAGAATGCTTCTACAATAAACAACCCATTAAAGAAAGAGAATATGTGAACCAACACAGCTTACAAAGAGAATCTGGATTTGTTGAGCAACCAAGATCTGTACTTGGACAACAACCACCATTACCAACGAATGTAGTACCAGTAAAATACACACCAATAGAAGAAGAAAGTTCAAGACTCAGATCATCTTACACAGAGGGTTATCATTGGAATGAAGGATATCAGGAATATTGGGAAGAATATGAACAGAGAGAACCAGAACTGCAAGCCTTGGACTTGGGAAATGGGAGAATTGAAATGGACACAGCCACATTCATGTACATAACTAATAATTACATGTCCAATCAGAAACCTCAATTCAAAGGAAGTCAAAAGATAACTTGTTATAGATGTGGGGGAGAACATTTCATTAGAGACTGCCCACAACCTCCTACACTAAGAATAGAAGGAGCCTATTGCAAGGATTGTGGCAGGGAACACTTAATAAAGGATTGTCCAAGAAACCCTCAAAAACAACAGAACACATATAGTAACATACCATTAAAAACAGTTAACATAATGGAGCAAGAATAATTGAGTGACCATGATCAAGTAACTATAAATGCTATAACAAGAGCACAAGCTAAACAACAAGAAACAACAAAGGAGACACACACAAAGGAACATAAGAAAATTCCATTTCCAAAAGAAAAGAAAAACAGATAAAAAGGAAGATGGGAAAGAAAGATGAGACTGGGTAAAAATTTAGAAGAAGAAACCATGGAACATTCAAACAATAGTCAACCACAAAACATACAGACTCAGGAAGAGGCAAAAAATTCACAAAGTTTGGAGACTCTAATAAGAGCATACAAGGGAAGAATACAAGATGGACCAAATCCTACAGATCATGTGATGACATATCCTATGCCAGATTTAGAGGATGAAAGAATGCAAAGATGCAAACAAATCATATAGGAAACACAACTCAAAATGGGGAAACTAGACAATTATCAAACAAAAGTTGAAGGAACAAATGCAATAGAAACTAAGAAACATCTTGATCAGGAAGATATTTCACAAATAACCTTCCAAATCAATCTGGACAAACACTGTACAATTTTATACCACACCAGAATGGAGGAGATAGTAAAACAAAATCCTCACTTACAACACAATATAAAAAATTAGGAAACAAAGTCAAAGAACTTAGATCCACAGCAACAAGAATTGGAAGAATTATTGTACATACCTATTGATAAAATAGGAGGATATTGTGAAGGAGAAGAAGGGAACTCAACCTTGAAAATACAATTTGGTAATAATCATGCCAAGGCCATATTAGACAGTGGTTCAGGAGTGGCTATCATGACTAAAAAAACCTGGGAGAAATGGGGAAAAAATGAGTTAATACCCACTAAAATGAGATTACAACTTGTAGATGGACACATAGAAAAACCCCTAAGAATATGGGAAAAGGTGATTGTGGAAATATGTGGAATAGAGATAGAGCATACTTTTGCCAAAGTTGAATTCCCACAATCCACTTCATATGAAATCATCCTAGGAAGACCATTTATGAGACAAATGCAAATTGTGCAAGATTGGGGTAATGATTGTCTATATCTTCAAAGCAAAGAAAGGATACCTAGAGTAAATTTAAGAAATGGTCAATATTGTGACATGTCCCCTCAGGAATGGTTCAAAGTACATCAAAATCAGGAATTAAGTGAAGAATCAGGGAGTGAAGATCAGAATGAAATAGAATCATCAATTTGGAAATGTAATATGATAAGGAAACACACAGATAAAAAAAGGATGTTAAAAAAAGGAGATTGTCTGGGAGAAAGGAAATCACAAGATGAAAGCTACATACCACAGAAATTTAAAGATGAAGAATTTGAGCCTTATGGTTGGAATCAGATTTTGACCACCATGGACATAGCCAATGATGAGTATGTGGGAGTGAAATTCCAGAATGAAGAAGGTTATGATATCTTTCATGTAGGAATTCAAATGATAAAGGTGTCAACAATAGAGGAAGACCAAGAGGAAGGAATAATATTAAAAAATGGGAAAACACAATATCTGGAAGAAGTGGAAGCTACTGATGTTATAAAAGACAAAATCTCGGGAACATATAAAAATAATAAGCACAAAAAATAGAAAAAGATCAAGAAGTTGAAAAAAAATAAAAACATAAAGAAAGAAGATCAACAATTTGATGTACCTACAAACTTCAAAACCTATGAAGTAGAAGACAAGTTACTTCTAAAAATAAGACCAAAAAGAGAGAAGAAAAAGGGGGAGGCATATGACAATGAGGAACAAACTAAGAAGGTGATGATCACTCAAGAAGAGGGGGAAGAAAGACATATTGTAATAGCTGATGACATGACAAATCAAGAGGAGGAAGCATTGAGAAATTTGGCAAAAATATATAGAGATGTGTTTGCTTACAGTTACAAAGATTTGAAAGAAATTGATCCAAACATTTGTGAACATAAGATTCCTATTACTCCCGATGCAAAACCTAGCAAACAAAGACACTATACATTTAATGACAAATACTCTGCTAAAATAAAGGAAGAAATTGACAAGCTGTTGGCTGCCAATTTCATCTATGAGATTGAGTATACAGAGTGGATCTCTCCTATAGTTGTGGTACCTAAAAAGAATGGGAAACTCAGGGTATGTATTAACTCGAAAAAAGTTAATGCTGCAACTATAAGGCATAGCTATCCATTACCCATAATAGACCATCTTTTGGAAAGAGTTGCAGGAAAAGAGGTCTATAGCTTTTTGGATGGTTTTTCAGGATATAATCAAGTACCAATAGCTTTCGAAAACCAACATAAAACTGCTTTTTCCACAGAATGGGGAATCTATGCCTTTAGGGTTATGCCCATTGGTTTAACTAATGCCCCAACAACTTTTCAAAGACTGATGTGTCACATATTCAAAGAATTCCTTAGAAATATAATGGAAATCTATGTGGATGATCTTTGCACTTTTTCATTAAAAAAACAAGATCATTTAAAAGATCTGGAAAATATATTCAAAAAGTGTAGAACATACAGAGTATGTTTAAATCCAGAAAAATCTTTGTTCTTTGTGAGGCAAGTGAGAATGTTGGGTAACATAGTTTCTAGAAATGGAATTTCAACTGATGAAAGAAAAATTAAGGCCATAGTGGAACTTCCAAGACCAACAAATGTAAAAGAACTTCAAACTTTCATGGGACATTATGGGTATTATAGAAAATTTGTACACAAGTTTGCAGACATTGCAAAACCCTTGTATGCTTTGATCACAAAATTTGAGTGGACCAAAGAGTGTTACCAAGCTTTTGAGACTTTAAAAACTTGTTTGGTAACAGCACCAATTCTAAAAACTCCACAATGGAATAAAGTTTTTCATGTTCATGTTGATGCTTTAAATTATGCTTTGGGATGTGTGTTAGCACAACCAATAGAAGGGAGCAAATTAGACTTTCCAATTGCTTATGCTAGTAGGCAATTGAATTTAGCAGGAAAAAAATTATACAACTACTGAGAGGGAAGGGTTGGGAATGATATTTGCTGTGAAAAAATATAGACATTATCTTTTAGCCAACAAGTTTAAATTCTTTGTGGATCACCAAGCTTTACTCTATTTAGTAAACAAACCACGCCATACAGGTAGGATAGTCAGATGGTTCCTCCTACTAATGGAATTTGAATTTGAGGTAGTGATTAGACAAGGAAAAACTCATTTAAGAGGAGACCATTTGTCTAGAATCCAAACCAAAGAGCCAAGTTCACCTTTAGAAGATGACTTACCAGATGCATATCTATTCAAAATAGAGAGTATTCCTGAATGGGCCATGACTTTAGTACCTTTTCTAACCATGGGACCTTGCAGAACATCTGGAAACAACACACATCTGGTATTACAAAGTAGGAATTTTGTGCTACTAGCTGGACATTTATATCATCTCAATCATATGGGTATATTGGAATATTGTACTCCAGAAGATGAGCAGCAGGAGTATTTAAGAAGAGCTCATTGTTGGAATCCTTGTACTCATGCTTCCATGATAGTCACCTTAAACAATCTCAATAGGATGGGAGTACATTGGCCTAATAAGATTCAAGATGTAAAAAAATATATTTCCAACTGCCGGGAATGCCAATCCTTGCAAAATTCAAAAATTACAACCTTATATTGGTTTCAAAAAATCTAGATTGGAGTGCAAACATAATTGAGGAGTTGAAAAGAAATAAGAAAGGAGGGCCAGTAAGAGTTAGTGCAGACTCAAGGAATTTACAAATGATTTCTAAAGAGTATCAACTGATACGAGATCAATTATACAAGAAAGGCATGGATGGATATTTAAGAATCTGTGTTCCTGAAAATAAATATATGGAAATGTTAGAGATGACACATTCTGGAGTGGCACGAGGACATTTATCAAGTGAAAGGACTGCTAAACTCATATTATATTCTGGTTTTTGGTGGCCAACTCTATTTCGTGATGCAAGAACATATGTGAAAGGATGTGACATTTGTCAAAGAGTGAGTCAACCAAATAAAAGAGACAATATGCCATTAGTACCACTTATTTCAGCAAGAGCATTTAGTAAATGGGGGTTGGATTTCATTGGACCCATACATCCTCCACCAAAACAATTCCATGCTGAATATATACTAGTAGCCACAGATTACCTGACCAAATCGGCAGAGGCCAGGGCTGCAAAAAGGAATGATGCTCAGAACACTGCAAGATTTCTTTATGAAAATATTATCACCAGATTTGGATTACCAATTGAATTGGTAAGTGATAGGGGGACTCATTTTTTGAACCAAATAATAGAAAACATAACTGAGTATTTCATTATCAGTCATAGAAAGTCAGCCCCTTATCATCCACAAGCCAATGGATTAGCAGAAAGCACTAATAAGGTACTGTGCACTGTTTTGTCAAAATTGGTAAATACAAATAGGAATGATTGGGATTTGCAACTTAACCATGTCTTATGGGCTTATAGAGTGGCATACAAAACTACACTTGGAACCACACCATTTAATTTGGTATATGGACAAAATGCAGTTCTACCTTTAGAATTCATTATTCCAACACTAAAGGTGGGTAATCAATACAAGTGGACTGGACATGAGTTATCTGAGAGAGTGGTGGAATTGGAAAAACTTGGAGCTTCCAGACTTCAAGCAATCATGAGCATATATGCAGATAAAAGAAGGTAGAAAGCTTATCATGATGTTCATATTAAAGAAAAAGATTTGCAGGAAGCAGATTTAGTTTTGGCATATACAGTGAAGGAACATCAGAAAAAATTTCAAAAGAAGGGGCATGGACCTTATATTATCAACCAAATCAGTAACAGTGGAGCTATCCAATTAGCTAATATAGATGGAGAAATCATGCCAAACTGCATAAGTGGATGCAGGGTAAAATGGTATGATCTTCCATTAACTGTTTTTGAATGGAGAAGGATGAAAAAATTTCAGAAGAAGGGGCATGTACCTTATATTATCAACCAAATCAGTAACAGTGGAGCTATCCAATTAGCTAATATAGATGGAGAAATCATGCCAAACTTCATAAGTGGATGCAGGGTAAAAAGGTATGATCTTCCATTAACTGTTTCTGAATGGAGAAGGATACATCAAGCTCAAAACAGGAAAAAAGAAGAGGAAAAAATTAGGAATGAGGCTCAACAGGAGGCAAAGGAAAAGATGAGAAAAATCAAGGAGATTAGAGAAGTTCTCTTGTGTGAAACACCTCTAAGAGTGAAAGAGCATTTGCCTGTTATAACAATGAATCTTCATAATGAGAAAATCAAGGTTTTGATAGATTCAGGTGCACAAGTTAATCTGATCAGTTCAGTTTTGTTGAATAAGTTTAACTTAAAAAGGACTGAGAATAAAACATTTATCAAAACACTGGAAGGATAGATTAGACAAAGCTTGTCTTCACCATCTATTAAAGTTAAGTTCAATGAAGAATATATGAAAATAGATTGTGAAGAATGGTCTGATCATATGATGACTGAGAAATTGATTTTGGGACAACCATGGCTCAGGCAAGGTAAAGTAATTTTGGATTTTGGAAATATGAAGTTTAAGTTGACACTAAATGACAAAAGGTTTCTAATGTTTTTATTGAGTGATGAAAAACAAGAAAATCAGCAGGATATCTATGACTCAGATTTGGAGGGATTTACTTTTCCAGTAGAAGCTAAAAAGGAACCACAAACAAAACTTCTTCATGACCAAATCCATTACAATCAAAAACAGGAGAAAGCTGAAGAAACCAAAGGTGTTGAAAAGACAGAAGAAAGGTGGAAAGTATGGAATAATCAGAAACATCGAGACATCAAGACTGAACAGATGTGGAGACCTAGAAAGTCCAAGCACTGCTTATCAACAAAATGCAGCAACACTAAGTGGATGTGGAAACCAAAGACATCCAAGTACTGTGTATTCAAAGAAGATTTTTATACTCCAAAAAAGGAATCAACAGGAATTAAGTATTTTTGGGTAAAAAAAACAGATATGCTTCAATGGAAAGAAAACAAGGATGAAGATACTAAAATAGCTCAAAAGCATGAAGAATTACAGATGAAGGAAAAGGCAAAATGGTCATCTAATACACACTTGGGATTCTTGATAAACAATTCAGAATTTTGCCAGAAGGGAGTTATGACATCCTGGAAATTATTTCCATTTACTCTACCTCATTCTTTTTCTAGGAAAAGAAATAGGAGGGGAAGAGAGAAAAGAGGAGGAAATTATTATTAAAAAAAAGAGAGAGGAAGAAAAAGAGAGAAAATTTAACAATTCTTTTGTTTATATAAGTTATATAGCACAAGCAAGATATAGGTTCTAATGTGGCAGGATCAAGCAGTCACTATTCTTTCAGTCATTGTTTAATTATTTTCCTATAAAAATCTAAATTTTCTTAAATTCATTCATTATTTCTTTTATTATTAAAAAAAAAAGAGAGAGAGCACGGAAGAGAGCACTAGACATCTTGCTACACATGTGATGATCACTTCAATTGAGTTATATCTGTGATACAAATAAGGAAGTCAGGATTCATCTGAGATTTTATTTTCTTTCTTTTTCATTACATTTCAAGACAAATGTGATCTCTTTTTATGTTTCTTGTGACTCATGTGGGTGGAGCTTTCTTTTTTGGTTATGTTATATTTTCTCCAGAATGGTGAATCCAAAGGAACTGCCTATTCATGACTTCAAAGTTGATTCTGTAACCTTGTCAAGAGGACATTGGTTCTTAGATAGTGAAGCAGCAATAGAAAAGGTGGAGTTGGAGTCTGATGAAGAACAAGATATCCCAGAAGTAGAGAAGATAGCCAAGGAACTGAAGGAAACTCTTAGCATCATTGGACATCATATTTTACAGTAGGATTTGGAGGCTATAAGTATACAATGCTATGTCAAGAATTCTACAAATTCCAAAAAATAGCAGTCAATTATAAAAGATGGAAAGCAGTGGGATTAAACAGACTGTTGGATGAACCTCTTTTCTTTGTAGATTTTGAGAGAGTATCACAGGTGATGAATAGTCTGTTAGAAGTTGGCAAAGGTAATGAAGCATATTTTAGATGTTCAGTCAAGGACAAGGAGAACAAAGAGGTGCATGTTACTATAAAAGCAGATTACATCAGGGCAGCCCTTCAATTCTATTCCATGGGAACTAAGCTAGATAATAGTTTTATCAAGAAGAATAAAGCAACCTATGCTAGATATTCCAAATTTGTGGATTTCAAAGGGAAAGAGAATGAATAATATGCTATCAGGATGTTTCTTCAATATTTGTGTTTCCCAAAGCTGCCTAGATATACCATGCCACATAAGCGAGTGACGCTGATCATGTTCAATAATGAGGACAGGACCAATCCATTTGGAGTAATGGATGTAACTCCCTACATCCATGATCAATTGAAGGAAGCAGCAAAGCATTGGGAGCAGAAGAAGTTCATGAATGGAGCACACTTCTTAACAAGGATTATATATCATGTTTTAGGTATGGAGGATCAGCTGAAATTGGCTCCAAAAGTTTAGTATTTCAGAAGCTTGATGTCAGGAGTTAAAAGTCCTTCTAAAATGATGTCCATAAGAGAAGTAGATGGCCAAACAAGCATGAGGGGATCAGAAAGAAAAAGGAAAGGGGTATCAGAAGAAGTTATTCCAGTAAAGAAGAGAAGATTGGATCCTAGGAAAGTAGAATTGGAACAGGAGGAATCAACAAAAGAAGAGCATGAAGCTGCTCAGAAGGAAGCACAGTCCTCAAAGGAACCTCATCCACCTCAAACAAGTAAGGAACAGTTGTATGCTTATCTAACTCAGGGAAATGATAAAAGAGCAATTTACGAAGCCCAATATCAGAAGATGTTAGAGAATTATTCATGTAAAGCAACTGATTGGATACAAGAAGAAGTGGAACACTATGAAGAGCTGATCAGATGATGGCTGCAAAAACTGAAGAGGTCTTTGTCAAAAAGGAAGTGGAATTGTTGGCATATTTCAAAGAGTTAAAAGGTCCTCCTGAAACCAGAGCTATAGTAGTAGTGAAGAAGAAGGTCTAGAAAAAACCTGTCCAGAAAAAGAAGTTAATCAAAAAGAATAAGGGAAAAGCAGTTGAACAGGCACAGAAGGAGGATTCAATAAATTTTTCATTAGAGGAAAAGAATCAGGAGGAATCCATTACATTAGAAGAACATAGAATGGACAAACAAGGGATAGCCAATTCCTCACAATTTTCTTCAGATTCAGAAAGTGACATTGAGAACTTTCTTTTGAAAAGTTTAAATCTCTCAATACCTAGCACACCAATAGTGATAGTACAAGCCTCTAAAAAAAGCAAAACACCAGAAGATTTGAGCCAAAAGTCACAAGGAATACAGGTCCATGAAGAAGCAGCAAAACAAGTTAGTCTTGGGGAGGAAAAAAAGATATTAAAAGGTAAAGCAGTAATGAGGGATGAAGAACTTGAAGCAAGGAAAGAATTTAGTAGTGGATTGGTGGACACAGGGTTTAAAGCAATATGGACAAAACCATCTCAGCAAACCTATTTCAAACCAAATGAGGAAAAGCTAGAACTAGAAAAGGAAGCTCAGATATGCAGCTCGGTGCACAATAAAGAAGATAAAGATCAGAGTGAGGAAATAGAGGAAGTATTGGAAAAGGTGGATTTCAAAGAGGTTAAAGAAGGGAATACAAAAAAAGAAATAAATCAAAGTATAGAAGAGATACTTTATGATCTAAATTATAATGAAGAGTTCACAACTACAGAAGATCAGGAAAAGGGACAAAAGGAGCAGCAAATAAATGATCAGATACAGAACTTAATGGAGAATGAACCAACCTCAACTCAAGATAACAAAGTACAAGAAGAGGAAAGACCAGATACCCAAGGAAAACAATAGGAAATTGAGGAAAAGAAGGCAGAAGAAATGAAAGAAGAAAAGGGTTGTGAAGAGCAGGAGAATCAGGTCAGAGAATATGAGGAAGCAGATGAAGAAGAAAATGAATGCAAAGAAGAAAAGCAGATAGAAGTGAAGCAAGTGGAGCTAGAAGCTGGGTTAGAAAGGATACCCAAGGATATCAGGTCTTCTTGTAAAGTTATCATGAGCAATATAGAGCAATTCGGACCATTTAGTAGAAACATGATTATATCAGGAATGGTGGTTGAATCAGAGTTTGTGAAAGGTAGTATAATTATTACTGAGCAAAATAAAGAAAAAGAACAGTTAGAGGAATAGCTAAGGATTGTTCAGGGAAGAAATGAAGATTTGACTAAAAGGATAATTTCATTGGAAGAATTGGAGGTTCAACAACAAAATAAAATTCAATTTCTTGAAGAAAAATGTGCTAAGCAAATGGAGCATAGTAGCAAAGTAGAAATGGAGTTGAAGAAAATGGAAGGAAGATTCAAAACTCTTCAAAGCTCATACCAAATCATGGTCAAAGAAAATGAAGATATAAACAGATTATTGATGGAGGAAGACCAAATGAAAGAAGAAAGTAAGATTGTACAAATAACCCAGGATGAGAGGGAGGAATTGAATAAAGAAATTCTAAGGCTACAAGCAGAATTGAAGGAAACAAAGGAATTGGAAAAGCAAGCTAGTATACATGCTGCAAGTGCAATGAGAGGATACAACAAATTACATCTGGATATGACAGAAGAAAGGAGTAAATTACATTTGAATATGGAAAAAGAAAGAAATGAATGGAAATTAGAAAACAAATTATTGCTATCCTAGAACCAAGGATTGATGTTGATGGTGGAGGATCTACAGAAAAGTTTGGAAAGTTCACAAAAACAGGTTGAAGAGCAGGCAGTGACCACATAAGCAGAGGAATATGAGGGAGTTGAAGATAACAGAATTCAAAATGTTGATGAAACAGAGGACAAAGCTTTGGAAGAATATTCAGATGAGTTTGTTCAAAAGCTTCTAACTGACAGAGAATCGAGAATGGAATTTATTAGAAAGATGCATAATGAATATGAAGAACAAATTGTGAATTTTTCTCTCAACAAAGGAATACACCCAGATCAACACCATTGGGCAGCAGATGGTCTAGGTATACCATTTTGTACGATAATGGAGAGTATTAAAAATTACTAGATTGCAAGGGTAGGATTACCATCCAATAGATATTTGGAATATGAAGAGGATATCAATGTCACTAAGGAATTATTTGAAAAGGCTAATCCTAAATGGAGGAACAGGTGGTTAGATGCCAACAAAGAGTGTAGGAAAATCTGGAAAGAGGCACCTATTCAGCTAAAGATAAATCCAACCTATTGTCCAGTAGCAAGGACAAGAGAATGGACAGTGTTTTGGGAAAGAAGAAATGCAGGGCAGATTCCAGCAAAATGGCTGAATTTTCCAAAGGTAGCAGGACCTAAAGCAGGAACATGGCCAACAAAGAAATATATGGTTGACATAGCAGAGTCTGTTATATCTACATATAAAGATGTCAATGATCCAGCTTGTATTCTATTAATCAGAGTGATGCGACTCATACTAGCATGTATAGAAACATTTACAGATACAGATGTCAGAACTCTCAATTACATTGGATTCAATTCACTGATCGATGCTTTACTTTTTGATCTAAGTGAAACTCTAGACAGGATTTGCTTAATGGCATATTACAGTAGAAGAGTATTTTTGGGTAGCCATTATCTCCAAATTTTTGAGGATGCCTTTGATTATGGATTTTTTGAAAGAGAATCAGAAATTTTTGGGAATCTATCAGTAGTCACAAAATCTAGACTTACTGCATATGAAGCAGCATATACTGAATATTTGAAGAAAGATGTGATAGACAAACCAGAAGAAGCCATACAATGGAGAAAAGCTTTATTTGAGATGGTGAATAATTTGAACATTATAGAAGAAAAAGGCATGATCTATTGTCATAGGTTTATCAAAGAAAAAAGAAATGAAGGAAGTTCTCACTACTTATTAGCAAGAATATTTTTTGTCAGGAGCCAAAAAGTCTAGGAGGGGAAGAATGTTAGAAGAAGCATTTTTTGAAGGGAAATTATTTGTAAAATGTCAAAACCTTGTAGAAATATTTATACAAATGATGTAAAAATGAGGAAGAGTCTTCCTCATGTAAATTAGAATCATATGTATTTTTTCTAGAATTTTTGGAAGCTCTTTGATAGCATATTTTTAGATTAGAAGGGAAAAGGACCAAAATTCAAGTGTGAAAAGGGACACTTGAAAATGTATAAAAGATAATTTCCTTTATTTTGAGAGGGTTGGTTGTATTATTTTTGCTATCCAAGTAATGTGAAGAGCTTTCTCGTAGAAAATTGTGTTTCTCCCTTTCATGTACTTTCTCTTGATTTGTTGAGTCTATTCTTTGTGTGATCCATGGAAATTGTAAGCTGCAGTTGTGTATTTCTGAGTAACGTGTATGAAGGGAGGTGATTCTTAGGGTATTGAGTAAGAAAGTGCAGAAGAACAAAGCTAGAAATGAAAATTCTCAGTTTTCACAGAATCGAGATTGTCTCGTATGTGTGATACAAGTACTATTTTTGGAATTTGACTTCATAATTGTATTCTACTATGGAAATGGCACACTTTAGGCACAAAGATCGTTGAAAATGCTGTTGTAGAACTCAAGATAATCAAAACCCTAGATATTTCTCTCCTTCTTCATAATTTCTCAGAAAAACAGTCATCTTTACCCTTATTCTTGGATTCCATTAAGTAGAAGGGGCTGTGGTCTTTGCATACTTCCCAGATTGACAATTTAAAGATGTGTAGTTGATCCTTTATGCTATAATGATTGGAGAGGACAACTCCAAAGGGTAACAACCAACATCGTGGGCCAAGATTGGATTTATGATCATGCAGTCAACCTCAACCTAAGAAGTGGACTTCTTGAGGCTTGGGTGGGCCAAAACCGCATCACAATTGAATTAGAGAATCGAGCACTCAGGCCACTAGAAAAGACACCAAATGGTGGTCCATCTAGGAACCCACATGAAGATAATGATGCTATTCTTGTCCAAAGTTCTATGGTGCAGAAGATTGTCACTCTTGAAGAAGGTGCAAAAGTTGATGAGGAGTTCCCTTCTTTTCCAAAGAGATTTCCAGGAAAGCAAGCAGGACAACACATGACACAAAGGAGGTCGATAATCAAGAAGCATAAGCAATATGAAGTACCTCTTCGCATGAAGTAGATCTAGATACGCAAGGCTGAACAACCCTCAGCTCTGGAGATAGGTTCCCAAAGATGCACCAAACGAGCTACACAGCCTAGGATTACAATGAAGGATTATCCTAGGCATCAATCTAGAGAGGCCATTTCTATTTGGGTCCCAAAGAGGTCAATGAAGGCTATCCCAAATGCGAAACAAATATGGGTGCCCAAGACCTACTTACGAGCTCAAATAGCTACATCTCCATTCACAAGATTGAATCAACACTCACAGACACTCTTGGCACAAATCCCAAGGCAAACATCTACACTCCATACCATTACATCTTTGGTCACACCTAGGAATTTTGGGAAATGGATACCCAAAAAGTCCCAACTCCAACACAATGCAGTCCAAAAACCTTTACATGTCATCACCACTAAAAGCTACGCTCCCACGATCAAGGTTTGGAGACATAAACCCCATATCAAACCCCTTGACCCAAGTTTGTAAATCAGTCCACTCTGATGTAGGTGCATTCTAAGCACAGTGCACATCCCAATTATGCATCTAGGGGAATCACTAACCTACTAACCAACATTCAAAAACATCACAAACACTTCAACCGCTAACCTCTAACCACTTTGGATGTCATGTTAGTATTGTGGAGGGAACACCGTAACATCATGTTTCCTATGCAATGCTAATATGCCTCTCTTCTTCTAGTAGATAAGCATCAGCAGTGACAAGCACTATCATGGCAGAAGCAGCAGGCCCGAGCTCACAGGTAGGAGTAAGTACGGTGGGTATTGATGCAGAGAATCTACCAATTGAATCACCACCAATTGAATGACTTGTAGAACTATGGCACCTCTAGCAAATACCCATATCAGACCCTCCCACAGGAATAACGGAGAGAGTCCATGCAAACTCTCACAGGTTCAATGGCATGCTAGGACCCTTAGGAGAGGCTAAGTATATATGGGAGTCCAAGTGTGAGTATGACAAGTCATGGGTTCGATTGCAATTCTTTTCCAAGGAATTTGAGACTCTCGAGAACACACCAGAACTTCAAACCATATGGAAATGCACAGGGCTGGTGGAGTACTTTGAGGCACCCTTACCCAAACCGGATCTCCTACGGTGTTACTATTTGGTATCAACATTAGAGGCAAATGAGGAAAAGGACAAACCAGGAACCTTTGTTCTTCTTCCTTATTGGGCAACAATGAGTTGAAAAATTTTGAACTTACCTTGGAACTGGTGAGCTCTACCTTGAACATGCACAACACTCATGTGCCCTCTAAGAAGGATGCTTTAATACCCACTAACATGAAGAACCAAAAACTACAAAAGCTGAAAGATATGGCAGAAGTCACACCAAATGTGTCCATCCCTCTCCGTATGTGCATGCAACATTTTTCATTTCTTGGGCAAGATCGATTCACTCAGTCCCACAAACGGATGTGGTTCGCTCTTTACTTGGTAGAGACAGGTGCACTACCGATTAAACTTCATGTATGGATTATGGAGCAGCTATATGGAGCAAATAAAAGGTCATCTAGGAAGCCAGTGGTGAATGGTTGTTGTGCAATCACGCGCATCATCTACAAGTGCTTAGCATATGATGTACCCATTGAACACACTTTAACTTGGTCACAACTACAAATGTTTAAAAAGCATAAAACTGCCACACATCAATCCAAGCACATGAGGGGCTCAATTTCCTGTGTCCAGACACGCAAAGTTTTGAGGACTCTGGAAGTCGCGCCACGAGGGGATGACATCGTGCCTCCCTTTACCATTCTAATACCCAGATCTGGATCTAAAGGCACATCACAAGCTGCCCCATTGGCTCCTCCCATCCCACTGGAATTTGAATTTTCTACCAGCGAAGACGTTGAAGGGATGAGCACCTTTGACTTCGAATCATTCTTGCAGAATACACAACTCTCTGATGTAGAATTCTTTTCAGACATAGAAGACCAGGGCACCTCTTCCCAAAGATAGAGGAAATCCATAGAAGGCCGCCATGTACAGTGGGATGATGCTCAGCAAAGAACTTCATCTCAACAACTAGAACACCCAGAGGGAGAAGAAGAGGACAAAGAAGAAGAAGAACAAGAAGAAACCATTGGAGCCCCAGCATATACAGCAGTACTCTGGAGGTTGTATCAAACCATGGAGCGAGTGGGAGCACAACAATTACTCAATGAACAGAAGAGTAGAATGCTCATGGCTCAGCTCTTGGAAGAAGCTAGAGTTGACTCTGAATACAGCGAAGGTCTCCTATTGATGGCAAAAACATATGGTGTAGTGGAAGCAGTCCGATCAACGATACAGAGGCCTCGCATTCAATATGATCCACAAAGATTCCAAACACAACCACGGTCCACTAAAAACATCCAAATTCCCATTACCATTGTGGAAGAACCTATTATGACATCTGAACCAATCGAGATAACCTCCCAAGCAGCAAGAACTCCTAGCCAAGAAGACCCACTCACCCATGAAGAATCCACTGAGCCACTACCACCAACCTCCCCACCATCACCTCCTCGAACACAAACGGAAGATATCACCATGACTACCCAACCCACAGAGCGAACCTTCATCTTTCGTAGTCCCACTTCCAGTTCAACTTTGTTCTCCTCCTTTGACAACCTTGTATATCATGCCACCACCATCACAACCGAATCTCTCATGGAGACAGCCATAGGACAACCGGTCTCCATGACCTCTGCCATTGACCATCCAGACACTAGATCCACACTTCTCGGATTCTCTATCAACACGCCTCCATTCACGAACTTTCTACCTCTAGGCTCGCATTTTCCACCCCCATCCCACTTGTCCTTCAACCTGTCCATGATTTCCTTTCTAGAATGTTTCAAACCACTACTCAACCCTTCTCATTGATCCCATTCCCAACATCCACACCACACCAATTCACCACGATCACACACACACCACCTGCCATTCCAATATATATGGTAGACACCACTCTCACATCTCCGATTGAAAGCATGGACATTTTGCCACCAACGGCACCTCCCCCTCCCCCCACACTTCCACCTTCCCCCATTCCTCCTCCACCTCCAATAGACACAGCTTCACACTTCCCATCTCCCAATTCCCTTCCCTTGCATCATCCACTGTACAAACCACACCTTCATCTATAGGTAATGCATTTGACACCATGTTTGCATGTATGTCACAATTAAGGACAGAATACAATCAGCTATAGGCAGATACCAAAGGTTACAAGAGCACTCGAAATCACTACAGCAACGCCTCCCTACACCGAAAGAGGACAATGCCAATCTCCAAACTCAATTTCAAACATTACAAGAGGTTCATAGCATGTTGGAGGCATAGTTACAGAAGGTAGATCAAGAAGCGATCCAAGTGGTGGAAGGCCATCTAGAAATACAGATGGAATGCAACTCAAAACTCTCGTGCAATATGGCACTACTCAGACAACACCATGCACCCGCACAAGAGGAAAATAGACGTCTACAACTACAAAACCAGGAGAACTTAGAGGCAACCATCGAAAGCATGCCCAGGGCACCCGTCAGTCCCTCCAAGTTTCAATCTGTGACCCCGAAAAACATAAAAATTATCCTTGAAGACTATGCTACTCTACTCGAGGCAGATGACTAATTATTCGAAGAATTGGATCAACTAAAGCGGCAACAACGAAAGGATGCGAGAGCTATGCCCCAAGCCACAACCTCAACCTCATCTCTTATCACTGATTCAGAAACCCTACAAGACCTACAAAAACAAGTCACAGAATTGCAAGTGCAACTACTACAGTATGAAAGTCCTCCATCCCTAGCTCCCAGAGATGAAGAAATAGTATCCATTCCTGTGGAACAAACATTTGAAGAAGACTATGAGCCACAACCCATTCCAGATGGACAACAAACAGTTGAAGGCAAGACACATTTGAAGCACCACGACCCCCGTGGTTAAAACAGATGGAAGAAATTGGACGTTCTCATGAAGACCGCACTGTGGTGCAAAATCAGGCAATGTGCATCATTGAAGAAACAATATTACAATCCAGTTATTTCAAGAACTTGGCGATGTCTAATCATATCATCCGAACTCCAATACTGGCCTTACTATGTCATTCTGGCCGATTACAATGCAGAAATACATAGAGTCACATGAAAGATCCCCTCCTTCATGATTTCAACCTGATGACCTCCCCCAGATGCACAGAAGGGCAAGATCTATCAACCGACATGGCGACATAAGCTTTTAGACACATACCCTCAAATGTTGCATACTTGGAACCACGTGCCTCTACATCTAATTTACAATCCATGCTACGGTCCAGTTCCATGGCATAGATCATGGAAGGCATTCAACATTAAAGTGCAGAACAATGCACAGTGCAAGGAATGGCTCAACTATCCCTACATAGTGCCACCGCACAGACCACCATCAACAGCTTACATGATGGCAACAATCCGACATTGGATGCCTTAGCTGAAACACATGCCAGATGTTGCGACACAAATGATGTTGAAAATTTTGGATATGATGCAAGTGGTCCTCAAGATCTTTTGTAACACACAAGCACCCCAAGTGGCTCTACCAGGCTTCACCAACGGTAACTATGACCTAGCCTATGACATGAGCACCACCCCAAGCATTCCAGTTGCCTATGCTTGGCATGCACGAATCAAGTACCTCCCGGCATATTATAAACAAAATTTTGAAGACATGTTTAGAACAGGATTCTGGGAATATCACTCGGAGGTGTTCGCACCTAAGGCCACACACTTGCTCTAGCTATTTGCATGCGAACAAGCCATGTACTCAGAGTACTACACTACACCACAACCAGATATCTCTGGTGCCATCAATTGGGATGCATTGCAAGCTGATTTGGCACGAGGGTTATGGCTAGGCAAACAGAGCTGACCACTAATGTCCTCCAATACTATATCGACCACCCTACTGAGCAGAGGTATGTCAAAGGCGACAGACGCTAGAGAGGGGGGAGTGTTGTCAATACAATCTATGAGAGGAGCATACATGCACAAAGAGGAGTCAAGCACAATCCAAAAAAGAGGCCTAATCATTTTTTTCTAAACTTACTTCCAATTAAGAGTGATTTTCATCACTACACAAACATTATAAATCCTATTTTTTATAGAATAGACTCCATTTTGTTCAATGCAAGGACTCCTCGAGCTTGAGGAGTATTAGAATTAGTTACATACCAATTTTCATATTTTTTAGATTCCGTTTGAGCCCTCAAATAAGCTCTAGAACCTAATTTTTAACTAAGCCAGACATTACGTCAAGACAGGGCCAAAGCTAGTCAAAAACTATAAAAAAAGCTAGAGAGCTCATTTTTGAGGTTAGATTGTTAGTGATTTGAGCTTTTGTAAGAGACTTTTTGACTAATGCAAAGAACTCCATTGTTCCTCTCCTTTTTCTTGCCTTGTGTGCACATGTGTGTATGTGTGTGCATGTTTGTGTGCTTCTCACTCACACACTTGTGCCATCACTTGCTCATAGTCTTCATACTATTCCTCATGTCTCCACGGATTGACAAGTATGAGGTGGATCTCCTCAAGGTCCACCTCACCCATGCAAGGTGTTTCCATGCCTCCTAGCCCTATGAGGTATGCCTCTATAGGATGCATTTCTAGTCCCATGTCTTGATAGTGAGACCACCTAAATGCACTAGTTGTAGCACCTAAATCAATTAGCACCCTGATCTTTGTGAGAGTATTGCCTTGCCTTAGCATAACGTTAATGAATGGTCTTCTATCCACTATGCTAGGGTGAGAAGATGACTTTGTTTGACACATTTCCATAGGATATTTGGAGGCTTCTATGTTGGTACAAGGGGTTACTTGGAGGCCTTCTAAGTGATTATAGCATTTCCTCCCTAGTCCTTGTCTTCTTAATTTCATACACTTAATCCATTCTAAGGCCTCTACCTGAGCTTCTTCTCTCATTCTTTTTTCTTCATCCTTGCACCTCTTAGCTAGCGTGAGTCATTTTAGCACGTCACCGATGAGAGGTTCATGATAAAATTTGACTCTATAGCCACTAATATAAATAGGCATTATCTCCCCTTCTAATTCTATTGCTCCACTCATTGAAAGCGTGTTTATAATGATAGGTCCATAACCACGTTTCTCTAACTTTCATGCATTTTGTTTCAGCGTGTAGAATAGGACTAAATCTCCTTCTTTTAAGCCATTGTCCTTTACATGTGCATTAAAATAGGCTTTTTGTCTCTTGTTGGCTGCATATATTCCTTCAGATGCTATTAACCTAGTCTCCTAATTGCTGTAATTCCATGATCCTTGATGATAACTCATGGCCAGTACATTGATGCTCTTATGCAACCTTAAGGGTGGGTATCAAAAAATCCAAGGAAAGCACTGACCAAAAGGCATCTAAAAGGGAGTTGCATTGAGTACCGTCTTGTAGTCCGCTCGATATGCCCAAATAGCATGGTCTAATTGTGTTGGTGGCAGCCAAGGTAGTCAAGACATTACAAGACAGGGAAGCCATCAAAGAGAGTCAAAATAGAGGGAAAGTCAAGCAATACCAAGTAGGTTGAGTAGTCAACAAAGATCCAACAACTAGGCCTAAACAATTTTTCAAAGGATAAATATTTTTCAACAATGATTTTCATCACTATATCAACATTGTAAATACCATTTTTGGTAGATTAAACTCCATTTTTTTCAAGTCGAGGATTCCTCGAGCTTGAGGAGTATTAGAAGTACCTATGTATCAATTTTCATAATTTTTAGACTCCGTATGAACCCTCAAATAAGCCCTGGAACCTAACTTTTAACGAGGCTGGACACTAGGTTTGGGTGGGGCCAAAAGCTAGCCAAAAACTATAAAAAGAGCTAGAGAGCTCATTTTGAGGGGTAAGATTGTTAGAGATTAGAGCTTTTGTAAAAGAGATCTTTGATAACTAAAAGCATTCCATTGATCCTCTCTTTGTTCTTGCCTTGTGTGTGTGTGTGTATGTGTGTGCATGCTAGTAAGCTTCTCACTTACACACTTGTGCCTTCACTTGCTCATGGCCATCATACTAGTCCTCATGTCTCCACAGATCGACATTTATGAGGTGGATCTCCTCATGTTGGTACTCACCATTGTGCTAGAGTGACACCAAATCTAGTGTCGTTGCCGAGGATCGAGATTTGAGGATGAGTGTGTGATGGTAAGATGAATGACTAACTATAGAGAAGAATAAGCTATCAAAATGACTAGATAAGAAAGGGGCTACATATCACAACTTCCTTGCACTCTGTACTAACTCTAGGAAGAGAGTAGAGGTCATCGACACATAATTCATGACTCTGATTCAACATATATAGGCTTTCCAAAAGTGCTCCTACAATTTTGCAAGAATCTCTCAATCAACTTCTTTAACAATTTTGGTAGGCTATGATTTAGGAAAGTGGTTGGGGCTACTTGCTAGCTAAAGATTCGTGATATGAAGCATCTAGTTAATAGTTCCACTTATTATCTATGCATGTGAGACTTTAGCTATGATTTAGGCAAATATTTGGAACTATTGTGCAGCAGAATAAACCGGACCACCGGACTCCTGGACTACCAGACTACCAGAATGACACCGGAACAATACTGGAACAACACCAGACTGCATGTTCCCTGACACTTTTAGGCCACTTGGAAAATATTGAAAATCACTAGAAAAATACCGAAATAACACCAGAGTGCATGATCCCTGAGATGTTTAGGCCATTGGAAAGATACCAAAAAAGTCATCGGAATAATATTGGAAGGCCACCGAAAAACCACCGGAATAATATCAGAATAAATTTTGTCCGTCTTCAAGGCTTGTGTTTTTAACACTAATATGCTCACATAGTCGCTCTCATGAACACATTATCTCTGATATTCATCTCTTCCTCTTTTCTATAGATTATCACCAATGAGTGTGTACTCTTGAGCTTCTTGCAGTAGACTCCTTTGTCTTGCTAAATTCATTCCTTGAGGGAATGTTTTCATCCTCAAATATGTTATCATTGGTTCGCTCCATTCTGGTGTTAGAGACACATGATATAAAGTAGCATGATCGACTGGTGGTCTAGCACAACAGATTGGACATTCCTTGCATATCCTATAGAAATCTACTTCCATCGAAGGCCAGTACACTCCTAATCTATGCCGAGTCTATAGGGTGCGGTGTCTCGAATGTTGTAGCTCCAATGCACCTACATGTAAATACAACAATGCTTGATGGTCTATGAAGAACTTGAATTTGTTTGCCAGTAAGTAATGTCTAAATTTCTTTACTGCATAAACCATTTTGAATCCTTATCTCTTAGTGGTGGTGTAGTTTCTCTCAGCTACATTCAACTACCTACTTGCATATGCTATAGGAAGTTCTTTATTTCCTCCACCTATAGATTGTGCTAGCACACTCTCGATGGTGTAATTGGATGCATCCACATGTACATGGAATGGCTTACTCCAATGTGGTGTGATCGAAATTGGTGCTGCACACAAACGTTGTTTAAGTTCATTAAATGACTTCTCACATTTGTCTGTCCACTCGAACTTAGTCGAAAGGGTTCATCTGTAAAGATTCCATTCTTTGACACAATGTGTCCTAGAAACTTGTCTTGCTTGACCATGAAAACACACTTTTTTGGGTTCAAACAAACCTAATATTCTCGATATTTATCAAGCACTTGTTTCAACTCAGGAATGTGTGTTTGCCTAATGTTGGAATGAGCACATAAATCATCAACATAGACTTCCAAGTTCTTTCTTAAGAAATCCTTAAAGGCATGATGCATCAACCGTTGAAATGTAGCAGGTGCATTTGTAACCCAAATGGCATCACACGTAATGCAAATATGCCCCATTCTATGGAAAAAGTCATCTTGTATTGGTCTTCAGGGGCAATGGCTACTTGGTTGTAGCCAAAGAATCCATCAAGGAAGTTTTATACTTCCTTGCTTGCTACTCGCTCTAGTAGGTGTTCAATGATAGGAAGTGGATAATTATCTCTAATAGTGAATGCATTGACTTTTTTCAAGTTAATACACACACATAGCTTTCGGTTCTTTTTGGGGACAACCACAATGGGTGATACCCATTTGGTATGCTCAATCTCATAGATAAATCTTCAAATCTTTGTAGTTCCATGCAAACAGGTCTCTATATTCTCTCAATAGGAAAATCAATTCTTCTTCTTCCTCTTTTGTCAAGTCATGCCCAATATAAGTGCGTTTTCTTCTCCTTCTCTGACAGTAACTGCAATCTTCTTAGTCTTCTCTTGATTGTCATATGCTTCTGTTGTGCTTGTTTCTCTCTTGGGCATTCTTATCATTATTCTTCTATCTTTGATTTTGTATTTATTAACGTTCTCTCGTACTTCCTGTTGGTGCAAGGCAATCAACAATTGAAGTTTTGATGAAGTTTTTGAAGTCATGGATTGAAGAAAAGATCAAGTTACGAAGCATGAAGAAAGTACATATTCAAAGGATGAAGATGTGTATACATATGTACATTAATTTAGAGTTAGCTCACTTATACTTTTGTTTGGTTATGAGCTTATACATATTTGCCTATATATACAAGTAAAAATCTCGGGGCAAATATGAGAGAGTGTGAGAGAACAAGAACTTAGAAGAATTACAAGTCATTAGAAACTTGTGAAGTGAGTAAGATAGCTCTCTCATCCAAATGTAAAACTTTTCAATAATGAAGAAAAGTTGTGCCCCATTTTTCTGTGTGTTCTCCTTCTGTGCTTGATCATTTCAAGAATTCTTTTGTAGGTGTCTAACTCCATAGTTAGTGATTCTATGGTTAAATTTTGAGAGCCTAATTGTAAACAGGCTATGAGAATTATGTGTAGGAACATTCATATGTGAGAAAGTGTTGAGTGTCTTTTGAAACAGGTGCAATCTTGATGATCAAAGAAATGGTCAGTTCTCAGTGCACAGTGTAAAGTTTTGCACAACTGAGGAGTCAAAATCTAAGTTTGAAGGTAAGCCATCTATGGCTTAAAGAATTTGCTTAAACAGGTTATAATTTGGGAGAACCAAGCTTTAGAAGTTGCAGGTGTCAAAGTCGACTGTAAAAAACTACAGTTTTAGACATAGGTAACTTGTTGAGATCATTTCTCAAGATCTACTGAGTCTTTTGGAATGATTTAACTTGGAGGAGGTGTGCAAACTATAGGTGACACCTTGTACAAAGTATTATAAAAAATTTACACATTTGATAAGTCAATGAGTGAGTTATGTGCAGCAGATTTTCTGTGAAGTCATCTTCTTCACAGGTTGTTCAAGATTTTGGTAGTTGAGCATTGACCCTCCAAATTGGTGAAGGTTTTAAGTTATTCTTGATATAGAGGTGCTCTAACTTCAAGGATAACTTGTTCTTTTTGAGACCAACACTCTCCATCAGTGGTATCAGAGCAGGAAGCATCAAAATTGAAGAAAGGAGGACCCTGACTGCTGCAGTTATAAAGAATTCAACATTTGAAGATACAAAAGGTGAAAGGTTGAAAGCAAAGCTTGAGAAGGAGGTCAAAAGATATCAAGAAGACCAGAAGGAACTTCATTCAAAGTAAAGGTACACTTATTCCCTATAAAGGTTGAAGAATTCAATACACAGGTGAAGAAAGTATGGGAGATTCTCTTCAGATAGAGAAATTGGATAGAGAAAACTATCCAGCATGGTCAATAAGGATGGAAGCTCATCTTATGAGCAAAGACCTGATAGGTTATATCATACGTGAATAATAAAAGCCTCTGCTCAGAGATCCTAGTGTTCCAACTAGGGATGAATTGTCAAAATTGAAAACTTGGATGAAAAGAGATGCTCAAGCTAGGAGCATTATCTATATGGGAGTTAATTACTACTTCCTACCTCACATTAGAGGTCTTGAAAGTGCAAGTGATATATGGAATGCTTTGGAAGAGCATTTCCAAAACACCACAAAGTCAAGGAAGGCATCCTTGTGGGCAGAATTTACCACATTCAAGAAGAAGGCCTCTCAATCCATCTTAGATTATGTAACAAGCATGAAGGACATTGCAAATGCATTAGGAGCAGTTGATGAAGATATTGAGGAGGATAAATTGGTAAGGCAAATCCTCACAGGTTTGAGAGGTGATGACAAATGTAAGACATTCATTTTGACTGCTGAATTATCACTAGATCATTTTACTCCTGATTTAAATCAGTTGCTAGGACACATGCTAACCTTTGAGCAGGATGTCAAAGGTGAAGGTGATAAAAGTGCAAGTCAAGCAATGTATTCAAAGGATAAGAAGAAGAATAGGAAAGGGAAGCAACAAGCAAATGAAGATGAAGGTACAACTAGCCACGCTAACTTCCTTAGAGGAAGAGGAGGTGGCAAAGGTAGAGGAAGAGGCAGAAGTAATAAAGATGGAGTCAAAGCTTGCTGGATCTATGGTAAGACAAATCACTTAGCTCATGATTGTTGGCATAATACTCAAAATAATGGTGGACATAATCAGAATTTTAATTCAAGAGGAAGAGGCGGTAGAAGTCAAAGAGGTAATTTCAGAGGTAGAGGTAGTAGAGGCTATTTTGGAAGAAATGCAAGTAGAGGATTCCAAAGCCAACAATACAATAATACCTACTAAAATTATGCTTCAGATCAGAAGGAGGATTCAACATTGATAATGAATGCAACTTGTGAAAGACAAAGTGAAGACCAAAGAGTTTTCTATATTGACTCAAGGTGTAGTAATCACCTTAGTGGCAACATAGCTTTGATGACTGATTTGGAGAATAAGGTAACTAATCATGTAGTTCAAACATGTGACAATACAAAGAACAATGTGAAGTCAATTGGATCAGTGAAGGCCAAGGATGGAAGTACTCTCTTGAGTAAGGTTTTGTAGGTTCCTACAATTCCAAAGAATTTGATAAGTGTAGGGCAAATTGTTGAAAAAGGTTATGAAGTAAGGTTCACTAATGAAGGATATTTTGTGGAAGACCCTAGCAATGGGTATAAACAAATTGTTTCAGGAAAGAAAGAAGGAAGGCTCTTCACATTGAAGATTCAAGGTAATGTTGGTCATGCCTTGTTCACTTATGGAGGACATAAGATCTCTGAGTTAGATCTTTGGCACAAAAGGCTTGGACATTTTAATGAAAGAGGTATTAAAGATATGGTTAACAATGGTTCAGTGCTTGGATTTCCTAATGTTGCAAGTCAACATATGACATACAGATGTGAGGCATGTCAATTAGGTAAGTCTCATAAGCAATCATATTCCAAGCATGGTTTTATGTATTCAAAGAAGCTTGAGTTGGTACACACAGATGTGTGGGGACCATCAAAAGATTTCAGTATCAATGGTTCAAGGTATTATGTAATTTATGTTGATGATGCTACCAGATGGATCACTATCTATGCGATCAAAGATAAGTCAGAGGTATTTAATACATCCAAGAATTATCATGTGTATGCTAATTACAGGTCAAAAGTTAAAGAAACTAAGGTCAGATGGAGGGGGAGAGTATTCCTCTAATGAGTCTAGTGAATACTTGTGGAATGCAGGTATAAAAAGGGAAATTACTTGCAGGTACTCTCATCAACAAAATGGTGTAGCAGAAAGGAGGAATAGAACTCTTGTTGAGTTTGCAAGATCCATGATGAAGGAGAAAAATTGCCCAAATTATTTGTGGGCTGAGGCTATAAATACAGCCACATATTTGGTCAATAGATTACCATGTAAAGATTTGCAGGGTATGACACCATATGAGGTATGGTGGGGTAAGAGACCTACTCTAGATCATTGCAAAGTACTTGGATGCTTGGCATATGCATATGTGCCATCTCTATTGAGGCGCAAATTAAAACCTAAAGCTAAAAAATATGTGTTCATTGGATATGATGAAAAGCAGATGGGATGTAGGTTGTGGATTCCATCCACAAAACAGTTCCTTGTGTCAAAGGATGTTACATTTGATGAGCAAGGTACTTGGTATGCAGGTACAATCAATATTTATGCAGGAGATGAAGAAGTTGTGAATCAAAAGAAAGGTAAATCAAAGGTTCAGATATTTGATGAAGAGGAGAACAATGAAGTACAGGTTGAAGTTGAAGAAGTGCCAATAAGAAATGGAGAACTCAGAAGGTCGTCAAGACACAAATGGCAACCTACAAGGTATAGTCATGAGACTTCTTTTTTGGCTACCAAAGATTTTGCTTATATGATAAAGGCTGATGAAGACCCTTCTACATATGAAGAGGCAAAAGGTAAGGAAAATTGGGAGAAAGCTATGCAGGAAGAGTATGATGCATTGATGGAAAATGAGACATGGGATTTGGTTCCTAAACCAAATAGTCAGAAGATCATTGGATGCAAATGGGTCTACAAGACAAAGAGGTATGCAGATGGAAGTGTGTCTAGGTATAAAGCTAGACTTTTTGTGAAAGGGTTTGCTCAGACATATGGTATAGATTATGATGCAACCTATAGTCATGTGGCAAAGATGACAACTATTAGGACACTCATAGCCATTGCTGCATGTAAAGGTTGGAAATTATGTCAATTAGATGTGAAGAATGCTTTTCTAAATGGTTATATTTCAGATGATGTTTTCATGGAGCAACCACAAGGATTCAGAGATGAAAGGTATCAAGATCATGTATGTAAGCTCAAGAGAGCTTTGTATGGTTTGAAGCAGGCCCCAAGGGCATGGAATTATACACTTGTGAAGTTCTTGAAGGAACTTGGTTTTCAAGTATCAAAAGTAGATAGCAGCTTACTTGTCAAAGCAAGTGATGATGGGTTCATTTACATGTGCATATATGTTGATGATATAATTCTTACAGGTACAAATGAGAAAGGCATTCAAAGCCTAAAGAAGCAAATGGAGAAAGAGTTCAAGACTACTGACTTGGGAGACTTGTCATACTTCTTGGGCATGGAGATCTCATATACTCAACATGGAGTGTATGTAACTCAAGAAAGGTATTTGAAAAACTTGTTGAGCAAGTTTAAAATGGATGATTGTAGGGTTGCACCTACTCCGATGGAGGTGAATCACAAATTGAGCATATATGGAGGAGAAGAGTTTAAGGATATAAAGCTATATCAAATTTTCGTTGGTAGTCTTATCCATGCTACATTAACTAGGCTTGACTTGTCATATGCAGTTGGAGTATTATCTCAATTCATGCATTGTCCTAGGAAAGAACATTGGATTGCATGACAAAGAGTGTTGAGGTACATTAAGGGTACACTCAAAGAAGGTTTGTATTATGGTTTTACATCAGATACAAACATCAAGATATATAGTGATACAGATTGGGCAGGTAATCCTGATGATAGGAGATCAACTTATGGATAGTTGTGTTATGTGGGAGATAAGTTAATTTCATGGTGTTCAAAGAAGTAACACACAGTTGCTTTATCATCCACAGAGGCTGAGTACAAAGGTATGGTTGAAGCTGCAAAGGAAGTGATATGGCTTAAGACGCTTATGAAGAGTTTTGACATCATTCAGAGTACACCCACTATTCATGGAGATAACATGAGTTCATTGTATTTAGCTGCTAATCCTGTTTTTCATGCCAGGACTAAACACATTGAGATTTAGTAACATTTTCTAAGAGAGAAGGTGATGGATAAGGAGATTGAAGTTATACATACTTCAACAAAAGACCAGATAGCTGATATGCTAACCAAAAGCTTGGATGGACCAAAGCTACAGAGATTCAAAGACATGGCAGGTATAAAGAAGATAGAGAAAACCTCAATTGATGATTGAGGGGGAGCTTTTGGTGCAAGGCAATCAACAATTGAAGTTTTGATGAAGTTTTTGAAGTCAAGGATTGAAGAAAAGATCAAGTTATGAAGCATGAAGAAAGTACATATTCAGAGGATGAAGATGTGTATACATATGTATATTAATTTAGAGTTACCTCACTTATACTTTTGTTTGGTTATGAGCTTGTACATATTTGCCTATATATACAAGTAAAAATGTCGGGGCAAATATGAGAGAGTGTGAGAGAACAAGAATTTAGAAGAACTAGAAGTCATTAGACACTTCTGAAGTGAGTAAGATAGCTCTCTCATCCAAATGTAAAACTTTTCAATAATGAAAAAAGTTGCACCCGATTTTTCTGTGTGTTCTCCTTCTGTGCTTGATCATTTCAAGAATTATTTTGTAGGTGTCTAATTCCATAGTTAATGAGTCTATGTTTTAAATTTTGAGATCCTAATTGTAAACAGGCTATGAGAATTATGTGTAGGAACATTCATATGTGAGAAAGTGTTGAGTGTCTTCTGAAACAGGTGCAATCTCGATGATCAAAGAAATGGTCAATTCTCAGTGCACAGTGTAAAGTTTTGCACAAATGAGGAGTCAAAATCTAAGTTAGAAGGTAAGCCATCTATGGCTAAAATCATTTGCTTAAACGGGTTATAGTTTGGGAGAACCAAGCTTTAGAAGTTGCAGGTGTCAAAGTCGACTGTAAAGAACTATAGTTTTAGACATAGGTAATTTGATGAGATCATTTCTCAAGATCTACTAAGTCTTTTGGAATTATTTAACTTGGAGGAGGTGTGGAAACTATAGGCGACACCTTATACAAAGTTTTATCAAAACATTTACACATTTGATAAGTCAATGAGTGAGTTATGTGCAGCAGACTTTCTGTGAAGTCATCTTCTTCACAGTTTGTTCAAGATTTTGGTAGTTGAGCATTGATCCTCCAAATTGGTGAAGGTTTTAAGTTATTCTTGATATAGAGGTGCTCTAACTTCAAGGATAACTTGTTCTTTTGGAGATTAACACTCTCCATCACTTCCAATAAGGGTTCTTCTTCTTCTTGCATAGAAGATGTATTTCTTTCCCTCTTCTTCTTATTCTCCTTGATCTCTTAGAGCGATGTGAGCTGCTCATTTTGGTTACGCTCCCTTACATTAGGGATGGTGCCTTCTACAAAATAAAGGTATTCTTCTTCTGAAGAACAGAAGGGTTCCATGATGATGGACTCTAGATCTTCATCACTTGCCTCGGCTGGTTCTAGGGTCATCTCCGTACATTATTTTAAAATAGGCTCATCTTTTATGGGTTTTATCATGAAGATAGAGTATCATAGCCATCCTCATCATAGTGAGGAGTCCATTGTTCTTTGTTCACTACTATGTCCATGGTGTTTAAGATCTTTGCCCATCCATGAGGCTCAAATTCCTCATTTGGAAATAGAATCGACACATAGGTAGGATCTTGGAGGGTATGTGAGTGTTGTTTGGCTCCTAAGGTTCCAGTGTTTAGTCACTCTTCCTCTTGTTTAGCTACTTTACACATCCATAAATGATGTTCCTCATGCAACCATGAAGGGTCTGATACTAAGGATTGTACTGACTCAGATTCTGCTGGTGCTTTATGGATAGTATTCCATTATAGTGGGGGTACATCACGATGGGAATAGTCTTTGAGATTGGCTTTGGGTCACTCCTAGATGTTGTAAGTACAGAGAATTGGTTCCCCAATCTTGTACAATTTGCAATTTCCACATGAAAGGGCATCCCAAAATCATCTCATATGTGTGGTTCTTTCCAAACACACAAATGGCAAAGGTATGCTCAACTCTACACCACAAGTAGTGAGAGTGATTCCTTCTAGTGAACCTAAGGGTTTCTTGATATGACCATTAATCATTTGCAGCTTCATTCTTGTAGGTTTTAGGGTTGGCTTACCCCATCGTTTCCATAGGAAAGTGGTGGCAATGGTCACTCCAGTGCTTGAGTCTAGGATTGCTTTGGTGGTGTAGCCTTGGTAAGAGATAGGTAAATAAGTGTTCCCCTCTTCTCCTTCGCTCATATCTCCAATCCTTTCAATGGGTATATCTGGCACTTTTCTATGTGAATCTTCCTAAGTGTGGGTAGTAGCCATCTCTGGCAATTGGTTTGCTACATGCTTCCACAATTCAAGCTTAACCTTTAACAAATCATCTAAAGTGAGATGACACTACACTTTAGTGTTCTTTATTACATCGGTATTTATAGGAATAATTGGTTCTTCATTTCTCACTAATATGGTGGGTGCTCTCATACTAGTCAACTTTGCTTCCCAAGGACTAGTGAAGTCAGGTAATTCTTGCAAAGAATTAGCCTCAAATTTGTATGTTCACTAGGCTGCTCCTCCTCTTGTTCATCATATATAGAGGGTATGTCATGTGGGAATTGTTCCTCGAGATTGTCTATCTCTTGATAGGTGGGTGAGTTACTTGTTACAACTTCCATTTCTCTTCTTGAATTTCTTGAAAAAATCCTTGTGAAGACTTATGTATCGATGAAAGATTCTCCTAATTCCTAGTATTAGGCACTTGTGACAAGGAAGGTGTAGTATCTTCCTGTGTCTTTGAGACAGAGTGGGTCCTCTTAGGGTCAAGCTTTTCATTGTTAGAAATCAGGTGTTCCTCTCTAGTAGTGCTTGAAAGTGTAGCTTTCGCTTCACTAGGTTGCTCCAATTGACATACTAAGACTCTTTAGACAGGGTTTGGGCCGATTCTACCATCTTCATGTAGAGCTTAGTTCTCTCTATCTCTAGATCTTCCCTAGGATAGTTCTTACTTGATTCTCCCACATGAGGTCCTTCTCTTAGTCTTGTTTGTTATGCTTTAAACATCTATACAGATCCTCAGGCATAGGTTTGGCTAAAAAAATCATGGTCTCGATGTTTGGTTTACCTGCTTTGACTCTTGGGAGGCTAATTCTAAGATTTTGTCTCTAGTATCCTTTAAGCTTCCTTCTGGTTCGTTTATTTTCTTACTCCATTTTCTTTTAAGCCTTTCTCGTGAATCCTTCCAAGATCTAGTTTTCCTTCCATTTGACTCTCTCACTTCACTACTCTCAGCTATCTTTTCAAGGTTTGGCTGTTGATTTTGTAGCAAAGCGTGGGCTCTCATCACTACTTGGATAGATACATAGGTTGGTGTGGATCCATTTGAAGTGTACACAATGCCTATCACATTAATGGGGTTCACCTTAGAGGCATTGGCTAGGTTTTTTGAGCATTCTCATATGGCATATTCTTTATCACAGTCGAAACAAAAGCCTTGAAAGTTATAATATTGTGGTTGTCCCACTAGTAGAGGATGTAGGCACTCCTTTATATAATGGTCTCCTTGGCACCTAAAACATGGTCCTTTAGGGCCCTGTGGTCTTGTCTGTCTCAATTGGGGCCATGGTTTGAGATTGGCATACATGACATTAGTGTAATCTGGCTCCCATCTAGGTTCCATCGATGGACTCTCATATTGGTATGTTTCCAAATGTTTGGGTGACTCGGTGTAGTATGCACAGGGGCTATCTACATGGGTCGAATCAAAACTGTTGGAATTAGGGTTATTTCTTGTGATCAATGGGGATGAGGGTACTAATGTCCTACAAATATTCTCTTTTGCAGCAGCATATTTGATACAGATTGCATTGGCTAGGGGTGGTGGCTACTAACCTAGTATAGGTTGGGGTCTAGTTTGTGTCTGTTATGGTACCTGGTAGTTCTGTTGGGGCTGATAATAATGAGGTTGAGTGTTGTATTGTCCAGTGTATCTACCGGGTTGTTGATATGCCTGTGGGTAGTTCTCTCTAACTAGTTGCTTGTTGTATGGACAATCTTATGCAGTGTGGTTAGTGTACTGCCTTTCTCTTGTGTAGTACTGGCTACTACGGTTGCCTTGTAGTTGTGTCATGTTTGGACAAGCGTTTGCCATATGGTTGCCTCTGTAGGTATAACAACGCTTGATTGAGGTTATCCTAGGTGTCTATTTTCTTGAGACGCCTAGCTTCTAAGCTACCTTCTCTGACAGGTCCTCTATGGAACTAGAGTGTTTCGAGGAGAAATGAGTAGAACTATATGTGTCCTTGTAGACCTTGGAGAGTTCCAACTCGTTTCCTAAGTTTTCCTCAATGTCTATATATATCCTCATGCATTGCTATAGTGTTTGGGGTTCTTTTAGGTATACATATGATCATAGTTAAGAGTTTAGTAGCCCATCCAAAACCACAGACACTTGTTTAGCATGAGTGGGTAACTCCAACATGGGACATCTCTCTGTGTACTATCTGAGCCTACATCCAGCTAGTCCGATTGTCTCTTGAGGGTTTTTTTGAAATTGTGAATCAAAGAAGAAGTATTCTGCTTGATCCCACTTTTAGAGAATTCAGTGATAAATGATTCTAATAGGTGATGGATGTCTCTAAGTTATCTTTGTTGTAAAGTTTGGAACTAGGTTAAGGCAATGTTTTTCAAGGTGAGTCCAAACGTGTTATTTTAAGTAAACATGTCGTCCACTTTTTTGAATCATAATACTTGCTTGAACTCAACCACATGGTCATAAGGATCTCCTATTCCATCGAAATAGTTTTTCATGGATTTCACTAATTGGGTGGGTCTCAATATTCTGGGATGCTCTCTGGGTTTAGGTAGAGGAAATTCATCTCTACCATGTTGGGGGTCTAGGTTCTCTTGGTCTCTTCAACCTATCTGTTTTTACTACTGATCGGTCTCTTCCTATCGTGTTAGCAAAGCTTATTTGAGGTCTCTCTTTGCCTTTTTCTCTATCGAACCATGAGCCATGGATGTTCTTGCTCCTTGGTAGCCAAAGGCAACATCAACTCGATGTGGAGGAAAAACCAATTGTCCCTCCATGTATACACATGCCTCTCATGCTCTAATACCACAAATACTCGCTTTGATGTGTTATCCAAATACACCACCTTTCTAGGTGTATCTAGATCCTTGAACTCATAGATAGTGGCCATTCCTACTTCACTTGGTTGCTTAGACCTATACCTCAAGAATGCTTCATCCGTCTCCTTATTTGAAAATAACTCAATACTCTTGTTATCCTCAAGGATCCAATTTGGGTTGAGGACTCAAGTCAACATAGATTTACCTCTTGGTGTTCTCGGTTCACTATCTAACTGTGTTGTGTGTTATAAGTCACCCCTTTTTTATTCAAGAATTACTATTTCAAATTCATTGGTAACATTAGGTTGATTAGGGATTATTTATATCATTCCTTCCTTATCAATATATGCATCTCTCTCAAGTTTGACCATTGGATGTTCCAATCCAATGAGTTTATCAAGGTTTCTCAATTGAATGATAGACCTTCTCAAACTGTCCCCATAGATGCAAGCACCTAATTGGTAGGTTTGAATGTACTTTAGCTGAGTTTTGTATGGCCTTTCAGGTCGCTCTAAGTATGCTACCCCTGCACCATCTTCTGGTCTCTCCATGTTGTAGGACATTTGTGGCTCACTTGTTTTCTTAGCTTAGTTTGTATAGATAACCACTCAATTATTAGGCCCAAGATCGTGGTGTGGTTCTAATGCTAGCTTCAAATGACCTAATGTTGTGTCGATCCACCTTTCGTATGCAGCTTCCCAATCTGAGGTTCATTAATTGTAGCTCCTTCAAGTACTCGACTTGTCAAGAATCTGAGTCTCACTAAGTCCCTTTGAGTCGATTACTTGGTTTGTTGATTTTCCCCTAAGTTCTTGTCTTTTAAATATTCGATCATCAGGTATTGTTTTTTTGTGATGTGTTTAAGTTGCCATTTAAAAAAAAATAAATCTTTGTCAGAGTACACTTACTTTTGCAACACTCAAGACTTCTTCATTTAGAAAGTGCATTAGCACTTAAGTCCCACATGTCCCTATTCAATCTAGGGTTTTTTCCTTGCTAGTAATTGAATAGAATAGGGCAGGTAGGGCACTTATTATCCTTGCTTTTGCTCCTCAGAATCCTTGAATAGCCTCGGTACAGGTGTCACCATTGCATCGAGCTGCTTCTTTTCTGCTTGTCGATCATCAAAAACTCCTAATAAAGATGACCTCTTGTTGCCATATATCAATAATTCCAAAAAATGAGGGAAAAATATATCGAAAAATTCAAAACCCTAATTTGGCCATTTTTGGTGAACCGTCCTGATGGTCTAGCTAGATCGTGATGGTCATACACTATTGCAATGGTCTTACCCAATGGTGATAATGTGGCA
The DNA here is from genome assembly GCA_020310875.1 of Ceratopteris richardii. Lineage (NCBI taxonomy): Eukaryota > Viridiplantae > Streptophyta > Polypodiopsida > Polypodiales > Pteridaceae > Ceratopteris > Ceratopteris richardii. Next base: position 153,000,137 of record CM035436.1, on the reverse strand, counting down.
CAATCGTGATGGCATGGCATGTCATTGTGATGGTCTACAATAAGCGCGATGCTCAAACATTGTTGTGATGGCATGAGCCGATTGCGAGGGTCCAATCTAGTCATGATGGCTTGAGCCAATCGTGATGGTGTGATCTCTCATTTTGATGGTATGAACCACTTGCGATGGTCAATGGTCATCGTGATGGCATGAGCCAATCGTGATGATCAATAGGCAGGATGCTCTGAAGGCATCACGATGGTACGTCGAGTCATCATGATGGCATGAGCCAATTGTGATGGTCAGACTTTGTCACGATGGTGTGAGCCTACCGCGATGGTCTGGTCTCATCACGATGTCTTGAGCCAATTGCGATGGTGATATGTCATCATGATGCCTTGAGCCAATCGTGATGTTTCAAAAAAATGCAAATATTTAGGATACAAAAATAGATTCCTTAGTGCACTAAGATGCTCTAAACCCTCAATATGATGTAATTGTTGGAGTTTGAGGTCTAGGGAAGCACATGAACAGCATAAGGAAGAAGAGGAAGCTTGGAGCACAACATGCAATGCTGAATGTATTACCACTAGAATGTACAAAGATAAGTGACTTGTTAGGGCAATAGGCATATATACAAGCCGAGGGAAAAAACATCCTAAAGAGGGAAAAAAGTGCCCCAATGGTCCTAGTGTGTTCACACACATCACTACCTAAATATATCAACAAATCCCCCCTGGGAGTGATGTGGTGAACGAGGAGTTGGCACTCATGTATAAGGAAGTTCCAAGCTATGTGGAATGAATCCACAAAAGGAAGTATGCCCAAAGCTTTGCAGAAAGCTTCAAATGTTCTCCTGTGTGGGCACATATGCCAAACTGATCTCTCCAATAGAGAACCTCTCCTTGACATAATGATAATGCACCTCAATGTGCTTAGTGCGAGCATGGAACACAGGGTTCCTTCCAACTACCAATGTGCTCTCACTGTTAGTGAAGATGGTGGTGGCAGAAGACTGACCAACACCCAAATCAACCATAAGGCATCTGAGCCACACACACTCAACAATCATTGTGAAAGCTGCCCTATACTTATCCTCACAACTCGAAGTGGCCACAGTAGGCTGCTTCTTGCTCAACCAAGATATACATGAGCTACCAAGCATGAAGCAAAATCCATTGGTGGACACACAAGTGTCATGGCAACAAGTCTAATCAGAATGTAAATCTGGCACTCATGATCCCCCTTGGAATAAAACAATCCAAGTAGTCCGGTACCACTCAAGTAGCAAAAGATGTGCTTAATAGCCTGCCAATGCTTTACACCTAGGCAATGCATAAACCTGCTCATCTATGAGACAGCAAACTAAATATCTAGCCGAGTAATGCATAAGTAAATCAACCATCCAACAGCCTGTTGATAGAGAACAGCATCAAATGCATCTCCAGCATCATGAAGACTCAATCGTAAACCGATCTCCATAGGAGTGGCAATAGGTTTGAAGTATTCAAGGCCAAAATGTTGCAATAATGTCTCAATATATTTTGTTTGACACAAAACTATTTGGCTATCAACTTGCATAAATTGAATGCCCAAATAATGATGCAAATGCCCCAAATCAAAGATCTCAAATGAGGCATGTAGATCAGCCTTAAAACCAGCAATATGCTTCTCATGAGGACTAGTGAGCAGCATGTTCATCAACATACACAACAATGATCAGAAGCACATCATTAGCACGTTTAACATATAAGGTGCTCTCAATTGGACTATTCTCAAAACCACGTGCAATCAAATAGGCATGTATCTTTTCATACCAAGCACGTGGTGCTTGCTTCAAACCATATAATGCCTTTTTCAATCTGCACACTTGGTTTTCATGCCCTTTCTACGCAAAGCCATAGGGCTGAAAAACATACACTTCTTCATGCAAGTCACCATTTAGAAATGCAATTTTAATGTCCAACTGATGTACATTCCAACCATGATGATCTGCAAGTGCACAAATGCTACGAACAGTAGTCATTCAACATGTAGTTGCAAAGGTCTCATCAAAATCAATGCCTCTTTCCTGCACATAACCGTTTGCAACAAGCCTAGCCTTATACCTGTCAATTGTTCCATCATGCTTACGCTTCAGCTTGTATACCCACTTAGTGGCAATGGCCTTCTCCCCAGGAGGCAACTCACATAAAGGCCAGGTACCATTTTTCATGATAGCATCATATTCTGATTACATAGCAGCCATCCAATTTTCTGAGTTTCGTGCTTCATCAAACAAAACTAGCTCATTCTCATCAGAGAGACTAGAGGCAGCCATAGCATACCAACCTGACGCAAAATAGGCACTATGAGAGCCTGATCGAGTATCATATGATAGAAGTGTATCTAATTTGTTGTCATGCAAATTCTACATCAGCCATTTTGACATAGTTTTTGCCTCTTCAATATCAGCTCTCTCATCAAAAAGTGCATCATGTAAATGTACATCAAAAATAGAATGATCTGCATCATCACAAGAACCTACAAAGGTTGAGAAGTTTCCTCGTTAGGACCAGCACTAGACTGTCCACTTGTTAAAAGAGATGGCAAAGTATCATACATGCCTTTGGAGCTAACATATGTCTCCTTAGTACATGAAAGTAATGGTTGAATAGCATTTTCCACAAAAACAACATCACGGCTAACCGAAATGCATTTACTATGTGGATGATACAGATGATAGCCTTTGCTTTCAGAACTTTACCCAACAAAAATACATTTCACTGCTTTATCATCCAATTTCATGCGATGTTGTTCAAGTAGTAATGCATATGTTAGACAACCAAAAACATGCACGTGAGCAATAGATGGCTTACGGCCATGCCAAGCCTCATATGGAGTGATAGGCTATAATGCTTTAGTGGGACACCTGTTTGTTGTTACCCTTTGGAGTTGTCCTCTCCAATCATTTTAGCATAAAGGATCAACTACACATCTTTAAATTGTCAATCCGGGAAGTATGCAAAGACCATAGCCCCTTCTAAGTTGATGGAATCCAAGAATAAGAGGAAAATGACTGTTTTTCTGAGAAATGATGAAGATGAAGAGAAATTTGTAGGGTTTTGATTATCTTGAGCTACACTACATCGTTTTCAATGATCTTGGTGAAGTGTGTTGTTTTCTCATCAGATCACAATTATGAAGTCAAATCTCAAAAATGATACCTGTAACCTTCAGATGAGACAATCGCGATTCTGTGAAATTTGATAATTTCCATCTCCAGCTCTATTCTTCAGCACTTTCTCACTCAATATTCTACGAATCACCTCTCTTCATACACATTAATCAGAAAAACACAACTGAAGCTTGCAAATTCCATGGATCACACATAGAATAGACTCAACAAATCAAAGAAAATCACATGGAAGTAGAAAACACGATTTCTTGCAGGAGAGCTCTTCAAATTACTTGGATAGCAAAAATAATACAACCAACCCTCTCAAAATAGAGGAAATCATCTTTTATACATTTTCAAGTGTCCCTTTTCACACTTGAATTTTGGTCCTTTTCCCTTCTAATCTAAAAATATGCTATCAAAGAGCTTCCAAAAATTCTAGAAAAAATACATATGATTCTAATTTACATGAGGAAGACTCTTCCTCATTTTTACATCATTTGCATAAATATTTCTACAATTTTTTTGATATTTACAAATATTTCTCTTCAAAAAATGCTTCTTCTAACATTCTTCCCCTCCTAGACTTTTTGGCTCCTAACAAAAAATATTCTTGCTGATATATAATGAGTGCTTCCTTCACTTCTTCTTTCTTTGATATACGTGTGACAGTAGATCATGACTTTTTCTCTCTGTGATGTTTAAATTATTCACCATTTCAAATAATGCTTTTCTCCACTGTACTGCTGCCTCTAGTTTATCTATCACATCTTTCTTTAGATATTCTGTATATGCTGCTTCATAGGCTGTGAGTCTGGATTTTGTAACTGCTGATAAATTCCCAAAAATTTCTGATTCTCTTTCAGAAAATCCATAATCAAAAGCATCTTCATAAATTTGAAGGTAGTGACTTCCCAAAAATACTACTCTGCTGTAATAGGCCATTAAACAAATTCTGTCAGGGGTTTCACTTAAATCAAAAAGTAAGGCATCAGTTGGTGAATTGAACCCAATGTAATTGAGGGTTCTGACATCTGTATCTGTAAAATTTTCAATACATGCCAATATGAGTCTCATTACCCTGCTTAATAGAATACAAGCTGGATCATTGACATCTTTATATGTAGATATGACAGACTCTGCTGTGTCAACCATATATTTCTTTGTTGGCCATGTTCCTGCTTTAGGTCCTGCTATCTTTGGAAAGTTCAGCCATTTTACTGGAATCTGTCCTGCATTTCTTCTTTCCCAAAACACAGTCCATTCCCTTCTTCTTGCTACTCGACAATAGGCTAGATTTATCTTTAGCTAAATAGGTGCCTCTTTCTAGATTTTCATGCATTCTTTATTGGCATCTAACCACCTGTTCCTCCATTTAGGATTGGCTTTTTCGAATAATTCCTTAGTTACATAGATATCCTCTTCATATTCCAGATACTTGTTTGATGACAATCCTACCCTTGCAAGCTGGTAATTTTTAATGCTTTCAATAATCATGCAAAAAGGTATACCTAGACCATCTGCTACCCAATGGTGTTGGTCTGGATTTATTCCTTTGTTGAGAGAAAAATTCACAATTTGTTCTTCATATTCATTATGAATTTTTCTGATAAATTCCATTCTAGATTCTCTATCTGTTAAAAGCTTCTGAACAAACTCATCTGAGTACTCCTCAACTGTTGTTTTGTTTTCTTGCTCATCACCATGTTGAGTTATGTTATCATCTCCCCCTTCATATTCTTCTACTTGTGTAGTCTCTACCTGCTCTTCAACCTGGCTTTGTGGATTTTCTAACTTTTTATGTAGCTCCTCCACCATCAACATTAAACTTTTATTCTAAGATGTCCACAACTCTCTTTCTGATTTCCACTCACTTCTTTCTTTTTCTATACTCAAATGCCAATCACTCCTCTCTTTTGCTATATCCAAATGTAGTTTATTATAACCTCTCATTGAACTGGCAGCATGAACACTAGCTTGCTTTTCCAACTCCTTAGCTTCCTTTAGTTCTGCTTGTAGTCTTATGATTTCTTTATTCAATTCTTCCCTCTCATCCTGTGTTACATGTTCAATCTTGCTCTCTTCTTTTAATTGGCCTTCTTCCATCAACAACCTGTTTATTTCCTCAATTGCTTTGACCATAATCTGATATGAGTTTTGAAGTGTTTTGTATCTTCCTTCCATTTTCTTCAGTTCCATTTCTATTTTGCTGTTATGCTCTATCTGCTTTGCACATTTCTCTTCAAGAAATTGAATTTTGTTTTGTTGTTGAACCTCCAATTCTTCCAATGAAATTATCCTATTGGTCAAATCCTCATTTCTTTCTTGAACAATTTTCAGCTGTTCCTTTAATTGCTCCTTTTCTTTCTTTTGCTCATTAATGATTCTACTTCCTTTCACAAATTCTGATTCAGCCACCATTCTTGATATGATCATGTTTCTACTAGATGGTCTCAACTGCTCTATATTTCTCATGATTACTTTATAAGCAGACCTTATATCCTTGGGTATCCTTTCTAACCCAGCTTCTAATTCCATTTGTTTTACTTCTATCTACTTTTCTTCTTTGCAGTCATTCTCTTCTTCATCTTCTTCCTCATATTCTATGACCTGGTTCTTTTGTTCTTCATAACCCTTTTCTACTTTCATTTTCTCTTTGTCTGCAGCATCTTCCTCATACTCTAATGTCTGATCCTCTTCTTTCTCATGATCTGATATTTCTTTTATTATCTCTATCTCTTGTGCAATCTTTTTCTCCATTCCCTGTTGTTCCTCTTCAAGGACATGTCCTTCCTTTTCCTGTACTTCATTATCCTGAGTTACAGTTGAATCAATCTCCACAGAGAGCTTTATCTGATCACTGATTATCTGCTCCTTTTGCCCCTCCTCTTGCTCATCTATATCCATAAGATCCAAGTATTCTTTTTTCTCCTGATCTTCTATAGTTGTGAACTCCTCATTATGATTTAGGTCATAAAGTATATCTTCTATGCTTTGGTTTATTTCTTTTTCTGTATTCCCTTCTATCACCTCTTTGGAATTCATTTTTTCTAATACCTTCTCAGTTTCCTTAATTTGATCTTTTTCTTCTTTCTTGTGTATTGAGCTGCATAATTGAACTTCCTTTTCTGCTTCTAACGTTTCCTCATTAAATTTGAAATAAGTTTGCTGTGAAGGTTTTGTCCATACTGTTTTAAACCCTGAGTCCACCAATCCACTACTAAACTCCTTCCTTATTTCAACCTCTTCTTCCATCATCATTCCTTTACCTTTTAGTATCATTTTCTCTTCTCTAGGACTAACCTGTTTTGCTGCTTCTTTTTGGACCTGTTTTCCTTGTGACTTTTCACTTAAATCTTCTGATGTTTTATTTTTTTTCAGAGGCTTGTACTGTCACATTTGGTGTGCTAGGTACTGATAAATTCAAACTTTTTAATAGAAAATTTTCAATGTCACTCTCTGAATCTGAAGAGAACTGTGAAGAACCTGTTATCCCTGATTTGTCCATTCTTGGTTCTTCTATAACAATGGATTCCTCCTACTTCTTTTCTCCTACTGACAATTTTCCTATCTCCATCCTTTGTACAGGTTCTACTGCTTTCCCTTTATTTTTCTTGGTCAACTTCCTTTTCTGCACAAGTTTCTTCTGAGCCTTCTTCTTCACTACTAATGTGGTCCTAGTTTCAGGAGGACCTTGTAACTCCTTGAAGTAAGCCAACAATTCTACTTCCTTTTTAACAAAAACCTCTTCAGTTTCTGCTGCCATCATCTGATCATGCAACTCCTCATAGTGTTCTACTTCTTCTTGTATCCAGTCAGTTGCTTTACATGAATATTCTTCCAACATCTTTTGATATTGGGCTTCATAGATTGCCCTTTTATTCTTTCCTTGAGTCAAATAAGTATATAATTGTTCAATATTTGGCTGCTTCTTTCAATTGATCATGTATATATGGAGCTACATCCATCACTCCAAAAGGTTTGGTTCTGTCCTTATTATTGAACATGATCAATGTCACTGGTTTGTGTGGCATGGTGTATCTAGGTAGTTTTGGAAAACAGAAATATTGAAGGAACATTCTGATAGCATAATCCTCATTCTCTTTTCCTTTAAAATCAGGGAATTTGGAATATCCTGCATAGGTTGCTTTATTCTTTTTGACAAAATTGTTGTCCAACTTGGTTCCCATTGAATAGAACTGAAGGGCTGCCCTGAGATGCTCTGCCTTTATAGTAATATTAACTTCTTTGTTTTCCTTGTCCTTGACTGAACACCTGAAATATGCATCATTGCCCTTTCCAACTTCCATCAGACTATTCATCACCTATGCTACTCTTTCAAAGTCTATGAAAAATAAGGGTTCATCCAACAGTCTGTGTAATCCTACTGCTTTCCATCTTTTGTAATTGACTGCAATTTTTTGGAATTTGTAAAATTCCTGGCACAACATGGTGTACTTGTGACCTCCAACTCCTACTGTGAAAATGTGCTGACCAATGATACTAAGGGTTTCCTTGAGTTCCTTGACTATCTTCTCTGCTTCTAGAATTTCCTGTTCTTCATCAGACTCTAGCTCTACTTGTTCCACTGTTGCTTCACTGTCTAAGAACCAATGTCCTCTAGACAAAGTTACTGAGTCTGCTTTGAAATCATGGATTGGCAGTTCCTTTGGATTCACCATCTTGGAGAAAATATAACATCACAATAAAAAGAAGACTCCACCCACATGAGTCACAGTTAAACATAAATGAAGTCATATTTGTCTTAAGATATAATGGAAGAGAATGAAAATAAAATTTGAGATGAATCTTCACTTCCTCATTTGTGTCACAGATAAAAACTCAATTGAAGTGATCAACACATGTGTAGCAAGATGTCTAGTGCTCTCTTTCCTTTTAACAGCTCTTTTTTATATATTTTTTAATAATAACAAGCAAAATGAAAAAAGAAAAATTGAATGAAAAATAGAAACCTGCTAAATTACACCCTATATCTTGCTTGTGCAATATAACTTATATAAACAAAAGAATTACAAAAGAATTGATAATTTTTCTCTCTCTTTTTTTTAATTTTAGTTTTTTTCTTTCTCTTTTTTTTTTAATAATAATTTCCTCCACTTCTCTCTCTTCCCCTCCTATTTCTTTTCTTAGAAAGAGAATGAGGTAGAGTCAAATGGAAATGATTTCCAAGATGTCATAATTTCCTTCTTGTAAAATTCTGAATTTCTTCAAGAATCCCATGTGTGTATCAGATAATCATTTTGTCTTTCCCTTCATCTATAACTCTTTATACTTTTTTGAGCTATTTTAGTATCTTGCTACTTGTTTCCTTTCCATTGAATCATATCTGAGTTTTTTACCCAATAATACTTGATTCCTGTTGACTTTGTTTTAGGAATAAAACCATCTTCTTTTGATAAACTGTACTTGGAAGTTTTTGGCTTCCATATCCATTTAGTTTTGGGAAATTATTTTGATGAGCAATGCTTGTATATCCTTTGTTTCCATATTCTTCCTGTCTTGATGCCTAGATACTTCTGATCATTCCACACTTTCGACCTTTCTTCTGCCTTTTCAATACCTTTTGTTTCTTCAATTTCCTCCTGTTGTTGATTGAAATAGATTTGGTCATGAAGAAGTGGTGTTTGTGATTTCTTTGTAGCTTCTAGTGAAAAAGTAAATCCCTCCAATTCCGAGTTATAGATATCCTTTTGGTTTTCCTATTCTTCATTATTCAATAAAAACATTAAAAACCTTTTGTCATTTAATGTCAATTTAAGCTTCATATTTTCAAAATCCAAAATTACTTTACCTTGCCTGAGCCATGGTTGTCCCAAAATCAATTTCTCAGTCATCATATGATCTGGCCATTCTTCACAATCTATTTTCATATATTCTTCATTGAACTTAACTTCAATAGATGGTGAAGACATGCTTTGTATTATCTGTCCTTCTAAGGTTTTGATAAGTGTTTTACTTTCAGTCCTTTTTAGGTGAAATTTATCCAACAAAACTGAACCGATCAAATTTACTTGTGCACCTGAATCTATCAAAACCTTGATTTTTTCATCATGAAAATTCATTGCTATAACAGGCAAATGCTCCCTTACTCTTAGAGGTGTTTCACACAAAAGGACTTCTCTAAGATCCTTGATTTTTCTTATCCTCTCCTTTGCCTCCTATTGAGCCTCCTTTCTAATTTTTTTCCTCTTCCTTTTTCTTGTTTTGAGCTTGATGTATTCTTCTCCATTCAGAAACAGTTAATGGAAGATCATACCTTTTTACTCTACATCCACTTATGAAGTTTGGCATGATTTCTCCATCTATATTAGCTAATTGGATAGCTCCACTGCTACTTATTTGATTGATAATATAAGGCCCATGTCCTTTTTTCTGGAATTTCTTCTGATGTTCTTTTACTGTGTATGCCAAAACTAGATCTCCTTCTTGTAAGCCCTTTTCTTTAATATGAACATCATGATAATCTTTTTGCCTTCTCTTGTCTGCATATATGCTCATGAATTTCTTGAAGTCTAGAAGCTCCCAGTTTTTCCAATTCCACCACTCTCTCAGATAGTTCATGTCCAGTCCACTTGTATTGACTACCCACCCTTAGGGTTGGAATAAGGAACTCTAAAGGCAGAACTGCATTATACCAATTTTGACAAAACAGTGCAAAGTACTTTATTATTACTTTCTGCTAAACCATTGGCTCGTGGGTGATAAGGGGCTGATTTTCTATGATTGATCATAAAATATTCAGTTATGTTCTCTATTATTTGGTTCAAGAAATGAGTACCCCTATCACCTTACCAATTCAATTGGTCATCCAAATCTAGTGATAATATTTTCATAAAGAAATCTTGTAGTGGTCTGAGCATCATTCCTTTTTGTAGCCCTAGCCTCTGCCCATTTAGTCAGGTAATCTGTGGCTACTAGTATATATTCAGCATGAGATTGTTTTGCTGGAGGGTGTATGGGTCCAATGAAATCCAAACCCCATTTACTAAATGCTCTTGCTGAAATCAGTGGTACTAATGGCATATTGTCTCTTTTATTTGGTTGACTCACCCTTTGACAAATGTCACATCTTTTTACATATGTTCTTGCATCAAGAAATAGAGTTGGCCACCAAAAACCAGAATATAATATGAGTTTAGCAGTTCTTTCACTTGAAAAAGTTCCTCTTGCCACTCCAGAATGTGCCATCTCTAACATTTCCAAATAATTATTTTCAAGAACATAGATTCTTAAATATCCATCCATCCCTTTCTTGTACAATTGATCTCCTATCAGTTGATACTCTTCAGAAATCATTTGTAGATTCTTTGAATCTGCACTGGCTCCTACTTGCTTCCCTTTCTTATTTCTTTTCAACTCCTCAATTATGTTTGCACTCCAATCTAGATTTTTCTGAAACCAGCATAAGGTTATAATTTCTGAATTTTGCAAAGATTGGCATTCCCAGCAGTTGGAAATATATTTTTTTACATCTTGTATTTTATTAGGCCAATGTACTCCCATCCTATTGAGATTGTTTAGGGTGACTATCATGGAAGCCTGAATACAGGGATTCCAACAATGAGCTTTTCTTAAATACTCATGTTGCTCCTCTTCTGGAGTACAATATTCTAATATACCCATCTGATTGAGATGATACAAATGTCCAGCTAGCAGCAAAAAATTCCTACTTTATAATACCAGATATGTGTTGTTTTCAAATGTTCTACATGGTCCCATGGTTAGCAAAGGTACTAAAGTCATGGCCCATTCAGGAATACTTTCTATTTTGAACAGATATGCATCTGGTAAGTCATCATCTAGATGTGAACTTGGCTCTTTGGCTTGGATCCTGGAATGAGTTTTTCCTTGTCTGACCACTACCTCAAACTCAAATTCCATCAGTAGGAGAAACCATCTTACTATCCTACCTGTGTGACATGGTTTGTTTACTAAGTAGAGTAGAGCTTGGTGATCCACAAAGAATTTAAACTTGTTGGCCAAAAGATAATGTCTATATTTTTTTACAGCAAATATCATTCCCAAGCCTTCCCTCTCAGTAGTTGTATAATTTTTTTCTACTGAATTCAATTGCCTACTAGCATAAGCAACTGGAAAGTCTAGTTTGCTCCCTTCTATTGGTTGTGCTAACACACATCCCAAAGCATAATTTGAAGCATCCACATGGACATGAAAAAATTTATCCCACTGTGGGGTTTTCAGAATTGGTGTCATTACCAAACAATTTTTTAAAGTCTCAAAAGCTTGGTCACACTCTTTGGTCCACTCAAATCTTGTGATCAGAGCATACAAAGGTTTTGCAATGTCTTGTGTACAAATTTTCTATAATACCCGCAATGTCCCATGAAAGTTTGAAGTTCCTTTACATTTGTTGGTCTTGGAAATTATGGCCTTAATTTTTCTTTCATCTGTTGAAATTCCATCTCTGGAAACTATATGACCCAACATTCTCCCTTGCCTCACAAAGAAAACACATTTCTCTGGATTTAGACATACTCTGTATGTTCTACATTTTTTGAATATATTTTCCAGATCCTTCAAATGATCTTGTCTTTTCAATGAAAAAAGTGCAAAGATCATCCACATAAATTTCCATGATATTTCTAAGGAATTCTTTGAATATGTGACACATTAATCTTTGAAAAGTTGTTGGGGCATTCGTTAGACAAAAAGTCATAACCCTAAAAGCATAGATTCCCCATTCTCTGGAAAAGGTAGTTTTATGTTGGTCTTCCAAAGCTATGGGTACCTGATTGTATCCTGAAAAACCATCCAGAAAACTATAAACCTCCTTACCTGCAACTCTTTCGAAAAGATGGTCTGTTATGGGTAATGGATAGCTATCCCTTATAGTTGCAACATTCATCTTTTTCAAGTTAATGCATACCCTGAGTTTCCCATTCTTTTTTGGTACTACAACTATAGGAGATATCCACTCTGTGTACTCTATCTCATAGATGAAATTGGCAGCCAGCAGCTTGTCAATTTCTTCCTTTATTTTAGCAGAGTATTTGTCATTGAATGTGTAGTGTCTTTGTTTTCTAGGTTTTGCATCAGGTGTAATAGGAATCTTATGGTCACAGATTTTAGGGTCAATTCCTTTCAAATCCTTGTAACTGTAAGCAAACACATCCCTATAGTTTCTGGCCAAATTCCTAATGCTTCCTCCTCTTCTATTTTTGACACTTTTATCATTTGTATTCCTAGGTGAAATATATCATATCCTTCTTCATTTTGGAATTTTACTCCCACATACTCATCATTAGCTAGATCCATGGTGGTCAAATGTTGATTCCAACCATAAGGCTCAAATTCTTCATCTTTGAATTTTTGTGGTATATAGCTCTCATCCTGTGATTTCCTTTCTTCTACACAATCTTTTTTTGTTAACCTTCTTTTTCTATCTGTGAGGTTCCTTATCACATTGCATTTCCATATTGATGATTCTGTTTCATTCTGATCTTCAATCTCTGATTCTTCACTTAATTCCTGATTTTGATGTATTTTAAACCATTCTTGAGGGGACATGTCACAATATTGACCATTTCTTAGATTCACTCTGGTTATCCTTCCTTTGCTTTGAAGATATAGGCAATCGTTACACCAATCTTGCACAATTTGCATTTGTCTCATAAATGGTCTTCCTAGGATGATTTCATATGAAGTGGATTGTGGGAATTCAACTATGGCAAAAGTATGCTCTATTTCCATTTCACATATTTCCACAATCACCTTTTCCCATATTCCTAGGGGTTTTTCTATGTGTCTGTCTGCAAGTTGTAATCTCATTTTTGTGGGTACTAATTCATTTTCTCCCCATCTTTCCCAAGTCTGTTTAGACATGATAGCCACTCCTAATCCACTGTCTAATATAGCCTTGGCATGATTTTTACCAAATTGTATTCTCAGAGTTGAGTTCCCTTCTTCTCCTTCACAATATCCTTCTATTTTATCAATAGGAATGTACAACGACTCTTCCAATTCTTGTTGTTGTGGATCAAAATTCTTTGGCATTACTTCCCATTTTTTTGTATTGTGTTGTAAGTGAGGATTTTGTTTTACAAATTCCTCCATTTTGGTGTGGTATACAATTGTACATTGCTTGTCTATATTGTTTGGAAGGTTATTTGTGAATTATCTTCCTGATCAATAGTTTTCCTTGTTTTTGTTGCATTTGCTTCCCAAACTGTTGTTTGATAATTGTCTGGTTCCCCCATTTTGAGTTGTGCTTCTTATATGATTTGTTTGCATCTTTGCATCCTTTCATGCTCTAAATTTGGCATAGGATAAGCCATCACATGGTCTATAGGATTTGGTCCCTCTTGAATTCTTCCCTTGTATGATCTTATCGAAGTTTCGAGACTTTGTGAATTTTTTGTCTCTTGTTGAGTTTGTGTATTATGAGGTTGGCTATTGTTTGACTGTTCCATAGTCTCTTCTTCCAAACTTTTACCCATTCTTATTTTTCTTTCCCATCTCCCTTTTTGTCTGTTTTTCTTTTCTTTTGGAAATGGAATTTTCTTATTTCTTGTGTATGTGTCTCTTTTGTTGTTTCTTGTTGTTTAGCTTGTGCTCTTGTTATAGCATTTACAGCTATTTGATCATGGTCACTCAATTCTTCTTGCTCCATTATATTTACTATTTTTAATGGTGTGTTACTAGATGTGTTCTGTTGTTTTTGAGGGTTTCTTGGACAATCCTTTATTAAGTGTTCCCTGCCACAATCCTTGCAATAAGCTCCTTCTATTCTTAGTGTAGGAGGTTGTGGGCAGTCTCTAATGAAATGTTCCCCCCCACATCTATAACAAGTTATCTTTTGACTCCTTTTGAACTGAGGTTTCTAATTGGACATGTAATTATTGGTTATGTACATGAATGTGGCTGTATCCATTTCAATTCTCCCATTTCCCAAATCTAGGGCTTGCAGTTCTCGTTCCCTCTGTTCATATCCTTCCCACTCTTCCTGATATTCTTCATTCCAATGATAATCCTCTCTGTAAGATGATCTAAGTCTTGAGCTTTCTTCTTCTATTGGTGTGTATTTGACTGGTACCACATTTGTTGGTAATGGTGGTTGTTGCCCAAGTACAGGTCTTGGTTGCTCAACAAATCCAGATTCTCTTTGTAAATTATGTTGGTTCACATATTCTCTTTCCTTAATGGGTTGTTTATTGTAGAAGCATTTTTCTCTGATATGGTTTGTCCATTTTCTTTCTAGTGTGTAGTATTTGAGTGTTTTTTTATCTTGCAAATGTTGTGGTTTTTGATATGGACATTGTTGTACCAAATGATTTTCTCCACAATTATAGTATTTTCTATTTGTTGCTATCCTAGTGTTTATCAAATTTGTCTTGGTGCTAACTTCTAGGGCTTTAGCAATGGCTTGTGCTAATTCTTCTACTGGTGAGATTTTATCTTCATTTGTTCTAGGTTGATCAAATGCTAACAGATCTTGTCCTCTGTTATCCTCCAAGTCTATTGCCTCTTTCACACATGCTCCTAGGTCAGGACACCTCCTATAATACACCAAGGTTCTTAATTGGGCACTTCTAAGTCCTTCTATGAATAGAGATACTTGTCTTGCCATGGATGGTATCTCCTCTCTGGGACATCTATCAATGTATTGCTTGAATCTCCTAGCAGCCTCTCTGACATTTTCATCTTTTTGTTGTTTGAAACTATGTATCAAGGTAGTTGTACTATGTTTTATCCCAGTTTTTGAGAATTCCCATATGAAGGCTTCAAGGAAAGATTCAATATCTGGATACATTTCCTTTCTCAAGGGAATGAACCAAGATAGTGCAGGTCTAGTTAGGATTAGACCAAATGCTTCAAATTGTACTTTGTAATCCTCTACTTCTTCTGCCCTAATTAATTGTCTAAATTTTGCAGCATGAGCATGAGGATCAGAATATCCTTCATATTGATTCTTCATGCATTTAGCTACTTGATAGGGCCTAAGCATTCTTCCATGATTTTGCCACTGATGTCTCCTCCTGAATGGAAAATCATTAATTCCTTCTATCTCTCTTTCAAAAGGATTTGGGGAAGTATGTATTCTCCTACCTAGCTGTTGTTCCATATTATTGTGAGTTTCATTTTGTCTTAGCAAGTCTGGTTGCCCTAGGTTTTGTTCCCAAGGTCTCTTCTCTGCACACTGCCCTAAATCATTAGAGTTTTCTGGATCCTGTGAGAAGATGTATACACATCCCTGTCTATCCTCATATCTGTCATACTTAAATTGTGCTACTGGTGTTATATTTAGGGGAACTTCTAAGTTTCTCAACCTAATGAGAAACTTATGCATCCCATCCTGATACACATAGGTTCCAAACCTGTTTGTATACATATATTTGAGAATATTTCTATAATCACTGGTTTCAGAGGGTTCATTGGTTTCATTTAGGTTTTCCATGTTATTTTCTTGCCCTAAATCTTTTTCTTGCAAATCTCCTATTACTGGCTCTATCTCCTTCCTTTTTAAATCTTGTTTAGAAGGTGTGATCAATTTATTACCAGATCTCAAAATCATCCAAGTAATTCACGATTTTGTGAAGAGAATCATGTTTTCCACGATCCTGTGAAGAGAATCGTGTTTTTCACGATCCTGTGAATAGAATCGTCTTTTTTGGGATCTTGAGAAAATTCTAGATTTTCTCACCATTCTGTGAAAAAGACTTGTCTTTTTCACTATTCTTTGGATATTCTACAGTTTCTACAAATTTGTGAAGGGAATCGTGTTTTTCACGATTCTATGGATAGAATCATGTTTTACCACGATTTTGTGAATAGAATCGTGTTTTACCACGATTCTGTGAATGGAATCATGTTTTACCACGATTCTGTGAATGGAATCGTGTTTAACCACGATTATGTGAATGGAATCATGTTTTACCACGATTCTGTGAATAGAATCATGTTTTTCATGATTCTGTGAAGAGAATCGTGTTTTTCACAATTCTGTGTATAGAATCGTGTTTTACCATGATTCTGTGAATGGAATCGTGTTTTTCACGATTCTGTGAAGGGAATCATGTTTTTCACGATTCTGTGTATAGAATCGTGTTTTTCCACGATTCTATGAATAGAATCGTGTTTTTCCGCGATTCTGTGTATAGAATCGTGTTTTACCATGATTCTATGAATGGAATCGTGTTTTTCATGATTCTGTGAAGGGAATCATGTTTTTCACGATTCTGTGTATAGAATCGTGTTTTACCATGATTCTGTGAATAGAATCGTGTTTTTCATGATTCTATGTATAGAATCGTGTTTTACCACGATTCTGTGAATGGAATCATGTTTTTCACGATTTTATGAAGGGAATCGTGATTTTCACGATTCTGTGAAGGGAATCGTGATTTTCACGATTCTGTTCCTAGACAATCGTGATTGCTCACAATCATAAAAACATGATTTTCTTATGAAAATCATATTCTGGGAATCACGATTTTGTGTTTAATTCAGAGAATCGCGATTTTGTGTTTGATTATAGAATTGCGATTCTAAGAAGATTTTCTAAATTTTTCTAGTTCTTGTTTTTTAAGTTTTTGTTTCACAAATAGAGTCGCCTTATTAAAATTTTAACATGCAATAAAAGATTTTTAGAAAAAATATTCTTTTTTCTCAAGAAAATTCAAAAAATCTGAAAATTGTGATTCTGTGTTTTTTACAATTTTCTGTGTTTTTGTGCTCTAATCATCATGTGAAAACTTGAAATCATGCAAAGATTTATTGGAAGACCATTACCTTGCTTGCTTGATCAAGAAAAATCCAAAAACTTGTAGTTGCAGGAAGTCGCGATTCTGTCAAGTTCTCTCACTCTCTCTCTCACTCAAATGAGCCTTTTTTCTGAGATTCCATGCTTTTATAGCCTTCAGACAATCGCGATTTTGTGTGAATTTCTCACAATTTCCATTTTTCATTGTATGATCCTTATCCCTTAACAATTTTGTGGTTTTGATTCACAATTCTTATCTTTTCAACAAATTTTACTCCCTTTATCCTACCGATGAAAATCGCGATTCTGTACCCAATTCTTGGTTTAATCACTTGATGCTCAGTTCTTACTGATATTTTGAAATTTGATATTCTTTACTCCCTCAATTTTATGAAACCTCCTACAATTACTTACCTCAATGCCCAAAAGTGCAAAATAAATCAAATTCTTTTTCTTACAGAAAATCGTGATCCTGTGAAGAGAATCGTGTTTTTCTAAACTTCCAACTTTTGCACTTTTTGACTTTTCTTTCCACCTAGTCCCCTTCAGTGTTCTTCACCAACTCATAGATCACTTGTCACCTGAAATTATACACCATCAAACTCATTTAAAAAGTCTTTTTGCCAAATTTAAACAGCAACTTCTACTCTAGATATTTTTTATTTTCTTTCAATTTTCTGAAATTTTTTTCCACTTTCAACAACAATCCTATTGTCCAACTTTCTAAGAAAAAAGGAAATTTGTTTGAATTTGTTAATGAATTTTATGAATTTTTTTAGTATTTTGCCCTAAATCAAGGTAAACACTTCACTTAGGGTTTCCTTGTTTCAAGATCCATTGATCTTTTGTTTCATGATTGGTTATACTCTTTTATGCTTGCAATCTAATCAGCTTAGGAGTAAAGCTTTCCAAGGAAATATGTGCTAAGAAGTGCAATTATCAATTCATGCAAAGATAAACTCAAACATTTTTTTTTCTTTCAAGATGCAAATAAATCTTTTCTCAAGATTATTGTTTTGTCTTGACTAAACAAATGGATCCTATCTATTTGCATATAGCTACTTTACTTGACTTTCCTCAATGCAATCATGTCATCTTTTCCAAGACTAACAAATTTGCTTGGTACTTGGTCAAAAAGCACTCTACAAATGCAAAGATAGTCACATTTTACATTCCCTTCAACAATCTTGATTCAATTTTTCACACACCTTCACTTTACTCTTAAAAAATGATATGAGAAACAATCAATTTGCAAGAATTTCAAAACTTCTTTATCTCAAAAGATTAACTCTTGCTTTCTTTTCCCAAAAGACAAGCAAAGAAACCTACCTTTTCATGTTTCCTTTCTTGATTAAAGAGTAGTACCTTTTCAATGTGTTCAATACCATCAACAATGGAAGATCCAACAAGGTCCAAACTTCAATGAAGCTTTTGCTTTGTTCCCCGGCAACGGTGCCAAAAAATGTTTGTTGTTACCCTTTGGAGTTGTCCTCTCCAATAATTTTAGCATAAAGGATCAACTACACATCTTTAAATTGTCAATCCGGGAAGTATGCAAAGACCATAGCCCCTTCTAAGTTGATGGAATCCAAGAATAAGAGGAAAATGACTGTTTTTCTGAGAAATGAAGAAGATGAAGAGAAATTTCTAGGGTTTTTATTATCTTGAGCTACACTACATCATTTCCAATGATCTTGGTGTCTAAAGTGTGTTCTTTTCTCAGTATATCACAATTACGAAGTCAAATCTCAAAAATGATACCTGTAACCTTCAGATGAGACAATCGGGATTCTGTGAAATTTGATAATTTCCATCTCCAGCTCTATTCTTCAGCACTTTCTCACTCAATATTCTAAGAATCACCTCTCTTCATACACATTAATCAGAAATACACAACTGAAGCTTGCAAATTCCATGGATCACACATAGAATAGACTCAACAAATAAAAAAAAATCACATGGAAGTAGAAAACACGATTTCTTGCAAAAGAGCTCTTCAAATTACTTGGATAGCAAAAATAATACAACCGACCCTCTCAAAATAGAGGAAATTATCTTTTATACATTTTCAAGTGTCCCTTTTCACACTTGAATTTTGGTCCTTTTCCCTTCTAATCTAAAAATATGCTATCAAAGAGCTTCCAAAAATTTTAGAAAAAATACATATGATTCTAATTTACATGAGGAAAACTCTTCCTCATTTTTACATCATTTGCATAAATATTTCTATAATTTTTTTGATATTTACAAATATTTCTCTTCAAAAAATGCTTCTTCTAACAACACCTCTTAAGTACATATGTTGCACACATGACAGCCTTAAGCCAGAAACTATGTGGTAAAGCCTGACTCTTGAACATACACCTTGCCATCTCCATGAATGACATGTTCTTCTGTTTAGCAACTCCATGAGTGACCCGTTAGGGAAATAGGCATATATACAAGGGGGGGGGGGGAGGGGGGGAACCTCCTAAAGAGGGAAAAAAGTGCCTTGACAATCGTAGTGTGTTCACACACATCATTACCTAAATATATCAATCGTATTAAAAAAAACATGAACTTCTCAGACCACCACGATGGTCTGAGGCATTCAGTATGGTGAAAACACAAAAATTTTACATATAGAGTGTTGTGGTCTCATACTAAAGCAATATCCTACAAATAAAACTCACAAACACATGCAAACACACTCTCTCACTTCTTCTCTCTCTTGCTCTCTCACAAATGAGGGAAATGAGAAGAGAAGGGTGGGTATGGTGAATTTTGGTGAATTTCTGTGATGTATGGAGAAGATATGGGGATGAAGGATGAGTGTAGGGAACGTGAAAGAAGATGAAAACAACACAAAAATAATTATAACAATGTTATACTTTATGGAATAATGGAATTTTATATGGATTTTAGTGTCTTGAGGTTTTTAATGTGATTCGTGCTTTTATTTCATGGGTGAAGACTCATGAGGGTGTGAATGCATGTGGACTTATTCAAATATTTTTGAAGATATTTACAACAATATTTAGAAGATATTATTTAATTTATTTTTGGTAAAAATAATAGATCACTTTAGAAAGCGACGTTTTTGTAAAAATAGTAGATTGCTTAGAAAGTGATGATTTTGTAAATAAAGCAATTTTTTGTAAATGTACGCTTTTCAAAGCACCTCCCTCATGCATCTTCAATGGCAATGATCTATGTACCAAGGGTGTTTTCAATGGTTGCTTCCAAATTATCTTGATTTTGCTACTACAACTGCTTATTCTCTTCAAGTGCAGCTACCATGTGTTAGTGGAGGAGGGCCATATTCCACTGGATTTGGGAATTTCTCTCAAATTGTATTTGCAACTGGCTTTCAGTGACCTTGACATCTTCCAATCGACATTCTAAATTTTGGACTCAATCTCGTTATGGACTTGCTACAAGGCGTGGTATTGTTCCTATAAGAAATGGTTGCTTGCCTCTAACTCTCATACACATTCATGTAACCGAATAGATTTTGCATTAATCATTGTGTTGCATGCCTCCAATTGTTGATATTCATGTCTAAGTTGGTTTGCACAATTAATCATTGTATTGATTGTCATATCTATACTAACGGATGTTATATGGTAAATATGTATCTGCGCTCTATGGTACAGACACTCCATTGGAGTTTCCTATGGGTTGCATTGCGTGTGGGCACATATTGCCATATGGTCACCTCCACAAGTGTAACACCTTCGAGGGGGGGCTAATTTAATGTCGGGTTTCGTAGAGACTCTTAATCATTTGGCCACTTGTTCTGCTAGGTCCTCTATTGAATTGGAATATATGGATGAGGTCTCTGTAGTACTATCGGAATCTTTGTGCACCTTGGGAAGTTCTAGATCTTCTCCTAAGTGATCTTCTATGTCTACACAGATGCGTAAACATTGATCTAAGGTTCTTGGTTCCTTCAGGAATATGTATGACCTAAGCTTAGCACTCAATAGGCCGTCTATGAACAAAGCTATCAATTTGGCTTGAGTGGGTACTTCCAATGGGGGGCATCTCTCTATGTAGCATCTGAATCTTTGACAGGCCATCCTCTCTATCTCTTGAGGGGTTTGTTTGAATGTGTGTGTATTAATGAAGACCTATTGTGTCTGATTCCACTCTTGGAAGAATCTGTAATGAAGGACTCCATCATGTGGTGGATGTCTCTAAATTGGTGCTGGTGTAATGGTCAAAACCAATCGAATGCATCACCCTTTAGAGTGAGTCCAAAGGCATTAAATTGTGTGAACATGTGTTCAACTTGTTTAGCCTGTAACACCTGTTTGAATTCTGCTACATGCTCATAGGGATCTCTAGACCCGTCAAATCAATTCTTCATAGCCTTCACTAGTTGAGTAGTTCTAGGGTGGTCGGGAAAATCGTCCCCACCCCTGTGAGCTCTATGATCCCTAATTGGTTCTCTTTTAGCCCTCCCACCTTCGGTAGGGGCCCTTTCCCTTCTTGCACGATGAATGAAACTACTCTTCGGTCCTTCCTTGTTCTTCTCACTATGTCCTTGAGATGTTTCAATACCCAAATCCTCCTTAAGCACTTGTGATCTTATTAGCGGTATCTCCTCCCCACGTATATGCATGACGACCATTTTTTGTGAGCTTATACACTCGTTCTGAGGTGTCACGTAAGTATACTATTTTCCCTAGGACCTTTGGGTCCTTTAGTTCATAAATCATGTTTGCTCCTACAACAATACGGTGCTCTGGCCTATATCTCCAAAAAGCTTCATCGGTCTCTTTATTCCAAAACGGTTCTATGCTCATATTGTCCTCGGGCATCCACTTAGGAGTTAACACTCTCGTTAGAGCAGATTTTCCTCTAGGCATACTAGGTTCTTCGATTTGTTTCCCTTTTCCTTCCACACCTAGGTCTCAAGTTTCTACCATCTCACCTAGCTCATTCGTTGAGTCTGCCTTACTTGTGATGATGTGCATGGTCCCTTCTTTGCCTATGTAAGCCTAGTTTTCAAACTTCATGGTTGGATGTTCTAATCCCATAGGTTGATAAGGGTTATGTAAGTGAATTACCGGCCTACAAAGGCCATTTTCATATGCTCGGGCACCCAATCTATTCATGCGGATGTACTCCAACTAAGTCTTGTAGGGTACCTCTGTCTTCTCTAGATGGGCTACATTAAACAAAACTCCTAGTCTCCTTGTGTTAAAAGACATATCTGAATCACTCATGTCTGAACTAACCTCGTATGGATAAGTGCCTAAATGTTGAGCCCACGATCATGTTGTAGTTCTCACGCTAGCCTCAGAAGATCGAGCACTCCGCTTATCACTTTTCCCTAAGTATTTCCCATATCTCAGGTTCATTAATACCTTATCATGCTCACCCTTTTTTATTAGGTCAATCACTTAGTTCTTTGTGTGTTTTCTTTAGAGTTTCTTGTCTTTTTTAAATTTATCACAAGGAATCGTTTTAATATGTTCAATTTTGATTCATTTGAGCGATGTGTAATCAAACCACACAACTCCTTTGGGCTTGATCCCTATACCCACTTGCTCTCTCTTTCGTTAACCACTTGTCACTCAGTATGCTAGTGTGAACCCTTGCTATTCTAGGAATCCTAAAACACTGCATTTATCGCAAAGTATATTTACTCAAAGAAATCACCAACTTAGAATGGAAATTTCACTTATGACGTTCTCTTGGACTTTTGAAGTAGTTGTTCTTGTTTTGCCCAAGAGTTCTAGGTAATGACTGCTTCTCCCTTTGCCCTATGACACACACACAAGAGTTCATAATTAATGGCCAAAAATACCCCAAAATTTTGAAAATATTTGAAAAACCCTAATTTTGGCATTTTGTCTGATAGTCGCGATGGTCAGACATGATCGCGATGGTGTGTCACCGTCACGATGGTGTGACACCCATGATGGTCAGAGATCATGATGATCAGGCTACGATGGTCAGTGAGGATTGCGATGATCAGGCTGCGATGATCAAACTGCAACGATGAGTCATAGTCACAATGGTCAAGCTACGATGATCAATGATAGTCGCGATTGTCAAGTTGCGACAGTCAAGCTACGATGATCAATGACAATTGTGATTGTAAAGTCACAACGGTCAAATGATGACGATGAGACCACGATGGTCAATCAAGATCGCAATTGTCAAACACCGTCACGATGGTGTGACGTGACCGCGATGGCGTGAGCCAATCGCCACGACGGCCAGTGATCGTCGCAATGGTCAGACACAGTCGTGATGATGTGTCATCATCACGATGGTCAAAAATTCATGAAATTTCAAAAAACTAGTTGTGGATATATGCTAGCGCTTACCTAGGCTCCTCCTTCATGCACAAAGTTCACCCAAATACATACCTTGGTCTAATAATCGCAATGGTAAGCTTCTACGGTAATTTCTTAAAGAAAAATGGAGTTTTTACCTATGTTTCCTGCAAATTTGTGATGTCCAAAGGCTGCCCTGCAAGATTAGTGCACCAAAAAACATGAACAAACACCTGCAAAATCTCCCTCTCACTCTCGCACACACACAAATGAGGGAAAGAGAAGAGAAAGAGAGAATATGACAAATTTTTGGTGATTTTTTGGAGTTTGAGATGATGATGGGGAATGAAACTAGAGGAAAAGTGGAGTAAAAGTGTGTAAAAACTAACCACAAACAACAAAACAACAAAGAAATTTTACCTTTCAACAATTTTCTCCAACACACTTACCATCACACGCTCAACCTAGAGCTCTTCCCCAGCAACGGTGCCAAATTTGGTGTCACTCTAGTACAATGGTGAGTACCAACGTGAGGAGCTCCACCTCATAATTGTCAATCCGTGGAGAGGTTAGGCTGATATGAAGATCAAGAGCAAGAGAAGTGCATGAAGGTGATGGTGAGAAACGTGATTGCATACACACACATGCACACACACACAAGGAAAGTGGCGATGGAGATCAAACGAAGGCAAGGAAAGAACTCATACTCATCATCAACTAATTACAATAGCTCTTCTAGTTACTAGCTCATAAGTTCAAAAACAACCACAAAATGAGATCTCTAGCTCTATTTATAGATTTTGCCTAGTTTTGACCAGTTTCACATCTAGTGACCGGCATAGTTAAAAAATAGGTTCTACATCTAATTTGAGGTATCTAACGGCTTCCAAAAGGTACGAAAATTGGTATGAGATTTCTACTTGGACTCTTCAAGCTTTGGGACTCCTTGACTTGCACAAAATGGATTCGCACATGTGGTAATTGGATGTATGTACATATATTACACTGTTTTAGTGATAAAAATCATTGTTGGGATTATGAAGTGATCTATGAGTAATTTATATGATGAGATCCTATTGTTGAGCCCATAAAAGTCATATTGGGAAAAGTCAACTGCATTCAAAGTCAACTACAATCAAAGTCAACTACAATCAAAGTCAAAAGTTCAAAGTCAAAGCAATCAAAGTCAACAAGTTCAAGGTCAAAGGTCAACATAGGTGAAGTCAAAGTGTTCAAAGTTCAGGTGTCAAAGTGCACAGGTAGTGCACAATGAATTGGTTCACAAAGGGTAAAATTGGAGAAAGTTGGGTATAGGTTGCAAAGGTAATTCTCTAATTTCCCTAAGGTTCAAAGTGTTTTTAAAGTGTTTTGGAAGGTTCAAGTGAACCCTCTCTTATGTGTATAAGTGAAGAATTAAAAGGCAAAATGTGAAGGTATGTGAAGTGGCAGCGTACACAGAAGTGAAAGTATGGCCCCCCAATTAGAATTTTGTTTTATTCTAAAGTCACTACAGGACAAAATAGGGATTCATTGGCTGCCCACTTTTGGAGACAATCTTGGGACATCAAAGTGAGCACCAAGATACTCTTGCGGTTAGGAGCGTACGTGAATCGACACTCAAATGAAGGCAAGGACTATTCTTGGAAAAAAGTAAGTGTAAGCAAGACTAAGCAAGGTCAGCATAGTCTAATTGAGGAAAGAGAGAGAAGTGCAAGAGACACACATTGTGCGATGTAGAGAAGTGAAGTACAAGGTGTGCATGAAGAGTGACCAAGGAAGTGTGCAGAGAAGTGCTAAGCCATTCACCCCAAGGATCCCAAGGTCTCATTGAAGCTGTGCGCATGCCGACAGAAGGTGTCCATCCCTCCCCCTTATTGGAAGCTTGGTGCAAGGTGTGCACAAGTGCAGGCTTGGAGAAGGTGGAGGTCTGGTGCAGAGAAGGCGAGCAACAACAAGACCCTTGGGTATTTGGTATTTTGTGTTTGAGCTCTCTGTGGGATTTTGCACAGAAGCATTAGATTGTATTTGGGCATCACCATTGTATTTGTCTTCTTATAATCAATCAACAGAGGCTTCCAGTGTGTATCTTTCTTCTTGTCTTTCCCTTTTCTCCTACAAACACTCAAATCCCTTCTTGTCCAAGAATCCCCCAACAAAATTTGGCATGCCCGATGGGACTCCAAGGAGATTTGTGTAATAAAGTAAGTTTGTGATTTAGGGATCCGATTGGTTCAGATAGATCTAAAATCGGACTCCATTTGGTCATTCGTTTATATGGCCAAAGATCTCAAGTCTAGACTTACTAGTAGGTCATTTACTCTTGTAACCAAGTAATCCACTTAGCCTAATGGTTAAGACTCAAGGGTGTAAAAGAAGAGGTCTTGGGATCAACCCCCATGGGGTACATGGGAAGAGTGTTTTGCCCAAAGAGCTCTAGAACCTTCTAGAAGCATCCACTGGAGTTAACTCTGGCTAACTGGGACACTTGGCGCACATGTAGTTACATGGCTGACACTTGGATGGTTAGTATCCACCTACCCATGCAGGCAGTCCCTTGGAGAGATCTATATATAGAGGCATATGGTTGGGAGGAGAGTCATTCATTCAAGAGAATTTCCTGTGGCTACGCTGTTGCAATTTGAGCATAGGAGAAGCCAAGTGCAAAGGGTAGAAGAGTTCAAGTGCCGACAGTACTACTTTATTGGACTAAGAGGTAAATATTCTTATCAATTATCTCATACTAAGAGGACTATGAACAGCCCATGACCGCAACCCGGTCCCAAACATTGAGGGTCACCTGCAAGCAAACAAGAAGGAAGGTTGTTAGAAGATCCTCCAATCCACTTTCTTCAACTTCATCAATAAAGAGCATGGCAGGTCAGGTAGAGTTGGAAACCCTACTATCAAGATTGAATATAAAATTTCCTTCTGTCAAAGGTTTAGCTCAGGAAGATCCGGATGAGCATATTAGAAGGTTTTTAGCACTATGCAAAACTAGAGGCTTAATGGGAAGAGAGGATGCCTTTTTGATACTCTTCCCTGCCACATTAGAAGGATTAGCAGATAAATGGTTCAGCCAATTTGCCGAGAACCATTTTACAACTTGGGACTTAATGAAAGATGCATTCAAAAATCAATTCTAGCATGTAAATACTGCAGAGATCATCATAGAGGAATTAGAAAACTTGAGATTGGGTCCAGGTGAGAAATTTCCAAAGTTTTTAACTAGGGCTAAGGCACTAATGGCTAAGTTGCCAGATCCTCCACATGACTTTTTTGTTAAGAAATAGTTAGCTAAGCCACTTCCAGCGACCACCCGATGTAAAATCAAGGAATTAGTGTTGCCTACAGCCTCCATAGAGGACTTCATCAACACACCTACATGGCTGGAGCAGATAAGGCAACAGTATGGAGAAATTTCTTCTCAACTACCATATTCTACAGAAATGGAGGATCCAGTAATCCAGCTAAGGAAGGAGCTGGAGGGCTTAAAAAGGAATAAGCCCCACAAAGAGGAGGAGAATGTTGTTACTCAGTTGAGGAGGAAGATTGCGGCATTAAAGCTCCAAAAGGAGGAGGAGGCCAAGTAGAGGAATTGGCTCAGCTGCGACAAGAGTTGCAGGAACTCAAAGGGGGTGGCATCAAGAGTGGACTTTGGTGTACCATGTGCAGCAAGCAAGGTCATATAGTAAGTGAATGTCCTCTGTTAAGTGTGACTTGCCAACTATGCAGGAAAGCTAGTCATGAGGCCCAGGAGTGCCAATCAAGAGGAATGCATGCAACAACATATTGGACACAAGGAGGACCACTACCACCAGCAAATGTGATGGCAGCTGCACCCAATCAAGGTAACAATTACAACCCTAGACCTAGGGATAACTTTGGAAATGGGCCAAGGAGGCCAATTATTTGCTTCAGATGTGGAGAATGTGGGCACTATCAAAGTAGGTGCACTCTCTCAGAAAATACCCCTCCTTGCAGGAACTGCCCAGAGGCTAGAGACCACTGTACTAATTGTTGTCCTAAGAGCCAAGCATCTTCATCTAGACCCCACATTCAAATGATTTCTGTGTGCAAAGAAGAAATGGTAGATCAAGTCAATGTGCCATCTCCATCTACCAGGGTGGTGTAGTTAGAAGAAATTGAATCTTTTACAGTGCAAACAAGGAGCAAGAGGAAGGCTCAAGTGGAAATAGGTCAAGAATCAAGGATTAATGGATTGAACAAAGAAAAAGAGACATCTAAAGACAAAGCCACTACATGTACAGACACAAGGCAAAAAGAAAATTTCATAGGTACCAGTGATGCCATTGAACACGCATTCAACAGGGCTCATGAGGAGTTTGATAAGTCAAATGGAGCCCATGCTCTTAAGGAATCAGAAGGAGTTCAGTATTTTTGATTTAATAAAGATGGATGGAAAGTTCATGTCAGAACTCTTGCAAATAATTGATGAAATGTCCACAACAAGTTTAGTGGCAAAGGCTGCAGTTATGCATAAAGATAAAATTGTAGGGGACCCCTCACAGATTATAAGAGCCCTCAGCTAACAGTCTCTATAAAAGGTCATGAGTTTCAAGGAGTTATTTTGGATGGTGGTTATGGCATTAACTTGATGCCTGAATATACCATGAAAAAGATTGGACTACACCCTTCAAAGCCGGCAAACTTCATTGTAACACTGGCAGACCAAAGCATAGTAAGGCCTATGGGAGTGGTCCCTGGAGTCCCAGTCAAGATACAAGGTACCATATTTAACTTGGACTTTGTTGTTTTAAGGCTGCCACAGGTAGAAGGAAATTTCCCCCTGTTCATTGGGAGACCTTGGTTAAGGCATGCCAATGTGCTGCATGACTGGGGCAAGGATACAATGTGGGTAAAGCAAGAGGGAAAAGAGTTGCAGCAGATAATTTTAGAAGAAGGACCAGACAATCAAAGAAATACTAGCCTTATGCATACCATGGTATTTGTATGAAAGAAGAATTGTTGGACAACCCAGAAGCAGATCTATTTGAAGGATCAAATTTATATGAAGATGAAAACATGTTTGCTTGGCTCCATGCAGACGACCCATCTTACTGCTATGGAATTTTTCCAAACTCAAGTAGAGAGGAAGCATATGAAGAGAAAGAGGACATCATTCAGGTTACTCACTCGAGTGAGACAGTCCCAGTTAAAGGCCATAGAAGAGAGGAGAAAAGAAGAGCCCTTAAGTGCAACAATGATGAAGATACTTCAAATCCTATATCAAGGGCTAGTTTGTTATGGATACTGGTATGGATATCATCTGTTATGTCAATTTTTATGGGCTTTACAAGGATGTGGAAGGAGTACCTACAAGTCTTTGGAAACAGAGGGTTCCATTTGACGAAGAAGCTGGAATAGTGAAAATGGAATTTTGCAGATTAAGCTATAAATAAAGACAAAACAAATGAAGTACAGAACAATTGGAGATTATGGAGGAGTTTCTCTGAGTCAACATATCAAGGCTCAAGGCCTATCATCAACACAACTGAAGATTTATGGATCACCTGGCACTTGCAAAATCTGTCCAGGTTGTACATAGCCTTCTCATGTTATTTTTGCTTAAATTTTAGTAGTTTTTATCCTTTTTTTCATGCTTGTTCTTTGAGTTTTCAGAAATTTTAGCAACCCTTTCATAGCCTTTACATAAGGAATTTTTCAAGCATTTTTAGAATTTTTTTTGCATTTTTCATCCATTTCAAATATCGTTTTCTTGCCAAATTGGAGAAATAAAGGAAGATCTCTGTGGTTTTGAGTGAGGAAATTGGCCTAGACCTATATAGAATTTTTTAAGGATTTTTATCAAATTTTGGATATTTTCACCCAAAAAGAAACCATGGATTTTTCTCCCGCCCAAAAAACAAGGCTGCCCCCTCGGCCGCCTGTCGTCCCCCCACCCGCCCTCCCCCCACCCCCTCAACAACACACACACACACAAAAAAAAAAACTCGGGCGCCCCCCGACCCCCCCCATCGTCCCCACCCCTTCCCCCCACCCCCCCACCCCCCCACCATCCCCACCCCCCATCGTCCCCACTCCTCCCCCCCACCCCCCAATGTCCCCACCCCCCCATCGTCCCCACCCCCCACCGTCCCACTCCTCCCCCCCCACTGTCCCCACCCCTTCCCCCCACTCCCCACCCCTCCCCCCCACCCCCCACCGTCCCCACCCCTCCCCCCCACCCCCCACTGTCCCCACTCCTCACCCCCACCCCCCACCGTCCCCACCCCTCCCCCCACCCCCCCACCCCCCACTGTCCCCACCGTCCCCACCCCACACCGTCCCCTCCCCCCCACTGTCCCCACCCCTCCCCCCCACCCCCCACCGTCCCCCCACCATCCCCACCTCTCCCCCCCCACTATCCCCACTATTTTTATTATTTTATTGTCCCTCCTTGCCATATCCATCTCAGCCCTCCCTTCCCACTCCTTTCTACCCTTCCATTGCAATCCTTTGCTTTTCCATGCAAAAATTCCATTTTTTGGGTTCTTCTCCGGGGCTTGTTCTCTCCTGCTTTTGGTGGGCTTGGTTGCTGCTCAGGTGTCCTTTTAAATATTATGGTGTCATTTCTGCTCAGAGTTTGGATGTAGCTCTCCGGGATGGAGAGCACATTAGGTGGTGGGCAATTGTTGAGCCCATAAAAGTCATATTGGGCAAAGTCAACTGTAGTCAAAGTCAACTACCATCGAAGTCAATTATAGTCAAAGTCAAAAGGTCAAAGTCAAAGCAATCAAAGTCAACAAGTTCAAGGTCAAAGGTCAACATAGGTGAAGTCAAAGTGTTCAAAGTTCAGGTGTCAAAGTGCACAGGTAGTGCACAATGAATTGGTTCACAAAGGGTAAAATTGGAGAAAGTTGGGTGCAGGTTGCAGAGGTATTTCTCTAATTTCCCTAAGGTTCAAAAGTGTTTTTAAAGTGTTTTGGAAGGTTCAGGTGAACCCTCTCTTACGTGTATAACTGAAGAATTAAAAGGCAAAATGTGAAGGTATGTGAAGTGGCAACGTACGCAGAAGTGAAAGTATGGCCCCCAATTAAAATTTTGTTTTAGCCTAAAGTCACTATAGGACAAAACAGGGATTCGTTGGCTGCCCACTTTTGGAGACAATCTTGGGACATCAAAGTGAGCACCAAGATACTCTTGCAGTTATGAGCGTATGTGAATCGACACTCAAATGAAGGCAAGGACTATTCTTGGAAAAAAGCAAGTGTAAGCAAGACTGAGCAACGTGAGCATAGTCTAAGTGAGGAAAGAGAGAGAAGTGCAAGAGACACACAATGTGCGACGCAGAGAAGTGAAGTGCAAGGTGTGCATGAAGAGTGACCAAGGAAGTGTGCAGAGAAGTGCTAAGCCATTCACCCCAAGGATCCCAAGGTCTCACTGTGCACGTGCCGACAGAAGGTGTCCATCCCTCCCCCTTATTGGAAGCTTGGTGCAAGGTGTGCACAAGTGCAGGCTTGGAGAAGGTGGAGGTATGGTGCAGAGAAGGCCGGCAACAACAAGACCCTTGGGTATTTGGTATTTTGTGTTTGAGCTCTCTGTGGGATTTTGCACAGAAGCATTGGATTGTATTTGGGCATCACCATTGTATTTGTCTTCTTATAATCAATCGGCAGAGGCTTCCAGTGTGTATCTTTCTTCTTGTCTTTCCCTTTTCTCCTACAAACACTCAAATCCCTTCTTGTCCAAGAATCCCCCAACACCTGTGCTTGATCCTTTTCCCTGAACAGATGCAAATGGTTTTCAAGATCTTTCAGTGCGTCAAGGCACCACATGTCAATACCCCGGGCTTTGAGCATGGAAACTAAGACTTGGCATACGATATGAGCACCACACCATTGCTACGGGTATGCTACGCATGGCACTGCCATATAAAGTACTTACCTGCATGTTATAAGATGACTTTTGAAGAGATGTTCACGACAGGCTTCTGAGAGTACCATTCCAAACTTTTTATCAGCCGACCTACCCATCTACTTCAATTATTCTCTTGCGGGCAACTTGTGCATTCAACACACTACCGGCTTCCACCTCCCAACAAACCTTAGGCCATAGACTGAAAAACTAGAAATTGATCTCACATGAGGAATTCGCACCGCGGAGCACACCCTCACACAAGACCTCTTGCAAAAGTATGTCATGCAAACCCTACAACAAGGATCTGTTGAGGATGACAAATGCGAGAGGAAGGGGGTGTTGGCAGAAGTCAAAGGCATAGACACAGAGGAAGCATGTAGAGGCGGACTACAAAGAGTCATGGGGAACCATGTAGTCAATTTTTCCAAAGAAATATGAGTTTTATATTCAAAACCCCATACAGTGATTTTCATCACTTTTGTAACATATGTAGCATAAAAAACCTAATTTTGTATCCAATAGCTCCATTTTGTGCAAGCCGAGGAGTCCTCGAGCTTGAGGAGCTTAGGTAGAATGAGCCTATCAATTTTTGCTATTTTTAGATCTTGTTTAGACCTCCAAATGCCCCCTAGAACCTATTTTTTAACTATGGCAGTCACTATCAAAACTAGTCTAGAATCTATAAAAAGAGCTAGAGCTCCCATTTCTTAGGTTAGCACGTTGGAGATTAGAGCTATTTGTGAGTTTGTAAGAGTGTTATTGAGCAATAGAGTCTACTTTCAACCTTCCATTGTGTCTTGCTTGTCTCTTACATGTGTGTGTGCATCTCCATGCTTCTCACCTTCACTTTCACTTCTTCTTGCATTCACGATCTTCATATCACTCCGATCTCTTTCGCGGATTGACATTGAGGAGGTGGAGCTTCTTAACATGGTGATTACCATTGTACTAGAGCAATAGAGCCAATAAGGCTTCCACTTTGGATGGATCAACTTGAATCCTCCATTCTTCATAAGCTTTGCCTCATGTGTGAACAATTTTCCCATGAGGGTGTTGAAGTCAGGAACCTGCATATCCATGCATAGGTCCATTGTTGTGGTGAAACCTTCCCATTTATCATCTGCTTTGATTCCATTAGTTACTTGCCTTACTATCTGCTCTTCATCTATGACTTCTCTACTCCTAGGTTGATCTACTAAGTCCATCTTGGTGACAAAATCAGTCACACTTTGCTTGAGCATGTTCTTGAGTGTGGTAAACTCCATCCAGAGTTGGTTCTTCCTAACTTTAGTACTTGGTGAATAGAATGCTTCAAGAGCATTCCATGTCTCTTGTGAAGTTTTGCAGCTTCTAATGTGTTGAAGTAAAAAATCAGAGATTGAGTTAAGGATATAAGACCTAGCTAGAGAATCCTTTGAGCACCATGTAGTTAACCTCTCTTGTTCTTCTTGAGTTGGTTGTCCTTTGCTTCTGAGGATTGGTATCACCATAGAGATTTCTTCCTTGAAGATATGCTTCCATTCTAAGTGACCAACCTGAGTAATTACCTTGATCCAATTTGTCTATGGATGAAGGAAATCCATCTCCCATGTTGAGTTGATGTAGCTCTGATACTGCTATGAGGAGATGGTTGGATACAGCCTAGAGATGAGTTGCTTTTGCAATAATCTTGCTCTACACCTACCAATGTGACTTTAGGGAACCTTGATAGACTCCTTAGCTTACCAAATTCACTTAGACCCACTATGTACTTTGCAGCATCATTGCCAAATGTCTATACCAAAAAAGATGACCTACAATTAAAAGCGCTATGAAAAAACTTGCTATTTTTTGACTTGAACCTCTCATAAACATGTTAACTTCTCACTCTCTAATAACAATTGGCCCAAGACATTTTAGAAAGATCTAATTCAAGAGCTGACCTAACTATTCCAAGTTATTTCACTAATTTAGAGTGAGTGTATACTGAGAGATGAGTTTAAGAACATAGGGGTGTAATCCCGACTTTTCAGGAGGAAGAAAGTGAGCAAACATAGGTAGCTTGTTTGATTCATAACTCAAGTTGAAATGAGCTAAATGTAATGAAATTTGATATGTAGTTCTAACTATATCAAGTTAAAGTAAGTCAAATGATCAAGTATATGTAGAGAACTTGATCAAGCAATATCACTGA
This sequence comes from Ceratopteris richardii, assembly GCA_020310875.1. Lineage (NCBI taxonomy): Eukaryota > Viridiplantae > Streptophyta > Polypodiopsida > Polypodiales > Pteridaceae > Ceratopteris > Ceratopteris richardii. The sequence goes on along the minus strand of CM035436.1, from coordinate 152,966,937 downwards.
AATGAAGAGGTTCTAGCACAGAGCAGTAGACAGAGAGTATCACAGACTAATGAATCAAATTATGTGTGCTAATGAATGTATGATAGAAATGAGATGTAGTGGACTTACTCATACATATGTGAGCTCAAGATATGCTCAACCATGAGGCTCAATGGCTCTCTCTTCTCTATCATATTCTGCGACTAAAAGTCACATCTATTTATACATATAAGGAGAATTTGAAATTTGAATTTCCCTCACCTAAAAGTGTTCCTACACTTTAGGTGTTGTTTTATTTGATTCCAACCACAAACTAAGTCATTTTTCTTGCCTCATAACATCACGATATTTCTGGTAACTCTACCATATGATCTTGATTCTAATTCTCATCAATTAGGCAGCAAGCATGATACATAGGTCCAAGATCCAAGAAGTGATGCAGATGATGACCAAGATGAAAAGGAAAAGGATTACAAGCTATGGAAGTCAAGAGGCAAAGCAAAGATGCAAGAGTGTGGAGAATGCTCCAAGCAAGCACCTAGAAGGTCAACAAGGTAGAAAAGACAACCAGAAAGGTATGGATATGATTCCACATTTGTTACAAAGCATTCAATCTACTTGGCAAACGACTCAATTTCAAAGGAACCCTCAACCTATGAAGAGGAAAAGGGAAACCCTGATTGGGAAAAACCCATGAAAAAATAAATAGATGCATTGAAGGAGATTGACACTTGGGATTTGGTTCCAATGTCACCAAATCAAAAGATAATTGGTTGCATATGGGTATATAAAAGTAAAAGAAACATTAGTTTGTAGGTACAAGGCAAGATTAGTTGCCAAAGGATGCTCACAAACTCATGGTATAGACTATGAGGGAACATTCTCACTAGTTGCAAAGATGACTACAATCAGAACATCGATAAGCGTAGTTGCTACAAGAAATTGGAGACTCCTCCAACTTGATGTAAAAAATGCATTCTTAAATGGTTGGATAAGTGAAGAGGTATACATGTCATAACCAAAAAACTTTGAAAACCCTAATCATGCATCTTATGTTTGCAGACTGAAGAAAGCATTATATGGATTGAAACAAGCTCCTAGACCTTGGAGCTACAAGTTGGTTACATACCTTCAAGATCAAGGGTTCAAACCTAGCAACTTAGATCTTTTTTTATTCATCAAAAAGGATCACAATGAGGTTATCTATCTATGTGTATATGCAGATGATATTATTGTGACAGGTGATCATATGAATGGCATTCAAAGGATCAAGAGACACATTCAAGAGGAGTTCAAAATCAGTGACTTAGGTGGGCTCACATATTTCCTAGGTATGCAAGTTATTTATACATATGATGGGATGTATCTAAATTAGAGAAGATACATTCAAGATCTACTTGTCAAGTTCAAAATGGAGAACACAAAGCTTGTAGGTACACCTTTGCAATTGAACCATAAACTAAGTGTTTATGAAGGTGAGCAAATTGATGATCCTAAAGAGTATCAAAGCTTAGTTGGTAGCTTGATATATGCTACTCACACAAGACCAGACATATCATATAGTGTGGGATTGCTTAATCAATTCATGCACTCACCTAGAAGGACACACATGGATGCTACAAAGAGAGTACTCAAGTACCTCAGAGATACACTTAATGAAGGTATCTACTATCCTTACTCTTGAGATTTGGATATCAAAATCTATTCAAATGCAGATTGGGCAAGAGCAGAGGGTGATAGAAGAAGTACCTCTCGATACTTAGCATTTGCAGGTTCAAAATTGGTGTCATGGAGTTCCAAGAAGCAACCAACAATTGTTTTATCTTTAGTTGAATCATAGTATAGAGGTCTAACTATTGCAACTCAAGAAGCAATATGGCTCAAGGAGTTGTACTTAGATTTGGGACTTGTAAGTTCCAAACCTCACTTACTTGGAAATAATGTAATTTCCATGCATCTAGCTACAAATCCATTTTTCATGCAAGGAAAAAGCACACAAAAGTCCACTACCACTTTGTAAGAGAGAAGCTTATGGCAAAGTAAATTGACAGTTCATTTGTTCTTACTGAGAATCAAATAGCAGACATGATGACAAAGGCACATGATGGGATAAAGCCTTGTAGATTCAAAGTTATGGAAGGTATTGAACCTACCAAAGAATGAAGACTTAAGCATACTTTAGCTTGAGGGGGAGTTGTTGGAACATCAAGCTTGCATTATGCTTGAGGTGGACATGATCTTCATCAAATCTATCATTTGAATCATACTCCTTGTAGAGTTTTGTTTGCATTCATTTATTGTATTTAGATTTTGATCATAGGAACATCTTTCTATGTACTTTCCAAATTATTTATCTTTCTAAAAAGAAAGAGGAAAATGCCTAAACTCCACGAGTTAGAAGTGGTTGGTATTGATTCTCAACCAATCAATCAAAAGGTAGATAGGTCTTCAACTTTCTCTTTTCCTAGATTGTAGGAAGAGATTCCAATCAATCTAAACTACCAAACCTACCTGATTTGGAATTCAAATCCATCAAGAAAAGGTGTGAAAATATCCTCAAGATTCTATATAAAGATTCCAAAACACTTTTACATTGAGTAGATTGTTGGTTTGAAGCAATACAAATACTCTTTGATCATTGATTGGTGCCATTTCTGTTCTCTGCTCCTTCCTCAGACTCAGTCAACTTGGAGAGATTACTACTCTCTCTATAGAGCTCCAAATTTGGCATTTAAGCATTCATTGGAAATTTATAGCTGATTGGTTTATGTGTACAAATTTGAAAGCCATTTGGTGCATTAATTTTAGAGAAATGCAAGTTTTCCAGTCTCGGGGTCATTCTCTGCACATCCCTAAAAAATCGGGATGATACCACTTCAATGTTAAAGTGACTGCTCCTTCTATAGTTGTTATAAATTAGGGTTTTTATGCATTATAGCAAGCCAACCCTATGTATGAAACTCCCATAAGAGGAATTTTTCCAATTGTAACTATGTTGGTTGCTCTCAGTGTTTGAATTCACAACTTCCATCCTTGTTTAGTAGGTTTTTGTGAGCTAGTCAAGGTGCTAGTTATCTCATTTGCATCAACTTGTTCTTGTTGATGTTCCAAAGTACGTATTTGGGCTTTATTGCACTAAACACAAGCTCACAAGGTCTAATTTACATATCCAAAGAGCTAGGGTTGGTCCTATGATGGTTTGGAGGAAGAACTTCACCACTTGACAAATCAACTTTCCAAGCCTCTCCAAGCTTCTCCAACTTCTTTCAAGCTCTAGTATATGTGTTTTTGTTATATTGGAAGAAGCGCACTAATCATCCACATATACCTCTAGGTTCTTCCTCAATGATTGTGATTTAACATCTATTGTGATTGTGTGATTTACAGTAGTTATAAAAAACCAATCATACAAAGAGGTAGAAATATAAAGAGATAGGTAGATAAATACATAGATTAATATATTTAAAAACTCTAAGAGAGATATTCAAAATATTTTGTATATATTTTATGATATATATTTTGTGGAATGTATTTCTTATTTGATATTGATTTATGTTTTCTTTTTTTTTTAGGTATAAAGGTTCCATTAAAGGAAGCATTATGGGAAAGGGAAAAGAATGGTCATATGTGATTATTCATCACGAAGGTACAATGATCTCCACAATACATGAAAATGTTGTGGACATCATTATGTATGAAATGCAACTCAGGTAAAAGAGCATCTTTTTAGTATAGGTAATAATGTTGCAAGATGCTCTAATCTAGATAGTGACATATGGATACATTTTGTAAGTTATGTAAATAAATGTAAATCCCAAGATATCACATCAAAAAGATTTAAAAGTATGAATAGTTCAAAGTAATTTTGAAGTAGTCAAAGTGCAAAGCAAGAACGAGTAGATGTATCAATGACAAAAGATGATGCTCATGATATTTCTATGCAAGTATCACAAACTATTTTTGAGAATAATCAGGATATGTCTACTTTGTTTTCTCCAAATATGTCAAGAAAGAGTGGACCAGGTGAATCTAGTAGAACAGGTGGATCTAATAATGTGTCATCTAATATTATTGGTAATAAATCACAAAACACAATATGTGTAGCTGTTGAAAAGCAAGATTGTCTTAAGCTTCATCTTTAATGGACTCAAGCATTTTTAGGATGTGGTATTCCATTCAATGGTATTCATAATCACATTTTCAAAAATGATTTTATGTCAACTACACAAAAAGGACTCACCATGCCAAATTACAACAAATGTAAATAGAATATATAGATAAAGTGAAGAATAGTACTAAATATATTTTAAAACAAATAGTGTTCGATTATGTTCCCATGTATGAATGCACAAGAGCACTAGATGGATGGAGAAGTTCTCAGAATACTTGTTTAGATTCAATTGCAAAAAAGATTTCTTTATCATAAAGTGATGATTCTAAATATTACAAAAAGAGACTTGTATAATGAGTGTTGTTTTTGAATAATTCATCGGTAGTGAATCGATCAAAAGATGATGATTCGTCTGATAGTCTTCTATATCTCTTCTCATATGTGTGAGATATTTGTAAATTTTTCACTTGATTTTCTAAATCATCAATTTTTTTTTATCATCAATTGTTCTTTATAAACCTAAAATCGTTCATCCTTCATTATATAACTATAATCCCTATGATGGCAAATAATTAATAAGGTTATGTTCTTTGGATAGCATAATATATGGCAACTTTCAAGGAAGAGGGACTTCTTTGTGATGAATAAATCATCTATGTTTGCAACAAAATCACAATGAGCCCAAGTAGGTCTCTTAGCCTAGCCTCCAAAAGTGTCTAACCTAGATCCATCAATGTGAAATCTAATGCCCCCAATATTTTTCCCACAACTAGTAGAATCTATTAGCTTTCAAATGAGCCATGAATCACTCAATTGGAGTGTGCAAAGGTCATGAAACTCTTTGTTTTATGATAGACTACCTCTATGTCCACCCGTGTAGAAATTTGAGTAACAAATATTCATCAATAACTCATAGTAGAAGGAATGATCAAACCAAGATATTTTGTAGACATATACAAGAAATAGATAAGATTTCATTCAAGTGTAAGATCACTAAAAGATGATGCATACACAAATAGAAATCTATTACAAGCAGATTATGTCTAATAGAATGCACTAGAGAGAGGGGATCTAGTGCATGAAGCTTATGAAAAGCTTGCTTACAGAGACAACAAGGGGTTGGTATTGCTTCAAGATGCTCCTCTAGTACCTAGTCACTTGAGAGGTCCTTCACTTCAATGCTTGGCCTCGCAAATGCAACTTTCATTCATGTATAAGTGAATGTACTGACTCTTCATCTACCCTTTGCTTAACTCTTTGCTTTCCATTAGCTCTTCTTGATCTTCCTGCTTCCTTGTGAGTCCTTTGGTGTTTCCTTTCTCTTTTAGTGGATAAGAATTTGTGGATTTTGCATTATCCAAGCCTTCACTCACTTTTTGAATATTCAAATAATCTTATAAGCTTGCTCCTTCTTTTTCAACATTTGTGTCCTTGATTATGAAATTCTACACAATTTTGAGGATGACCCTAAGCTATACCTCCATTCTTTAGGCGATCATCCCAATGTACATGTGGGTGAAGGATATTTTGTACAAAAACCTTTTGAATGAAATGTAGTGCAATTTGAATATTTTTTGGTAATGATCTTTCAACTTTAACAAAGCTCTAGAGTAAATTTTTTGCTAATCCTTTATGTTCTAAGTCAGAAATCTTGAAAGAGAACATCACAAAGAAAATGATTTGGACATATCCTTTTGAATTCTTTCATTGATAATGGTTCTTCTTCTAATCTCTCTGGTTCTAAATCTTGGTGAAATAAAAATGCTAATCCCGATTACATAAATTGAGCATTCTATTCAGATAAAATACTTTTTGATTCATCATGATCAAGGTCACTATTTACATATGGAATTCTTTCCATGTTTTACTTTCAAATATACAAAATGAAAACATTACTTTTAAATCATTGACATCATTTAATCCATAGCATTTTGTTGTATGAACAACAAAACTACTCTAAGAGAGACCTATCTAAGCAACTCTAAGAATCTAATCAAACCCACAAGGGGTGAGAGATGCAGGTATTCACCCAACCAACTCCACCCATATGTATACCTCAAGGTCAAGGGGGAAATGTCAGGAGAGCTTGCCAAGTGTCCTCTCCACATGGATGCTAATCCAAGGCCTTCTAACCTTGGAAATCACATGGAATCACATGGCTCTCACATGGATTCTAAAAGGACTTCTCCCAAGCTTGTACGTACAAGTCTCAAGGCTTGAGAGGCCTCCCTAAGGGTTAAATATCATAGTCTTAGGAAATATCAATCCTAAGGGTCAAAACCCTTCAATTGAGAGCAAATAAATCCAAATAACTCAAGGGTTCAAACCACACTCTTGGAGACACTTTCCCAAGGTTTCCCAATAGAATCCAAGGGTTCTCCAGTGATTTTGGACCCTCAAAACCCATATCTTTGGCCACTTTGACCCATATTTATACAACATTCTTCCCCCCTTTGACATTTTCGTCCTAGAAAATGTGTGTAGGTATATTATGTGGAGTATTCCCCCATGCCTCATGATCATTTCCATAGATCATGGTTTTTCATCTCTCTGATTTGCTTCTTCATCATAAGGAGATTCTATCTCATACTGGATCTGAAAAGAAGAAAATCCACTTGTGGGACTAATCCCTGCCCAAATCATTCTAATATTACTTAACTTTGCATGTGAAACACTAAATCAAATGCTAAGTATGGATAGAATGATAAGGGTGGATTAAAACATCCCTGCCTAATTCAATGTTTCCCTATGTGCAAACTCCGCATCCAATAGTACAAACATATGAAGTAGGTGGATTATAACAATCTCCAACTATTTTACTATGCTGATACATCTCTATGCACCCCTCGGGTGTGGACCTAGCAAAATTGATGGATCTCTTACTAGTTCAAGGCTTTGAGAAGTCTCTTTAAATTGAGGTTGATCAAAACATAAGATGTCTCTGAATATTTTCTACTTATTACCCATCATCTATTGGTCCCTTTTTCCAAATACAAGACTACCATGTCCCATTGTACTTTTTAAGGTAGAATGTAGGAAAGAAGTGTTCAATTCTTTGGGCAACCATCCTAAAAATGATTTTCCCAAGACTTTCTCAAAAGCCTTGACTTGTTTGGAACTGTTAGAATCTATAAACGATTCCTAAGAGTTTTACTTCAAACTCTTTTAAGAGAACTTTTTAGATTCTTCATCCATTGATCTTAAAGAAATATTAGATGGATGAATGAATTCTCTTAAACTTAAGTGTCTTCTGAAATTGAAAAGGTTCTATTCAAAACATCCATCTTCTGATGTTTAATTTGGTTATTCATTCCATCTAGCTAAACCTGATCTAGGAGTGACTTTGAAGATTCCTTCCAAGTCAAATCCAAGGTCTGGAAAAGCGAGAAGGGAGAACCAAAACTCAATGTAACCGGTTCAACTTCTGAAACACTAAAATGATTTGAGTCAAATCATATGAGACTCAAAACTTTAAGGATTTAATCTAGCTAATGGTTTGAAGCATTGTTTCTATCTTTATGAGGTTGAATCTAAATTCTCAAGAAGATCCTTTGGGTAAAGTTAAACCATCATCCATCTACTAGACTTTAGTGGTATAAAACATCGGTGTCTCAAGCCACCAAGTTTTGATGATGCTCAACTTTACTCTCAACTATGATGGTTCAAATATCTTAATTAAGAAGTTAGTCCTTTTCAATCTCTTGAGACTCCTATAGACTGGAATACCAAGTCTAGTATAAATCTCTTACTTTAGGAGATTGATTATCTCATTGTACTATCAACAAGATGTTTTGGAGTAACTTAGTCTAACCCCAATTACAAAAATAACTAAGTCAATCTTTTTTAAATATCTCTTGATACATCTTTATTCTAAAAGATACTAACTCACTTAGTTGTTTTTTTCAACTAAGTGTTTTATCTAGGATTGACTCAATCAAATTTACATTTCTTGAAAGGATCTTTCCAAGTTCTCTCCCCAAAAATCCATGTAGTATTTCTGATAAAGAACTTCAAAATCCTTAATAAGTCTACATTAGTCTTACTGAAAATATTTATGAAGGTCTAGAAAGTGATTTCATTTCACGATCTTCGAGCTTTCTTAGTTACTTGATATGGACATATTCTTGACCAACCTATACTTCATTTTTATCTATGAAGTTTCAGTTTCCATTGGAGTTTCACTCCAACTCATGAGCCCAAGACTAAAAGATACCTATCATATCAAGCTCTGATGTCCCATACCATCATTCCTACATTAATGTGAATATAAAGGATAATGTCCCATACCACTATACTTTATATCCAACACTGATGTGTGAATGATATTTATCTTAAAGTCTAGAAGCTTAATCTAACTATAGAGTACCCTTTACTCAAATTCCTTTTGAATTCGAGGGATTACCTCGATGTTTCCATCTTGCTTGGGTTTCTAAGATTTCCAACGTATGATCACTCTATGATCCTAATTATTCCTAAACTCATATTGGAAGCTCTAAACCTTTTGATAAATATCCATCTTGATGGAATAAACATCCATCCTTTCTTTCTAAGGTTTTGAGTGCGATTCCAAGTGTCTTGAATCATATTCAAGATCTAGTTAGTTTTTCCTTAACTAACTTGAAGTGACAAGAAATTACTCTTGCTTTTTAGATTCCTTTATTTATCCAAAGCTTTCAAAAAGCTACCCTAGGGTTTTCTAGGAATCTCATTTAGTACTTAAGTCTAAGCATCTTCTAATGCTTTTGGATTTCTCTTGAAATCCCTTTAAGAATAGGTGAATACAAGTTTCACCTTCCCAAGACTTAAGTATCACTTATCAAAGTTGCAGACTGTGTACTTTGTATATTCTCTCCTTCTTACTTCCCTTTAGAGAAGTATAAGATTTGGAATGCTTTATTCGAGCTCGTGGTTTACAACCACCGTTTTTCAAAATCTTTTGTGATATTGTTGGGATCCCATGCTAAATTTAGCATGCCATGAAGTTGCTTTCTGAGAAACTCATTGCTTGCTAAACATCTTATATATAAAAAGATGTTATTTTATCTCATCATCTATATTCTAAGTTTCTATTTATGAAATTAATTGTACCACTCTTGATAAGTTTTGGTACTTTCTTCCCCCCTTTGAAGAGTTTTCGTCCTCGAAAACTGTGAAATCTATGGCATGATTCACACATTAGGGCGAAAAACGGCCGAAAAGGGGCTGTTTGCTAATGAGAGATTAAGGAAATTGACAAATAGCGTCTTTCCACGTGTACAAGAATATAACATTGTTGTCTCTTTTAACCGTATGGAGAATTTCTTTTTTTAATACAATTTTCTTTCAAAGCGCCGCTAAAGTGATGAAGAGTCTCGTATTCAGTGTACAATTTTTTGGTTTGATGCAAAAAAAGATACTTTTGCACACTACACAAAGCATATTCTCGAATTTCCAAGAAGGAATTGATTTTTGAAGATACGAAATATTTTTGGGTTCACAAAATGTCATGATCATTCAACGACAGGGTTAACATCAAATCAAAAGTTTCCACGTGTACAAAGCCTTTTTTTCTATAAATACTGCCAAAATTTGTGAACGTCGGTTTCTCGCTTTGAACATTCTTCTTCTCCTAAGTTCAAATGGCTTCTTCTTCTCGTCGTCCTTCCAATCGCGTAACTTCATGTGAGGTTTACAACAGAAGAGAGGATTCTTTGTGGAAACCTCTTTCTGTGAAAGTAAATGACTGGGTTACTATGCTTCCTAGCTGTAGAGGTGTCCATAAAGTCAAGCGTGCCAAAAGAGACAACACAAGAAACCATTGGAAGGGACGTATTCTCAGTTTCAAATTGAAGAGATGCGGTTGGTTTGCACGAGTACAGCATGTGTACACCGCTAAGGATCTTGTTCTAGAAAATCATCTTCAATTCCCTTCGTACTGTAAGTGAAGTTTGACAATGCTCTTCTATCATTCCAATTGATTTTGTATAATGAAACATATGTTTTTGTACTGCAGATATCTTTCCTTCCAATATTGTGGAATGGCAACCTGTTGAATGTTTAACAGGAACATTCAGAGTTCTTCATAAGGAATATGCAGAACTCATGTATGCAGAGAAATCTGTTCAATTCTTCAATAGCATAGAGTTATTTGTCCATTATGCAGATTATCAAGTGCCGTCAGGGAGGAGTTCTTATGGAATTCTTGTACACGTACCTAGTCCTTGCATCTCTTCATTAGATTGGGATGCTCCTGATCATTCAACAGTTTCAAGTTTTCTCTGCAAAATTAAATTTGACATCCAGAAGGCAATGTCAGCAGGCCGAATTTCGAGAAGGATAAAGATTCAATGGTTTTTGCCTATTCATGTCTTTGTAGCATGCTTTAAAAACATGTTATTACAGAAAACAAAAACAATGTGGTTGAATAGGAGAGTCCCTATTTCAGAGATTGATGATGTTTTAGGTAGGGAATGGGATAGCAAAGAAGTTCAAAAGCTAGGTGACATTATTTTATGCAAAGTTAGTCCCAATTCTCTTTCAATCTCATATCAGATTTGTCGACAATCTCTGGTTCTAGGATATGACTATAGAAGGTGGAAAAAAAAGCTTGGACTTTGGATAGCCTTGGACTCAGAGGAGAGCTGTCCAGAATTTGAGTTAGAAGTATTGATTCATCCAGATTTTCAATCAAGGAAAATAATTGTCACTGCAAATTGGAATCTCAGAAATGTAAGGGAGCTTCTAGAATACCTTGATGAGGTATCATCTCAGTGTAGATTCTCAATTGATGATGCAATAGTTAACATTAGATCAGAGAAATCATTATCTTGCATAAGCTGCCTGCCACCAAGGGTGATTAAGTTCCAACCTTTAAGATTGTAACAAGTTAACCCTGACATTCTTACATAATGTATCTTCATCTAATAGAAGCTTCTATTGATACTTCCATTGAATTTTCTTGGCAGGATGGTTACAAACAATGTGTGTAAAATTATTAATTTTAAATGTCTTAGATATTTTCTAGGTCCTTAATTTCGTATTTCCATTGATTTTTTTTTGCAGGAGTGAATTGATGACTAAGAAATAATTATACAGGAACTTGCATAAGTTAATTCTAGATGAAGAAGAGATCTAGAATTGAATATCTAATTTCAATTTAATAATTATAGTCTATCAAAGGTGCACACTAGGCTCAGCTAAATAATTTGATTCTATGCAACTTTTTTTGTCCTCAAGTAATGCAAGAGAAATTATCATGGTACACATAACAAGTAATATAAGAGAGTGTGGAGAACTTGGTGCAAATTCCAATCCAAGGTTTGGTATTTCAATATTAGAAGAGCATGTCTTAAGGCATAAAGCAGAGGAGACGAGATAAGTGAAGACGACCGATGCAAGCGACTAGTGCAATCTGAATTTGTCGGATGGCCCTTATCGCTTACATCGGTCGTGTTAGCAAACTACCGCGAGAGAAATTATCATGGTACAAACGCAAACTACCAAGTAATATAAGAGAGTGTGGAGAACTTGGTGCAAATTCCAATCCAAGGTTTGGTATTTCAATATTAGAAGAGCATGTCTTAAGGCATAAAGCAGAGGAGGCGAGATAAGTGAAGACGACCGATGCAAGCGACTAGGGCAATCTGAAATTTTCGGATGGCCCTTATCGCTTACATCGGTCGTGTTAGCAAACTACCGCGAGAGAAATTATCATGGTACAAATGCAAACTACCAAGTAATATAAGAGAGAGTGGAGAACTTGGTGCAAATTCCAATCCAAGGTTTGGTATTTCAATATTAGAAGAGCATGTCTCAAGGCATAAAGCAGAGAAGACGAGATAAGTGAAGACGACCGATGCAAGCGACTAGTGCAATCTGAAATTGTCGGATGGCCCTTTTCGCTTACATCGGTCGTGTTAGCAAACTACCGCGGTAGACTTCAAGAAGTGACCTTGCGTAAAGATTTGACTCGCGAGTATAAAAACTAGCAGCAGCGATGAAATGGATAATACGACCGATGCAAGCGATAGGGGCAATCCAAGATTCTCCGATTCCCCGTATCGCTTGTATCGGTCGTGTCCTCTTAATTCTTTATGTCCTTCTGTAACTTCTCGAATTTAAACACTTTCCAACAAGAATGAAGTAAAAAACCCACAATGCATTCATAATTGTGACATAAATAAATTTAATTGGACCATCCAGTGAACTTTTGTCAAACTCTCAAGAGGTTCAATACAACTGTGACCATCTTCCAGATGAAGATTGGCATAACTACATACAATTTGTTAAAAAATAAATATTCCAACCTCGGTTGGCTTTACAATTGATTTCAATCTACGACTCAAAAATTGATTTAACCCTTTCTATCCTTTTTAGAGCCTTGCTTTCTCTGTTGCTTCTGTCCCTTTTTGGAGGTTTCAGCTTGACTCTTTATGTTGTTCATATGCTTTAGTGGTGAGTGAAGAGGAAGCCCTTTCTTTTTATCTTCAGACTGTTTTCTATCAGGTGGAGGGGGTGGAGGTGAGTCTGGATCATGTGGGCAGATTGCATGTTTCATGATACTATTTATTGCTCTCTCTCTGATCAAGATGATCCATGCATCTGGGTAGTCTGATAAATTCAATCCAGGACTGTAGAACCTTCTTTCCAAGAATCTTACAGCATTTGCAATCACTCTCCAGCCACATGATGTTGAGTCTCTCTGCAATGGCACATGAATTTGGCTGTATCCAAATTGCTTTTGTTCATTCATTTTAGCTATTCCTGGAAAATTCTGATCAATATGCATCTTGAGAAGCTTTGCAGCACTGCATTGTAAAGTGAAAATCAAAACGGGGCATGGCTTTAAAATAGAGAACAAAATGTATAGTAACTTACACTTTGCAATTCCCATGCTGTGATGGAAGAGAATTTAGGAAAAGAGCTTGATATGCATTGAAGTCCACAATAATCAAACTCCAATGGCCCCTGTCAATGAGTTGCATGTAAATATACTTTCTTAAATGAAACAAATATGTTTCCAAAATGAAGATGAATACTTACTTTTCAATGTATGGGTAAATTACACATTCTACTTCTTCTGTAAAACCCCGTAGAAAGGACTTGGCATCTCCATGTTTATGTAAAAAACATTGTGTCACCAGAGGATCTAAAATAAATACTTTTCTTTGAACCTTTTCCTCACATTGTTGAAGAAGAACCCTACAAATCAAGAAATAAAAATGCAGTTAAGGAACTAGAAAATTATGCAAAACAAAAGCATTTTAAGGCCTCTAGATATACCTGAGTGAAATGTTGACCACACTATCTGATATTTCAAGATGAAGCTCCCTCAACATTTTGTTATCTTCAGGTCTAATGTCAAGAAACAATTCACTTTGCCATGGCATTGCAACATTAACTATAACCTGCCCATCTCCTTTCTTGAGGAGCTCTTTATTTGCTTTCTGTAACTTTTGAATCTGGGTTAAGATGGCACTTTCCTCTGTAAATAATCCCTGCTTTTTCCTCTCCTCCTCACTATTTGCTGCAGCTCTAGTCTCATGATCATGAGTGACTTGAGCGTTGATCTCTTCAATGACAACTGTTGTTTTAGGTGCTCGAGCTGGAGGTATATTTAAAATATCGAAGAATTTTTTGTCGTGGTGATCAATAGGAACCAGAGCTTTATCAAACTTATATCTTATTCTTGAAACAATAACATAATCCTTCGCCATTAAAGTTACCCTATGAGAATGAGCAGCACATAAGTAGGCATCATTCATGAAATCAATAGCAAAGTCCTCTGCAGCTTCTTGCAGGCATAGCAGTGCTTGAGTTTGCCACCTCACATTGACAAAGGATGAGGTCTTCATCAAAGAACAGAGGTTGGATGAGATCTGCTTGACAACTCTCATAAATGGAAGTCTTGGGATCAACAATCCCACAGACTTTTGGGCTCTTCTTATTTCCCTCAAAGACTTAACATGGTAGTTGACCCTTTTTTTTGAAGGCTGCTCTGGCACTTTGGCTTGAACCTTCTGGGAATTTTGCTCCTGGACATTTTCCCCTTGGGCATTCTTGTCCTGACCCTCAGGGTACAACTTCCTTGCTGTCTTTTTGGTTCTAGCCATACTCTGCAAAAAATCAATCTTTAGGCAAGGAATTAGGAAAAGTGGAATATTCCACTGTCAAAACTTACTCTCTAAAAGCTATGATCAATGACTCTTTCCACTATGAGAGGCACGACCGATGCAAGCGATAACAGTCATCCGGAAATGCCCGGATGTCCCTGATCGCTTGCATCGGTCGTCTTTAAATTAATCATCAAATATCAATAAATAATATCTGACAATGCAAAACACTCAATTATCACTAAGATAAAGATAATTGGAAAACTATAATCAATGACTCTTTCCACTATCAGAGGCACGAGATGAAAAGGAACGTCCGAGATATGGAAACCAAGACATTAAAGATGCTACCTTGCTTACTATAAAGAAAAATTTGAACAGCCAGACAGAAGAGTCAGCTTCTCAAATCCTCTACTAGCAGAACCCGCTTCCTCCTTTTTGATGGAGACCTCCCACACCTATATCTCACGAAACCCCCCACTGGTGTCCTGCTCCTCGAAAAAGATCCCCACATGCATGTCAAGGATTTGAGAAGCTGACTCTTCTGTCTGGCTGTTCAAATTAAGCAAGGCAGCATCTTTAATGTCTTGGTTTCCATATCTCGGACGTTCCTTTTCATCATAGCAAAGGAAACCAAAATTTGCAAGCTATGATCAAGGACTCGATGATATTAAAAAACATGACCGATCCAAGCGATTAGGGTTTTCCAAAAATCTCGGATGTCCCTAATCGCTTGCATCGGTCGTGTCCACATTACCTTACGTAGAGAGCGCTCTCTATAGAAATTGTGAAGTAGGCTAAAAACGTGGTGGCAATGGAACCTCGACGCTTGGCAAGTGTTGACAGAAAAAAATGAAGGAAATGAATAGGAGGAAGCTTAAATAGGTCCCAAAACTGAGTTGATCATTGTGCCAAGTGGCATGCTCCGATTGGTCCACGTCAGATACCGGTTGCGAATTCCAACGTCTTTTGCCACGTGGCATGATCTGATTGATCCACGTCATCAATCCGTTGCATCGGGGAACGTACACTTTACCACGTGGCACTCTATGATTGCTCCACCTCATTCGACCGTTTCTTCCCTCCTCACTAGAGACACGACCGATCCAAGCGATAAGAGTCATCCGTAAATGCCCGGATGTCACTCATCGCTTGCATCGGTCGTCCCTGAATTCATCATCATATTTCAATAAATAGAAGTTAAAATAAAGGTAACAATGCGTTATACTCAAGCAACACAAAAGAAACCAAAATTTGCAAGGTATGATCAAGGACGATGCTATTTAAAAAACATGACCGATCCAAGCGATTCGGGTTATCCAAAAATCTCGGATGTCCCTAATCGCTTGCATCGGTCGTGTCCACATTACCTTATGGAGAGAGCACTCTCTATAGAAATTGTGAAGTAGCCAAAAAACTTGGTGGCAATGGAACCTCCACGCTTGGCAAGTGTTGACAAAAAAAAAAAAAGCAAATGAATAGGGAAGCTTAAATAGGTCCCAAAACTGAGTTGACCGTTGTGCCACGTGGCATGCCCCGATTGGTCCACGTCAGATAGCCGTTGCGAATTCCAACGTCTTTTGCCACGTGGCATGATTTGATTGATCCACGTCATCTATCCGTTGCATCGGGCAACGTACACGTTGCCACGTGGCACTCTGTGATTGGTCCACCTCATTCGACCGTTTGTTCCCTCCTCGCCTATAAATACCTATTTCTTCACAAACTCAAATTTTCAACCTTCAGAGAATTTCTCACCTACATGTGTATTTTCCTTTCGTCGCCGACACGACCGATACAAGCGATTTTCGCCATTTGACCTACGTTGATTCGCTCTAGTCGCTTGCATCGGTTGTGTTCTCCTTATAGACATACAAGAGAAGCTGCAGCTTAGATGGAGGTAATGAATGAGATCCTTAGTGTCTCTCCATCAGAGAAACTTCTTGATTTCATGGTTCAAGAGGGTTTAAGTGTAGATTATTTTCCTGATGCAATGACCATATTCAACCCCGAAATTGATTTTGAAAAACTCTTAGAGAACTCGAAAAGTTTTCTTAAGGATGAGTGGGAGATTTTCTTGGGGTTGGTCGATGGGAGGATCCTTTCTATTTCTCAGAAAACCTATGTCCATCCTCACATCTTTGGGAAGGATCCAACAGATAGGGCTAAAATCACAAGAAAATGCAGAAGGATATCCCCTTTGCCAGGGAAGCTTGATTTTTGCCCAGAGCATGAAAAGGACTGCTGCTTGCTCCCTTTAAACATTGCTTTCTTGATATGGCTTGATCATATCTTAGTTGAAAGGGAGGAAAATGTTCATGATGAAGACGAGCCTTGCTTAGAGCTGGCACTTGAGGCTAGCTCAAAAACTATGAAAGGTGTCATGGAGATTGTTGAGGAGATCAATCTGCAAGCAGAAGAAGAGCAGGTCAAAGATTTTGATGTGGCCACTTTTAAAGCAGAGACTGCAATAAGGGAGCCAAGTGAAGAAGTTCAAGTGTCTGAGAAGTCCCTACTTCTCCCAAATCTACCTTTTTACTTTATCTCTGGGAAAGAGTTCATACCTCTATTTTACATTCAGGAACTTTTCAATCTAAGGGAGGACTACTGTCTTGCAGCTATAGCTGAGGCAGAAGAAGTTGCAAGGAGATTCATCAATAAGAAAGGAGAAAGAAGAGAGGAATTTTTGCGTCTTGATTTGGATTTGTCTAATGAAGAATTCAAAGATTCATCACAAGCTCTTTCAAAATGCTTTGAGAAAGCTATCTCAGAGAAGCCAAAACTTGCTGATGAAGAGTTTGATGAGCATCAGAAGCAACTTGGAATATACTCGTTTGGACGTGGCTATTCATTCTTGGATGTCGCTGAGGACAAAGGAACAATTTGTATTGACTCAAAAGAGCTCATTGAGGAGGAAGATGAGGTCAAGGTATGTTGTTTGATATATTCTATCAATTAAAGTTTTGTCCGAGATCTCTATTTTTTTAAGTGAGAAAATGACCACGACCGATGCAAGCGATACAGCCTAACGGATAATCTCCGTTGGGCCTTATCGCTTGCATCGGTCGTGTTCGGACTTGAAGAGGAAGATGAGGTCAAGTATGTAGTAAAATATATTCTCATGATTTAAAGGAAAAGGAGATGAGATGGGCTTGATGCAAAATCTCTATCTTGTGTCAGTTTGTCCAAGTTCTCCATTAGAAGTGTCAGAAGTCGATCACGACCGATGCAAGCGACAAGGCCCATCAGATATTTTCCGTCGGTCCTCATCGCTTGCATCGGTCGTGTTTGGACTTTAGGAAGATGACTTCAAGGTATGCAGTTAACTATATTCTCAAGAACTTTAGGTTAAGGATTTGAGATGGGAACAATGCAAAATCTCTTTCTTGTATCAGATTTGTCAAAGTTCTCCATTCGAAGTGTCAGAAATGGATCACGACCGATGCAAGCGATTATGCCCATCGGATATTTTCCGCTGGGCCTCATCGCTTGCATCGGTCGTGTTTGGACTTTAGGAAGATGACGTCAGGGTATACAGTTAACTATGTTCTCAAGAACTTTAGGTTAAGGATATGCGATGGGACCAATGCAAAATCTCTTTCTTGTATCAGATTTGTCCAAGTTCTCCATTCGAAGTGTCAGAAATGGATCACGACCGATGCAAGCGATTAGGCCCATCGGATATTTTCCGTTGGGCCTCATCGCTTGCATCGGTCGTGTTTGGACTTTAGGAAGATGACGTCAGGGTATACAGTTAACTATGTTCTCAAGAACTTTAGGTTAAGGATATGCGATGGGACCAATGCAAAATCTCTTTCTTGTATCAGATTTGTCCAAGTTCTCCATTCGAAGTGTCAGAAATGGATCACGACCGATGCAAGCGATTAGGCCCATCGGATATTTTCCGTTGGGCCTCATCGCTTGCATCGGTCGTGTTTGGACTTTAGGAAGATGACATCAAGGTATACAGTTAACTATGTTCTCAAGATCTTTAGGTTAAGGATATGAGATGGGACCAATGCAAAATCTCTTTCTTGTATCAGATTTGTCCAAGTTCTCCATTCCAAGTGTTAGAAATGGATCACGACCGATGCAAGCGATTAGGCCCATCGGATATTTTCCGCTGGGCCTTATCGCTTGCATCAGTCGTGTCTCTTGCTTTTCTTTCTAATAGTTTCAAGTTACTTCACATGTTTTCTTAAGTGTGCTTGCACTTCATCTAACCATGTTTTTCATTTTTATCACAGTTAACTTTATTGGATGAAGACAATTACCTTGGCAGGGGCAAGGGAACAAGAAAAGCCTTAGAAGAGAAAGGAAAAGCAAAGGTGGATATTCATTCTATTATCCACTACCTTCCAAAGTTGGACCCAGCCACTTTTTGTGTTATTCACAAGCACTATAGTGAGGAGCCAGACTTTGGATTATTCTGCTTGAGGACTCTATCAAAATACATGGGTTTTACTCCAATACCCTTTAATGCTTTCAGAGTTTTACTGCTTGAAAGAGCAACTGCATTCAGAATTTTTGGATATGCCCCTGGACTCAATGCTTCAAGGGCAGGGTACTTTCTTTGTTATTCAAGCTATGCAATGGCTGCAGGGGTGTCAAATTTAAAAAGCATTGCTGGATACAGGAGAAAAGAGTTCCTGAGATATAGAGGTGATTTGCCAGAGCCAAGCTCTTTCAAAAGGCTCAAGGAATGACTTGATTTTTTCAAATTCTATACTCAACAAATGTACATATACAGAAATTGCCCAATGTGATATAAGACATTGCAAATTGATACATGATTTGATGCAGTTTGTGATATTGATACATGATTTGTCTGGAGATAGCCATATCCTTCTGATTATATTTGGCATGAGGTCCTTTGTAATTGTCTTCTAAAGAGCTTGAAGGTCTGCAACTTGAGTGATGCTTAACTACTTCATGTACCAGAGCATCCAAGGAGATATCTGCACAAGGTAGTTCTGGAGGAGAAGACTCCTGCATATGGTGAGCTAAAGAGAATATGTGAAACTCAGATTGGTGAAGTTACACGATGTTGCTTGCCAAGGAATATAAAGCAATTCAATTCTCAGTATTTCCTGAATGGAACAGTAGCACTGGTGAATGGTCTATGTCAATCAGCATGGTAATCTCTTAGGAACCGGCACGTGTCCAATATTCCTCTGAGTGTCAATATAGGGAAGTGCACGTGCATGAGCCCAAGCTCAAAAATGCACATTGTTAGTGACAAATGTTGCTTTGAAAAGAGGAGAGGTCCTTTGTAATTGTCTTCTAAAGAACCAATCAAAAAGCTCTCTGAAGGCATTGCTCTTTGTTACTCCTCCTCCTTTCCTTGTACACCTAAAGAAGCTTGTCCTTGCTTGATAATGAGATTTTTCCATGCCTTGGGTGTTCCACATGGCAAGTGGTTCTTTTTCTGCAAAGAATGCACCATGCACAAGAAGAATATGCTGGAAAGCAGAAGAATTTCATTAGATCTTTATTTCAATTAAAAATAAATAAATTGAATAAAATATCTTTGGAGCTCACCAAGTAGTATGTTATGTCTTTGGCACCCCATGCCTCTATGATGGTTTCTATAAGCTCTGTGGTCGCCTTTCTGAAATCTGTCACATAACTTTTTGATGTTACGTGCTGCCTCATGATCTTTAAAAGATTATCTAGTTTGACCCACACCTCCATTCTCTTTTTTGCTATTTCTGGTTTGCTTTTTACATTAGTCGTGACCTCACAAAATGTTTTCCATGAATTCCACATGGCATTAAGTTGTTTGCCATCATGGTTGCTGAAGAATCTCCTTGCTTTTGCACCTCCCATTGAGACATCCTGTAAAACATCACCTGTATTTTGTGAAAGCTTTGGATCTTTTCTTAGATGAACATCACCACCATGAAACCCCATTTCTGAAAGAAGACATTCACATTTTTTTATGCATTCATCTGCAAGAGTTGTAGGCTTGATAGAATATGCATAATCCAAGTGAAGACGGACCAACTTGTCAATGATTCTTAACTCTGCATGTAGTGTACATATGTGTACATTTGTCAATGCTATTGGAAGTATGGGATCCCAAATCATTGAAGAAGATGAGTAGTTACGAAGAATAACATTTTGTCTAGAAGGAGCCTCTTCACCCTCAGCTCTAGTAATCCATCCATTTGTGCCTGGGCTTTGCATGCAGTACAAGCAAGGGTATTTAGAATTTGCTCCCCCACTTATACCAAACATGCATTTGAGTGTCTTTAGGTCTCCACTCAAATGCCACTCAACTTGAAAGTTTCCGTAGTCTTTGACATTCAACAATTCTCCTGCATGATGCCCTTGGATAACATTTGGAATGTTTGTCTGTGAGAATAACCATTTAAGTGTTTTATGGCTCTCAGATGGAACTTGAGCACAGCCAACCCACCATAACTCCATTTCTGATTGTACTTTGAGAGATGGAGTATCCAATTTCCCAAGGCTATAGTCCAAAGCTTTGTTCATCAGTGCAATGCTTATTCTCTCCATCTTTTGATGTTTTTTAAGCTCAGCTTCATCAAGTTTGATTACAAATTTCAATAGACCAGAACATTCATGCTCTTTTATATTATAGAACTGAACCATGTATGTTTGAAGTTTTATAACATCTATCCATATGTTGTTAAATGCATTGTAAGTGAAATGTAACTTTTGTTTTCCTACTTCGTAAGGCATGTTACCGTGAATATGTTTATATTCACCAAATACTGATGTGATCTTCTTATTCAAGCAGAGCCGAAACTTTCCTACATGATGGGGTCTAGGCAATCCAAAACTTCTAACTTTGTTAAATTTTAAAAATTCACACCAAACTTTTGAAATTGCTCTATAACCTTTCCTACTCACTCCGACACTATCACAAATATTTTGAATTTGAGATGGTTCTAGTAAAAGATTCATTTCTGTCATGAGTTTTTGAAAAACAAAGCGTTTCAAGCATGTATTTTCATTTAGTTTCAATAGTTTTAAAACATCATTTTGACTCAAAATTTCATTACAGAAATGTATGCGCTCAAAACTGCTCGACATATTGAAACCTAGCACATTTGTCACATGATCTCTAACAATTTTCATTCTTTTCTTTTTCTGGCCAGATTTTTCAGTCAAATCTAAAAAAGGTTTTACTCGTTTTGACCGCATTCTCAAACCTATAGGAGTTTCTTTCAATTTTTTAAAAGACTCTAACTGAGAAGATAAAGTGGATAATTTGTTTTCTAGCTCCCTAATATGTAAATTCTTCTGGTGTAGTGTGTTTTGTAAATAGTTTATGTATTGTACATAATTCCTTGAAATATCCCAGAGCCTTGAACAATAGCCTCGTAAACCATCCTCACCATCTCCCACAAATCTAATCAGATCATGAAGATTATGAAAAGGGGGGTACCTTCCAGTTTGTGGATCAATTGGATAAACAGATCCATCTGTCCATATGTCGATATGTTTCTTGCCTTCCTTTCGCAATCCATCTACTTCAAGAGGATGAAGAGCCCTTCGAAATACGTTTCTTGTCGTCGCATACTCCTGACTAACTGCAATGTTGATATGGAACTTTTTACAATGATTTCGAATGTTTGAAAGCTCAGGGAGAGTATTTGGGTTAACGTTCTCCATGGTCTGCTATGAAAAATGACCAGCAAGTGTCTAAAATGACGTGAAAGGGAGAAACAGGCTTGCTATGAAAAGTAGAGAAAAAGAGCGCAAAACGTGATCAGCACACATTATATAGGTCCGTGAACAAGAGGAAAATTCAACTTTTGAGGCGTAAGATATCACACAAACTTCGAGGCGTAAGATATCACACAAACTTTTCATGATTATATGATACGAGTTTCTCTCTCTTCAAAATTTGCATAAGATACGTTTTAAATGAACTTACACGGAATTTCTTAAAGGATTTGACAACTTTAATCCCGATTAAGCACAACTAATTGAAATCCTTACACGGCCCTTTTTGGGCCGTTTTTCGCCCTAATGAGTAGAGAGTCAGTTCTCTGACTCCTCCCAATATTGGACTATTCAACCAATCTTATACTTGTGTAGAACCTGAAAACTTTCTAGAAGATTTACTAGGAATAAATTCTAGTTTTGGTGTCTTTTAGAAAATCTTCTAGAGGTAGCTCAACGACCACCTATCCTAACTTGCTCATGAACTTCCTCTTGACTTTATGGGAATGCTCATGAGCTCTCATGTTTTGCAACAATGCAATGCTTATGCCTATCTGTGTTAGGACCTGTGACTTTAATTTTCAATGCTAATCAAAGCATAAGAGGTTGGAAGGTACTATGAAATAAGAAAAATATTTCCCTTTCGTCATTGTACCTATAGAACTTTCAATTCCTTCCATTAAAAATTGTTGCATCTGCTAAGGAAAACCTTACTTGACTTTCCTGAGATGTAAATCTATTGAATTAATGAAGCCTTCAATTAAATTGGAAATTTTTCCAAAATGAGGGAGCTTTCAATTTTCATGATACCTTGAATACTTTTCACCATTCATGTTGGTGAAAGTAATCTTTGCTCACAATTGGTTTCCATCAATGTCTTTGATGGCATCAACTTAATAGAGCTTTATATCATGAGACTCTTGAAACCATTCTAGAGTGTCATCCTATTTAGGATATGTCATGAAGAACTCTGTTAGAACCTTTTTCAATTAACTATCTCTAAGTATGTCCTAAACTTAGAGGAGTATTGTAGGTTCTATGAAGTAGTGTAAGAGTATGCCCCAAAGAAGTATTGTAGGGAAATCATCTACTTAAGTCATCTCATAGAGAGGCTTATCTTAGAACCATCTCTAAGTATCTCTTATACTTAGAGTTAGCATTTAGTATGCTAGGTTCTCTTGTGTATACATGACACTAGACTTATATCATTATGAAAGAATTTCCTAAAGACTTTCTAAGTTATAAAAAAAAAATCTTGGATATTTTTAGTTACAAACTCTTTCATATATGCCAAGTGAACCTCTTACTTTAGTCATTGGCTTTGATGATTAGGCATGTCATGGATTTTATGGAACCTAAATATCCATGAACAAGACTTCATGCTTGAGGCTCTTTCTATTTGTGTTAAGCTTTGTAGGCTTTTGGATCAAGCCAACATATAAAAAGCATAAAGGAATAATGGTCTTTAAATCCCATATCATTAAACTTTTATGCTTTTGACTTCATGCCAAGAAGTCATTTCCTATCTTAAGCTTAACCTTAATCTCTCTCTTGTCCCATAAAAACCATGCATATGGAATGTCATTTATTGATTTGCATACGAACTTACTATGCTTAAGTTGTGATCAATTGCATGTGGTGGGTCCATTTCATGGCAAATGAAAAATCCTTTGTCATTCATTTATGCTTCTTTCTTCTTTTTTGTGAACAAACATGGGTTTTTCTCTCAAACATCCTCATGATAATGCACCTGTGTCAAAAGCAAAATAGACGAACAATCTTTCTATTCAATGCACAGATGTGTGCGAGTGTTGAAGGTGCTTTGAACTCCATGCATGTTTTCCATATAAGCTTTTTTTTCTTTTTTAGTTATGGATGTAAATTGAAGACTTATCCTAAGCTTCAATTACATCCCTATACAAAGGATATGGAAAACCAATCAGAATTATAAACTCCAAAATACTTAGCTCAAGGTCAAGCTTCGTCCTTCCTTTGACGTTCGAGAAGAGCCCTCCTCCACTTTGTTTCTACTTGCTACTCCAAGTCATTCTTCCTTAAAAAATGCCTCTCTTTCGATCCTGACGGGTCAGGTCATCTGTGAGTATGACATGTGGATGCGGGCTCACGACGTCTATGAACCTCTTGATGAGCACCTGAGCACGTGGATATATCCCATATGCGAAGATAATTTCAAATTAATGCGCTTCATATATGCTTGAGCCTGATAGAATTGTCAGTACTGGGGAGGAGCTCACGGGCATTGTTCGTGTCTCTACGTGGTCAGACGGTCATAAGGCTACTGAGCGCAAGTTTGGCATCCACCTGACGGGGGCTTGTGGCTGATTTTCATGCACAACCCGTGTGTCAGGTAGGCGGGCTTGCCTCCGTCTCTTGGACTCATGCAAAGATGGGAGTCGGGCCTCCGTGCCATGGGCCAAACTAGGCCAAGCTTTTGTAGAGTTCAGCATGCGAACCCAGCAAACCTCGAGTAACATCACAAATCTCGACAAAGAAAAAGTTCACGTGGCAACTAATAGAGAGAAGAAAAATCTAACAGGGTCATCCCTTGGCTCTGGTGCCACTGTTGTATGAACAACAAAACTACTCTAAGAGAGACCTATCTAAGCAACTCTAAGAATCTAATCAAACCCACAAGGGGTGAGAGATGCAGGTATCCACCCAACCAACTCCCACCATATATATACCTCAAGGCCAAGGGGGAAATGTGAGGAGAGCTTGCCAAGTGTCCTCTCCACATGGATGCTAATCCAAGGCCTTCTAACCTTGGAAATCACATGGAATCACATGGCTCTCACATGGATTCTAAAAGGACTTCTCCCAAGCTTGTATGTACAAGTCTCAAGGCTTAAAAGGCCTCCCTAAGGGTCAAATATCATACTCTTAGGAAATATCAATCCTAAGGGTCAAAACCCTTCAATTGGGAGCAAATAAATCCAAATAACTCAAGGGTTCAAACCACACTCTTAAAGATACTTTCCCAAGGGTTTCCCAATAGAATCCAAGGGTTCTCCACATGGTTTTGGACCCTCAAAACCCATATCTTTGGCCACTTTGCCCATAGTTATACAACACATTGACATCATGAAATCCACATAATTCAAATGAATCAACATCATGCAATCTGCATCATTGACATCATTCAATCCACATAATTCAAGTGAATCCACATCATTGACATCATTCAATCCACATAATTCAAATGAATCCACATCATTGGCATCATTCAATCCACATAATTCAAATGAATCCACA
Source organism: Ceratopteris richardii (assembly GCA_020310875.1). NCBI lineage: Eukaryota > Viridiplantae > Streptophyta > Polypodiopsida > Polypodiales > Pteridaceae > Ceratopteris > Ceratopteris richardii. The sequence goes on along the minus strand of CM035436.1, from coordinate 152,941,785 downwards.
TCATTGACATCATTCATCCGTATAATTCAAATGAATCCACATCATTCATAGATAATTAGATAGATAGATGTGTAAGACAATAGTTACGCAATATAACACAGGAGCAGTCGCAGAGAAGATAACAGATATAGGAGAATCTCAACAATTTTCTACTAACAGCAAGTACAAAGATGATGGCGTTGGCCACCCGTGCACTCTCAAGGTAGAGCTTAAATGGTGATCTAGACAACTCTAGATAGGGACATACAAGGTAGTAGAGGTATGCTAGCTCAACTCAATGTCTTAGGTAGTGCAGAAGTCATGGGCGGCTATACATGGGTGGTAGAGCATGGGCGGCCACCACCCGCGTAATTGCCATACACGACTTAGACCAATTGAACAGACCTAACAAATATAAATGATTTCTGACTCCGAGAGGGAATATTCCATGGAATATTCCTTTTACCATCGCACCGGGGGCACTACCCCCAGACCCCCACCAGGGGACCCTGGTAACTCCCTTTCCTTACAATACCTTACATGGTCCAATATGAACTTCATCCAACATGCAAGTTGGGATTCCCATCAATTGGGTAATGCACGCTTGGCTTCTCCTCATAATGGGGGCCTTACAAAATGTGCATAGAATCATGAGAGGTAGACATTGATCATATACTAACACCCCCCCTCAATGTTTACCGATGATAAATCAAGTAGGTCTTGGTCCTATGCCCATCTGTTGAAGATGCCCGTTGAGCTGCTCTCTTCCAAGTGCTTTAGTGAATATGTCAGCACAATTTGCCTCTGTTGGGCAATATTCTAGCTCCACAATTTCATCTTCAATTAGCTCACGAATATAATGGTATTGTACTTCTATGTGCTTGGAGCGAGCATGAAATACTGGGTTCTTTGCAATAGCAATACAACTTTGATTATCACACTTGAGTACAGTGGCCATATTTGATGGAAAGCCTAGATCTGCAAGAATTCTCTTTAACCAGACTGCCTCACAAGAAGCAAAACAAGCTGCTTTGTACTCTGCTTTAGTGGAGGAGAGTGCGAGAGTTGGTTGCTTCCTACTTACCCAAGAAAATATTCTTGAACCAAGTGAGAAACAATATCCAAAAACTGATTTTCTAGAATCACAATCTCCAGCCCAATCTGAATCACAATATCCTTGAAGTGTATCACCTATGGTATACAAAATACCAAAATCCAAGGTTCCTGCAATGTACCTTCGAATTCGCATTCCAGAATTCCAGTGACTCTCCTTAGGTTTGTTGGAAAACCTGCTTAATACTCCAATAGCATAGAAAATGTCTGGTCTAGTGTTGCACAGAAAAATAAGACTTCCAATGATCTTCCTATACTTCTTAGCATCTACATCAGACATGTTATCATCCATAGATAGCTTATGATTTACCTCCATAGGTATGCTAGGTTGTTTGCGGTCCATCATTCCAAATGCCTTGATAATTTCTTTGGCATATTTTTGTTGTGAGATGAAAATGCCATCCTTCCTTTGCCATACTTCAATTCCCAGACAAAAATGGAGAAGACCTAAGTTTTTCATTTCAAACTCAGTTCCCAAGCTGATCTGAGTTTGATTGATGAGTTCGTGATGATCTCCTATAATGATCGAATCATCTACATATACAATGAGAACAACTAGCCTGCTATCCCTTTTTGTTACATACAAGTTAGCATCAGAAGTACTTCTTTCAAAACCCATATTTTTGAAAAAATTATATATCCGTTGGTACCAAGCCCATGGAGCTTGCTTAAGTCCATACAAAGCTTTCTTCAACCTGCAAACTTTATTTTCTGAATTGGGCACCTCAAAACCTGGTGGTTGAGATACATATACCTCCTCCTTGAGGTGACCATTCAAAAATGCAGATTTGACATCCATCTGGAAATTAGGCCAAGACTTTTGTGCAGCTACTACAAGTACCGTCTGAATAGTTGTCATGCATGTTGTTGGCACAAAAGTTTCTTGAACATCAAATCCTTCGATCTGTGGAAAACCCTGTGCAACTTATCTTGTCTTATACTTTTCTAATGTTCCATCTGTTTTATACTTAGCTTTCCAAATCCATTTAGTACCTATTACCTTCTTCTTTGGTGGCAAGTCAACTAGACCCCATGTATCATTTTTTAGTATACTATCATACTCTGACTGCATTGCCGCTCTCCAACCTGGATCATCAAGGGCTTCTTCAATGGTGGTAGGTTCCTTTATCGAGCCCATGATATCTGCCATTAGAGTCATGTTAACAATGTGTTCTGAGGCTCTTCTTTGCTCCTCTATTCTCTTTGATCTTCGTAATCCATCCGATGATGATTCTGGTACATCTACATGTGGATTGTGATCATCAAAGAGCTGTTGTGCCCACTTTGGTAGTGGCTTACGTTGTGCAGCTACAACTGGTTGGCTTTTTATTGAGGAAATTTCTCCATCAGATGTTTCCTCCTCCTCAACTTTAACCTGTCTTTTGATAGGCACAAGGTGAGATATTTCTCCATTTGATGAGATAGTAGATTTACCTTTCTTCTACTAAGTGTGGTCGTTCATCAAACACCACATCTCGGCTAACAAAAATCTTCCTTGCCTTAGGATCCCACAACCTATATGCTTTAGACTCTTCACTATATCCTAGGAAGACACAATTTTTGCTTTTTGAATCCAACTTTGATCTTGTTGAATCAGGAATATGTGCATAACAGAAACAACCAAAAATTCTGAAATGCAAAACTGAAGGCTTTTTACCAGAATATGCTTCTTGAGGAGTCATCCCCTTCAGTGCTTTTGTGAAGCTTTGATTGAGGATGCAGACTGCTGTATTGACTGCTTCTATCCAGAATGAATCAAGCATGTCTTGAGCCTTTAACATACATTGAGCCATTTCAACTACTGTCCTGTTCCTGCACTCAACAACGCCATTTTGTTGAGGTGTATGAGTTGTGGTAAGTTGCCTTTTCACACCATGCTCCTTACAGTAATTGTTGAATTCTGTTAACAAGAATTCACCTCCTCTATCTGTTCTAAATTTCTTCAGTTTCCTTCCTGATTCATTTTCTACATACTTAGCAGCCTTCTCTCGAATGAAATAAACCCACATCTTTCTACTATAATCGTTGACTAACAGCAAAAAGTAGAAAGATCCTCCTAAAGTAGGTGTAGATATTTTACCGCAGAGATCAGCATGTACCAACTCTAGAGGAGCTTGAGATCAATTGCTGGTGATTAATTTTTGAAGTAGGTTGGGCTTCAGTAACAATATAATCATAGGTTTACAGGATCTTCCAACACATGAACCTCAGCAAACACACCTTAAGGCTCAATAAGATGATGAGTGAGAGATAGAGAGAGAATAGAAAAAAATTCTAAAGTGTATGGTAAGCTAGGATGCTCATCTAAACTATTTTATATTCCAATGTCAAATTACAATGTGTGAATATGATACAAACTGACAATATCTAAATCTAGGCAAAAATAGGAACTAGATACAAGAAATTGTGTGCCACTGTGTATGAGAATATGGAGAATATAAACAGTTTAGAACTATTTTACTACAAACCCAAATTTTTATTAACCCAAATCAAAAACTAGTGAATGAACAAGAGAGAAATAAAATAGAATTGTTACTCATAGTATATCCACAAGTGATGTTGATGGTTGGCTAAAACTATGTTGGAGAATTCCTCTCCTATTCGCAACGGAAGTGTAGAAGACTTTCTCAGGATCAAGACTTTTGCCAATAGCTGAACCTTCAAATGAAAACTGGTAACAACTGAAAAACGCAATGAACTTGAAACTTTGGTCACTCAAACTAGACACTTAGAGATTTCAAATGATCTATCAAACACTCAATTTGGAGTAGTTTTCGGTTGCCAACTCTTTGCCTTAAAACGGGCTACCTGTCCACTCAATTAAGCTAAAAACTGGACTTCACTAAAATTCAAATAACTCATAGAGCATATAGAATTTGATAAAATTGTTATACAAAGAGGAAGTAATTGAGATAAGATTTCCAATGAATGTTTAAACTCTAAAACTGGATACATATATTGAGAGATATGACTCTCATAAGTAGACTACCCAGAAATTGGTATGCAGCTGGACATAGTCTATGAGAGTGAGGAGAACAAAATGACTCAAACCAAATGAACTAGCTACAAGGGGACTTCCATGCCTTCTTCCTCTATCCTTGAGTGTCCTCCCTTGCCTCTTTTATAGCCAAGTGACCAAAAACTCTCATGATGAGTTTAAGAGCTCTTCTCCATAACTCTTCCACTACTTTGAGTAGCCACTCCTCTTCCAGTTCAGCTTTTTTGGATTTGATTCTCTTTTGATTGATTCTCTTTTTATCTCCACTACTTACTGAAATAAATGCTTATATTTTTCATTTTTGTATTTTCCTTCCATTTGAAGAAAATCCTTTTTGCAAAAATATATACGACCTTACTTCTTTATTTTTAACACTCCCCCTCAAGCTCACATGTGAGCTTGCACCTTTAGCCATATCATGCAAGTTGATTTCATCCTTGAACCTCTTTAGCTTAGAAGCATCTAACAACTTTGTAAACATGTCTGCAACATGGTCATTAGTTCCAATAACTTTATATCCACATCCTTGCTCAAAACTTTTTCTCGAACATAATGATAATGCACTTCTATGTGCTTACTTCTTGCATGAAACATTGGATTGTTTGTCAAGTGAATGCTTGACATGTTGTCACCATAAATTGGAATGGTCTCCACCTACACATCAAGATTAGCCAAGAGCTTCTTAATCCACATAGCTTCACAAGTTGCAAAGGCTAATCCTCTATATTCAGCTTTTGTAGATGATAGTGCAACAATAGGTTGCTTCTTCGAGCTCCATGTGATAGGTTTGCTACCTATCATGAACACATAACCTAAAGTGGATCTTTTATCTTCCTTCGAACCAGCCCAATCAGCATCATGGAAGCCCTTTACCTGCAATTCTTCATCATATATATAAAACAAGGCATGATTGACTGTGTGCTTCACATATCTTAAAACTTGTTTGGCTGAATTTCAATGTTCACTTGTTGGAGTTTGCATAAATTGAGAAAGAACTCCAACGATATAACACAAATCTAGTCTTGTGATCATAGCATAGATCAATGAACCTATAATATGCATGTATGTAGTTACATCATGTAACTTCTCTCCATCATTTGAGCATAGCTTCACATTTGTGTCCATAGGTTGAGTGAGTGGTTTGCATTCACTCATTCCAAATCTGAAAAGAACATCTAGCAGGTACTTTCGTTGCATCAAGTAGATTCCATCTTTCCCATAGACTACCTCAATGCTTAAAAAATATTTCAACTCACCAAGATCTAAAATTTTAAACTCCCTATCGAGTTTTGTTTTTATCTCTTGAATTCTGTAACATTACTTCCTATTATGATGAGATCATCAACATATATGCAAATGTATACATGTTTGCCTTCTTCTTTCTTCATGTAGAGAGAGGGATCTACACTACTTGGACTATACCAACACCTTGTGAGGTACTCAAGCAATCTTTGGTTCCAAGCACGTGGTGCTTGCTTCAACCCATACAAAGCTTTCTTGAATCTACAAACAAAATCTGGATGTTTTTATCTTCAAATCCAATCGGTTGACTCATGTATACCTCTGCTTGAAGTTCACAATTGAGAAAATAATTTTTTATGTCAAGTTGGTACAATGGCCACCTCCTTGTTGCACTCACTGCAATCAAGGTTCTAATTGTTCCCATCTTTTCAACCGGGCTGAAAGTCTCTTCATAGTCGATGTCATGAGTTTGCTTGAATCCTTTTGCTACTAGTCTAGCTTTATGCCTAGCTAAAGAACCATCAGCATTTCTCTTTATTTTAAACACCCATTTATTTGGAACAATCTTCATACCTTCAGCCTTTGGAACTAGCTCCCATGTGTGATTGTCCTTGAGAGCTTTTATCTCTTCTTGCATAGCTTCTTGCCATCCTTTTTGTGTACATGCTTCTTCATATGCATCTGGTTCTTTGTCTTTGACCACCTATGTCATATATGCAAAATGCTTTGCAATAAAACTATCATAGCTCAGCCTTTCAATTGGATACCTTGCTCTTGAAGACCTCCTTTCATTTCCTTTTGAATATTGCTTCTTCAATCAGTTCAACTTTACCTTTGGTGTAATCACGTCTTCATACTCTTCTTCACTTGCATTTGAATCACTATTTTGGGCAGTGCTTTCAGCTTCAAATCTTTCATAACCTGATGTTGGTGATGATGAATGACTCCTTAGTCTCCACTTCCATGTTGAGCTTTCTCCATGTGATGTAGAAGCTTTTGGACCTGACATTTGAGTGCTTGTTTGCTGAAATTCTTCTTGGATAGCACCTTGATCATCTTCGCAATATTCTTCAAGAATCTTCTCTTTACCTTTCTTCTCAAACCATGGTCTTAGCTCATCAAATACCACATCTTGTGAGACCCGTAGCTCCTTTGTGACCGGATTGTTCCTGTATCCCTTTTGCTCCGATGAATATCCAATGAAAATACATTTTTCTGACTTTGCCTCCATCGTTGTCCTTAGTTCTTGAGGGATGTGAACATAACACACACATCCAAAAACTTTGAGATGTGTAAGTTTAGGTTTCTTACTAGAATAAACCTCCTCGGGAGTTCGATTATGCACTCTAGCCATTGTGCACTTGTTCATCAAATAAACAGTCGTACTAGTTGCTTCCGCCCAATAGTTTAGTGGCACCTTCATCTCTTTGAGCATGCATCTTGCAACTTCTGTGATATGTCTATTTTTTCTTTCAGCTATTCCATTTTGTTGAGGTGTGTACCTACATGTAAATTGTCACTTGCTACCATTTTTCATAAAGAAAATTTGAAAATTCTTTGGAGAAATATTCTCCTCCTCCATCAGACCTCAAGGTCTCTATGTAGCGTCATGTTTCCTTTTCTACCTGTGCTTTAAATCTCTTGAACATGGAGAACACATCTGATTTTTATTTTATGTAGAACATCCATACTTTTCTTGAATGATCATCAATAAAAGTGACAAAATATCTATTACCAGCCATTGATGGTTGTTGTGATGGTCCCCATACATCCGTGTGTATCAAGTCAAGGACATTCCTTGTCACATAGTTGCTCTTCTTGAATGGTTGTCGAGTTTGCTTCCCTACGTGGCATGCTTCACAAAACTCATGTAGTCCAACATCATTGAATCTTGGAAGACCTCTAACCACTTCATGGTTGCTCATGTCCTTGAGCTTGGGAATGTTGATATGTCCAAACCTTTTGTGCCACAAATCGATTTCAGCAATCTTCTTGTTTTCAAATTGAATATACATCACCTTTCCATCTGGTTGTTGAATGTCCAAAGTGAACATCCTTCCTTCTTTCCTTCCTTGAGCAATGAACTTGAATCCTTCTTTTGGATTCTTTATAAAGCAGCCTTTTTCATTGAAGATAATAGGATATCCTTTCTCTACCATTTGTCCTACTGAAATCAAATTCTTTGCAATAGTAGGAACATGAAGAACATCAGCCAATACCTTCTTATCTCCAAGCTTGATATCTCCAACATGCTCAATTGCGTGTTGAGTTTCATCCCCGGTCTCCACACATCCTTTTCCACTTGGAGCTCGTAGCTTTCTGAATAAATCTCCTTGACATGTCATATGGTTGTTGCAACCTGAATCTATAAACCATTTTTTATCATCACTTCTCGGGTTGTTGTACTGATGCTTCATGGCAAGCATGGTTTGCTTATCTCCTTCACTTGGTGTACTCACATAGTTATTTTGGCTCCTTTGGTTGCCTCCATTCAACCTTCCATTCTTTTGCCAACAATGATTTGCATAATGTCCTAGTTTACCACAATGATAACATGTTATACCTTTATGAGGATTGTATGAACCTCATCCTTTATGAGGATTCTTTATGTGTGTTGTCATTTGAGTTGTCCTTGTTGTCCTCCGAGTTGTGTTGGCTGGAATTTGTGTAGTTGTAGCTTCTTCCTCTTCCTCTCGAGCCTCCTCTTGAGCTCCTTCCTCTACCTCGTCCGGCATGTAACATTTGACTATGGTTGTCCTTACCTTTGTTGCCTTCTCCTTGTTGAGCAAACTCTTCAGCCACAAGATTTGGTATAATCTCGTCGAATGTTGGTAGAGGGTCTCTATAAAGAGTGTTTGTGATGAGGGGCTTCCACTTTTCTTCACTCCTCAAGCCATTGAGGGCTATTTGGACAATGTCTTCCTCTTCTATCTTGCATCCAACTGATGCTAGTTGATCTCGAAGCTCCTTGATCCTCAATATATACTCACTAATGCTTTCGTTTGAGCTTTTCTTCATGTTATTGAGCTCGTTCTTGAGTTGCATCCTCTGAGACCTTGTTGAGGTACCATACACCTTCTCCAATGCTTCCCAAACATCCTTGGCTATTTCTAAGCTTTGCACATGACCAATCATAGTGTTAGAAGTAACTTGTGAAATGAGGAACATCACCCTTCGATTCCTCTCTTCCCAATCAACAAATTGTCTCCTTTGTGTCGGAGTAATGTTGGGATCTTGAAGGTCCACCAGTTGTGGATCATTTCCAATAACTAAACTCCATAAACCTTTACCTTTAAGGTAATTTTTCATTGTATACCTCCAAGACTGAAAATTGTCTTTGTCTAACTTATCAACTTGTTGTCCTAAATCAGCCATTAAAAACTTCCAAGATTGAAGTTTACCTCAAGTATGTTGTGGTGCTCTTTCTTGACTTCACGAGGCTTCCCCTTGATTTGTAGCTTCTCCTTTGCTTTAGTTTAGCTCCAATACTTTGCCTCTTCAAACTCCAATGCTCTGATATGAGAATTCCTCTTCTATTCGCAGCGGAAAGTGTAGAAGACCTTCTCAGGATCAAGACTTTTGCCAATAGCTAAACATTCAAATGAAACCTCGTACCAACTGAAAAATGCAATGAACTTGAAACTTTGTTCACTCAAACTAGACACTTAGAGATTTCAAATGAGCTATCAAACACTTAATTTGGAGTAGTTTTGGGTCAGAAACTCTTTTCCTCAAAATAGGCTACCTATCCACTCAGTTAAGCTAAAAACTGGACTTCACTAAAAACTGAATAACTCACAGAGCATAAAGAATTTGATAAAATTCTTCTAGATAGAGGATTTAATCAAGATGAGCTTTCCAAAGAATGTTTAAACTCTAAAATTGGATACATATATTGAGCGATATGACTCTCACAAGTAGACTACCTAGAAATTGGTATGCAGCTGGACATAGTCTATGACAGTGAAGAGAACGAAATGACTCAAACCAAATGAAATAGCTACAAGAGGACTTCCACGCCTTCTTACTCTATCCTTGAGTGTCCTCCCTTGCCTCTTTTATAGCCAAGTGACCAAAAACTCTCATGATGAGTTTGAGAGCTCTTCTCCATAACTCTTCCACTAGTTTGAGTAGCCACTCCTCTTCTAGTTCAGCTTTTTTGGATTTGATTCTCTTTTGATTGATTCTCATTTGATCTCCACTACTTGCTGAAGTAAATGCTTCTATTTTTCATTTTTGTATTTTCCTTCCATTTGAAGAAAATCCTTTTTGCAAAATATATACAACCTTACTTCTTTCTTTTTAACAAACTAACTCCTCTAGATACTCCGGATGTAGACCACACCTTCTCCAAGACTGTAGGAACTCTCCTCCTAGTGACCTCCTTGCATTGAGCACTTCAACTCCTTGAGAAGATAATTGCATGATGACCTAAGCCCTTCTTATGTAATATCCTCATGCTCCCACAATGAGCTAAACAAAAAAGCAAAAAACAATGATCGTATGTGCAATCACCTCAAAAAGCAATCATCACTAAATTTAGCGATGGAGTATTTGCCACCAAAAATAGATTTTTGACTTGTGTTTTTTTTTCACAGTGGCACTGGTTGTTGGGAAAAGGAATTGAACCCAAGTTAGTTGCATGTGAGGAAATTCTTCTATCCACACTGCCCACGCTTTTTGGTTTTATAGAACCTACTAAAGGCTACTACATAAGCTGTAGTTTGTTGAGGATTTTGAACCTATTGACATTTTTTCCAACAATAGCCCCTTCAATTTCATAATGGTACAAGGTTTAATAACCTACAAAAGTTCCATTGACTCTCTATGATCAATGCTTTGATAAAAATATCTGCAACATTTTCACTTGTAGGTATGTAGACTAGCTCAATGTGCTTCTTAGATACATGTTCCTGAATGTAGTGGTAATGTAGCTCTATATGCTTTTTGCTCGCATGATGAACATGATTCTTTGCAACATTAATAGCACTATGACTATCTGTTGGAAGATGAACATCACTTGCCCAATCAGAATCTGAAAAACCTTTAAGTAAGAAATGTGGACTTCAAAAATACCATAGCATAATTGGGAGTTCCCTTCAAATATCTAAAAATTATCTTAACTACTTTCCAATGAATCTTAAGTGGATTGTGCATGAATCTAGATACTTGAGAAACTACAAACTCAATGTTCGGACATGTATTACAAAGATATATCAAGCAGCTATATGCTTGACTATATAATGTAGCATCAAATGGCTCTAAATCTGCTTCCAACTATAATGAACCATCAACATCCATAGGTGTTTGCAAAGGCTTGGAATATTTCATCTCAAACCTTTCCAATAATTTCTCGATGTATTTATGCTATGTCATGTAGATACACTCATCTCTATATATAAATTCAATCCCAAGATAATAATGCAAAATACCTAAGTCATTTACATCAAATGTATGATTAAGTTTTGGTTTAAAATACTAAAGTTCTGAATCCTTGGGACTTATCATGATCGTATCAACAATGTATATGATAATAATAAACAAAACATATTTCTCAACTTTAACATAAAGAGTGGGACCTGCATATGAGTTTTCAAAACCTTTTGGTAACTCACAAAGCTTCCATTTTTTATTCTTATGAATAGAATTAATCTCTTCTTGCATGGATTTCTTCCATACAAGACTTTGTGGCGCATCTTGAACACTAGCTAGTTCATTCTCAACTAAAATAACAATTAAAATATTATGAATCTCAAAATGTTCTACATAATTTACCTGGTTTGTTTGTTATCTCCTTGTTTTACTTCTAGTTCTTCTAGTGTATTCCTTTATGCCACTGTCCTTCTAGGTTTGATATAACCACTTTGGCGTATCCTTGAAAAGTGGTGGAATCATTTTTGCTTCTTCACTATGTCTTTCATTTGGAACTCTAGAACCTTCTCCAACTCCATAAGTTGGAATATCAAGAGGTATTGATGATGGACTAGCTACTCATGTAAGTAATGGAACTATCTCCCCACCCTTATCAAATGCATCATTTAAGGTTTGAGAAGGTTTATCACCCCCCCTTGTATGGATGAATATAAGAATCCAAATTCCTTCTAAAAAGATGCATAGTCATATGTGTTTATAAATTCTAGAACCTCTTTCTTATTATCATAAATTTGACTTTCTGCAATATGTGCATTGTGTGAGAGTAGCATATCACTTGTATCTGGAACATAAAATCTATATCCTTTGCTTTCAATTGCATAACCAATAAAGACAGCTTTAATGGCTTTTACATCAAGCTTACCACGATCCTTCTTCTCACATTGGGTTTCTTGGGTTTCTTCCCATAATAAGCTTCATAAGGTGTAATGATGACCTTTGAAATAACTCACATTGGGTTTCTTCCCATAATAAGCTTCATAAGGTGTAATGATGACCTTTAAAGATTTTGTGGAAGATCTATTCAAAATGTGATTAGTTGTATGTACTGCATCAAACCAAAACTTGGGAGAAAGCTTTTTGGATGACATCATACTATGCATAATCTCAACAAGTATCCTGTTCTTTCTCTCTACAACACCATTCTAGTGTATAAGCACTAGTGAGTTGATGAGAGAAACCTTTGTCTTCAAGAAAAGGCTTAAAGTTTTTAGAAATGTATTCTTCTCCTTTATCACTTCTCACAATTTGGATCTTTGACTTACTTTCATTTTCAACCATAGCTAAGAACTTCTTAAAAGTGGAAAAACCTCTTACTTCACTTTAAGATCATAAATACATAAATATCTTGAGAAATCATCAATGAAACTAACAACAACCAGAAACCTTGAATAGAATATATTCTCATTAGATCATTCACATCTAAATGTATGATCTGCAACTTCCTTATGGTTGTGATGTACCCATGCTTCTTGAAAGGTATTTTATGAAGCTTTTCTTCAAGACATCCTTCACATGATTCTACATCATCTGGTAAAACAAAAGTAGGAAAACTCTCCACCATACCTTGATCTTTGATGTGCTTGAGAACTGTGTAACTAATATGACCAAATCAAGCATACCATAGCTTCATGTTCTCCTTAGGTGTAGTAGACCTAGCAACATTATCATGACTAATTTTGGACAACACAAACATGCCACTTCTAATTTCACCTTGAAATAGACAATGCTCATCATTAGGTGAGAAGATTTGACATGAATCTTTCTTAAAAATAACTTTAAAATCATCTGAAAAGAAAGTAGAGATAGAAAGCAAATTGTTCTTCATGTCTGGAACATAAAGAACATTGGAAATTGTGAAATTTCCACCTAGTTTGGACTTAAGGTTTACTTCTCCAACACCAACAACCTCTAAATCATGACCATTTTCAATGGTCACTCTTGTACCTGACGAGTTAGAAAGGGAAGAAAGTACCTTTCTACAACATGTCATATGCTTAGTTGCTCCAAAATAAAAAAAATCCAAGGATTATCTGAGATTGCATTTAATGTTGTCTGATCAAAAGCTACCTCTTTAATAGTAAGACATGCATATGAATCTACCTTTGAAGATTTAGGTTTTGGATCATCTTCAGCACTATTACTTGATGCTTTCTTCTTCTCAAATCCTTGTTTTGCATTTTTTTATGAAATGAACTCATTTCTTACAGTAATGGCATATTTCTTTCTTTGAATGAGATGTAGTCGAAGACTTTTCTTTGTGTGTAGAGGAAGCATTAGGGGGAGGGCTAGAAGACTTAGGATTATAAGACTTAATTTCCTTCTTCGATTGTTGTCTCTTCTTCTCCTTCTTCTTCTTTCCCTTCGATGATGATAACATGGCTTCATCATTCTCTTCCAAAACCTTTTTTTTATCTTCATATTGAAGTAACAGAAACTATAGCTCTTCAAATGAAAGTTCTTTATCTCTTGTAGAAAGAGATAAAGAAGTAAGAAAAGCATGATATGTAGATGGAAGTGAGTTTAGAAGTGTGTTTACCATCTCTTCATCTGAAATGTTGACTCCAACACTGAGTAATTGTTCTTGTAAGTATTTGAGCTTCAAAATGTGTACTAAACTAGTTCACCAACTTTCATCCTTGTGTTGGCTAGTTGTCTCCTTAGATGAGCTTTCCTAGTAGGGTTTCTACTGTGATAGAGATTCTCTAGCTCCAACCAAGCTTGAGGAGAGGTTTTGCATGACCTAATTTGGGGTATAATATGCCTCTTAACTCACATAGCAGTATACGAAAGTGCTTGTGCATCCCTTGAATCCCATTTGGATTGCTCTTCTGTAGGAAGTAATCTTATAGTAGTACGGACTCCTGATGATGAAGTGGTTCCTTCTTCTTCACTAACCTTCTGTTGAGAAAAAATAGCAATAGGGGTTCTTTTAGAAGATGAAGCAACATCTTCTCCAACTTTTCTTGGCCTTGGATAAGTGTCATTGACAATATTCCATAATTAAGACTGAGAAAGATGATGATAGAGAGAGAATAGATTAAATTTCCAAAGTGTACAATAGGCTAGGATGCTCATCTACACTATTTTATATTCCAATGTCAAAGTACAATGTGTGGATATGATACAAATTGACAATATCTGAATCTAGATAGAAACAGGAACTAGATACAAGAAATTGTGTGCCTAAGAGGCATGAAGAGTGTGTGTATGAGAATATGGAGAATATGAACATAGAACTATTTTATAGAAAACCCAAATTTTGATGAACCTAGATCCAAAACTAGTGAATGAACAAGTGAGGATTGAAATAGACCTGTTACTCACACTATATCAATAGGTGATGTTGATGGTTGGTTGAAACTAAATCCTCGAGATACTCCTGATGTAGAGCACACCTCCTCCAAGAGTGTAGGAACTCTCGTCCTAGTGATCTCCTTGCATTGAGCACTTCAAGTCATTGAGAAGATAATTGGATAATGACATAAGGCCCTTCTTATGTAATATCCTCATGCTCCCACAATGAGCTAAACGAAAAAGCAAAAATCAATGATCATATGCACAATAACCTCAAAAATCAACCATCACTAAATTTAGAGATGAAGTATTTGCTACCAAAAATAGCTTTTTTGAATTGTGTTCTTTTTTCACAATGTTGTCGGCTATTAGAAATGAGAATTGAACCCAGGTCAATTGCATCTAAGGTGATTATTCTATCCACACTACCCATGATTTTTGGTTATATAGAACCTACTAAAGACTACTACCTAAGTTGTAATTTGTTGAGGATTTTGAACCCATTGACATTGTTTCCAACAATAAGTAGATAAATTGATTGATATGTTTATAGATAGATAGATGCATATTACATAAAAACAAATAAATAGATAGAATGATGGACATCTGTATAGAAATATAAGTAGATAGATTGATTGATTGATAGATATATAGATAAATATGTGGATATCTATATGTAGATAATGAACATAATCCACATCATGAAATTTTCGTTCACATCCATCATAATCACTTTAGGTAAAAATCCTTCATAGTTACTTCATATCCAAATCTATCATAATCACTTCATATTAAATCCAAATTATCACTTCATGTATCATAAAAACACATCAATATAAACTAATTATTATATAACATTATATAAAAAATTGAATCTGATAGAATGATAAAAAATATGTTTGATTAATAAACATGTTCCTTCATAAAAATCCATTTCAATATGGTCTTAATCCATCACTATTGGATATTTTCAAACCATAACAAACAAGGTTGGAGAATAATCTAAGAAACTCATGTGGGGTTGCTCTTTTCGATACATCTTTATCGATAGCTAGTTCTAATGCAAACTTGAACTTATAAACCCCATTTTTATCAATGGGGTAACTATCTAAATCAACATATTTAAAAAGTTTCAAAATAAGTATTGCAATTATATATGTCTCTTGACTTTTATTAACCAGCGAAGGGCAAGTCGATATGCATTTTGGTGCAATCCACCAATATTTTTTACTCCACTTGTTCCTCATTGATACCTCAAAGTTTGGTAACTTTGGATTTTTTTTTTGGCAAAAGTTTTGCTCTGTCAAGGTCACATAATTCGATGTAGACATGGTCATCTTCAAAATGCAACAATAGGTTGCCTGGATGGAGATCATTTTATGATATATTACGAGTGTGAAAAAATGATACTATCCACAAAAACCCATTGATCAATTTCCAAATATTTATCTTCACGGTAGCTATATCTCCTTGTGTGTCTTTAATCTATCTGCTATGTGGTATGTTTAATGAATCTTTCCTCATTTTCTCGAGCCACGTTTCCAACATACCACCATTCCATAATTTGAAAATAATACATGGACTTTTAATATTAAGTCTAGCTAATGAAAGTGGATTGATTATTCCACTATGGGTAATATGTAATATTGTGGTTTCATGCTCTCTTGTCTATATGTCACCACCATGTAGTTTGAATAATTTTCCTACAAAAATTCATTTAACCTCGAGTGGCTTTTTTTGAATTTATGGACCATACCATACTATCCCTTTCCCATGAGGGTTGCATCTTCTAAACAAATAGATGAATTTGGGAACAAACATAGGTTCTTGGATGCTTGATCTCCCATATTCACACACATATCTACACATGGCTCTATCATCATTACTACCACTAGTCTCTCTGCTTGTTCCATAGTATCTAGTCTCACTCTATTTCCTCTCTTCATGGTTTGGTAGTTGTCCCTCTAGCACAATGGTGAGAAACAATGTGGCGAGATCAACCCAAGGCTTTCTCGAGGGCTTATGACTAAGGCGACAACCAAGGCATAGACCTTGGCATACCTTTTCATCCGAGTCACCGAAGTCACCATTGGTGTCGTTGGCTGCACATGAGGGAGAACCTCAAAAGATCAAGGAAGACAGAGGTTCCTGGTACTTCCTGGGAGATCACCCATCCCAGAACTATTCCCTCGGAGCTCGTTTAACTAGAAATCTCTTGCCACTAAGCTACACTCTTGTGGTGTTTGAAGAAGGGGAAATACTAAGGTTAACATTACCTTGAGCATGTTTTGGGCCCTCAAAGCTTCATTCTTTGCTTTCAAAGCCTATTTTAAATAACTCTTGGGGGTGACTCTTGGAGCACTTTTGGAGTACTTTCGTGCATAGTTCTCTTTACATAGGTTCAAGAACATCAAGAAAAGTGCTCTTTGTACTTCTTTGACATCGAATGTTCACCTTTTGGGGCTATGTTTTCAGCCACACTAGTAAACCTACAGGTTTCTTGAACAGTCTTAGTTGTGGTGGGAGTAGCCACCACAAGTCTATGCAAGTTTTGATCCGAACAAACAGAGTTGACAACACGTGCAGGTATTGTTGGCCAATGTTTGGGCTATGAATTCAGCCTTTTTAGTGCCATTTTACTACATATATTGAGCACATACACACTATGTATGCTTCTATGGATATTGCTTATGTACATCCATGTGGTCATTGATATACCGGTTACGTTTTTGGATAAAGCCTTTTATGTTTGAAAAAAGAGGGTCATGGTGAGGTTTTATTAACTAGGTGATACCGAGATGTTGGGGTCTCTTTGCTTATGCATCTGGAAGAATTACCCAACCTGGCCATAGGAGATGTATGATAGTTGTTCATAGGTGCTCGATAAGCCTAGTTGGCATCTTTTGGGTAACTGATTATATGCAATGGTGTGAGTGATTCACTATGCAGGTTAACATGTCAGTACTTGCAATTTTATGAGACTTTGACAGTAGTCAAATGATGATTTTGCAGAGGATGCTCTAGTAAAAGTTTTCCCGATTTTTCGTTTTTGTCAACTATACATTGTTCGATTTACCCCTTGATACACTTATTGGTGTGAGCAAATTTATTCTCATAAAATCCTTTTTGGTTGTTCACTATTGTTCATTAATTCATTTTTCTAGGAAGACTAATGAATTTTCTCCCATAATCTGACACTTGGTCATCCTTCTTTGAGCCTTGGTGGTGTTTCGACTCTTCTAGATCCATTATCATTCTATTCAATTTTCTATCATCATGGCATCAGAGGTCTCAGGCACATTTGGTGGATCACGGTCTAGTGCTAGTGTTCCAAGGAGAAGCTATAACTTGGAGGGCAAAGACCATTTTGAGATCCAAAAATTTGATGGCACAAACTTTTCTCTATGGAAGAATCAAATTAAAGATGTGGTGATTTAGAGGAGGCAATGGAAGCTAGTAAATGGAATCTCAAAGAAGCTTGTTGACATGGATGAAGATGATTGGAATGAGCTATGAAATGACTAGGTCTACCATTCCATTACACCTGGTAGATAATGTTTACTTTACAGTATTAGACTATGAAAGTGTAGAGGAGCTTTGAAAGAAGTTATGCAATACATATGAAAAAGAGATAGCATCAAAAAAGTGTACTTGATGAGAAAGTTATATGACCTTTGCATGGACACAGGTAGTGTTATTGCTCATCTAAATGATTTTGATGTTATATTCTCCTAGTTACAGGCTCAAAAAATGGATATGGATAACAAAATGAAAGTAGTCTTTTGTTATGCACCTTGCCATCATCATGGGATATGTTTTTCATAGCTATTAGCAATAGTGCACCTGGTGGTAAATTGTTCTATGATGAAATACGTGGAGCACTCTTGAGTGAGGAGATTCGTAGAAAATATATGGTTGGCACTCATAGTGGAGATGCATATAATGTTCATGATTCTTACCAAGGAAAGAATCAGTAACGTGGCTGGAGCAAGAACAATGAAAAGAATGGTAAAAAAAATAAGAATAGAAGTAAATCAAGGAAGAGGGATATTGAATGCCATTATTGTCACAAGAAAGGAAACGTGAAGAAAGATTGCTATGCATTAAAGAATGCTAAAGGTAAAGGACAGAATGTTGATGGGCATGTTAAACAGCTACATGCACCATCTTCTTTGACTGTGAGGATTGAGGAAATTAGTGCTATTTCTGAAGGTGCTGATTTGTTGACACTTGACAATATCGTGCCCACTGAGGTTCTTATGACTGATTGACTTTCCCACATGTGGCTGCTAGATTCTCGTGCGCCTTTCCGTATGACACCACACAAAGAATGGTTCTCTAGTGATATAGCAAAGTATCTTGGTACCATCATACTTGGTGACTCTTACCAATGTGACGTTGTGGGGATTGGAGATTTGGTTTTGTAGTTTGCTGATGGTTCAAGATTTACTATGCATAATGTATGCCATGTACCTCAATTATCACGTAGTTTGATGTCAATTGGTCAACTTGATGACCTTTGTTATAAGGTGGTTTTCTATGCTCAATCCTTTTGCATATTAAAGGGCAATATGGTTATTGCAAAAGGAAGCAAAGTTGGCTCAGTTTGTAATTTTTTTGTATAACAAAAAGAAGACTTGTTAGTTGTTACTGAACAACCTATGGCTTGTATTTGGCATGGCTATTTGGGCAACATATCTCATAGTGGAATGGAAAATCTTTCTAGTTCTGGCTACTTACCTATGTTATCTTTCTCTGATTTTTCATTCTATGAGCATTGTCAATATGGAAAGCAAACTAGGAATGTGCATAAAATGCACATTGAATCTTCAATATGATGTCATAAAAGATACATAGCTCATTATATTCTTGCAGCCAATGCTCGCGAATTCTAGCAACTCCATTACATTAGAAGGGAACTTGAAACTTTAGGAAAGATAAATTGTAACACATTATCTTGCAAGAACTAGACTTGAAGAATCTTGCAATCATAAGCATGGGCTCGAGGTAGAGATTGACAATCATTCATCAAGCAAAAATCTCTCTAACTAATAGACAACATGACTGATAAGTTTGAGAGAGCATACACACTATGGGTGGGGAGTGGCAGTGTATACAATATCCAAGGTTTAGTTGTCCCAAGATAGCATAAGAGAGGGGTGTTTTCGATTTAACAAATCAATGGAGCACAAAAGGGCATAGACTTCTTCAGAGTGGCTGGTACAATTTCCGATGGTAGGTTGGGATAAGTTCTCAGTTATCGAATCCCATTGTTGGTTAGATACCAGTAGTAGTGTATCCAAACAAAATTATCTTTCATGGAAAGAACAACCGCAAATCCAATTATAGTAATTGAAACACAATGAGCATAACACTCATCAGTGCAGGGATCTATAGCTCAAACTCCCAGTAAGCGGCATGCCCAACGTGCAAAGGGAGGACACAGTGTCTCAACCCCATTGGAACTTGAGATTTGTGATTGAACAAGAAAAATGAACAATCCTTCTTTCTGTTTCCTTTGTGATGGTTCTGTTGTTGCAAGCCTGAGGCATTGTCTAGTCATTAATCCATAGAAGGACGTGAACGGGGGAGAGCAGCAAGGGCCAGACCCAACAGCACTGCAACATGAAGGACAAAGAGCAACTCAACCCTAAATGTGGGGAGCTCGAGGCTCACCCAAATCCTTGAGAGGAACCTTCTGCATTGCACAGAGCCAGACCTCCAAACCCCACGAGAGATGCCAAACGTGGAGGCATGATGAAGGCTCATAGTAGAACGGGGGGAATATGAGTGAAGATCAAGCTCGATGGAAAAAACCATAGGAATGTGTGTGATGGGGAGCTTTGATTTGCATGGGAAGATTACATAGACGTTGATAGATGAAAGAACTTGGAGAAGCTTGTAGGAGGTAGAAAAGTGTGTTTCAAAGCGATGAAGTTTGGTGCAACCAACTGGCACAAGACCAGCCCTTGAGCTTATGGAGACTCAAATAGACCTTATAGGCATGCGATAAAAGCAAAGAAATGCACTATGTACTTTGGAGCATGAAGGAGAAGGAGTTGATACACAATAGATAGGTTTGCATGTCGACTAGCTCAAAAACTTACTATCTATGGAAGAGACAATAAACTTCAAATGCTCATAGAAACCAACTTGATTACAATTAGATAAAATCCTTTTGTGGGAGTGATACACATAGTGTTGAGTGTATATAATGCACAAAAGTATAAGGAATAAGCAAAATATGCTATAGGAATGAATCAAACACTCAACGGTGGTACCTCCTATTTTTCAGGAAAAGAGATTGACCCCGAGACAGAAAAACTGAGATTTCTCCAAATATAATGAACCAAATTCTATGAAAATATATAGGCAAAAATTAGACAGCAACACCTCTCCAATGAGACATCTTTCATTAAATTTGGAGCTCTTTAGAGAGAGCAACAGCCTCTCTAAGATTACTGTTGGTGAAGAAGATGATGCAGAGAAATGAAGGAGCAAGACAATGATGGTCACAAGTCTATGTATATTGCTTCCATGTATTGTACAAGTTATTTCAAGTCTTTATATAGACTCTAGAATTGTTCCACAAGTTCTACAAATGGATCTTGAATTCAAATGAAGGTGGGTTGGAGGGAATCAATTCACTTTCCTATAATCTAGGAAAAGTGAAGATCTAGTTTGATCTACTTTTAGGTGATTGATTGCTTGATTGAATGCAACTCAACCACCACAAATTTGTGGGATTTGGGCTCTATCTTTCTACTTTTACATGTGTAAATCTCAAGGCTTTTACAATGGTAAAATATCCATGAAAAATCTTTTTTAAAAAATACAATAAGTGAGCATAAGAAAAAAAAAACTCTCCAAGCCTTTGATGTAGATCAAATCCACTTGAAGCATAGTGTAAGCTTGATGTTCCAACAGTTCCCCCTCAAGTTGAAGTATCCTTGAGTATTCATTCTCTGATAGTTTGAATACCTGCCATAGCTTTGAATCTACAAAGCTTTATTCCATCAAGTGCCTTTGTCATCATATCTGCTACTTGCTTTTCAGTAGGAACAAGTGAAATGCCAATCTCCTTTGCCATGAGCTGCTCTCTGATGAAATGATAATGAACCTCAATGTGTTTGGTTCTTGCATGGAAAATAGGGTTTGCCACTAGATGCATGGAACTTACATTATCTCCAAATATGTGAAGTTTGGAACTTACAAGTCCCAAATCTATATACAATGCTTTTAACCATATTGCTTCTTGAGTTGCTACGGTCAAACCTTTGTACTCTGCTTCAGTTGAGGATAAAGCAACTGTAGGTTGCTTCTTGGAACTCCATGACACTAGCTTCGAACCTGCAAATGTTAAGTAACCAGAAGTACTTCTTCTATCATCCTTAGCTCCTGCCCAATCTGCATCTAAATAGATTTTGATATCCACATCTGAAGAGTAAGGATAGAATATACCTTCGTTGATTGTACCTTTGAGATACTTAAGTACTCTCTTAGCTGCATCCATGTGTGGCCTTTTTGGCAAGTGCATGAACTGACTAAGCACTCCCACACCATATGAGATATCTGCCTTGTATGAGTAGCATATATCAAGCTACCTACCAAGCTTTGATATTCTTTTATGTCTTCAATTTTCTCACCTTCATAAACACTAAGTTTATGATTCATCTCCAAAGGTGTACATGCAGGTTTTGTGTTCTCCATTTTGAACCTGAGAAGAAGATCTTGAATGTATCTTCTTTGAGTCAAATATATTCCTTCATCTGTGTACACACCTACATACCTAGGAAATATGTGAGCTCACCTAGGTCATTGATTTTAAACTCCTCTTGCATGTGTCTCTTGATCATTTGAATGTCATTGAGATCATCACCTGTCACAATAATATCATCTACATATACACATAGATAGATAGCCTCATTGTGATCCCTTTTGATGAATAGAGAAGGATCTGACTTGCTAGCTTGGAACCCTTGATCTTGAAGATATATAACCAACCTGTAATTCCAAGCTCTAGGAGCTTGTTTCAATCCATACAATGCTTTCTTAAATTTGCAAACATAAGATGGATGATTAAGGTTTTCAAAACCTGGTGGTTGTGACATGTATACCTCTTCACTTATCCAACCATTTAAGAATGCATTTTCACATCAAGTTGGAGGAGTCTCCACTTCCTTGCAGCAGCTACACTTATCAATGTTCTAATTATAGTCATCTTTGCAACTGGTGAGAATGTTTCCTCATAGTATATACCATGATTTTGAGAGCATCCTCTGGAAACTAATCTTGCCTTGTACCTACAAACTGATCCATCTGAGTTTCTTTTAACTTTATATACCCATCTGCAACCAATTACCTTTTGATTGGATGACATTGAACCAAATCCCAAGTGTCCATCTCCTTCAATGCATCTATTTCTTCTTTCATGGCCTTTTCCCAATTAGGGTTTCCCTTTGCCTCTTCATAGGTTGATGGTGTTGAAACGAAAGATGCTACTCCTACTCTACAATTAATCATAAAATAAACTAACTATGGAGGAAGAAACAAAAGATATGAAAACATGATGAGTAAACTAAAATATAAAGAACTTACAAATGATGCTCTATGAGCATGGAGACTCCATGAGGAGAGGAAGCACACTCTTGGCAATGGGCTAGAGTGACTGGCTTGTGGGAAGTGAAGGGAGGCCTTGCTTATATGGAGTTTGGGGAAATCCCCTTGCATGTGGGATAAATGTGCTTGCATGAGAATGATTCTAGCTTTGGACAAAGGGATGGAGCATGTAACTCTCAACAGATGGTTCTTCTGAAATTGAATCTTTTGCCAAGTAGATTGAATGCTTTGTAACAAATGTGGAATCATATCCATACCTTTCTGGTTGTTTCTTTTCTTCTGATCTTCTAGGTGCTTGTTTGGAGCATTCTCCAACCTCTTGCATCTTTGCTTTGCCTCTTGACTTCCATAGTTTGAATTCCTTTTCCCTTTCATCTTGGTCATCGTCTGTACCACTTCTTGGATCTTGGACCTGTGTATCATGCTTGCTTCCTAATTGATGAGAATCAAAGTCAAGACCATATGGTAGAGTTACCTTTTGTTTATCTTCATCATACTAAGACATGTGTTCTTCACACACAACATTTCTACTTGCAGTGAATTGCTTGGTTGAAGGATTATAGAACCTATAACCCATCTGAGTTGAGTCATAGCCAATAAACACTGCCTTTGTTGCCCTTTCATCTAGCTTACCTCTTATTTGTGATGGTACATGAACATAAGCTAAACAACCAAACATCTTGCAATGTCCAAGACTAGGTTTTCTTCCATGCCATGCTTCATAAGGAGTCATACCTTAAAGTGATTTGGAAGGTCTATTGACAAGGTATACTGCAGTTGAAATAGCTTCTACCCATAGATAATGTGAAACTTCTTCTCTTCAAGCATTGTTCTAGCTGATCCAACCAATGCCTTGTTTCTCGTCCCTGCAATTCCATTTAGTTGAGGAGAGTACCTAGTAGTCACTTCCCTTTTGATACCTTTTCCTGCAAGAACTCATCAAACTCTTTGGAGAAGTATTCTCCCACTCCATTAGATCTGAATTTCTTTAGTGATCTACCTGTATGATTCTCCACATGTGCTAGATACTTCTTGAAGCAATCAAACACTTCATTCTTACTCTTGATAAAGTAAAGAATAGTCCATCTACTATGGTCATCAATAAATGAGACATAATACCTTGATCCTGCCAATGAAGGTTCTTGACATGGTCCCCATACATTTGTATGTATTAAGTCCAATAAGTTGTTGTGGATGTAGCCTTTGTGGTTGAATGGTTGTCTTTGTGCCTTCCCAATCTGATATGCATCACACCTGTTGATCATGTGTTGCTTTGATATGTTCGACTGTCTTAGAACACTTTGATCCCTGCATATATCCTTCAAGGTTTCTTCATTCACATGAGCAAGTCTCTTATGCCACACTTCAAGCTCACTTAGAGTTTGAGACCCAAAAGTGAATAGAGCTATGTTGCCAGCTTCTCCTACTTCAAAATTAAAGAGCCTACCATGCTTCTCACCTCTGGCTATCTTCTTGAAGCCTTGACATGGATCTTCCACAAAAGCTCCATGTTGGGTGAACCTAACTTGCAAGCCTTTTTCGACTATTTGGCCTACACTTATTAGGCTTTTAGTGATAGTGGGTACATAGAGAACCTTACTCAGAATATTTGTCCTACCATTGGAAGCTTTGACATTACCAATCTTCTCCACATTGTGCTTTGTATCATCCCCTGTTTGCACTTCATGTCTATGCTTTGGACTTTCCAAATCAGATAGAAGATCAATGTTGCCTGCAACATGATTCAAACATCATGAATCTATTTAGAACAAATGATCATCTTCTTTACCTTCTTTGTGGCTTAGATTCATGAGAAACAATGAGTCTTCATGTGGTTGATCTTTTGAATAATTTTTGTAGTCCATATTATAGCCTCTATTGTTATTGTATCCACCTCTGCCTCTAGTGTTGCCATATCTACCTCTTCCACTTCCTTTCTGGGTCTTCCCATTGAACTAGCAATTCTGAGTGGTGTGGTTGGTCTTATCACAAATGGCACAATGTTGAACATTCTGACCTTTGGCTTTGTCATGCTTTGGTCCTTTCTTCTTCCCTTTCCACTTGCTCTTGCTTGCAAAGTTGGCTTGGGAAGGCTCTTCTTCATCTTCTTCTTTCTTCTTGCCTTTTAGTTGCTTATCCTTCTTATTTGCATATAGAGCACTAGTTGAATTTCCATGATAGGAGTTAGCTTCCTTTATGCTATTGTTGGCCTCTTGATTGAAGAGTTGTCCAAGAAAGATGTTGAAGTCTAGAGTTTGCACATCCATGATGAGATCATAAGCCATCGTGAAGGATTGCCATTGCTTATCACTTCAAATGCCATTGAGAATTTGCATCATGATAGGCTCTTCTTCAATCAGCTCTCCAATGGATGCTAATTGATCCGCAACCTCCTTGACCTTGGTGACAAACTCTTTGATGGTTTGTTTAGGTTTCTTCTTCATTTGGTTGAACTCGTTCCAAAGATGATTCTTTCTTGCTTTGGTACTAGTAGAAAAGAAAGTCTTGAGAGCATCCCAAGTCTCTTGAGATGTCTTGCATCCTCTAGTATGTGGTAATAGAAAGTCAGAGATAGAGTTTAGTATGTATGACCTTGCTTGAGGATCCCTTGCGCACCAAAGTGTGATCTTATTTGTCTCCTCTTGAGTAGGTCCTCCATTGGATCTTGGAATAGGCATAGCGTCATCACCTGATACAATTCCATAAAGATTTCTACCTTGCAAATAGGCCTCCATTCTAATTTGCCAAGCCGCGTAGTTGTGTCAATCAAGCTTCTCGATCGTTGAGGGAAAGACGTCACCGATCTTGATCTAGCTCTGATACCAGTGAAAGAACTTGGAGAAGCTTGTAGGAGGTAGAAAAGTGCATTTCAAAGCGACGAAGTTTGGTCCAGCCAACCAGCACAAGACCAGCCCTTGAGCTTATGGAGACTCAAATAGACCTTACACACATGCGATAAGAGCAAAGAGATGCACTATGTACTTTGGAGCATCAAGGAGAAGGAATCGATACAAAACAGATAGGTTTGCACGTCGACTAGCTCAAAAAACTTATTATCTATGGAAGAGACAATGAACTTCAAATGCTCATAGCAACTAGCTTGATTACAATTAGAAAAAATCCTTTTATGGGAGTGATACACATAGTTTTGAGTGTATATAATGCAAGAAATTATAAGGAATAAGCAAAATATGCTATAGGAATGAAGCAAACACTCAACGGTGGTACCTCCTATTTTTCAGGAATATGCAGAGATTGACCCCGAGATAGAAAAACTAAGATTTCTCCTAATCTAATGAACCAAATACTATGAAAATTTATACGCATAAGTTAGACACTAATATCTTTGCAATCAGACATGTCTCTTTAAATTTGAATCTCTGTAGAGAGAGCAGAAGCCTCTCGAAGATTATTGTTGGCGAAGAAGATGATGCAGAGAAATGAAGGAGCAAGACAATGATGGTCACAAGTGTATGTATATTGCTTCCATGTATTTTAAAAAGTGATTTCAAGTCTTTATATAGACTCTACAAGTGTTCCACGAGTTCTACAAGTGGATTTTGAATTCAAATGAAGGTGGGAATGGTTGTTGTAGGGAATCAATTCACTTTCCTAGAATCTAGGAAAAGTGAAGATCTAGTTTGATCTACTTTTAGGTGATTGATTGCTTGATTGAATGCAACTCAACCACCACAAATTCATGGGATTTGGGTTCTATCTTTCTATGTTTACATGTGTAAAGCTCAAGGCCTTTACAATGGTAAAAGATCCATGAAAAATCATTTTTAAAAAATGCAATAAGTGAGCATAAGAAAAAGAACTCTCCAACGGATTTTCTTTCGATGCGATAGCCTTTGATGTAGATCAAATCCACCTCAAGCATAGTGAAAGCTTGATGTTCCAACAATATAGGTATGGTAGAAGGCAAGGATAAAGAAGGAGGAGCAACCCGGATCAACCCCAACAGCATTGCATGCGAGAGAATGAGAGAGCATGAAGGGACAATCTCGTCATCCTTCAACATGAAACCACACAGAGGGAGCATGGCTCAACCTTTATCACCATTTTGAGAGAAACACAAGAACAAAGAAGGGCTTCAACCTTAATTAGGTAGTGAGAAACAAGATCTTGGCACCGTGAGTATGAAGATGTCACCAAAAGGAGGGGTATACCATATGCATGCCTTCTCCATGGCAGTATAGAAATGAAAGGGCCACAACCCACGCAGGAGAAGATCATTGTTGAGGAGGGGGAGCTCACAAGGAGCTCGACCCCAACAAACTAGAGAGAGAGGAGGAGGGAGCAAAAGAAGAAAAGTCTCAACCCCCGTAACTCTCACGAGTGGCCATTGAAGCCAAAGGAGGAGAGAGAGGGGGAGAGCGAGAGAGAGAGAGAGGAGGGCCTTAACTCCTCCCCCACCAAATGAACCGAAACATCCTTTTCATCCAAACATAAAATGGAGAACATGGATGATTCCCCACATTCACCAACCTTAATAAATTAAAGGATAGGAATGGGGAGAGAGAGAGAGAGAGAGATAACAAACCCCCCCACACGCCAATAATTCATAGCATTTACATGCTCACTTAAGCCCCCATATTGTAACTGCTCTAGATATAATGTATAGGCTTGTGGGAATTCAAACAGGTAAGACAGAGTGAAATTCATAAAATATTTTACTTTTCCCAATAAACTTTAAAAAACTCCTATTTTTTTGTTGTTTTTTTTTTGGAAAATGAAGAGAGGGAAGGAACCAGGAAGGGTACTTCCCATCCCTCTACCCAATGCGATCACTTAAACAAAGGTGGCAGTAGTGGAGAGTGATGCTACAATGAATGTGTGGGAGTGTGTATGTGTGTGAAAGAGTAGAGATAACAGGGTTAAGGGATGTTTTTGTGCAACCAACAGAATATGAACTAAAACTACTCAAAATTTTAACAAATGAGAGGCACCCTTGGCCAACCAAAGGCCACATGTATTCATCCTCCTCCAAGTGTCAAGGTGCATCTCACGAAGTATGGACACACAAAACTTGGAAAAACCAATGGCTAAAGCCCAACATCCCTGACAACGGTGCCAAATTGTTGGGAAAAGGGGAACAACGGACCCTAACCATCTCACATGGAAGCGAGAAGATTCTCCAAGTGGAGTTGCAAGAAGTGCAAGCAACACATACACACCCATGCCCATGAACAATGGCACCGTGGCCAATGTCAAAAGGAGCAAGGGAGGGCAATGTTCACACACAAGCCAACTCAAATGCCAAGTCCACACACATAGATCATCGCCTTGCACACAAGGAAGAAGGAGAATAACAAATGAAACCTTCTATATTTTTCATAGGGCCCAAGGCATGGCCTAGGGACCTGCTTTTACAAAATGAGCTCCTACTTATATAGGAGAGGAGGATGAATCCTTTGAAAACATGTATCCAATGACCCCATGTGCTAGAAATTAAAAAGATATCGTATAGTTGGAAAAATCCAAAAGGGAATCTTTTAAGAGAAAGAATTCTTTGCACGTATCCAAAAAGAGCTCGCATTTCTATAAAAGAGCTAAAATCTAAAAGGTAAGTCTTTTAAAAACAATAAGGGTAAGGATGGGTTTTTATGGGTTTTCTCAAAAAAATAGGTAAGAGGGAGTTCCTATGAGGGAACTTATACAACAAGAGAAAAATTAAGTACTCCTTCAGAAATTCTTCAAGTCTCCTTATCGCACCAAGGCTCCCCAACAGTATTCCAATAGTATATCTTTTTGTTCACAGCTACATTGTTGAGGCCATTTCTCTCTCTGTAGATATCCATTTAATGCATATGACATCTTTTTGGAAAGCTTAAGCCTTACAGATGATTTCCATTGAGCATGGATTATTCACTACCTGAGACATAACCAAGTTTTTGCAAGCCTATGAAAACAAAATGGACTTCTATGCTGTGTTTGCTTTTATGAAGCTTAGTGAGTCTGCAAGAATTGTGGTACCAGTTGTCAAGCCTAGAATTCATGCTCTTCAAAAGAAAGTTCATACATGGAATGAATTTAAACATATGCTAAAGGAAGAGTATTACTTGGAGGATTTGGCTATTCCCGTACAACATTCATTTAGAGAGTGGGTAGCTACTCCAAATAAAGGCCTTGAGGTGAGGGACATGCTTTGTGAGTTTGATGAACGATTTTCTGGAGCCTCAACAAGAGGAATATACATATGAAGAACTTTTAGATGAGTTTGTCACTCATGACCAATTCATAGACTTGAAAGAGCAAACCCTTAAATTAGAGAGAGATCTTGGTAGCATCACATCTCTCATACAGCAGCTAAAGTCTCAAATGATCTCACTTGAGACTAGCATCACCTCTTTCCTAGCTAGGAAGGAAAGAGAAACCCCTCCTATTCCTCTAGAGATTACTAGGAAAGATACTTCTCTTCCTAGCAAGCACAAAGGAGAGAGCTCTAGGGAAGCTCCCCTCCTGAAAGACTTGAAGCCACCTACCTTTATGGGGGATGACCAAGATAGGAACAAGGATGATATCTACACTTTTTTACAAAAGTGGCATGATTTGCATCAATTGAAGGGCATCCCACCAGAGTACTGTGTGCTAGAGGCAAGTCTCTCCCTCGTCCCGCGTGCTTATAAATGGTGGATGAGTCTTAAGGAGGCAAACTCTATCCCTACTGATTGGACTCAGTTTGAGACTCTTTTTCTAAAAGAGTTGCTTCCTGAGAATGAGGAGGAGAGGAATTGGGATGAGTGGGATAGGATTACACAGAGAGGTAGGCCTCTTAAGGTCTACCTATCCCACTATAGAGAGATCATTTTGAAACTTAAAGGCTTAGATGATTTCCAGAAGACTAGAGGGTTTGTTAGGGGCTTAGATAAAGCCATAAAGAGGGAAGTCAGAAGGAATGCGCCTAAGATGTTTGAGGCGATCAAGTATGCACAGATTTATGAGGACCATAACCATCCTCAATATACTCCTATGGAGACGGATCAGCCCCTCAAGCCTCTTAGTATGACCAAATTCAAGAAGAAGTTGCCTTTTGGGAAAAACAAAGTTTTTATTAAAAAACAAAGATCACAAGGGCCTAGGTTTTCCACAGATCGGTTTGAGAGGGCCGAAAGAGAGAACATGTACTTTAGGTGTCTCTCTCCTAGCCATTCACAGTGGAACTGTCCACTCAAGAAGGGGGAAGAAAAGAAGAAGGGACCAGAGTCTAGTACGCCCCCGAAAAGGGCAAAAAGGCGGTCCACCTAGTGCAGATCCTTCGTATTCATGGTAGCTCTAGCTGCAAGGGAGTGGAGGTGATGCACGAGGATATAGAGCATACCTATTGTTTGACTCAGTCATTATGGTCACAGTAGTTTGGACCACATGACCTAGTTAAACTGCATGGTAGTGTGTACGGGACTAGGGTGTGGGTCATGATAGATGACTCTGCCACTCATAATTTTATAAACTATGCTTTGGTCAAGAAATTAAAGATTCTGCAGTAGCATAGTGCACATAAATACATTGTATCTATGATGCAAGGGCAAGATAAGAGGATATGGGATACGATGGTATCCAATTTGGAAGTCAAGATGCAGGACTATACAGACTATATGGACTTCCAAATTATGAATATGGAGAGGACAGACCTTGTATTAGGAAGAGAGTGGCTATCGGGGTTGGGAGACACACTTAAACGCAGCTATCAAAACAACACTCTTGAATTTGAAAAGAATGGAAATAAAGTTTGTATTCAGGGAGAGAGAGATGTACCTAGTGCACCTCTCATTTCATCATTAGGGTTGTATAGTCTTTGTTATTCTCAGCATGTACAGGAGATGTTTTTCATGTATAGTCATGATATGGAGCATTGTACAGATAGCTCATCTGATGTATATTTTCATGCTAGGAATGTAAATATGGACAGAACTTTCTACTATTCTTTTTTGCATGAGTGTGTGGTTAAAAGTTTTAAGGATCTTATGTTTGAATATAGGGATGTTTTTCCCACTGACTTACCTAGAGGGCTACCACCTGAGAGAGGGGACATTGTGTTGGAGATAGATGTCTGCAGAAGCACGCGAACAGCACAAGGAAGAAGAAGAAGCTTGGAGCACAAACACACAATACTGAATGTATTACTAGAGAATGTACAAAGATAAGTAGCCCATTAGGTCAATATGCATATATACAAGCCGGGGGAAAAAACCTCCTAAAGAGGGAAAAAAGTGCCCCGACGGTCCTAGTGTGTTCACACACATCACTACCTAAATATATCAACAAATCCCCCCTGGGAGTGATGCGGTGAACAAGGATCTGGCACTCATGTATAAGGAAGTGCCAAGCTATGTGGAAATCACTCCACAAAAGGAAGTAAGCCCAAAGCTTTGCAGAAAGCTTCAAACTTCTCCCTAGGCAGAGCCTTCGTGAAAAGGTCTGCAATGTTCTCCTGCGTGGGTGTTGGAAGCAGCCAGAGGCACAGACGACGCTGAAGCATGTAACAACGGAGCAGGAAGCCAGTCAAATCTTTTTTCAAAGAATCATGTTCTAAAAATACTCTTCAAAAACCTCCAACAGTGATTTTTATCACTATTGTAACATATGTAACATAGAAAACCCCATTTTGTAATCCATAGCTCCATTTTGTGCAAGCCGAGGAGTCCTCAAGCTTGAGGAGCTTAGGTAGAACAAGCGTATCAATTTTCGTTATTTTTAGACATCGTTTACCCTTCCAAATAGCATCTAGGACCTAATTTTTAACTATGCCGGTCATTAGATGTGAAACCGGTCAAAACTAGTCTAGAAACTATAAAAAGAGCTAGAGAGCTCATTTTTGAGGTTGGTTAGTGTTGGTTAGTGTTAGCTTGTTTGAGGTTAGAGTTCTTTTGAGCTTGTAATAGTGTTCTTGAGTAATAGAGTTGATTTCTCACCTTCCATTGTGTCTTGCTTGTCTCTTCGTAGTGTGTGTGTATGTGTGTGTGCATTTCTATGCTTCTCACCTTCACTCTCACTTCATCTCACATTCACGATCTTCATATCACTCCTATCTCTTCCGCGGATTGACATTAAGGAGGTGGAGCTTCTTAACGTGGTTCTCACCATTGTGCTAGAGCAACACCAAATTTGGCGCCATTGCCGGGGATTGAGTCTAGGACGAATGTGTGATGGTAAGAGTATAGCAAGAAGTGGCGTTGGAAGGTAAAAGTTTCAGTTTTTGTTGTTGTTTTTACTTAGTTTTTAGTGTTTTTCACCTCCCCCACACTCCATCTTCATCACCGCATCATCATCTTCATCTCCAAAAAAAACAGAAAATTCACCATATCCACCCATTCTCCTCATTTCCCCTCATTTGTGCATGCGAGAGAGTGAGAGAGAGCTCTTGTGCTTGTGTGTGCTTTTGCTTTCTTGAGTTTTCTTGCAGGTACACTACTCCAGTGCATCAGGAAGGCTGCAAAAAGGTAAGAAAATCACCTTCTGTCAGAAATTTCCGAGTGTGTCAGACCATCGCGATGGTCTGCAAACTTCGGAATTTGAGGTAAGCGACCACACAGGCGTGTAGGCGACCCTTGCGCATCTACGAATCCACAGACGCATTTCAGAAATTCTCTATTTGGTGGACCATCGCGACGGTCTCAGACCATCGCGATTGTGTCACACCATCGTGATAGGCTCACGCCATCGCGATGGCTCGGTCGGACCATCGCGACGGTCTCACGCCATCGCGACGGTTCATTTGGACCATCGCGACGGTTCGCGGACCATCGCGACTGTTCGGTTGACCCCACACCATCACGATTGGCTCACACCATCGCGCCGACGGTGCCACGTGGCAAGTTGGACCATCGCGACGGCTCGCACCCTTGCACCATCACGACAACCCGAAATTTTGGGCCATCGCGATTGGCTCACGCCATCGCGCCCAGACCATCGCGATTGGCTCAAGCCATCGCATCTGTGACCATCGTGATGGTTCACTTTGGACCATCGCCATTGTTCACGTTGACCGTTGACTGACGCCATCGCGATTGTCCGCCTGATCGAGCCATCGCGACGGTTCACTTTCACGCCATCGCGATTGTCCACTTTCACGCCATCGCGACGGTTCACCCTCACGCCATCGCGACGATCCCAGACCATCGCGATTGTCTCAGACCATCGCGATTGTGCACCCCCATCGCAAATTTTAGGGTTTCATTTTTTGGCCAATTTTGGGGCTATTTTTGGGAAATTTTTGGGTGATTAGACTCATAGGAGACCCCTTAGCTCATATTTGGAGAAACACCGGTTTGTCAGTTTTTACCCCCCAGGGCCTGAACGGTCATAACTTTTTCATCCGAAGTCCGTTTTTTGAGCTTAATAGCTCGTTAGAAAGCTCTTTACGAGTACTACGTGATCTCAACTGTTTTTTTCTTAAAGGATACGTCTATTTTTTGATAAGTCATTTTGAGGTTGACCTAGTTTAGGACTAGAAAACCAGGGGGCAAACATTGAAAAGTTGGGCAAAAGGGAAGGGACTTAAAAGGTGTATATACTCAAGCGCTTGATCATCCAACTGTGAATTGGTCTAATATTCGATTTTTCCAGGTCTAGCAAGGGCAATCGAAGGCAACCAAGGCAAGGCAGTGAAGGGCATAAAGCTTGGGAAGCGCGGCTTCTTGGGCATCAGAGCAACCAGAAAAGCTGACTCGAGGTTGGAAGATTACTCAACCCCCTCAGTCAATTCTTAGCTTAGGATAAACGGTAGCTTTTGTGGATTAAAGACGATAGGAACGCCTCAAGTTCAAGGGAATTAAATTTATCAAGTCCAAGACTAAAGTAAAGGTGTGTCACACGAAAACCTAAAGGAAAGAACATAAGTCTGACGGAACGAGAACTCAAAGTATCACGGAAAGTCGAATTCCTGACGCATACATTAAGACAAGAATCTAAAGAAATTTAAAAAGAATCAAGAAAGTAATAACAAAGAATCATTGACGATCTGAGCGTGTACTGAGTGTGCAAGGAAGAAAATTAATGAACCTTAGATCGGGCAAATATATAGGTAAGGCAGACCGGAGAAGCCTTAGATCATCAGAGGCAAGTGTAAGAACTACTGCACGATCCTGGGCTCAACAATTGAACACTAGTTATCCCTACGAGAGCTCAGATACTAGCGAATCAGAAATGGCATTTAGCACAGAAAAACCAGAAGGAGGGTCAAATGTAGCCTATTTAGAAAAACCTGAAGGACCCTATAGAACACAACTAGAGTTTCTCCGAACCAACCGATTAGGTGCTCGCATCTATGAGGATGGTTTGCGAAGGCAAGTGGTGCAAATGCACAACCCCGATCAACCCATTGGATTGGAACATCCAGTGGTGAAATTCGAGAGAGACGCATACATAGACAAGGAAGGAACGATGTACATATTAAGTACGCAGCCAAACAATACCAATGAGTTTGGCGTGATTCAACCAGAGACGGAAGCAAAATCTCAAGGAAAAGAACCATTAGAAGAGCCTAGAACACCTAGAGGGAAATCTGTACTGACACGAGTACTAATCC
This sequence comes from Ceratopteris richardii, assembly GCA_020310875.1. Taxonomy (NCBI): domain Eukaryota; kingdom Viridiplantae; phylum Streptophyta; class Polypodiopsida; order Polypodiales; family Pteridaceae; genus Ceratopteris; species Ceratopteris richardii. The sequence continues at coordinate 152,907,577 of CM035436.1, read as the reverse complement.
CAGACTGGATCCCTCAAGACAACAGAAGCATAGAGTTGTTTGTAAATAAAGAAACGGATGAAGCCTTTTGGAGATACAAGACCGAAATACTTAGTGAGGTAGGAATCATCACTATATACGAGTTCAAGGACCCGGATACACCTGGAAAGGTTGTATACCTGGATGAGACTTCAGAAAGAGTCTTTGTGGTGCCTGACCGCGCTAAAAACACATACACATGGAGAGGTGAATTGGTATTCCCTCCATCTAGGACGAACATGAATACAAGTCAACAAGGGGCAGGAACATCCTCAGCCCATGGAAATCAAAGAGAGAAAAATAAAGAAAGACCCGAAGTGTGCTTCACTCATCCCATAGGGAGAGATAGAACAACCACGGACACTAATAGAGCAGATAGACAAAGAGATCAGGGAATACCAGGTTGTAGAGATGATTTTCCTCTACCTAGACCACGCGAACAGGCAAGAATATTGAGACCCACTCAATTAGTAAAATCAATGAAGAATTACTTTGATGGGACAGGAGATCCCTATGACCACGTCGCAGAATTCAAGCAAGTACTAAGAGTCGAACAAGTTGAAGACATGTTCACGCAATACAACGCATTTGGACTAACGTTAAAGAATACCGCTTTAACTTGGTTCCAACCTTTGCAACAAAGGCAATTTAGAGACATCCATCACTTTTTAGAGTCATTCATCACTGAATTCTCTAAAAGTGGGATTAGACATGACACGTCTTCGTTGATTCATAGCTTCAAACAGACCCCTCAGGAAACAGTCAGACTGGCAGGACGTAGGTTTAGACAATATGTTGAACGATGTCCAATGCAAGAGCTACCCTCACAGGCCAAGCAAGTGTCATTGTTTCTAGATGGCTTGTTGAGCTCTAAACTACGCTCCTACGTGTACCTAAAAGAACCCAGAACGCTAGAGCAATGTGTAAGAATTTGTATAGACATTGAGGACAACTTAGGAGACGAGTTGGAACTCTCAAAGGTCTACAAGGACTCAGACTGTTCATCTCTAGCATCCACAAAATTGTCTAGCTCAATAGAAGACCTTGCAGAAAAAGTGGCCCAAAAACTAGGAGTTTCTAGTAAACCTAGGGTGCTAATGAACAAGCGTTGTTACACCTGTGGTGGTGACCATATGGCAAATGTGTGTCCCAATGCACCACAACCTCAAGCCAACCCTAGTGGCCAATACTGTACAATTGAGAGAAGATACACGAATCATACGGCTCAGGACTGCCCGTACAACAAACAAACCGTGAGACAGAACTACCCGCAAGCATACGCACAGCCAGGTAGGTATCAAGGCCAATACAATGCTCAGCCTTATTACTATAGGCCTCCTCAGAACTACCCATACTAGGCTCAACAGAGACCTCAACCCGTCTTAGCTCAGCAGCCACCCCCACCAGCGAATGTCATCTCAATCAAATACGCTGCTGCAGAAGAGAACCTAAGTAGAGCTATAGTGCCTTCTTCACCTTTGATCACAGAGAGTGACCCACACTCAAATAGTTTTGACTCTACGCATGTAGATAGTCCACCCGCATATTACACAGAGTCACCAGAACACGTAGAAACCTATCATTATGATAGTCCACCAGTGGAACCTAGTTGGGAGCCCGACTATGCTAATGTGATGTACACAAACCCAAATCCACGGCCCCAATTGAGACAACAAAGACCACAGGGCCCTAGAGGACCATGCTTTAGGTGCCAAGGAGATCATTTCATAAAGGATTGTCCACATCCCCCGATAGCAGGACAATCACAGTACTATAACATCCAAGGCTTTTGTGCTGATTGTGGCAAAGAGCACATAATCAAAGATTGTCCTAAAAATCCAGTTAACGCTTCGAATGTGACACCGATCAACGTGATAGGTATTGTAAATAACGCAGATGGATCCAACCCTACATACGTGCCTATCCAAGCTATAACAAGAGCCCAGACGCTCTTATAGAACCAACAGCTTAATCAGGAGAAAGTAGCCGGAACTAGTGAAGTTGCAGAATCTAGCAGTAAAAAGACAAAATCTTGGAAAGATTCTAGAGAAAGAATAAAGAGAAAGTGGAGTAAAAAGATAACTGAGTTGGAAGGAAGTTTAAAGGAATCTAGAGCCAAAATCCTAGAATTGACTTCACAGGAATTGAATCAAGAGAATCCAGCTCAGAAATCAGGATCAGTTTTAGCGGAACCCATACCAGAAAATATAGACATGATGTTTCGTGCATATCAGGCTAGATTAAAAGAGGGACCTCAGGTAGCTGAAATGAGCAAAAACTACCCTCGAGCTGATCTAGAAATTGAGAGAATTAAACTTTGCATGAAGATGGTAGAATTAGCACAAGCTTTGTTTGAAGCCTCTAGATATCTTAATTGGAATAACATGGCAAAACCGGAATTACATTTTCAAGGACTAATGGAGAGGCTAGAATATTTGATTGAAAGCAAAGAGAAAAAGGATCAGCCTAGGAACCCTATTGTCCCACAGACACAGGAAAGGAATGCGCCATCCCTGTCTCAAGTACCCAACTCAGAAAGTCAAGACAATTTGTCTTCCATACATAAATATTCACATGAATTTTTGAGAGAAATACAAGAAGAGAAGTGGAGAAAGGAACAAGGAAAACACCCTCCTATTCAAGAAATAGACGACTTGCAGGAACAATTTCCCCAAGACATCCCCTCTATATACGATGATGTAGAGGAAGAACAACTGAGTGAACACACAGGATTTGAATCTAATTCTTTACAAGAATTACCTCAGTTCACAGGGCCTTGGGAAGCAAAGTCTATTAGTATGAGAGCACCCACGATAATAGTGAGGAATGAAGAATCAGTAATCCCTAGAAACACGGAAGTGATCAAGAACACTAAAGTACAATGTAATCTCACTCTAGAGGAGTTGTTAAAGGTAAAACCAGAATTGTGGAAACATGTAGCGAATCAATTCCCTGAGCTTGCTACTACTACCTCACAAATAGGATCACAAAATAAGGTACCAGAAATACCCGTAGAAAAGATTGGAGATGTAAGCGAAGGAGAGGAAGGTAACACTTATCTTCCGATAACCCATCAAGGCTACACCACGAAAGCCATCTTAGATTCAAGAGCCGGAGTAGCCATAGCTACCACCGCTTTATGGAAATGTTGGGGTAAGCGAGCATTAAGACCCACCAGGATTAAGCTACAAATGGCTGACGGACACATAGAAAAACCATTAGGCTTACTAGAAGGAATATCTCTCACCACTTGTGGTGTAGAATTTGAGCATACCTTTGCCATTTGTGACTTTGCAAAAAACCATGCTTATGAGATGATATTGGGATGACCATTCATGCGTCAGTTGCAAATTGTACAAGATTGGGGAACTAATTCTTTGTACTTGCAACATTTAGGAGTGACTACCAAAGTCAATCTTAAAGACTATTCACATCGAGATGTACCCCCAATACAATGGAATACCATCCATAAGACACCAGTAGAGACGGAATCCGTGCACTCATTAGAATCAGATCCTTCTTGGTTGCATGAGGATACTCATTTATGGATGTGTAAAGTAGCCAAACAAGAGGAAGAAAGGTTAGAAGCCAGGACCTTAGGTGCAGAACAACATCCACGAACCCTTCAGGATCCAGCTTATGCACCTGTAGTATTTCCAGACGAAGAGTTTGAACCCCATGGTTGGGCAGAAATCCTAGCAACCATGGATGTAGCCATCAATGAAGAACAATGGACATCCCATTGTGACGAGGATGGCTATGACATATCAGTTTTTACGATAGAGCCAATCATGTGCGATGCAATTTTAGAAGAGTGTGAACCTAACATTGATGCATTTGAGGATGCAAGCGATTTTGATTTAGAATCAATTATCATGGACCCACCCTTTGCATCAGAGGAAGAATATTTTTTCGAGGTAGAGACTCACACTCAGAGACACGAGGAAATTACGAATGAGGTGAGGTTAGCCACGGAAGTGACTAACAAGAGTGAAGGCAAGAAAAGAAAGAAGAAAGAAACCATGTCAGAAAAAGAAGAATCTTTATTTGAAGTACCCGAGAACTTCAAGAAATATGAAATCGAAGATAGAAGAATCATGGTACGAATGCCTAATAGAAAAGCGAATGACGGACAAGTATATGATAACCGAGAGAAAACCAAGAAAATAATAGTTGCTATCGAAGGAGACGAAGAAAAATGTACATACATAGGGCATGATTTGACAACTGAAGAAGAAGAAGAGCTAGTTGCCTTATTGCGCGAATATAGAGATGTTTTTGCTTGGAGTTACAAAGATTTGAAAGGAGTAGATCCAGATATATGTTCTCATAGAATCCCTATGACTCCAGATGCAAAACCGACAAAACAGAAACCGTACACGTATAATGATAACTACGCTGCGAAGATTAAAGAGGAGATAGATCGTTTGATAGAAGCAGGATTCATTTACGAAATTGAGCATACCGAATGGGTATCCCCCATTGTGGTTGTGCCCAAGAAGAATGGAAAATTGCGTGTGTGTATTAACCTTAAAAAAGTTAATGCCGCCACGATTAGAGATAGTTATCCTCTTCCTATCACAGAACATCTATTGGAAAGAGTTGCGGGCAAGGAAGTTTATAGCTTCCTTGATGGATTTTCAGGCTATAATCAAGTAGCCATTGCTCCAGAAGACCAACACAAGACGGCATTTGCCACTGAATGGGGTATATTTGCATTTCGTGTGATGCCATTTGGCTTAACAAATGCACCCGCCACTTTCCAGCGACTCATGTGTCATGTTTTTAAGGAATTCTTACGCAAGAGTTTGGAAGTTTATGTCGATGACTTATGTGCACATTCAAATGTAAGACAGACGCATATCCCAGAGTTAAGGCAAATATTTGACAAATGTCGAGAATATCAGGTTTGTTTGAACCCAGAAAAATGCGTTTTCATGGTCAGACAAGGCAAAATTCTAGGACACATTGTGTCAAAAAATGGAATCTCTACGGATGAGGAAAAAGTGAAGGTAATTGCAGAATTACCTAGACCAACTAATGTGAAAGAGGTACAAGCATTTATGGGCCATTGCGGATATTATAGGAGATTCATACACATGTATGCAATCATAGCCAAGCCTCTGTACTCTCTTTTAACCAACTTTGAATGGACAGATGAATGTGAAAATTCATTCAATGAACTTAAACGACGCTTGTGCTCAGCACCTATATTGACTACCCCAGATTGGAGTAAGCCATTCCATGTACATGTGGATGCATCCAATTACGCCATAGGATGCGTGTTAGCACAACCCACGAATGAAGGTAACATAGATCTCCCCATAGCTTACGCGAGCAGACAATTGAACGCAGCAGAAAGAAATTGCACCACGATGGAACGAGAAGGATTAGGGATGATCTACGCAGTGAAGAAGTTTAGGCACTACTTGTTGGCCAACAAATTCAAGTTCTTTACAGATCATCAAGCCCTATTGTATTTCGTCAACAAACCATGTAACACCGGACGATTGATACGTTGGTTTCTATTACTCATGGAGTATGATTTTGAAGTCGTAGTCAGGAAAGGAAAGACACATCTTAGAGCTGACCACCTTTCAAGATTAACCTCAAGAGAAGCTCCTCAAGGAGTAGTGGATGATCTACCAGACGCATATTTGTTTAACCTTGAGATAGCACCAGAATGGGTTAAGCCTTTAGTCCCTATTCTCACATATGGACCCAAGAATCCTAGGATAAAGATCAAAGAGGGAGAGATTACCAAGTCTCAGAGATACCAAATAATGGCAGGAAGCATATATAAACAGGATAATCAAAAGATTCTTTCTTGTTGTGTCGATGAATCAGAACATGCGAATTGGTTGCAATTAGCACACATAGGTGCACTAAAGCAGCATCATTCAAAACATCGAACATTACAGACTCTGCATAGATTAGGAGTATATTGGCCTTCGATGGAAGTAGATGTCTACAGGTTGTGTAAGGAATGCAACGTTTGTTGTGAAAGACCACCAGTAGAGCATGCTACATTGTATCATGTGTCTCTCACACCAGACTGGAGTGAACAATTAGTGACATACTTGAGGACGAAGACATTCCCTCAAGGCATGACCTTAGCTCGACAACGTAGTCTAGAGCAGGAAGCTCACGACTATTCACTTATTGGCGATAATCTATACAAAAGAGGACGAGATGGATATCTAAGACAATGTGTTCATGAGAGCGATTATCTGAGCATACTAGAGACTACCCACCAAGGTGTTGCAGGAGGTCATTCTGGACCAGATAGGATAATCAAAGCCATCCTCTTTGCAGGATTATGGTGGCCCACTCTTCACATGGATGCTCATACCTATGTAAAGAGATGTGATGTGTGCCAAAGAACTCAGTTTCCTACTCGCAGAGATGAAATGCCATTGAAACCCATGATGGGCGGACGTGCATTTTCAAAGTGGGGTATAGACTTTGTAGGACCCATTAACCCCCCTGCAAAAGGTACACATGCGGAATACATTATTGTTGCCACAGATTATCTTACGAAATGGGTAGAGGCAAAAGCCACAAAAAAGAATGATGCACACACAATTGCAAAATTCTTATTTGAAAATGTCTTTACAAGATATGGATTGCCTATAGAGTTAGTGAGCGATCGAGGCACTCACTTTCTAAACCAAGTCATTGAATATTTGTTACAGGATTTTATGGTGATTCACAAGAAATCCGCACCATATCATCCTCAGGCCAATGGTCAGGCTGAAAGCACTAATAAGATCCTTTGTAATGTACTGACCAAACTCGTGAACAACAAACGTTCAGATTGGGACAAACAGTTACACCACGCTGTTTGGGCATATCGAGTGGCCTATAAGACCGTACTCAATGCAACTCCCTTTCAGATGGTTTTTGGTCAGAATGCTGTGCTTCCTTTGGACTTCTTGATACCGACCCTTAAGGTTGCACAAGAACATCAGTGGACCGGCCATGAATTATCAGCGAGAATAATGGACTTGGAACGATTAGGAGAAATCAGGCTAAAGGCAGCAGCAGGCATATACGCAGCAAAGAAGCGACAGAAAGCATATTATGATGCACATGTGAAAGATAAAGGCCTAAAAGAAGGAGATTTAGTTCTAGTATATACGCTGAAACAACACGCACGTAAGTTAGAAAAGCGAGGTTATGGACCTATGATCATTAACAGACTCTCAACAAGTGGAGCAGTACAATTAGCCACTTTAGAAGGAGATATAATGCCTAATTATATTAGTGGCTGTAGAGTCAAGCTATATCAGGAACCTCTTACTGAGGATATGCTTAGACGACTCACGTTGGCAAAGAAGCGTAAGGAGGAAGAAAATAGAATACGAGCGGAAGCTCAGGCAGAAGCAATAGAACGCATTAAACGCATGAAGTTAAGAAGACAAGGACTAGGGAGAGAACATTATAACCATCTGGAAACTACACCCAGATACCCCATGGCCATGTGTCAAGTAAAGTCAACCACTCATCCTAGTATAGTAGACAAGAGACCATTCATTACAGTCAGGATAGAGCACGGCAACCCTTGCCAAGAGCTCAGGGCTTTAATTGACTCAGGTGCTGCGACTAGTGCGATTAGATGGTCCCACTATAAGGATTCAGGAATAGAAATGCGGCCAATTGAGGCATACCTCATAGGCCTAGGAGGCATGGAAACCCCTTGCATGGGTGAGGTGGACCTTCCTATCCTCATTAAGGATGTGACCATGACAGCAAAGCTACTAGTGTGCCATGATGACGACCTGATAGAACCCCTAATCCTTGGCCAAGATTGGCTATACGATCACTCAGTGGACCTAAATCTTAGACAAGGCTCCTTACAGATTGGAACCTTAGAGCAGAAGCGAGTGATACCACTTGACTTCCCTAATTGCATTCCGATTGAGGTTTGTAACCCTAGACCCTATGAAACGCATGCGACGGAAGACCGGAAGATCTTGGGTCAGACCAGTCACGTTACGTCTACACCAACCCACTCGGGCTTGGCTAGGGACAATTGTCAATCAGAAGAACGACAGGAGATCTTCCCTGGGGCTTCCTGCAAACTAGAAGGGGCAGCTACCCAACCGCTAGGGCAGTTGAACACAATCAGCGGTCAGGTGGGTTGCATCAGCGGCCAAATGAGCACAACACCCTGCGGTGCTCATCCTTCCAAACTTGCTGCGGACTGGCCTAGATTAAAGATAAATAATGAATCACTTCCTAATGGGCAGGTCACGCAAGTGTTGGAGCTCCCTTCTTTTCCAAAGCAGAGCGTCCATTGGACCTCTCAAACCCAACCTCGAAAGAGTCAACCACAACAGAGGAACCCAGACCGACGACAACACCAGACAAGGCAAGGAAAACAGCAGTATCAACATCACAGAACAAGTGGCACGAAACAAATATGGGTGCCAAAAGGACAGCAACCACAGGCTATTGGCAACACTGCAGACGAGAGCAGGACAAAGTTCCAACAGAAGCAGAGTCAGCATCCAAAGTCCCCTCGATCTTCTTTTACAAGTACCAATACTCGACAGATTTGGATCGCCAAGAAGTATCTTATCAATCGACCCACACCCACGCAGATTTGGGTACCCAAACAATGTATTATAGCCCAACCGTCTAGCCATGTAATATATACCCCTCCGAAATCTTTTCATCCTTCAATACCACCAAACCCGATACCACTTTTTGTCCCTCAGCAAAAACATACCACCCACTCCAAGACTCTTAGGAAATGGATACCGAAACGTATCCAGACGTCTTCTTGTACCCCCTTATCTAACAATTCTCCCACCCCATTTAAACTCCACCCTTGTAATAATTCACCCTCAACCAAACCTTGTATAAATTCATACACCTAAACCCCACATCATGCATAATAAAAGCTCATCAAGAAATGTAGGCATAATCTGAACCATGTAGGTGTCTAGAGACCTGCATTAGCTCTGCAAAAAGATCATTGCATCAATCACTTCACGACACTTGGCTACACGGGTTACACATCGGTTATGGAAAGGGATTGCGGTCTCACCTTAATGGGATCATAATTAATTTCCATGCTAATGTGTTAATCTTTTGTAGCAGATCTTTTCCATTAGCTCGTCAGTCATCATGCAAACCGAAGCAGGACCATCAGAAGCTGGCCCCAGTGCACCGATGGCCACTATTGGAGAATTACTTGCGGAATCTTATCCTACGATGCAACCACCAGAGTTTCAAGGTTTTCCAGGACCCATGCCCATCGATGATCCTCCTAGAGGATATACTGAGAAGATTCATCGTAATTCTCATTGGTTTCAAGGCCTAGCAGGACCCTTAGCAGACGCTGATTTCATATTTGAGGCCAATTTGGCATTTGATCTTTGCACATGGACCAAGTACCAGTTCTTGTCAAGAGAATTTTAAGGACTACAGAATACACAAGATCTAACGCACGTTTGGGCACGAGCGGGATTTACAGAGTATTTTAGCGACCCTCTGCCTAAACCCGATTTTTACAGATGTTTTTACTTGGTAACCACCTTAACAGCTTCAGAAAACAAGGATCTACCTGGCACATTCATGTTACCATCCTTGGTAAATGATCCTCCATTCAGAAGGTTTTATTTGTCTAAAGATTTAATTCGTGCAGCTCTGAAAATACATGGAACACACACTCCGACGGAGAGAGAACGGCTAGTCCCAGAGCAGATGAAACGTGGTGACGTAACTAAGTGGGAGGATATTTCAGCCATAACCCTTGAGCTTTCCAAGCCATTACGGATATGCATGCAGCACTTTGCTTTCCCAACTCAGGATCGTTTTACCATGCCCCACAAGAGAATCTGGTTTGGATTGTACTTAGCATGTACTGGACCTCAAACGGTTGATCTAGCCAGCTGGATAATTGATCAGCTCTATTTGGCACAACATAGGTGGGAGCGAAAGAAGGTAATCAATGGGTGCTGCGCCCTCACCAGGATCATATATATGTGCTTGGCGTATGACTTACCAATTGAGCGTGCCATGACCAGTGAGGAACTGAAAGCATTTAAAGGCGCCACTAGGAAGGCTAGAAAGTCTAGCAAAGGCAGAGCCGGAAAACGGATGAGAGGCACTATCCCATGCCTACAAGTCCCAGAATCACCCTCGCCACAACCATCTCCAGAGCAGTCACCAATAGCAGCCACTCCCACGGTACCACCAATTCGTATACGGTTATCAAGACCAGTTACGCCGGAGGGCACCGCCAGTACTGTTGCATCCCAAGCAGCCACAACCACAGAACCTATCACCACAGCAGCTGAACTTCCCACCACTATTGGTGCGGAAGCTTTCTCTTTTCCAATACCCCATTTAGAAGCAGGACAAGCAGAGCCACTGGACCAAACTTTTGATTTTGAGATGCCTGATGCATTCTCCAATGAGTTCCAGTTTTCAGAAGGACAATTGTTTTCTCAAGAATTTGAAAGGCCTAGCTACCCCACCACACCCAGGGATCAGCCACAAGGACAGATTGTGTCTAGCTCTGATGACGAAAGAACAGCAACCGATGACGACGAAGGAGACGACGAAGCTAGCCAGGGAACTCAGGAATCTCAAGAGCATGAACAGACAGATAGTCAAGGCCAACAAACAGACACACATGGTGATACAAGTACCCATGAAGATGAAACTTACGAAGCAGCAGCTTACACACTAGCTATCAAGAAGCTGTATAGAACTATGGAAAAAGTTTGGGCACGCAAAAAGCTGACAGAGGAAGAGAGTCAAACAATAATAGAACAAGAACTTGTCACAGGCGGATTCGAAGACGCATACATCAAAGAGGATTCAGAGAGCTAGTCAAATTAGTAGGCTCCAACGAAGCCCTTAGGTACTTGCAACGAAAGCCATTACCACAGTTTGACCCCCGCAGAGTACGACTACTTTCAAAGCCCGGCGAATACATTCGTGTACCAACAGGAGCACAGTCTTCAGAACAAGCCAGGAAGGCACGCATCGTCCCCGAAAGTTCGTCGGCTGTAGAAACCATCTTTGTAGATTCCCCACCCAGCGCTACAGCTGTACAAACCTCAGTACTCACTGAAGTACCGACCACCCCAACCGCTCCTCTCTCACCGCCCGTCCATCCAGCCTCCCCTCTTCACCCTCCTTCCCCCAGACCAACATCTTCATTCGCCGGTGGTGTTGCAGAAATTGTCTTTACGACCACTAACCCCACAATTCTCGCACCCATTAGCCCTAGTCTACCTCCTCCCACACCCACCTTTCTATCCAACCCATTCCTTCATCAATCTCTTCCACCTTTCCACACAACTCCAAGACCCCTTTTCCCATTCCCACCGCCATTAACCTTCTCCCCTGTCTCACCTCCCCGACCCACTGTAACCCCTCTTTCCCCTTTCTACCAAGCTGCTCCAGCCAGCCCCCCTGTAAATTACCCCTCAACCTTTGTAAATCCCGTATTTACACCAGCACGAGTACCCACGATCACACCCATATTCACGGTCACCGCACTAGACACGTCCACTGACATGGACATCTCACCACCCACTGCACCATCACTCACTTCACTCACGGCACAAACATTTTTAGGCACATCACAATTTTCAACAATCACTACATCATCCACCTTCCCACCCCCATTCCCCATTCCTGTTGCATCTACACCAACTGCATCTTCATTTAGCACCCCATTAATACTATCACCCACTGTAGATAATGCATTCCGACAGATGTTCATGTGTATGACGCAAGTAAGAGATGAGTTCACATCTCTTGGTGATAATTATCAGCAGCTGCAGAGGACAACCAATGACTTACAGTCACAGCTTAATTTATTGTCTATTGAGAATGCCTCTCTGAACACCCGCTACCAGGAATTACGCGAGGCTTATCACAAATTGGAACTAGAAAGCGAAGAAAAGACCAAGGAAGCCACTGCTGACCTGGATAACTTATTAAGAGCCCAGACAGTCCGCAATGCAACGCTAACACGCAACATGGGCTTACTACGAAGACACCTAGCAGCCGCCAAGGAAGAAAATCAGCGCTTACAAGATCAGAACCGAGAAAACTTAGAAGCAGCACTCGACCACCTAGACCAACCACTCAGTCCTAGCAGGTTCAAAGCCATTCCTTCAGACTCGATGAAAATGCTGCTAGACGATCATGTAAGATTACTAGATGAATACGACCGCATGAACGAGGAGTTACAGAAACTCAAAGAAGATCACAAATTACTCCAGTTACGAGAACCGGCACACCAAGACATATCAGCACCTGTGGACCCCTCTCCTGACCTCCTAGAGGAACTCAACTCATTACGGGCCCAGGTATCACACCTTGAATCAAGGATCGCAGTATATGAAGCACCACCAAGGCCAGATTCCCCACCTGAGCTACCAGCTAAGGAAGAAACTATCACCATCCCGGTGGAGGAAACGTTTGAAGAGGCGTACGAGCCACAACCCATCCCAGGCGGACGCGTCACGGCCGAAGGTCAGATGACGTACGAACTTCCGACCCCCGCGTGGATGAAGACAATTGAGGAACTTGGAACAACGCACTCAGCTAGAGTAGAGGCACAATTACATGCCATGGCGATGATAGAAGAAAGGATTTTACAGTCTCCATTCTTTGCTCATTTGGCCCCGCGACGATACATATCTGGGCATGAGCTACAGTATAAACCGTATTTTATGTTAATGGCCGAATACCAGTTAGCCATTGAGAAAGAGACAGGTAAGAAACCATCGCATGCAACTCAATTCGAGGAGGCCGATCTACCACTGGATGCGCAGCAAGGAGTGATCTATCAACCAGAGTGGCGCAAAGAGTTTACAGCAGTATCCAGAAATGATGAGTACATGGGTAAAGGCACCTTTGCATTTGAAGTACAACCCGTGTTGGGGACCAGTACCACGACGCCTCTCCTAGACTGCCTTTGCTATTAAGGTACAAAACAATAAGCAGTGCCAAGACTGGTTGAATTACCCCTATTTTAAGCCACCCATTGAGTTACCAACTGTTGGCTACATGATGGCTAACGAATGTTCTATTCCACACACTATCAGCTCCCGCCACCGGAAGAACCGCAACCAATCGACTGGGAGAAACTCGAGGCCGACCTGGCCCGAGGCATTCGTATCTCCGAGCACACCCTCACTCAAGACCTCCTACAGAACTATATCCGGCAGACCTCACAACAAGGTTCTATCAGGGACGACAGAAGCGAGAGGGAGGGGGGTGTTGGAAGCAGCCAGAGGCACAGACGACGCGGAAGCATGTAACAACGGAGCAGGAAGCCAGTCAAATCTTTTTTCAAAGAATCATGTTCTAAAAATACTTTTCAGAAACCTCCAACAGTGATTTTTATCACTATTGTAACATATGTAACATAGAAAACCCCATTTTGTAATCCATAGCTCCATTTTGTGCAAGCCGAGGAGTCCTCGAGCTTGAGGAGCTTAGGTAGAACAAGCGTATCAATTTTCGTTATTTTTAGACATCGTTTACCCTTCCAAATAGCATCTAGGACCTAATTTTTAACTATGCCGGTCATTAGATGTGAAACCGGTCAAAACTAGTCTAGAAACTATAAAAAGAGCTAGAGAGCTCATTTTTGAGGTTGGTTAGTGTTGGTTAGTGTTAGCTTGTTTGAGGTTAGAGTTCTTTTGAGCTTGTAATAGTGTTCTTGAGTAATAGAGTTGATTTCTCACCTTCCATTGTGTCTTGCTTGTCTCTTCGTAGTGTGTGTGTATGTGTGTGTGCATTTCTATGCTTCTCACCTTCACTCTCACTTCATCTCACATTCACGATCTTCATATCACTCCTATCTCTTCCGCGGATTGACATTAAGGAGGTGGAGCTTCTTAACGTGGTTCTCACCATTGTGCTAGAGCAACAGTGGGCACATATGCCAAGCTGATCTCCCCAACAGAGAACCTCTCCCTCACATAGTGATAATGCACCTCAATGTGCTTAGTGCGAGCATGGAACACAGGGTTCCTCGCAATTGCCAATGCGCTCTGACTGTCGGTGAAGATGGTGGTGGCAGAAGACTGGCCAACACCCGAATCAGCCATAAGGCATCTGAGCCACACACACTCAACAGTTGCTGTGAAAGCTGCCCTATACTCAGCCTCACAAATGGAAGTGGCCACAGTAGGCTGCTTCTTGCTCAACCAAGATATACATGAGCTACCAAGCATGAAGCAAAAACCACTGGTGGAGACACGAGTGTCATAGCAACCAGCCCAATCTGAGTCAGAAAAAGCATGCAAATCTAGCGGTAGTGATCCCCCCTTGGGATAAAACAACCCAAGTAGCTGAGTACCACTCAAGTAGGGAAAGATGTGCTTAACCGCCTTCCAATGCGTGACTCCTAGGCAATGCATAAACATGCTCATCTGTGAGACAGCAAACTGAATATCTGGCCGAGTAATGCATAAGTAAATCAAGCATCCAACAGCCTGCTGATAGAGAACAGCATCAAATGCATCTCCAGCATCATGAAGACTCAATCATAAACCTGTCTCCATAGGAGTGGCAATAGGCTTATAGTCTTCAAGGCCAAAACGCTGCAATAATGTGTCAATATTTTTTGTTTGACACAAAGCCATTCCACCATCAACTTTCATAAACTGAATGCCCAAATAGTGATGCAAATGCCCCAAATCAGACATCTCAAATGAGGCATGCAAATCAGCCTTGAAATCAGCAATATGCTTCTCAATAGGACCAGTGAGCAGCATGTCGTCAACATAGACAACAATGATCAGAATCACATCATTAGCATGCTTAACATATAAGGTGCTTTCAGTTGGACTGTTCTCAAAACCATGTGCAACCAGATAGGCATGTATCTTCTCATACCAAGCACGTGGTGCTTGCTTTAAACCATGTAATGCCTTCTTTAACCTGCACACCTGGTTTTCATGCCCTTTCTGCACAAAGCCACGGGGCTGAAAAACATACACTTCTTCATGCAAGTCACCATTCAGAAATGTTGTTTTAATGTCCAACTGATGTACATTCCAACAATGATGGGCTGCAAGTGCACAAATGCTCCGGAAACTAGTCATATGGCATGTAGGTGCAAAGGTCTCATCAAAATCAATGCCTCTTTCTTACACATAACCCTTTGCAACAAGCCTAGCCTTATACCTGTCAACTGTACCATCAGGTTTACGCTTCAGCTTGTATACCCACTTAGTGCCAATGGCCTTCTTGCCAGGAGGCAAGTCACATAAAGACCATGTACCATTCTTCATTATAGCATCATATTCAGATTGCATAGCAGCCATCCAATTTTCTGAATTTTGTGCTTCATCAAAAGAAACAAGCTCATTCTCATCACAGAGACTAGATGCAGTCATAGCATAGCAATCTGATGCAAAGGAGGCACTATGAGAGCCTGAACGAGTACGATATGACAAAGGTGCATCTAATTTGTTGTCACGCAAAGTCTGCACCAACCATTTTGGCATAGTTTTTGCCTGCTCAATATCAGCTCTCTCATCAACAAGTGCATCATGTAAATTTGCATCAGAAATGGAATGATCTACATCATCATATGAAACCTGTAAAGGCTGAGAAGTTGCCTCATTAGGACCAGCACTAGACTGTCCACCTGTAAAAAGAGGCATCAAAGTATCATACATGTCTTTGGAGCTAACAGATGTCTCCTTTGTACATGAAAGCAATGGCTAAATAGCATCTTCCACAAAGACAACATCACGGCTAACTAGAATGCGTTTAGTCTGTGGATGATACAGACGATAGCCTTTACTTTTAGAACTGTACCCAACAAAAATACATTTTACTGCCTTATCATCCAATTTTCTATGATGTTGTTCAGGCACTAGTGCATGTGCCAAACAACCAAAAACACGCAGATGAGAAACAGATGGCTTGCGGTCATGCCAAGCCTCATATGGAGTGATAGACTGCAGCGCTTTAGTGGGACACGTGTTCAGTACATATGTTGAACACATGACAGCCTCAAGCCAGAAACTATGTGGTAGAGCCTGGCTCTTGAGCATACACCTCGCCATCTCCATGAGTGACCTGTTCTTTCGTTCAGCAAATCCATTCTGTTGAGGTTTATACGGCACTGTACACTGGTGTTTTATCCCACGTTCAGCCAGAAATGCATGAAAATCAGAAGACATATATTCCCCCCCCTCGATCAGAATGGAGGGTGCCCATTTTACATGCTGACATATTTTTAGCCAAAACCAAAAACTGTTTAAAGCACATGAACACTTCGGACTTTGTTTTGAGTGGATATACCCATGCATGCCTGGAAAAATCATCAATGAAAGTCACGAAGTAAAGGTAATTTCCAAAAGAGGGTGTCTGCATAGGACCACAGACATCACTATGTACAAGCTGCAATTTCTGTGTAGCCCGAACTGAACCATCTTTTGGAAAGGAGGAACGCTACATTTTGCCCAAAATACAGCCTTCAGAAACATGTTTTCCAGGTGCCTCAAGTTTGGGCAAAGAGGACACCATTTCAGATTTCTGCAGGCATAGCAAACTAGCAAAATTCAGATGACCAAAGCATGCATGCCAAAGCTTTGCATCTGACATAGCCTGAGAATCGTTTACTGCACATGCCAAATCATTTACTGATCTTTCATAGTCTATGAGCTTATACAGCCCACGACATAAAATTCCAGAAGCAATAATCACATCGCCATTTGACAGATCATGAACTGTACACCTGTCATCAACAAATTTCACAACCAAGCCAATCTTGGCTAATGTAGAAACTGATAACAAGTTCTTCTTGATCCCTGGCACAAATAAAGCATCTGACAAAGTGAAAGAACTACTGTTGCAGAGCAAAGAAGCACAAGCGAAAAGCCCCAAAATTTTCAAATTAAGGGGCATAATTTTTCTTCTTCGAGCTCTTATGGAATTCCCTCAAAACTATGTAAATCCAATAGAGGAGTCCTCTAAATGCATAATCCCAACTTGTTGTAAAATAACCCTTGTAAATTAGTAGGAAATTCACCCTTTTTTGTAATAAAGTGCCGGTCTCTTGTGTGAAAGGACCAAACTTAGGGACCATGTATATAAGTCACTTGGTGACTCTTTGTACATACTTTTTGCCATTGTGAAGAAGGAGCTCTCCAAAATTTCGAATTTGCCTCTTTCTTGCAGATTTCGATCTTCTCTTTGATCTTGTATGTTTGTGTAATGCTTGGAATGTGTGTGTAGGACTGTTTTCTACCCCTCCCCATTGTTTTTGAGCTACTGTAGTGTGTGTGCGAACTTGTAGGAGTTGTGGCGTGAGTGTGGGTGTGCTTCTCACTCATGCACTTGTGCCTTCACTTGCTCGAGGTCATCATACCATCCTCACGTCTTCCCGGATTGACATTAAAGGAGGTGCTACTCATCACTGAGCTACACCAAATTTTGGCGCCGTTGCCGGGGATCGAGCTTTGAGGACGAGCGTGTGATGGTAAGACGTAGAGTTGAGGCATTGGAGTCATAGGTATTTTCTTCACTTTTATCTATTTTCTTTTGTTTTTCTCATCACTATCATCATCATCACCATCTCCCACCTCCATCTCCATCATCGCGAAAATTTCAGTTTTTGGTCATATCACCACACCCACACCATTTCCCTCATTTCACTTGTGAGAGAGAGCGAGAGAGCATTTGTGTGCTTGTGCTTTTCTGTGTTTTTTGAGATTTTCTGTAGGAATCAGCATCCCCAGTAGCTGCACCAGCTCCAGCAGGTAAAAAATTTGACTGTGCAGGTCCCGAGGCGTTGACCTCTCAATCGCGACCGATAGAAAAAATGGTCCTTTTGCTAAACTAAGTACATAATCATGATGTGCATGCTTAGAGCTTCCTAAATATGTGCTTAAAATTTTGATATGTCTCTGTTTTCTATCAATCACGATTGACTTGTCAATCGCGATCGACAAACGACGTCGGACACTTACCAACGTTTCTATCAATCGCGACCGACACCTCGATCGCGACCGACTGAGTCAACGACCGACTGACCACGACCGACTGAATTTGCGTGCACCACGTGTCAATCGCGATCGAGCCATCAATCGCGATCGACCCATCAATCGCGACTGACAGCCCCGACGGACCTGTCAATCGCGACTGACCCAGTCAACGACTATTTGACCACGACCGATAGACCACTCGCGACGGACTTGTCGATCGCGATCGACCCATCAATCGCGACCGATAGAGTCAACGACCCTTTGACCACGATCGACTGAATTTTCGGGCCACGTGTCAATCGCGATTGACCCATCAATCGTGAATGACAGCCACGACGGACCTGTCAATCGCGACCGACACGTCGATCGCGACTGACATATCAATCGTGATTGACAGACCACTCGATCGCGATTGATGGGCAAATTCGGCCATATTTTAGGGGAAAGATAGTTGGTCTATTTTGGGGTATTATTTGGGAAACATTAGAAATTTGTTAGAGCATTGTGAGGCCGCTACACGAAGTAATTCGAGAAGTCCTATTTGCCTGTTAGCCTATTGGAACCCTGTTTTAACCCTAGAACCCTGAATGGTCATAACTTTCTCATACGAAATCCATTTGTTGTGATTTTTGTTTTGTTGGAAAGCTCGTGGGGAGTACAACCAAAACTTCCACTGGTTATGGTAAAATTAATATCAGGATTATTAGATATACTATTTTGAAGTGACCATACACGGGGGGAAGAAAAACTAAGGGACCTTTAGGATTGTTTTCCATAAAGTCAGAGAATAATTTGATCTTTGAATTGCATGAATGAACAGGGTCTGTTGTCTTAAGGGAATTCAATTCTTGAACTAGCTTGGGACTTTTACAGGTCCTAGGAGAGCATTGAAGGGCGTTCGAAGCAAGAGTAAGTGCAAGCTTGGGAACACGCTTCCTGGGCACACACAAGGGCAACCGAGGAGAGAAACAAAGGTTGGAAATTCTCAACACCCTCTGTTAATCCCTAGCTTAGTACGGAAAGAGGTTTTGATCAATTAGGGATACGTTAAGCATGACCAAGTCCAAGAACTCTAACCACTCAAGTGCAAGTACCAGGAGATTACAATTGCGATACAACCTAAAGGAAAAGAATTTAAATAGAGCGACCACACTCAAAGTATGATAAAACTTAAGTGTTCATTGCGACGAAGACTGATTGGACAAGAAGTGACACCCTAAGGGAAATTAAAAAGAACAAGTGACTAATACAAAAGAACTCAGCAACAAAAATTGTACTTGGGAAAATTTGGGATTATTCAATTGGGCTTATGAACCTTAGATCAGGACGACACCTAGGAAGAGATAGACAGAGTCTTAGGTCGTCAGAGGCTAGTGTCAATCATACTGCTAGGTCTTGGGCCCAAGAGTTGAGCCATTATTCGCACTACCCTAGCTCTGAAACTAGTGAGTCTGAGATGTCTCACGGTATGGAGAGACCTACAGGAAGTTCAGGTGTGCCATATTTACATAGGGTAGAAGGCCCCTACAAGACACAGCTGGAATACCTTAGGACCAACCGATTAGGTGCTAGCATCTATGAGGACGGCCTAGGAAGATCTGTGGTCCAGATTAAAAACCCTGACCAACCCATTGGAATTGAACCTCCAGCCGTCAAATTTGAAAATGAAGCATACTTGGACAAAGAAGGAACCATATACGTAGTCACCAATCACCCAGATAGGACAGATGAATTCGGGAATGTGATCCCAGAAACGGACTTAGGTGACCTAGAGCAAGGGAACATGGGTGTAGAACCTAAAACTATTCGAGGCAAATCAGTTCTCACTAGAATTCTCACACCAGAATGGATCCCCTAGGACAACAAGAGCATAGATCTACTCTTGAACCGAGAAACTAACAAAGCCTTTTGGAGGTATAAGTCTGAACAACCTAATGAGATAGGAACGATCACTATTTATGATTTCAAAGATCGGGATAGCCCAGGCAAAGTGACCTATGTAGATAGTACTTCAGAGAGGATCTTTGTGGTCACAGAACATGGTAGACATGCCTACACTTGGAAGGGGGAATTTATTTTTCCCCAACCAAGATCTAACGTCTCTTTTGGCCACCAAGGGGCTGGAACATTCCAAGCTCATGGCGCTCAAAGGGATAGAAGTAGAGATAGGCCATAAGTGAGCTTTGCCAACCCAATAGGAAGAGAACAAATGCGAACAGAGACGAATAGAGAATAAACAGAGAGAACTAGAGTTTCAAGGAACTTAAGAAATGCTGAGGATTTTCCCTTGCCGAGGCCTAGAGAGCACACGAGGACTTTGAGACCTACATAGCTAGTTAAGTCCATGAAGAACTACTTCGATGGCACTGGAGACCCTTATGATCATGTGGCCAAATTTAGGCAAGTCTTGAGAGCTGAACAAGTGGAGGATCTATTCACGTAGTACAATGCCTTTGGTCTAACCCTTAGGAACACCGCTCTTACGTGGTTTCAACCACCAAATGAGAGGCACTTCAGAAACATAGACCAGAGGCTTTCATTATTGAACTCTCTAAGAGTGGCATAAGGCATAACACTTCCTCACTGATTCATAGCTTCAAGCGAACCCCCCAAGAGACGGTCCGACTTGTAGGAAGAAGGTTTAGGCAATATCTAGAGAGATGTCTGATTCCTGAGCTACCCACTCCAGCCAAACAAGTGGCTTTATTCCTAGATGGATTGCTAAGTACAAAGTTGAAATCATACGTGTACTTAAAGGACCCGAGGACCATAGAAGAGTGTGTACGCATGTGCATCGACATCGAGGATAACCTAGGGGAGGAATTGGAACTTTCAAAAATCTACAAAGATTCAGATAGTTCTACTAGCATCTCTTCCACGCAATCCACATCAATTGAGGAACTCGCTGAGAAAGTAGCTCAAAAACTAGGTGTCTCTAGCAAACAAATCCCAAGATTTGCCCCAGTTAAACGGTGTTATACTTGTGGAGGTGACCATATGGCGAACATATGTCCCATTATGGCTCAACCCCAAGTGAATCCCAATAGCCATTACTGCACCATAGAACGGAGATACACTAATCACACTGCACAAGATTGCCCCTACAATAAACAAGCGGTTAGACAAACCTACCCTCGGCCATACCCTCAACAAGAAAGATACCAGAACCAGTACTCACTACAACAATATGGCAGACCTCAACAACCCTATCAGTAGCCCTACCAAACTCAGCAAAGACCTCAGCCTGTGTTAGCTCAACAACCTCCAGCTCCAGCCAATGTGATCCCAATAAAATGTGCAGCTGCAGAAGAGAACCTGAATAGAGCCATAGTGCCAGTAACCCCATTGCTTTTAGAAAGTGATCCCAGTGACCATAGCTTTGATTCTACACATATTGATAGCCCCCAGGCTTACTACGTGCAGTCTCCTAAACATGGTGAATCCTATTATAGTGAAGAACCGAGTGAACCTAGTTGGGATCCAGAGTATGCAAACATCATGTACACAAATCCCAACACTAGACCTCAACCTAGGCAGGTAAGACCCCCATTCCCTAAAGGACCATGCTATAGATGTCAAGAAGATCACCTCATTTGTGATTTCCCAATGCCTGCACCTACACAAACCCAGTCAGTGACAATACAGGGCTTTTGTCAAGATTGCGGAAAGGAGCATCTCTTACGAGATTGCCCAAAGAATCCAATAATATGCCAAAAATCACTCCAATTAATGTTATTGGGTTAGTAGTAGACGCTATAGGAAGTGTAAATTCCACTGCACCAATACAGGTGGTCACTAGAGCTCAGGCTTTGCAGTAGAACCAAGGGTTAGGACAAGAACAAAGTGCAGAGGTTAGTGAAACTGAGAGCATAGCCAAGAAACGGTCGAGAGCCTGGAAGGATAGCCGAGAGAGAATGAAAAGACAATGGTCTAAAAAGATGAGCGACTTAGAAGAAAGCATAAGAGAAACAAAAGCCAAAATTGTTGAACTCATCTCTCAAACAAACTCTCACATACCACCACCAACTTCATCTCCATCACCATCTAATCCACCATCTTTCAACCCACCTCAGACCATCCCACCACCCCCTAGAGTAGGATCAGTATTAGCTGACCCCACTCCTGAAGACATAGACATGATGTTTAAGGCATATCAGGCCAGAATCCAAGAAGGGCCAAATGTGACGGATCATGATAAGTGCTACCCTAGAGCTGACTTAGTGATAGAAAGAACCAAGCTTTGTGCGAAAATGGTCGCATTGGCTCAGACCATGTTTGAATCCAGTCGCCTCTTCAAGTACTCTTGCTTAGCTAAGGCACAATTGCACTTGGATGGACTATTAGAGAAGTTAGAGAGCGTAATTGCAAAATCTGCCAAGGAAGAAAAAAACCAAGTAAGAGATGAGGCAAGTAAAAGAATAAGCATTCCCCCACAGGAAGCTTATGTGCCCAATTCCACTGAATCAGACACCTCTTCTTCTATGAATAGGTACACACCAGAATTTCTACGAGAGATTCAAGAAGAGAAATGGGCAAAAGAGAGTGAAGTCCCTCCTCCCATTGAACTTGTGGATGACGTGCATGACCAATTCCCACAAGACATCCCATCCATTTATGGAGAGCAGGAGAGTGCACAATCTCAAGAGAGATAGACTTTGAGTCTAACTCTTTACATGAATTAACCCACTTCACAGGCCCATGGGAATCTAAGTCTACTTGTATGAGACCACCCATGGTCATGGTACGAAACGAAGACTCAGTCATACCTAGGAACACGGAGGTAGTAAAGAATATTAAAGTGCAGTGCAATCTCACTTTAGAAGAGCTACTCAAGGTTAAGCCAGAACTATGGAAACATGTAGCCAAACAAGTACCAGAGATAGCTAAACCTTGTTCCCAGGTAGGATCCCATAGAACAGTGCCAGAAATACCCTTGGATAAGATAGGAGACATGAGTGAAGGAGAAGAAGGAAACACCTATCTTCCCATTACCCATCAGGGGTACACAACCAAGGCAATTCTAGACTCAGGTGCCGAAGTTGCAATTGCGACCACTTCCCTATGGAAGTGTTGGGGCAGACCAGCACTCAGGGCAACGAGAATGAAATTGCAAATGGCTGACGGTCACATAGAGAGACCCTTAGGGTTGTTAGAAGGAATAACTCTCACTACTTGTGGTGTAGAGTTTGAGCACACATTTGCTATCTGTGACTTTAGCAAGAACCAGGCCTATGAGATGATTTTGGGAAGACCCTTTATGCGGCAGTTGCAGGTGGTACACGATTGGGGAACTAATTCTTTGTATTTGCAACACTTAGGCGTCACGACTAAAGTCAATCTCAAGGATTACTCTCATAGAGATGTCCCTCTGTTTGTTATTGATCTTTGGAGTTGTCCTCTCCAATCATTTAGCATAAAGAATCAACAAGACATCTTTATTTTGTCAATCCTGGAAGTATTCTTGAGACCACAGCCCCTTCAAGATGATAGAATCCAAGAAATAAGAGAATAATGGTTGGAATTCTGAGAATAGTGAAGATGAAGAGGAAATTTCTAGGGTTTGGATTATCTTGAGCAAATCTACACCATTTTCTACAATCTTGGTGTCTATTCCATGCTATTTTATCAGCAGAACACAATTATGAAGTCAAAATCAAAAAACCTAGATCATACAGACGAGACAATCGCGATTCTGTGCAAACAAATGATTTTCAGCTCCAGCACCATTTTTCATCAACTCATCACTCAACACAACAGTATTCAGCTCTCTTCATACACATTCAACAGATTTACACAATAAAAGCTCACAAATCTCCATCGATACACAAGATCTAGACTCACAAATCAAAGAAACCACATAGAAGAGGAGAAACACGGTTTTCAGCAGAAACTCCTTCTCTATTCACTTGGATAGCAAGTACACAAATGATTAACCAACCCCCTCATAATAGAGGAAATTAGCTTATATACATTTTCAAGTGTCCCTTTTCACACTTGGATTTTGGTCCTTTCCTCTATTATTCTGAAAATATGATATCTAGGAGTTTCCAAAAATTCTAGAAAAAATACATAAGATTCTATCCTACATAAGGAAGACTCTTCCTTATTTTTACAACAATTGCATAAATATTTCTACAAATTTCTATCATTTTACAATTATTTTCCTTCAAAAAGGTTTCCAAAAATGCATCTTCCAACACCCTCCTATCCAATGGAACCCCATCCATAGGGCCAAAGATGATACCGAGTCGGTGTATTCCATAGGATCAGGATCCTCATGGATGCATGAAGACACCCACTTATGGATGTGCAAAGTGGCAGTAGAAGAGGAGAAAAGAGAAAAAGCCAGAGAGGTAGGTGCAAAAGAGACACATAGATCAATTCAAGACCCAGCCTATGCACCTGTAGTGTTCCCTGATGAAGAATTTGAACCTCACGGTTGGGCAGAAATTTTAGCAACAATGGA
Source organism: Ceratopteris richardii (assembly GCA_020310875.1). NCBI lineage: Eukaryota > Viridiplantae > Streptophyta > Polypodiopsida > Polypodiales > Pteridaceae > Ceratopteris > Ceratopteris richardii. Next base: position 152,883,106 of record CM035436.1, on the reverse strand, counting down.
TGTAGCCATCAATGAGGAACAATGGACACCCCACTGTGACGAGGATGGCTATGACATTTCAGTTTTCTCAATAGAGCCAATCATGGGAGACTCAATTTTAGAAGAATGCGAACCTAGCCCTGATGCATTTGAGGATGCAAGTGACTCCGATCTAGAGTCAATTATTATGGACCCACCATTTGCATCAGATGAAGAATACTTCTATGAAGTAGAAGCTCACCCTCAGAGACATGGAGAGCTCACAAATGACGTAAGATTAACCACACAAGTAACCCCTAAGGATGAAGGAAAGAAAAGGAAGAAGAGAGAAATCACACTAGAGGAAGAAGAGTCTTTGTTTGAGGTCCCTGACAATTTCAGAAAATATGAGATAGACGATAGACGAGTCATGGTAAGAATGCCTAAACGTGAAGCGCAATCAGGGGAGGCCTATGATAACAAAGAAACCACCAAGAAAATAGTTGTAGCCATAGAAGAAGGAGAGGAGAGGTGCACTTACATAGGGCATGACCTGACGGAAGAAGAAGAGCAAGAGTTGATTGCCCTGCTAAGAGAATACAGAGATGTATTCACTTGGAGTTACAAGGACTTGAAGGGTGTTGACCTAAACATATGCTCACACATAATTCCCATGACCTCAGACGCGAAACCCTCTAAGCAAAAGCCATACACATATAACGATAATTATGCTGCTAAGATCAAAGATGAGATAGATAGACTGGTAGAAGTTGGATTCATCTATGAAATTGAGCACACTGCGTGGGTATCCCCATCGTAGTGGTACCCAAGAAGAATGGAAAGTTACGTGTGTGCATTAACTTGAAAAAGGTTAATGCCGCCACTATTCGCAATAACTATCCGCTTCCTATCACTGAGCATCTACTAGAAAGAGTAGCAGGCAAGGAAGTATACAGTTTCCTTGATGGATTTTCGAGCTACAATCAGGTAGCCATAACCCCAGAAGATCAGCATAAGACAGCTTTTGCCACAGAGTGGGGCATATTCGCCTTTAGGGTAATGCCATTTGGACTTACCAATGCGCATGCTACCTTCCAGAGACTGATGTGCCACGTGTTTAAAGAGTTCTTGAGGAAGAATTTGGAAGTCTATGTTGATGACCTCTGTGCTCATTCTAACATTAGACAGACACATATACCTGAACTCAGACAAATCTTTGAAAAATGTAGAGAATATCAAGTCTACATGAACCCAGAAAAGTGTGTTTTCATGGTCAGGCAACGCAAGATTCTAGGACACATAGTGTCAAAGAATGGCATATCTATGGACGAGGAAAAAGTTAGAACCATCGCAGAGCTACCGAGACCCAAGAATGCAAGGAAGTACAAGCTTTCATGGGGCATTGTGGATATTACCAACGTTTCATACACATGTATGCCATCATTGCAAAGCCTTTGTATGGACTTTTGACTAACTTTGAGTGGACTTAAGAATGTGAAAACTCCTTCAATGAGCTTAAACGACGATTATGTTCAGCACCAAACTTGACCACACCAGATTGGAATAAGCCCTTTCATGTTCATGTGGATGCATCCAATTATGCTATTGGATGTGTACTCTCACAACCTACAGGTGAAGGTAATATGGATCTTCCAATTGCCTATGCTAATAGACAGTTGAATGTTTCTGAACGGAATTATACCACCACTGAACGGGAAGGATTAGGCATGGTGTATGCGGTCAAAAAATTTAGACACTATTTGCTTGCAAATAAGTTTAAATTTTTTACTGATCATCACGCATTGTTGTACCTGGTAAACAAGCCATGCAATACAGGTAGATTGGTGAGGTGGTTTCTCTTGCTAATGGAATATGACTTTGAGGTTGTGGTGAGGAAAGGCAAGACTCACTTGAGAGCAGACCATCTCTCCAGGCTCACATCTGGAGAAGCCCCACAAGGAGTATCAGATGACCTTCTTGATGCTTACTTGTTTAATTTAGAAGTTTTACCTCAGTGGGCTAAGCCATTACTGCCAGTATTGACATACGAGCCTAACCACCGAGTCATAAACACTCAAGATAGAGAGGTAGTAAAAGCCCAGAAGTACCATATCATGGCAGGAAGTATGTACAAACAGACAGATCAAGGGATATTGGCTTGTTGTGTGGAAGAGGACGAGTACGCAAAATGGTTGCAACTAGCACATGTCGGTGCATTAGAGCAACACCATTCGAGGCAAAGAACTTTACAGACACTAAGGAGATTCGGAGTGCATTGGCCTACTATGGAAGCTGATGTACATAAGATGTGTAAAGAATGCCCAATCTGTTGCACTAAACCACCCGTGGAGCATGCCACTCTTTATCAAGTATCCATAGTGCGAGATTGGAGTGAACCACTAGTAGCCTTCCTGAGGACGAAAACATTCCCACAAGATATGACATTGGCCAGACAAAGAAGTCTAGAACAAGAAGCCCTAGATTACTCACTCATTGGTGATAATCTATACAAGCATGGTAAAGATGGTTATCTCAGATTATGTATCCATGAGAGTGAATGTATTAAGATCTTGGAAACTGCTCACCAAGGTGTAGCAGGAGGACACTTTGGACCAGATCGGGTGATCAAGGCAATCCTATTTGCAGGACTTTGGTGGCTGACCCTTCACATGGACGCACATACCTATGTGAAGAGGTGTGATGTCTGTCAGCGAACTCAGTATCCTATACGCAAAGATGAGATGCCTTTGAAACCTATGATGGGTGGACGTGCATTCTCTAAGTGGGGAATAGACTTTGTTGGTCCTATTAATCCCCCAGCTAAGGGTTCACATGCTGAATATATCATTGTGGCCACAGACTATCTAACCAAGTGGGTAGAAGTGAAAGCTACCACGAAGAACGATGCTCAAACGACAACTAAGTTCTTATTTGAGAATGTATTCACAAGATACGGGCTACCTATAGAGCTAGTCATTGATAGAGGGACTCACTTCTTGAATGAAGTTATTGAAAATCTTCTCCAAGAGTTCTTGGTTATACACAAGAAGTCTGCCCCCTACCATCCACAAGGTAATGGGCAGGCCGAAAGCACAAATAAGATTCTACGCAATGTGTTGACTAAACTGGTGAATAATAAACGCTCTGATTGGGACAAACAGCTACACCATGTTGTTTGGGCATACTGATTTGCCTATAAAACGGTACTCCAAGCCACTCCTTTTCAGATGGTGTTTGGCCAAAATGCAGTGCTACCATTGGACTTCTTAATACCTACACTAAAAGTAGCACAGGAGCATGAGTGGACGGGCCATGAGCTCTCCTCTAGGATCTTTGACCTTGAGCGATTAGGAGAAACAAGACTGAGGGCTCCCGCAGGAATATATGCAGCTAAAAAATGACAGAAGGCATCCTTTGATGCCCATGTTAAGGATAAAGGATTGAAGGCCGGAGACTTAGTTTTGGTGTATACCCTAAAACAACATGCGAGAAAATTAGAGAAGAGAGGCTATGGACCTATGATCATAAATAGGATCTCGACTAGTGGAGCAGTCCAATTAGCCACACTTGAAGGAGATGTTCTCCCTAGTTACATAAGTGGATGCAGACTCAAACTATATCAAGAACCCCTCACTGAGGAAATGCTCAATCGACTCAACACTGCCAAGAAACATAAAGAAGAGGAAAAACGAGTTCGAGAAGAAGCACAGGCAGAAGCCTTGGAACGCATCCGAAAAATGAAGATGAGAAGACAAGGACGAGATCAGCCTAGGACAGATGACTATGCGGACCCAAGATATCATATGGCTATATGTGAAGTCTCAAGTGTAAGCCCCCATAGAATAGTTGACCGACGTCCTTTTGTAACCTTAGAGATAGGACAAGGAAAGAGTGCAAGGACTGTACGGGCCTTGATTGACTCAGGTGCAGCCACTAGTGCTGTTAAACTTTCTTACTGTCGAGAGTTGAAATTAAATGTCAATCGATTGGGAGGTGTGGAAACCCCTTGCATGGGTGAGGTGGAACTTCCCCTCTACATTCGAGATGTTCTAATGACAGTTAAAGTACTAGTGTGTCAAGATGAGGATCTCACTGAACCTCTTGTCTTGGGTCAAGACTGGATCTATGATCATGCAGTCAACCTAAACCTAAGAAGTGGACTTCTTCAGGTATGGGTAAATCAGAGTCGAATTATAGTTGAATTAGACAATGGAGCACTCAAGGAACTAGGAAAGGCACAAGCTCCTGGTCCTTCCAGGAGTACACATGAAGATGACCATGCTATTCTTGTCCGAAACTATGTGATGCAGAGGGATTATTATCTCAACAAAGACGGCAAGGGTACGACGGAACTCCCTTCTTTTCCAAAGGCCATTGGGAGGCGGCAACCAAAGGTGGATCAAAAACAGAAGAAGCAGATGACCTATAATGGAAGCCAAAAGAACTTGCGAAGTAAGGTGTCTCAGCCATCGAAACAAGTGTGGGTGTGGAGAGGCGAGCATCCTATTACGGTCAAGCCACAACAACTACCTCAACTTCCTTTTAGTGATCAACGACCAGACACTAATAACAAGTCCTCCAAGAATTCTTCTGTAAAAGTAAAATCTATCTGGGTACCCAAGAAGTCGATGAAGGTTAACCCACAATCCAGACAAATTTGGGTGCCTAAGGCTTGCTTGCGGGCTCAAGTAGCTACACACAGATCACACCATGCACGACATGGTTCACTCACTCGAACCGCCGAAGCCCCCTTTTATTTGATACACACAAATACATATTTGCCCATGAACACGAGCAAAATCACTTGTAAATGGGTTCCTAAAAAGCCTCATTTCCAAGTGGACACTCTTATAAAGCCCTCCAGAGTTTCCACAAAATCAAAACCAAAACCCATCCACTGCGTTTGGCAACCCAAAGCTTGTAATAAACCCCCCAATCCCATTTGTACATTCATCCCCACCTATTAACTGCATCATTCTCACACTGCATCTTTTCACTTAGCTCATAGGACGAACAACACACACAATCATCGAGCACTCACCGATCGACTAACTCATCATTCACCTCATGTTAATGTTGTAATGGGGACAAAAATTGTTCTACCTTATCCTTTACAATGTTAATGCATGCTTCTATATTCTCACGAAACTAGCAAGCAAGTTGTAATATGGTAGAAACCGGAGGCACCAGTTCCCAGGCAGGGTCTAGCGCCCAGATAGTGGACATTGAAACCCTCCTTCTGGAACCACAACTCACTGAGAGACCTCAAGAACTTAGAGCTGTGCATGTGCTTCCTATTCAGGACCCGCCTCAGGGGCACACTTCTCAAGTGGGGAAACACGCACATTGGTTCAGTGATGTCGCAGGGCCATTGGGGGATGGCACCTACGTTTGGGAGGCAGAACTTGAGTTTAATGGCAAATGGGGACGATATCATTTCTTTACCCGCGAATTTTAGCAGTATCAGAATGTAGAAGTAATGCGATCAGTATGGACCAAAGCGGGCTTGGATGGCTATTTCCGGGCACATTTACCTAAGCCAGATTTCCTGCGTTGCTCCTACCTTATTAGTACCATCACTGCTAGCAGGGCTAAAGGAGGCGATAGTACCTTGCAAGGTATGCATATTCCCACTGAGAAAGAAACAATGATTCCAGGCAGGATGAAGCACAAGGATCTCAACAAATTGAAGGACATGGTAGCAATGACACCTACCATTGCTCTCCACCTACGAACGGTTATGCAGCATTTTGCCTTCCCCGCGCAAGAACACTTCACCATGCCACCAAAAAAGATTTGGTTCAGCTTGTACTTGGCAGAGACAGAAAACCTCACAATCAATCTACCCCACTGGATCATAGATCAAATCCACCTAGCACATCAGCGATGGAATAAGAAACAGAAGAACGTGCTTCATGGGTGTTGTGCACTGACAAAAATAGTTTATAGATGCTTAGCTTATGACGTGCCCATTCAAAGGGCACTAGTGTGGTCCAGAGCTCAAGAGTTCCAGAGATGACTATCCACAACGGGTCCTCCATCAAAGAAAATGAGAGGTACAGTTCCATTACCGTGTGCCCAAGCAAGGGGAGCCACCACCACACCAGAAGTGACCCCTCCACAAACGCGACGTGTTCGTCTGTTTACAATCCGCTTGCCCAGACAGAGTGGAGAAGGACCTAATCTAGTTTCCCCTCCAATCCCCTCTGACCTGGAGTTTCCACAGGGTTACACCCTAAATGATCTCACTGATGAAGAAATTGCTAGGCTGATCAATGAAACTAACCTCGAGACGGAAGCAGAGCAGACCCAAGGACTACAACCCACTACAACAACTTCAGCCCCGACCCAACCGGAAGTAGTAGAAGCAGAAGAGGATGAAGAAGAGACTGAGGACGAAGAAGCATACGAAGAACATGATCAAGAATACGAAGAACCTTCAGAACTAGCGAGTGCCCCAGCTTATTCGGCACAAATAAAGAGATTGTATGAAACTATGAAGAGAGTTTATGAGCACCACAAACTGTCACTCGAAACTGGAAAAATGATAATAAGTCAAATGTTAGGAGAAGAGGGAGTGGATGAAATGTTTATTGAGTCCCTGAACCTGCACGCGAATGCGGTGGGCCTGGATGAAGCCATTCATTTGGCTGTGTCTTACATTCATCGCTTTGAAAAATGAGTGCCAACCCATCCCATGCGCTCCGGCAAGCAGATTCACATGAACGTATCGGCAAGAGACATTACACAGATAGAGGAATATCAGGAGGCACCAACATCACCACCTCTCACTACACACTTCACTTCACCACACGACACTACCACCCTAACTTCCACACTCACCACATCTGTTATGGGAATCCCTATTTCACCAGGCACACAATTTGGAGGGATCACCATGCCCACTTTCACAACACTATTTACGAACATCACATCCACCCCACCCACTGTCCCCATCTACACAGTCACACACACGTTTGACACCATGGAAACATCACCAGCCACAGCACCACTCCCTCCCCCCATGCAGCCTCAATCTCCCATACCCCCTCCACCCACCTCACCACTTGACTCCACATCATTCACGACTCCCTTTCCCTTCCCCATTCCCCTTGCATCCTCTCCTTTCCCTGCACTCTTTAATGTAAATAATGTGTTTTCGATGTTACATCAATGTGTGTACCAACTACAGAGTGAGTATCAGGCCCTCGAAGACCGTCATCGTCAACTAACTACGAATCACCAACAACTACAGAGGCGGCTTACAACTATAGAAGACAAAAACGCAAACCTCAATCAACGCTATACCACACTCGAGCAGGCCCATCAAACCCTCCTGGAGACACCCCAACCATCACAATTGCCAGGCATCAAACAACTCGAAGCTTTACTTGAAGTCTACCAAGCAGATAATCTAAGAGTCCGACGTAATTTGACCCTACTCAGAAAACACATGGCTACCGCCCTTGAAGAGAACAAGCGTCTATAGAAGCAAAACGAAGAAAACCTAGAAGCTGCAATGGAAGGCTCCCCCCCACGAGATTGACCCAGAACAGTTTAAAGCAGTCCCCTCTGATACAATGAAGACAATCCTGGAAAGCTATGCTGATCTACTAGAAGCCCATGATGATATAGAAAAGGAACGAGACGCACTGCGTCGCCAGATCAGGGAACAAGAGGAACAACCAAAGGTCATACAGTCAACCTCGACTTCAGAGGAGGTAAAGGCATTAACGGAGCAGGTGGCAGAATTGCAGAAGAAGTTACTCGAATATGAAAGACAATCCTCTCCAGTTATAGAACCAGAGCCAGATGAATTGGTACCCATTGAGGTGGATGAGTCGTATGAGGAACCATATGTTCCTATGCCGATGCCAAGAGGTCAGCAAACCTCAGAAGGAATGGACACCCTAGAAGTCGAAGCACCCGAATGGCTTCAGACACTCGAAAAGACAGCTAAAACCCATGAAGATTGAGTGGCAGTCCAAATCTAATCAATGGCTAAATTGGAAGACACTATCATAAAGTCAGAATATTTCCAAAGTATGTCTTATCACAGATGGATAGGCACCAATGATGATTAGTATGTGCCATATTGTGTACTCTTGGTAGATTACAACGCAGAGATTAAACAACAATGTGGCAAGGCTCCAACCTTTGCCACACAATTCGGCCTTGATGATATCCTGGAGAGTGCTAAAAAAGGATCCATTCATCAACCTACCTGGCGGATACGACTCTTAGAAACTTACCCTGAAATGGTTCGTACCTGGAACAACATGTCGCTATTTATCAAATACAACCCTTGTTATGTTCCAGTCCTCCGAAGACGCACGTGCCCGAGTTTACCATTGTTGTAAAGAACGTCAAAGGCTATGCAAAGTGGTTAAATTATGTCTATCTAGCACCTCCGCAAGGACCTCCCACCATTGCTTACATGATTTCTACAATCCTTCACTGGAGCATTCGACTACGGAACACCCCTCATGTGATGGCACAGATGTGCATGAAGATCTTTGAATTAATGCTGATCACATTCAGAACATTCAAAAACATCAAAAACCCCCATTTCTCAGGAGTTGGCTTCACTACAGGCAACCTAGATCTGGTATATGACATGAGCACCACCCCCTCAATAAAGGTAATATATGCCTGGCATGCAAGAATAAAATACCTCCCAGCTTGCTTCAAGCAGACCTTCGAGGAGATGTTCGTCACAGGGTTCTGGGAATATTCTCAGAAATATTCGTACCCAAGCCCTCACATCTCCTCCAACTATTCGTTGTGGAGAGGACCATCCACTCAGATCAATTGCGGGTGCCACATCCAGACATCCCAGGTCCAGTGGATTGGGATGCATTGTTAACAGACCTAGCACGGGGGCTGCGACTAGAAGAACGCCACCTTGCTTCAGATATGGTTCAATACTATGTCCAACGCTCAGCTAGACAAGGGTCTGTCAGAGACGACAGACGCGAGAGAGGGGGGGGGTGTTGGCAGCAGTCAAGGCACCCAAGGACTCACACGACAAGGAAGCCAAAGAAGGGAGCCAGAGCGGAGAGAAGGCACAAGCCGACAAGGTAGTCAACGAAGATCTGGCAAGTAGGCCACTCAAATTTTTCCAAATCAACACCCTCATAACAGTGATTCTCATCACCAAAAATCATTGTAAATACCATTTCACCTTTTCGTAACTCCATTTTGTGCAAGCCGAGTAGTCCTCGAGCTTGAGGAGTATTAGAAGTATCATCGTACCAATTTTCATGATTTTTAGACACCGTTTGAGCCTCCAAATAGGCCCTAGAACCTAATTTTTAACTAGGCTAGACACTAGGTCTGGACAGGGCCAAAAGCTAGTCAAAAACTATAAATAGAGCTAGAGAGCTCATTTTTTAGGTTATCTTGTAATAGAATTGAACTTGTATGAGCATTTTGGAAGTAATCTAAAAGAACCCCATTGTCTTCCTCTTTGTTCTTGCCGTGTGTGCACGTGTGTGTGTATGTGTGTGCATGTTTGTGTGCTTCTCACTCATGCACTTGTGCCTTCACTTGCTCGAGGTCATCATACCATCCTCACGTCTTCCTGGATTGACATTAAAGGAGGTGCTACTCATCACTGAGCTACAACTGCAGACAGTAGTAAACACCCATTCTTCTTCCTGCACAAGATTAGCAGACTCTGCTTTTGGTGTAGAGGCCTCTGCAACAACCATTCCAGCCTCTTTCTTCTTTGCCTCTTTTGCAGCCAATTTTGGACAGTTCTTTATGATATATCATTGCCTTTACAGTACTTACAAAACAATTTCTGCTTTTCTGATTTCTTCTCATCTTTATCTTCCTTCTTCGAATATGCAGAATTAGCAGATTTCTGCTTACTAGTTGAAGAGCTCCATTTTCCTTTGCCCTTCTGAGTAGCCAGGAAAGCTTGATCTGCAACTCGCATAATGGACCTATTCTGCCTTGACTAAACTTCGTGCAACAGAACAGAGACTAACTCCTCAAATGATAGGGCATTTGGATTGCCTTTCATCATCAACCGAAGAGTAGAATCAAAACTCTGATATGAATCAAGAAGACCATTTAGAACGGTCTGCACAAGTAAGCTATCTGGTATAACCTCATCAGCAGAAATCAACTGTTCCTTCAAATCTTTGATCTTCATTAGGAAACTGTCCATAGAATCACCTTCATTCATGTGCTCACTCTCCAACTGTTTTCGGAGGTAAGCAACACGAGCCTCATTCCTAGCTTGGTACAATGTGGTAAGTGTATCCCAAGCATCCTTAGCTGTTTTGCAAGAGCGAATGTGAGGAATAATGGCACGTTTGACAGACAAAGCTATCAATGCATGTGCCTGGGCATCTATGCCATCCCATCGAATCTGCTCTGCAGTAGGTGCAGCAGAAACAGCAGGACGAATAGGAATCTGCAGAATATCATCTTCGACACCATCTTCATCAGCTCCAGCACTTGTATTTGCAGTACCTATCATTACAGGTGTAACAGGACGTCTTTCAACACCCTGCACAATGTTCCACAATCCTTTTACAACCAATACATGTCGCATCATATAAGCCCATAATGGGTAGCTGGTTTTATCCAACTTATCTTCAACAACCAACATACGGAATACATCACTTCTTTCAGCCATGGCCAATGACTAAAATACCTTGATGAAGAAAATTGACTATATCTCAAAAAGTTGAACGGAACTACCCAGACGAGTTCTGCTAAACCTGTAGCAGACTTCGAGACGCTTATACTGGCGAACAGAAACAGGTATATACCTTTGGCACAAAAAGACAAAATAGCCTGCACAAGCACTGCAATAGCGCATTCGGAGGCCGAAACGAGCTCAGATCGCGATTTCGGCACCACAGAGCGAAGCAGTTTTGATCTCGGAAATACCCTGAGTATGCTCACCAAAATTTGTACGATTCTAAGACTGCAACACGCGAACAGCACAAGGAAGAAGAAGAAGCTTGGAGCACAAACACACAATACTGAATGTATTACTAGAGAATGTACAAAGATAAGTAGCCCATTAGGGCAATATGCGTATATACAAGCCGGGGGAAAAAAACCTCCTAAAGAGGGAAAAAAGTGCCCCGACAGTCCTAGTGTGTTCACACACATCACTACCTAAATATATCAACACATTGACCATGCCATTGAGGTTGTTACTAACACTAACCCTATTTGTAGGCCACCTTATAGGCTTAGTGTTTCTCAGCATGAGGAGGTTGAGAGGCAATTGCAGGATTATTTAGATAAGGGCTTCACTAAACCTAGTAACTCACCTTGGGCACCGCCAATGCTCCTAGTTAAAAAGAAAGATGGCTCTATGAGATTATGTATAGACTATAGAGCACTTAATAAGGTAACTATCAAAAATATGTTTCCAATGCCTAGATTGGAAGATCTATTTGATCAGTTACATCAAGCTAGGTTTTTTACCAAGCTTGACCTTAGATCAAGATATCATCAGATTAGGATTAGGGCAGAGGATGTCCCTAAGACTGCATTTAGGACTAGATATGGGCATTATGAGTTTTTGGTGATGCCTTTTGGTCTCACCAATGCTCCTTCCACTTTCATGAAACTCATGAATAGTGTTTTACAGCCTTATCTAGGACACTTTGTAGTAGACTTTTTGGATGACATTCTGATCTATAGTGCATCAAAAGAGGAGCACTTGGAACACTTAAGAAAGATATTTCAAGTGCTAAGGAAAAATTCACTCTTTGCTCAGGAGTCAAAGTGTGAATTTTTCAAGACAGAGGTAAGATACCTTGGGCATATAGTCTCCCAGCATGGAATCTAGATGGATCCTAAAAAAGTAAGGGCTATTATGGAATGGCCACATCCAAGGAACCTAGAAGAGCTACAGATCTTCCTAGGTTTATCAGGTTTCTATCGAAGATTCATTAAGAATTATGCCAAAATTGTTGTCCCGATGACGGAATAGCTTAAAGGGAAAGGAAAAGCCTTTCATTGGGGAGATGAACAGAAGCAAAGTATGGAGAAGTTGAAATTGCTAAAGCTCAACTTTTACATATATATTAGAAATTGCTAAAGCTCCACTTTTACATATAGCAGATCCCAACAAACCATTTGTGGTTGAGACTGACGCGAATGACTTTGCCATAGGAGCGGTTCTAGTCCAGGATGGTCGACTAGTAGGTTTTGAGAGTAAGAAACTAGAACCAGCTCAAAAGAATTACTCAGTCTATGAGAAGGATTTGTATGCAATTGTCCATGCTTTGAAGAAGTTGCATCATTATTTGTATGGTGCCAAAGTTACGATAGTGTTTGATCAAGAGAGCATTAAGTGGCTCTCTAATCAAACAGACCTTAAAGGTCATAAGGACCGATGGGCAGAGACCCTTCAGGAGTTTGATTATGAGCTTAGGTATAGGAAGGGAAAGTTTAATGTAGTGGCTGATTCACTTAGCCGCATGCCTATGCTCAATGGACTGAGTTTTACTCAGATCATTAGTGATCTACTTAGTCCATTGGAGGGAAATGTAGGCTTGATCCTGCATATTACGAGATTTGGGAAGCCATAGAGAATGGGGATCGTGATATATGGGTTTCCAGTGAGGATGGAGTATCGACAGGTACTCAAGAAGGATTCAAGTGGAAAAATTACAGTATCCATGATGGATATCTGTTATATAAAGGTAAGGTGTGTGTCCCTAGAGATCTTGAGATGGCATATTTTGTATGAGTGTCATGACACACCTAGTGTGGGACACCCAGGAGTTAACAAGACATATGATCTTGTTAAAAGGCAGTTTTATTGGCATGGACTTCATAAGGATGTCCTAGAGTATGTGCTTAAGTGCACTAAATGCCAGGTCAACAAAGCTGAGAGGTTGAGGATTGGAGGACTACTCCACCCATTGGATATTCCTAATGGGAAGTGGGAGAGTATCTCCATGGACTTTATAGTCAGATTACCTAAGACACAGAGAGGGCACGACTCGATCTGGGTAATTGTGGATAGGTTAACCAAAATGGCTAGGCTTATTCCGACACGTACTATAGTGAAGACACTAGAGTTGGTCAGACTTTTTGTGGAGAACCTATACCGGTTATATGGTCTTCCTTTCAACATAGTTTTCGATCGGGATAGGAAGTTTACTAGCCACTTTTGGAGAGCGGTCTTTAAAAGGTTGGACACGAAAAACTTAGCATGAGTACGGTCGAGCATCCACAGTCGGATGGGCACACAGAAAGGGTTAACCAAATCCTAGAGGATATGCTTCGAGCATATGTGAATGAAAGGCAAACTAATTGGGAAGAGTACTTACCTATAGTAGAGTTTGCATATAATAGTGCCAAGCACTCTTCCACTTTGCATAGTCCATTTATGCTTATGTATGGGTTTCGGCCAAGAGCTCCTTATGCAGTAGGTTTGCAGAATGAAAAGGTTCAAGCTGCAAAGGACTTTTTGGAAGAGATGAATGATATGCTTAGACTTGTTAAGGACAGCATTAGGAGAGCTCAGGATAGAGCTAGAGCCTATGCTGACCCTCAAAGGAGAAATATCAACTTTGAGGTAGGAGAGCAGGTCTATCTTAGAGTTCCATCTAAGTCTGAAACCATGAAGATGGGACCTTGTCCAAAACTATCTCCTAGGTATTGTGGACCTTTCCAAATACTTAAGAGAATAGGAAAGATGGCTTACCAGCTCCAACTTCCAGAGAATAGTCAAATCCATCCGGTTTTTCATGTTAGCCGGCTTAAGAAAAGGCTGGGTGAATCTGACAATCTCATTCCAGATAGTGAGGTAGTAGAGCCTATTTCTGTTCAATCTATTCCACATGAGCCTGAGAGCATACTACGCACCCGAGAGAAACAGACGAGAAGTCACTTGTATAAAGAGTGTCTAGTAAAGTGGAAAGATAGTTCAGAAGATAGTGCCACATGGGAGCGGGTTAGCACCCTTCGGAGACGGTTTCCCAACTTTAGATTACCTTCCCAAAAGTCTTCTTAAGGGGAAGGATATGGGGAAACAACACGGAGATATGACCATGTACTTGAGGTGCATGGGGATGTAGTGGGAGTGATAGTTCTATGATTTCTCTCTTTCTATTAGACCTTCCAATACCATTTTTGAGGACAAAAATGGAACTAAGGGGAAGGAAATGTTATATGGAGCATCATAATTGAGAGGTGAGAACCTCCTCTTATGCTTAATAAGTATGATACTCACATGAGTGCCAAGTGGCACTCATATGAGATATGTAGAGCTTGCCCTTTATGGGTGAGGGAGAATTAAAAAAATCTATCACACGACTGGGCGGTCAAAATTACTCTCGTTCTCCATGTGCGCACAGATTCTGGTCGCCGTTCTCGAAAGGCGTGCAGATGAGTTACCCAAAATTAGGGGGATCTTCAAAGGACTAACAGATTTCAAGCCTAATCCAAAGGCTCTTATTGAAAGGTGCCTTTCTCTTGATTTCTTAGATCTAAGCCACTCAAAACCTTCCCAATCCAAGGGTCCAAATATGGAAAGATGCCTTGACTTTCATAATTCAATCACATCCTTTGGATCTTTGAGCCATTCCAAGGGCCACAATTCATTTGCAAGTATTTCAAAATCATTCAAACAAGCAAAACCACGAGCTCTATCTAGTTTTATCCTCTTCGACCATGGAGAAGCAAGGGAAGCCTATGCCTAGCCTATGTGATTAAGGGACTAGACTGTGTCCACCACCCTCTTTTCATTGGTCCATCACTAATCCCTCCCTAATCTAAAAGGCCCATGCAAAGTTCATTTTTTCCCCTGATGCTTGTGCATGACGAATGATTTTAAATAGCAAGATTAAATAGAGAGTTTGATTTTGAGAAGAGAGGCTTGACCATCTGATGCCCATTACCCTTGTTGTTTGCAGCATTTTGTTTTCAACTTTGCATAGAGTATGCACAAGTAAGGACCCATTACATTACTTTGCATAGACACTACTTACTTTTACCCATGCACTTGATTTTTCTCACCATAATTGAGCTTATAAAGATTGTGCAGAAACAAATGATAAATTCAGTGTTGGTGCATGTGAAGGACGCATGAATTTGGAGGGGGTGGACCATGGAGATCTCAGCTCCACAACTCTGTTATTTAGAATGGTTATCACATCACATCTAGAAGAGGAGTGTGCATTTTACATAGTGGATTTTGTGTTCTCTTCATTGCTTCCATAACCAGAAGTTTGCATTCACGTGGACGGGGAGCACTTTTTGTAAGAAGTTTAGAAACTCCTTGAATCCATTTTCTACTTGGTTCTACTTAACTTCATTTAGCACTATTTTTTTGCTTGCTTTCATCCATAAGATCCTTGGAAAAGTCGTCAAGTATAAAGCTAATAGATATCTCGCATGAAGAGTGTGGAATGACTTATTAACATGAATTTGCAAGAAAAGTCAAAAAAATAAGTGCAGAAAACATCAGTTCACAGTTTGCATTTGATTCAGTATTTACATTTTCTTTTATGTTACGCAAGAATTACATGGGAAGAGATATTGCCATTTATTTAAAGGGTTGCGCAAATGAACTTTTGAACCCTCTCTATCATAACTTCCATGTTTGTGAGAACCAAATTGACCAAGATATGTAGAATTTCAGGTTTTAAGGTGAAAAACAAGTATCGAATTGGAATTCAAAGCAATAATTGATTGTATTCGTTGCATTCATATCAAAATCGAATATATGTTTCCAAGTGTCTTACATGTAGAACTTATTTGTCAACTGTATTCTGAATTTACTTTGATTCATGAAGAAAAGAATTCACCCTTTTTTTTACCTGAATTTTGTATTCTGAATCTACTTTGATTCATGAAGAAAAGAATTCACTATTTTTTTTTTACTTGAATTTTGCATTGGTATTTCAAGTTTGTATCTAAAAATGCCGAGTTGGACTTGAGCTGATTGTACGCAATCCTCCTCATGTGCGAAAAAGTCGTAACCTACCCGACAGCGGAGAGGTACAATGAAGAGCTATTCTCTGTGCAAGCTTACAAACTTTCTACAAACTAATAAACTATTCTGCATGGTTGTTCATGTGATTAAAGCATTTGCATCAACATACTTGGCATTACCATTCGATTTTGAAACAGCAACATATATTATATTCATCATAAGATGTTTATGATGTTGCTCGAATCATCTGTACTTGTGGATGCATAGTTTTTTTGTTGCTCTCTACTGTTTTGATTCTTCAACCTATAATCATGTTCCAAGTGACTAGATTTGTCACAATTCCAACATCCCTTAATGTCATTACCTGAATCATTGGTTGGAAATTTTTGTGGCTTCTTCGGCTCCCCCTACCTCAAAATTATCCTCTACCTCTTGCATTAGTGTGTTGTTGACCTTGGTCTTGGTTATTGTTTCCTCTTCCACTTTTAAGCCTCTGCCTCGGCTTCTTCCTTTGCCAGAGTAGAATACTTTCTTAGAACTCACTAGCTTTTCCTTGGTAGTTCGAGTCTTCACCAAGGTTCTTTTCTTAAATTATCAGCGTGGACACAAGATCATCAAAATTTGGGATATTTTCCCTAGTATGAATAGAAGTGACTCACATATGATTTTGATTTTTAATGTGTAGTCACTTACCAACATGATCTTTTTCTCAAGTGTATGCAACATATTCCTGAGTTGCAATTTTGTGCATTGTGCTCATCTGATATAATATGACCAAACTATTCCAACCCTCTTTCGAAGTTTTGGCATCTCATATGTGCCCAATCATGTTATCTTGTATGCTAACAAACAACCAATACAAGAACCTCGCATTATGAAAGGCATGAGAACATTTTCAAGAACTCTTCTAGCAAAAGCTTTTTCTCCGTTATTTATCGGAGCCTACATTTGATCATATCATGTGAAGATGCATGCATCAAGGTTGTCCATCCGAAAGCCTGCCCATAAGTGCACATGGAAGACATCATCATCATCTCTCTCTCTCTCTCTCTCTCTCTCTCTCTCTCTCTCTCTCTCTCTCTCTCTCTCTCTCTCTCTCTCTCTCTCATGAGAGAGGGAGAGAGAGAGAAGCTCTCCTCATCTTCCAAACCACTTACATTGAAAACATGGAGAACGAATCTTATATATAGAGCATCAAACTCGAGCAAGATGAATATGGAATAAATGTACCCTACATGGTGCCATCCTGTTAGCCTCTATTTCTTGATATGCTAAGGAGAAACGTAATTTAATGAGTGGCATACAAACCTTTGTCCTAGTATGCATTAGCATCTTCATTAAAAAATGAGGGTCTAATAGACATGATCTTTGTACTTAGCCACTAATTGGAACAAATGTGATATCCCAAGCCATGTACGTCTAGAACCAAACTTGGCGACAAGGATAGGGGGTTCATGAGAATCCATGATGTTTTCGTATATTTAGTTTATTGAGGGTGTATTTTCATGGATTAGACCATTGGTATGGAATGGTAGAGACGATCTCCTTTTGAGAAACTCTTCCTCTATGGCCGAGTAGAATAGGGCTTATCATTCATGAGAATAACTTCTCATTAGACAAGAAGGATCATAGGATATGACCACTAGAAGGATCATAAGATATGATCATCATAGAGAGTTTGCAGTTAGTTGGAATTAAGTATTTGAAAGACACTTTTATGCTATGATCACGTTATGATTGGAGCTTTAGCTCTAGATAGGAATTGATTTGTTTCATTCTTGAACAAAGTCTGCTTAAGTGAGATGGGAGATTTACTCTCCATTGCTTAAAAGTACTCACCTAGATAGTGAAGTACTCGAATAAAAGAAAAGTTTGACTAGTTGAGAGCATCTAGCTAGGATGGAAAGAACAAATTCATTAGAATAACTCTTGCGGGAAAGAGGAATGATAGAGATGGTAATGACTTCCTCTTAAGGGAAAGAGGAATATAGAGATACCACCTCATTAGGGCGAAAAATGGTTGAAAAGGGGCTATTTGCTAATGGGAGATTAAGGAAATTGACAAATAGCGTCTAGAATATAACATTGCTGTCTCTTTTAACCGTATGAAGAATTTCTTTTTTTAATACAATTTTCTCTAAAAGCGCCGCTAAAGTGATGAAGATTCTCGTATTCAGTGTACAATTTTTCGGTTTGATGCAAAAAAGATACTTTTGCACACTTTACAAAGCATATTCTCGAATTTCCAAGAAGGAATTGATTTTTGAAGATACAAAATATTTTTGGGTTCACAAAATTTCATGATCATTCAGCGACAGGGTTTACATCAAATCAAAAGTTTCCACGTGTACAAAGCCTTTTTCTCTATAAATACAGCCAAAATTTGTAAACGTCGGTTTCTCCCTTTGAACATTCTTCTTCTCCTAAGTTCAAATGGCTTCTTCTTCTCGTTGTCCTTCCAATCGTGTAGCTTCATGTGAGGTTTACAATAGAAGAGAGGATTCTTTGTGGAAACCTCTTTCTGTGAAAGTAAATGAATGGGTAACTATGCTTCCTAGCTGCAGAGGTACCCATAAAGTCAAGCATGCCAAAAGAGACAACACAAGAAACCACTCGAAGGGACGTATTCTCAGTTTCAAATTGAAGAGATGCGGTTGGTTTGCACGAGTACAACATGTGTACAACACTAAGGATCTTGTTCTAGAAAATCATCTGCAATTCCCTTCGTACTGTAAGTGAAGTTTGACAATGCTCTTCTATCATTCCAGTTGTTTTTGTATAATAAAACATATGTTTTTGTACTGCAGATATCTTTCCTTCCAATATTGTGGAATGGCAACCTGTTGAATGTTTAACAGGAACATTCAGAGTTCTTCATAAGGAATATGCAGAACTCATGTATGCAGACAAATCTGTTCAATTTTTCAATAGCATAGAGTTATTTGTCCATTATGCAGATTATCAAGTGCCATCAAGGAGGAGTTCTTATGGAAATCTTGTACATGTACCTGGTCCTTGCATCTCTTCATTAGATTGGGATGCTCCTGAACATTCAACAGTTTCAAGTTTTCTATGCAAAATTAAATTTGACATCCAAAAGTCAATGTCAGCAGGCCGAATTTCGAGAAGGATAAAGATTCAATGGTTTTTGCCTATTCATGTCTTTGTAGCATGCTTTAAAAACATGTTATTACAGAAAACAAAAACAATGTGGTTGAATAGGAGAGTCTCTATTTCAGAGATTGATGATGTTTTAGGTAGGGAATGGGATAGCAAAGAAGTTCAAAAGCTAGGTGACATTATTTTATGTAAAGTTAGTCCCAATTCTCTTTCAATCTCATATCAGATATGTCGAAAATCTCTGGTTCTAGGATATGACTATAGAAGGTGGAAAAAAAAGCTTGGACTTTGGATAGCCTTGGACTCAGAGGAGAGCTGTCCAAAATTTGAGTTAGAAGTATTGATTCATCCAGATTTTCAATTAAGGAAAATAATTGTCACTGCAAATTGGAATCTCAGAAATGTAAGGGAGCTCCTAGAGTCTGGATCATATGGGCAGATTGCATGTTTCATGATGCCATTAATTGCTCTCTCTCTCTAATCAAGATGATCCATGCATCTGGGTAGTCTGATAAATTCAATTCAGGACTGTAAAACCTTCTTTCCAAGAATCTCACAGCATTTGCAATCACTCTCCAGCCACATGATGTTGAGTCTCTCTACAATGGCACATGAATTTGTATGTATCCAAATTGTTTTTGTTCATTCATTTTAGCAATTCTAGGAAAATTCTGATCAATGTGCATCTTGAGAAGCTTTGCAGCACTGCATTGTAAAGTGAAAATCAGAATGGATGGCATGGCTTTAAAATAGACAACAACAAAATGTATAGTAACTTACACTTTGCAATTCCCATGTTGTGATTGAAGAGAATTGAGGAAAAGAGCTTGATATGCATTGAAGTCCACAATAATCAAACTCCAATGGCCCCTGTCAATGAGTTGCATGTAAATATACTTTCTTAAATGAAACAAATATCTTTCCAAAATGAAGATGAATACTTACTTTTCAATATATGGGTAGATAACACATTCTACCTCTTCTGTAAAATCCTGTAGAAAGGACTTGGCATCTCCATGTTTATGCAGAAAACACTGTGTCACCAGAGGATCTAAAATAAATACTTTTCTTTGAACCGCTTCCTCACATTGTTGAAGAAGAACCCTACAAATCAAATAAAAATTCAGTTAAGGAACTAGAAAATTAAGCAAAACAAAAGCATTTTAAGGCCTCTAGATATACCTGAGTGAAATGTTGACAACACTATCTGATATTTCAACATGAAGCTCCCTCAACATTTTGTTGTCTTCAGGTCTAATGTCTAGAAACGAATCTTTTTGCCATGGCATTGCAACATTAACTATTATCTGCCCATCTCCTTTCTTGAGGAGCTCTTTATTTGCTTTCTGTAACTTTTGAATCTGAGTTAAGATGACACTTTCCTCTGTAAATAATCCCTGCTTTTTCCTCTCCTCCTCACTATTTGCTGCAGTTCTAGTTTCATGATCATGAGTGACCTGAGGGTTGATCTCTTCAATGACAACTGTTGTTTTTGGTGCTCGAGCTGGAGGTATATTTAAAATGTCAAAAAATTTCTGATCATGGTGATCAATAGGAACCACAGCTTTATCAAATTTATATCTTATTCTTGAAACAATAACATAATCCTTTGCCATTAGTGTTACCCTATGAGAATGAGCAGCACATAAATAGGCATCATTCATAAAATCAATAGCAAAGTCCTTTGCAGCTTCTTGCAGGCATAGCAGTGCTTGAGTTTGCCACCTCACATTGACAAAGGATGAGGTCTTCATCAAAGAACAGAGGTTGGCTGAGATCTTCTTGACAATTCTCATAAATGGAAGTCTAGGGATCAACAATCCCACAGACTTTTGAGCTCTTCTAATTTCCCTCAAGGACTTTACATGGTACTTGACCCTTTTTTTTGAAGGCTTGTCTGGCACATTGTGTTGAACCTTCTGGGGATTTTGCTCCTGGACATTTTCCCCCTGGGCATTTTGTTCCAGGGCATTTTGGTCCTGACCCTCAGGGTACAACTTCCTTGCTGTCTTTTTGGTCCTAGCCATACTCTGCACAAAATTAGAATCTTTAGGCAAGGAATTAGGAAAAGTGGAAACTTACTCTCAAAAAGCTATGATCAACAACTCTTTCCACTGTCAAACAATTATGATCAATGACTCTTTCCACTGTCAAAACTTACTCTCAAAAAGCTATGATCAATGACTCTTTCCACTATCAGAGACACGACCGATGCAAGCAATAGGAGTCATCCGGAAATGCCTGGATGTCCCTGATCGCTTGCATCGGTCGTCCTTGAATTCATCATCAAATATCAATCAAATATATTTTACAATGCAAAATAATCAATTTTCACTAAGAAAAACATAATTTGAAAGCTATGATCAATGACTCTTTCCACTATCAGAGACACGACCGATGCAAGCGATAGGAGTCATCCGGAAATGCCCGGATGTCCCTGATCGCTTGCATCGGTCGTCCTTGAATTCATCATCAAATATCAATCAAATATATTTACAATGCAAAATACTCAATTATCACTAAGAAAAACATAATTTGAAAGCTATGATCAATGACTCTTTCCACTATCAGAGACACGATCGATGCAAGCGATAGGAGTCATCGGTAAATGCCCATATGTCCCTAATCGCTTGCATCGGTCGTCCCTGAATTCATCATCATATTTCAATAAATACAAGTTGAAATAAAGGTAACAATGCGTAATACTCAAGCATCACTAAGGAAACCAAAATTTGCAAACTATGATCAAGGACTCGATGCCATTTAAGAAAACATGACCGATCCAAGCGATTAGGGTTATCCAAAAATCTCAGACATACCATGATCGCTTGGATCGGTCGTGTCCATATTACCTAACGCAGAGAGCGCTCTCCATAGAAATTGTGAAGAAGCAGCTTAAAAACTTGGTGGCGATGGAACCTCGATGCTTGGCACGTGTTGACAAAAAAAATGAAAGAAATGAATAGGGAAGCTTAAATAGGTCCCAGAACTGAGTTGATTGTTGGTGCCACATGGCATGCCATGATTGGTCCACATCATATAGTCGTTGTGAATTCCAACGTCTTTTGCCACGTGGCATGATTTGATTGGTCCACATCATCTATCCATTGCATCGGCCAACGTATGCTTTTCCATGTGGCACTCTGTGATTGGTCCACGTCGTCCGACCGTTACTTCCTCCCCCCTCGCCTATAAATAGCTACTTCCTTCATAAACTCAAATTTTGAACCTTCAGAGAATTTGTCTCATTTTCATGCATATTTTTCTTTCGTCCCCGACACGACCGATACAAGCGATTTTCCCCGTTTGACCTACGTTGACTCACTTTAGTCGCTTGCATCGGTTGTGTTCTCCTAATAGACATACAGGAGAAGCTGCAGCTAAGATGGAGGGAATGAATGAGATCCTTAGTGTCTCTCCATCAGAGAAACTTCTTGATTTCATGGTTCAAGAGGGTTTAACTGTAGATTATTTTCCTAATGCAATGACGATATTCAACCCCAAAATTGATTTTGAAAAACTCCTAGAGAAATCGAAAAGTTTTCTTAAGGATGAGTGGGAGATTTTCTTGGGGTTGATCAATGGAAGGATCCTTTCTATTTCTCAGAAAACCTATGTCCATCCTCACATCTTTGGGAAGGATCCAATAGATAGGGCTAAAATCACAAGAAAATGCAAAAGGATATCCCCTTTGCTAGGGAAGCTTGATTTATGCCCAGAGCATGAAAAGGACTACTGCTTGCTCCCTTTAAACATTGCCTTCTTGATATGGCTTGATCATATCTCAGTTGAAAAGGAGGAAAATGTTCATGTTGAAGACGAGCCTTTCTTAGAGCTGACACTTGAGGGAAGCTCAAAAACTATGAAAGGTGTCATGGAGATTGTTGAGGAGATCAATCTCCAAGCAGAAGAAGAGCAGGTCAAAGGTTTTGATGTGGCCACTTTTAAAGCAGAAACTGCAATAAGGGAGCCAAGTGAAGAAGTTCAAGTGTCTGAGAAGTCCTTACTTCTCCCAAATCTACCTTTTTACTTTATCTCTGAAAAAGAGTTTATACCTCTATTTTACATTCAGGAACTTTTCAATCTAAGGGAGGACTACTGCCTTGCAGCTATAGCTGAGTCAAAAGAAGTTGCAAGAAGATTCATCAATAAGAAAGGAGAAAGAAAAGAAGAATTTTTGCGTCTTGATTTGGATTTGTCTAATGAAGAATTCAAAGATTCATCACAAGCTCTTTCAAAATGCTTTGAGAAAGCTATCTCAGAGAAGCCAAGACTTGCTGATGAAGAGTTTGATGAGCATCAGAAGCAACTTGGAATATACTCGTTTGGGCGCGGCTATTCATTCTTGGATGTTGCTGAGGACAAAGGAACAATTTGTATTGACTCAAAAGAGCTCATTGAGGAGGAAGATGAGGTCAAGCTATGTTGTTTAATATATTCTTATGAATTAAAGGTTTTGTCTGAGATCTCCATTTTTAGTGAGAAATTGACCACGACCGATGCAAGCGATAAAGCCCATCGGATAATTTTCGTTGGGCCTTATCGCTTGCATCGGTCGTGTTCGGAGTTGAAGAGGAAGATGAGGTCAAGGGATGTAGTAAAGTATATTCTCATGATTTTAAGGCTAAGGAGATGAGATGCCACAATCGGTTTTCTCCAAGGTCTCCATTTACACTGAGAAGTCGATCACGACCGATGCAAGCGATAAGGCCCATCAGATATTTTCCGTTGGGCCTTATTGCTTGCATCGGTCGTGTTTGGACTTGAGGAAGATGACGTCAAGGTATACAGTTAACTATATTTTCAAGAATTTAAGCTTAAGGATATGAGATGGGACCGATGCAAAACCTCTATTTTGTGTCAGATTTGTCCAAGTTCTCCATTAGAAGTGTTAGAAGTCGATCACGACGGATGCAAGCGATAAGGCCCATCGGATATTTTCCGTTGGGCCTTATCACTTGCATCGGTCGTGTTTGGACTTGAGGAAGATGACGTCAAGGTATACAGTTAACTATATCCTCAAGAATTTTAGGTTAAGGATATGAGATGGGACCAATGCAAAATCTCTATCTTGTGTCAGATTTCTCCAAGTTCTCCATTAGATGCAAGCGATAAGGCCCATCGGATATTTTCCATTGGGCCTTATTGCTTGTATCGGTCGTGTCTAGGAGTTGCATGCAGCATTGATAATAGATATCTGGCTTGTAAGAATTCCCCTCATTCATCAAATATTACATGTTTCTAGTTTGCAAAGAGATATTGATGACGACCGATGCAAGCGATAACAACTGTCTGAATTTCTCTAAAGACCCTAATTTCTTGCATCAGTCGTGTCTCTTGCTTTTTTTCTTATTGTTTCAAGTTACTTCTCATGACTCCTAAAGTGTGCTTGCACTTCATCTAACCTTGTTTTTCATTTTTACCACAGTTAACTTTATTGGATGAAGACAATTACCTTGGCAGGGGCAAGGGAACAAGAAAAGCCATAGAAGAGAAAGGAAAAGCAAAGGTGGATATTCATTCTATTATCCACTATCTTGCAAACTTGAACCCAGACACTTTTTGTGTTATTCACAAGCACTATAGTGAGGAGCCAGACTTTGCATTGTTCTGCTTGAGGACTCTATCAAAATACATGGGTTTTACTTCAATACCCTTTAATGCTTTCAGAGTTTTATTGCTTGAAAGAGCAACTGCATTCAGAATTTTTGGACATGCCCCAGGACTCAATGCTTCAAGGGTAGGGTACTTTCTTTGTTATTCAAGCTATGCAATGGCTGCAGGGGTGTCAGATTTAAAAAGCATTGCTGGATACAGGAGAAAAGAGTTCCTCAGATATAGATTTGATTTGCCAGAGCCAAGCTCTTTAAAGAGGCTCAAGGAATGACTTGATTTTTTCAAATTCTATATCTCAACAAATGTACATATACAGAAATTGCCAAAGTCATCTGATGGTAATAGACATATTTCTTTTCAAAGCATAATACATCATGAAATGTACATACATGACATCTTTATTTCTGAAAGAAATAAAAGACATTGCAAATATTAAAGCTCTATTTGAAATGTGGTCTTTTTCATTTTGTGATATTGATACATGATGATTTTGTCTGGTGATAGCCATATCCTTCTGATTATATTTGGCATGAGGTCCTTTGTAATTGTCTTTTAAAGAACCAATCAAAAAGCTCTCTGAAGGCATTGCTCTTTGTTACTCCTCCTCCTTTCCTTGTACACCTAAAGAAGCTTGTCCTTGCTTGATAATGAGATTTTTCCATGCCTTGGGTGTTCCACATGGCAAGTGGTTCTTTTTTTGCAAAGAATGCACCATGCACAAGAAGAATATGCTAGAAGAGCAGAAGAATCTCATTAGATCTTTATTTCAATTAAAAATAAATCAATTGAATAAAATATCTTTGGAGCTCACAAGTAGTATGTTATGTCTTTGGCACCCCATGCCTCTATGATGGTTTCTATAAGCTTTGTGGTCGCCTTTCTGAAATCTATCACATAACTTTTTTATGTTACCTGCTGCCTCATGATCTTTAAAAGATTATCTAGTTTGACCCACACCTCCATTCTCTTTTTTGCTATTTCTGGTTTGCTTTTTACATTAGTCGTGACCTCACAAAAATTTTTCCAACAATTCCACATGGCATTAAGTTGTTTGCCATCATGGTTGCTGAAGAATCTCCTTGCTTTTGCACCTCCCATTGAGACATCCTGTAGTACATCACCTGTATTTTGTGAAAGCTTTGGATCTTTTCTTAGATGAACATCACCACCATGAAATCCCATTTCTGAAAGAAGACATTCACATTTTTTTATGCATTCATCTCCAAGAGTTGTAGGCTTGATAGAATATGCATAATCCAAGTGAAGACGGACCAACTTGTCAATGATTCTTAACTCTGCATGTAGTGTACATATGTGTACATTTGTCAATGCTATTGGAAGTATGGGATCCCAAATCATTGAAGAAGATGAGTGTTGCTCTAGCACAATGGTGAGAACCACGTAAAGAAGCTCCACCTCCTTAATGTCAATCCGCGGAAGAGATAGGAGTGATATGAAGATCGTGAATGTGAGATGAAGTGAGAGTGAAGGTGAGAAGCATAGAGATGCACACACACATGGACACACACTACGAAGAGACAAGCAAGACACAATGGAAGGTGAGAAATCAACTCTATTACTCAAGAACACTCTTACAAGATCAAAATAGCTCTAAGCTCTTTCTACTCCAACAAGCTAACCTCAAAAATGAGCTCTCTAGCTCTTTCTATAGATTCTAGATTAGTTTTGACCGGTTTCACATCTAGTGACCGGCATAGTTAAAAAATAGGTCCTATGCGCTATTTGAGAGGGTAAATGGTGTCTAAAAATAACCAAAATTGGTACGCTCATTCTACCTAAGCTCCTCAAGCTTGAGGACTCCTCGGCTTGCACAAAATGGAGCTATGAATTACAAAAAGGGTTTTTCTATGTTACATATGTTACAATAGTGATGAAAATCACTGTTGGAGGTTTTGAAGAATATTTATAAAACATAAATCTTTGAAAAATTGATTCGACTGGCTCCCTGCTCTGTCTTTACATGCTTCCGTGTCTTCTATGCCTCTGGCTGCTGCCAACACCCCCCTCCCTCTCGCTTATGTCGTCCTCAACAGAACCTTGTTGTGAGGTTTGTCGGATGTAATTCTAGAGTAGTTCCTGAGCGAGGGTGTGCTCTGATATGTGAATGCCTCGGGCCAGATCTGCCTCGAGTTTCTCCCAATCAATTGGTTGCGATTCGTCTGATGGCGGGAGTCGATAATGTGTGGAATAAACCATCTGTTCACAGGCGAATAATTGAAGCAAGTGGGTGGGCCTGCTGATGAACACTTCTGAATGGTATTCCCAGAATCCGGTTGTGAACATTTCTTCGAAGGTATGCTTGTAGCACGCCGGTAAATATTTGATTCTGCAATGCCAGGCATAACACACCCGTAGCGATGGCGTTGTAATCATATCATATGCAAGATCTAGGTTGCCATGCTCGAAGCCCGAGGTGTTTACATGTGGTGCCTTGACGCGTCTGAAGACTTTAAAAACCATCTGCATCATGTCAAATATCTTGACAGTCATGTGCGCTGCTATATCATCCATATATTTGAAGCGAGGGAGCCAGTGACGAATCGTGGCCATCATGTATCCGATAGTTGGTGGTCCTATGGGGGGCCTGAAATAGGGATAATTCAACCAATCCTGGCATTGTTTGTTGTTTTGTATCTTAATAGCAAATGTTGTCCAGGAGTGGCGACGTGGTATTGGTCCCCAACATGGGTTATACTTTAAATGCAAAGGTGCCTTAACCCAAGTACTCATCATTTCAGGATATTTCTGTAAGAGATCCTTGCGCCATTCTGGTTGATAGATCTCTCCTTGCTGCGCATCTAATGGCAAATCTTCCGGCTCAAATTGAGTTCCATGGGAGGGCTTTTTGCCTATTTCTTTCTCTATGGCTAACTGATATTCTGCCATCAACATGAAATAAGGTTTATACTGTAGCTCGTGCCCTGATATGTATCTGCACGGGGCCAAATGAGCAAAGTAGGGTGACTGTAAAATTCTTTCCTCAATCATTGCCATTGCATGCAACTGCGCCTCTACTCGTGCTGAGTGGGTTGTTCCAAGCTCTTCAATTGTCTTCATCCATGTGGGAGTTGGAAGTTTGAAAGTCGTCTGGCCTTCAGCCGTGACGCGTCCGCCTGGGATGGGTTGGGGCTCATAGGCTTCCTCAAAAGTTTCCTCCACCGGAATAGTGACTGTTTCTTCCTCGGCTGGTAGGTCCAGTGGGGATTCTGGTCTGGGTGGTGCTTCATATACTTCTATCCATGATTGAAGAGTGGATACCTCGGCCCGTAAAGCGTTGAGTTCCTCTAGGATGTCAGGAGATGGGTCCGCAGGAGCTGGTAGGCCTTGTGGTATTGGTACTCTTAGTTGCAAGATCTTGTTTTCATCTTTGAGTTTCTAAAACTGCTCGTTCATGCTGTCGTAATCATCTAACAATCTGATATGATCTTCTAGTAACATTTTCATCGATTTTGAGGGCATGGCTTTGAAGCGACTGGGGCTTAGCGGTTGGTCTGGCTGATCTAAGGCAGCTTCTAGATTCTCTCTATTTTGTTCTTGTAAGCGTTGGTTTTCTTCTTTCACGGCTGCCAAGTGTCATCTAAGTAATCCCATATTTCGTGTTAAGGTTGCGTTGCGAATGGTCTGTGCCCTTAACAAATTATCAAGATCAGCAGTGGCCTCTTTGGTTTTCTCTTCACTTTCTAGTTCTAGTTTGTGGTATGCCTCTCGGAGTTCTTGGTATCTGGTGTTTAGGGAGGCATTCTCGATGGTCAGTGAATTTAGCTTCGACTATAAATCATTGGTTGTCCTCTGCAGCTCCTGATAATTATTTCCCAGAGATGTGAACTCATCTATTACTTGAGTCATACACGTGAACATTTGTCGAAATGCAGTATCTACAGTGGGTGATAATATTAACGATGTGCTAAGCGAAGATGCAGTAGGTGTAGATGCAAAGGGAATGGGGAATGGGGGTGGGAAAGTGGATGCTATGGTGATTGTGGAAAATTGTGGTGTGCTTAAATAGTGTGGTGCCACAAATGAACTAAGTGGAGGTGCGGTGGGTGGTGATATATCCATATCGCTGGATGTGGTGTCGAGTGCGGTGATTGTGAATAGTGGTGTGATCGTGGGTAAGTGTGTAGGTGTAAATACGGGATTTACAAAGTTTGACGAGTAATTTACAGAGGGGTTGTCTTGGACAGCTTGGTGGAAAGGGGAAAGAGGAGTTATGGTGGGTCGGGGAGGTGAGACTGGGGAGAAGGTTAATGGAGGTGGGAATGGGAAAAGGGGTCTTGGAGGTGTGGGGAAGGACGGAAAGGATGGTGGGAAAATTGGATTTGATAGAAAGGTAGGTGTGCTAGGGGGTAGACTAGGTTGAGTTGGTGCGGGAATTGTGGGATGAATGGGAGTAAGGACGACTTCTGCTACTCCGCCAGAGAAGGAGGATGTTGTTCTGGGAGAAGGAGGGTGTATGGGGGAGACTCGGTGGATGGGAGGTGAAGGAGGAGCGGTTGGGGTGGTAGGTACTTCGACAACTGTAGTGGTATGTATAGCAGTGGTACGGGGTGGGGAGTCGACGATAATGGTGTCTTCTGCCAATGAGCCTTCAGGGACAAGACGTGCTTCCCTGGCCTGTTCTGAAGATTATCTGTCGGTGGGTACCCGAATATATTCACCAAGTTTGGTTAGTAGACGGATTCTACGAGGGTCATACTGCGGTAATGGCTTCCTCTGCAAATATCGTAAGGCTTCTGTGGATCCCACTGATTTGACAAGTTCTCGGAAGCCTATGATATATACTTCTTCGAATCCACCTGAGACAAGTTCTTGTTCTATAAGTGCTTGACTCTCTTCCTCAATCAATTTCTCGCGCGCCCAAACTTTTTCCATGGTTCGATACAATTTTTTTATGGCTAGCGTATAAGCTGCTGCTTTGAATGTTTCGTCTTCGTGTGTGCTCGTGTCACCTTGGGTGTCGGTGTGTTGTCCTTGTTCATCTGTCTGTCCATGCTCTTGGGATTCGTGAGTGCCCTGATTGGCTTCGTCATTGCCTTCATCTTCATCGGTTTCCGTTCTTTCTTCCTCGAAACTAGACACTTTTTGTCCTTGTGGTTGGTCTCGGGCGTGGTCGGGTAACTTGGCCGCTCATATTCTTGAGAGAAGATCTGACCTTCTGAAAACTGAAATTCATTCGAGAAGGCATCCTGCATTTCAAAATCAAAGGTTGTATCCAGTGGCTCTGCTTCCATGTTTGGTATCGGAAAAGAGAAAGCTTCCGCACCAATAGTGGTGGGAACTTCTGCTGTAGTGGTGGCAGGTCCTGGGACGGTGGCTGCTTGAGGAGCAACTGTGCTGGTGGTGGCCTCCGTTATAATCGGTCTTGATAACCGTATGCGAATAGGTTGTACAGATGGAGTGGCTTCTGTCGGGGACTTCTCTGGAGAGGGTTGTGGTGAGGCACCTGAAGGCAGGGGATAGTTCCTCTCATTCGCTTTCCTGCTCGTCCTTTGCTAGGCTTTCTAGCTTTCTTTGTTGTTCCCTTGAAGGCTTTCAGCTCCTCACTAGTCATTGCTCGCTTGATAGGTAAATCGTAAGCCAAACACATATACACGATGCACGTGAGAGCGCAATATCCATTGATGACTTTCTTTCTTTCCCATCTGTGTTGTGCTAAGTAGAGCTGATCAATGATCTAGCTTGCAAGATCAATTGTCTGGGGTCCAGCATGCTAAATATAAACCAAACCATATGCGCTTGTGAGGCATTGTGAATGTGTCCTGAGCTGGGAAAGCAAAATGTTGCATGCATATCCTTAATGGTTTCGAAAGCTCAGGTGTGATCGTCGAAATCTCTTCCCACTTAGTAACGTCTCCACGTTTCATTGGCTCTGGAACCAGCCGTTCTCGTTCCGTTGGAGTGTGGGTTCCATGAATCTTGATGGCAGCTTGGATCAAATCTTTAGAAAGATAAAACCGCTTATATGGTGGATCATTCACTAAGGATGGCAAAATAAAAGTGTCGGGCAGATCCTTGTTCTCTGAAGCTATCAAAGTGGTGATTAAGTAATAGCATCTGTAGAAGTCAGGTTTAGGCAAAGGGTCGTTGAAATACTCTGTAAACCCTGCTCTTGCCCAAACATGCGTTAGGTCTTCCATGTTCTGTAATCCTTCAAATTCTCATGAGAAAAACTGATATTTGCCCTAGGTACGGTCATCAAAAGTCAAATTAGCCTCAAATATAAACTCAGCATCCGCCAATGGTCCTGCTAGCCCTTGAAACCAGTGAGAATTACGATGAATCTTCTTAGTATACGCTCTAGGAGGATCGTCAATAGGCATGGGTCCTGGAAATCCCTGGAATTCTGGGGGCTAAGCCGTAGGATGGGGCTCTGCTAGTAGTTCACCAATAGTAGCCCTGGGTATACTGGTTCCAGCTTCCGATGGCCCTTCTGCCTACATGATGAATGGTGTGAATGCGTAGTAGATCTGCTACATAAGATTAACACATTAGTATGGAAATTGATCATGATCCCATTAAAGTGAGACCGTAATCCCTTTCCATAACCGATGTGTAACCCGTGTAGCCAAGTGTTGTGATGTGATTGATGCAATGCTTCTTGCAGAACTAGTGCAAGTCTCTAGACACCTATATGTTTTCAGATATTGCATGCATTTCTTGATGAGGTGTTATTACAGATGATGGTGGGTTATAGTGTGTGGATTTGTACAAGGTTCAGTTGTGAATGAGTTATTACAAGGTTGTAGATTAATCGGGGTGGGAGCTATGTTAGATAAGGGGTTAGGAGAAGACTTCTGGATACGTTTCGGTATCCATTTCCTAAGAGTTTCTGAGCGGGTGGAATGTTTCTTTTGAGGGACAAAAGTTGAGAGCGGATGTGGTGGGGTTAAAGGGTGAAGTGAGTTGTGAGGGTTATATATTACATGACTTGAGGGTTGAGCTATAATACACTGTTTGGGTACCCAAATCTGCGTGGGTGTGGGTCGGTTTGTAAGGTACTTCTTGGCGATCCAAATTTGTCGAATGTTTGTATTCATAGAAGAATGTTCAGAAGACTTTGGGTACTGTCTCTGCTTCTGCTGAAACTTCTTCTTGTCATTGCCTGCATTGTTGAAACTTGTTGGTGTTTTCTATCCTTTTGGCACCCATATCTGTCTCGTGTCGCTTGCTTTGTTATACTGATACTACTGCTTTCTTTGTGTTGTCTGATATTGTCGTCGGCCTGGGTTCCTTTGTCGTGGTTGACTCCTTTGTGGTTGAGGTGGAGAGGTCGGATGGACACTCTGCTTTGGAAAAGAAGGGAGGTCCAACGCTTGCAAAACCTGCCCATTAGGAAGTGCTCCATTTTGTACTTTTAATCTAGGCCAGTCCGCAGTAAGTGTGGAAGGATGGGCACCGCAGGGTGTTTTGCCCATGTGGACGCTGATGAAGTGCACCTGACCTGCAATCGTCCCCATTTGTCCACTGATTGTGCCCATTTGACCGTTGATGGTGTCCATTTGACCAAGCGGTTGGGTAATTGCCCCTTCTAATTTGCAGGAAGCCTAAGGGAAAATCTCCTGATGTCCTTTAGATTGACAATTGTCCATTGCCAAGCCCGCATGGGTTGGTGTAGACGTAACGTGACTGATCTGACCAAAGATCTTCCGGTCTTCCGTTGCATGCATTTCATAGGGTCTAGGGCTACAAACCTCAGTCGGAATGCCATTAGGGAAGTCAAGCGGTATCACTCGCTTCTGATCTAAGGTTCCAATCTGCAAGGAGCCTTGTCTAAGATTTAGGTCCACTGAGTGATCGTATAGCCAATCTTGGCCAAGGATTAGGGGTTCTATCAGGTCGTCGTCATGGCACACTAGTAGCTTTGTGGTCATAGTCACTTCGTTTATGAGGATAGGAAGGTCCACCTCACCCATGCAAGGGGTTTCCATGCCTCCTAGCCCTATGAGGTACGCCTCAATTGGCCGCATTTCTATTCCTGAATCCTTATAGTGGGACCATCTAATCGCACTCGTCGCAGCACCTAAATCAATTAAAGCCCTGAGCTCTTGGCAAGGGTTGCCGTGCTCTAGCCTGACTGTAATGAATGGTCTCCTGTCCACTATGCTAGGATGAGTATTTGACTTTGCTTGACACATGGCCATGGGATATCTGGGTGATGTTTCCAGATGGTTATAATGTTCTCTCCCTAGTCCTTGTCTTCTTAGCTTCATGCGCTTAATGCGTTCTATAGCTTCTACCTGAGCTTCAGCTCGTATTCTATTTTCTTCCTCCTTACGCTTCTTTTCCAACGTGAGTCGTCTAAGCATATCCTCAGTAAGAGGTTCCTGATATAACTTGACTCTACAGCCACTAATGTAATTAAGCATTATATCTCCTTCTAAGGTGGCTAATTGTACTGCTCCACTTGTTGAGAGTCTATTAATGATCATAGGTCCATAACCTCGCTTTTCTAACTTCCGTGCGTGCTGTTTCAGCATATATACTAGAACTAAATCTCCTTCTTTCAAGCCTTTATCTTTCACATGTGCATCAAAATATGCTTTTTGTCGCTTCTTCGCTGCTATATTCCTGCTGCTGCTTCCAGCCTGGTTTCTCCTAATCGTTCCAAGTCCATTATTCTTGCTGATAATTCATGGCCGGTCCACTGATGTTCTTATGCAACCTTAAGGGTCGGTATCAAGAAGTCCAAAGGAAGCACAACATTCTGACCAAAAACCATCTGAAAGGGAGTTGCATTGAGTACGGTCTTGTATGCCACTCGATATGCCCAAACAGCGTGGTGTAACTATTTGTCCCAATCTGAATGTTTGTTGTTCACAAGTTTCGTCAGTACATTACATAGGATCTTGTTAGTGCTTTCAGCCTGACCATTGGCGTGAGGATGATATGGTGCAGATTTCTTGTGAATCACATAAAATCCTGTAACAAATTTTCAATGACTTGGTTTAGAAAGTGAGTTCCTCGATCGCTCACTAACTCTATAGGCAACCCATATCTTGTAAAGACATTTTCAAATAAGAATTTTGCAGTCGTGTGTGCATCATTCTTTTTTATGGCTTTTGCCTCTACCCATTTGGTAAGATAATCTGTCGCAACAATAATGTATTCTGCATGTGTACCTTTTGCAGGGGGGTTAATGGGTCCTACAAATTCTATACCCCACTTAGAAAATGCACGTCCACCCATCATGGGTTTCAATGGCATTTCATCTCTGCGAGTAGGAAACTGAGTTCTTTGGCACACATCACATCTCTTTACATAGGTATGAGCATCCATGTGAAGAGTGGGCCACCATAATCCTGCAAAGAGGATGGCTTTGATTATCCTATCGGGTCCAAAATGACCGCCTGCAACACCTTGGTGTGCAGTCTCTAGTATGCTCAGATAATCGCTTTCATGAACACACTGTCATAAGTATCCATCTCGTCCTCGTTTGTATAGGTTATCGCCAATAAGTGAATAGTCTTGAGCTTCCTTGTTGAAGCTCAAGGTCAAGGACAAAGCATGGAAGCGCATCAAGGAAGTGGACACACAAGAAGAAGGAGCAAGTAGGGAGCTCCAAGAAGCACCTGTCAAATTTTCAGATGAAATCCCTATAAAAATAGTGATTATTATCACTAAAAACCATTGTAAATACCATTTTCCATTTTTGTAACTCCATTTTGTTCAAGCCGAGGAGTCCT
This sequence comes from Ceratopteris richardii, assembly GCA_020310875.1. Taxonomy (NCBI): domain Eukaryota; kingdom Viridiplantae; phylum Streptophyta; class Polypodiopsida; order Polypodiales; family Pteridaceae; genus Ceratopteris; species Ceratopteris richardii. The sequence continues at coordinate 152,848,783 of CM035436.1, read as the reverse complement.
TGAGCTTGAGGAGTATTAGAACTACCATCCTACCGAGTTTCATAATTTTTAGACTCCGTTTGAGCCCCCAAATAAGCCCTGGAACCTATTTTTTAACTATGCCGGACACTAGGTCTGGACAGGGCCAAAACCACTCAAAAACTATAAAAAGGGCTGGAGAGCTCATTTTTGAGGTTAGCTTGTTGTAGATTTCAGCTTTGTAAGAGAGCTCTTGTATAATCGAAGATCTTCCATTGTTCCACTCCTTGCTCTTACTTTGTGCACGTGTGTGTGTATGTGTGTGCATGCTTGTGTGCTTTCACTCACGCACTTGTGCCATCACTTGCTCACGGTCTTCATACCGGTCCTCTCGTCTCCACGGATTGACATTTATGAGGTGTATCTCCTCACGTTGGTACTCACCATTGTGCTAGAGTGACACCAAATTTTGGCGCCGTTGCCGGGGAGAGAACTTGGAGGACGAGCGTGTGACGGTAAGACGTAGAGTAGCGATGTTGGAAGGTAAAAAATCACCATTTTTAGTTTAGTTTCTGAGTTTTTTCTTCTTCTTCATCTTCACCTTCATCATCATCTTCTTCCCTCTTCATATTCTCTGATTTTCTCCATTTTCACCTATATCTTCACCTCGTTTTTCACTTGTGGCTATGAGGAACAAGTGCGGAGGCTGTTCAGAGCAGAAACGCTGAAGAAACATTCTTGGAAAACCTCTCAAAACTCCAAAAATTTGATTCAGTATCGCGCGGGCTGAAGCGACCTGCGTTTGGTATCGCAACGGTGGTAGTGTGACTTTGGAGCTAGATTTTGCATATACACTCTGATAGAAGTGACAAGGAGGAAATAAGGTACACATATTTGCAAAAATTTTTGAATTTGGGTGTGAAAATCTCCAAGTATCGTGTCCGGTTGAGTTTTGGTATCGCAATACCAGAATTCTCGTGTATCGCGATACTTGTCGAGGTATCGTATCGTGCAAGCCCCACTTGAGGTATCGCGATACCATTTTGGTATCGTATCGTCAAGTGCTGGTATCGCGATCACGGTCGCCCCAGTGGTATCGTATCGTGGTCCACCTAGTATCGTATCGTGCCAGTCTTGGTATCGTATCGTCGATCGTGCAGTATCGTATCGTCGGCCAAGTTGGTATCGCGATCGTCTAAATTTTGGTATCGTATCGTCAAGTGTTGGTATCGCGATCACGGTCGCCCCGGTGGTATCGTATCGTGGTCCACCTGGTATCGCATCGTGTTAGTCTTCGTATCGTATCGCCTCCAATTTCAGTATCGTATCGTCGGCCAAGTTGGTATCGTATCGCCTCAAAGGTATCGTATCGTCCAATCCCGTGGTATCGTATCACTCAAGAACTCAGTATCGTATCGTGTCATTACAGGTATCGTATCGCGAGGTTAAGTGGTATCGTATCGTGCAAATTAGAGATATCGTATCGTGACCACTTTCAGTATCGTATCCTCTAAGAGAGCAGTATCGTATCGTGAGGTTGGTATCGCGATCGCAGTTATCCTAGTGGTATCGTATCGTCTAGGTGGTATCGTCTGAAGGGGTATCGTGTAAGACAAAGGTATCGTATCGTGGAAAATCTGGTATCGTATCGCCTGTTCTGAGTTCCCAGAGAGATCCTGTTTCCCTGTTTTAAACCCCAGAACCCTGAACTGGCATAACTTTCTCATACGAAATCCGTTTGCTGTGATTTTGGTTTTGTTGGAAAGCTCGTGGGGAGTACAACAAAAACATCGACTGGTTACGGTAAAATTAATACCAGGAATATTAGATAGGGTATTTTGAAGTTGACCCTCAAGGAAACTAGAAAACCAAGGAGTTCCAAAGGATTTTGAGCAATATAAGAGAACTTTGGGACTAGAAGCCAAGGCTTATGAACCTGAGATCTGGCAGACACTTACGCAAGGATAGACAAAGCATTAGATCATCTGAGGCTAGTGTCAACCATACAGCCAAGTCTTGGGCTCAACAGCTTAGTGGTTATCCGTACACACAAAGTTCAGAAACCTGTGACTCGGAAATGTCTTTTAGCATGGAAAGACCCACACGTAGCTCAGGCACTGCCTATTTACAGACCCCAAAAGGTCCCTATAAGACACAATTGGAGTATATCAGGACCAACCAATTAGGTGCTCGCATCTATGAGGATGGTCTAAGACGATCAGTAGCTCAACTCAAGAATCCTGACCAACCCTTTGGACTTGAACACCCAGTGGTCAAGTTTGAAGAGGGTGCTTACATTGATAAGGAAGGAACCATGTATGTGGTTACCAACTTACCAGATAGGACAGATGAGTTTGGAAATATCATTCCTGAGAATGAGATAGGAGACCTAGAGCAAGGAGACCTAGGAGGAGAACCCAAGACACTTGGCAAGGTGAATCAATTTTCCCTCCACCAAGATCTAATGTTTCCCAAGGCCTCCATGGAGCCGGATCATCTAAGGCTCATGAAACCCAGAAGGAAAGAACTAGAGAGAGACTGGAGGTAAGTTTTGCAGACACTGTGGGCAGAGACAGATCAGGATATGGAATGGAAAGACCTGAAAGGGAGAGACATAGAGCTCATAGGCACCAAAGAGATGAACATGATTTTCCATTGCCTAGACCACGAGAGCACTCAAGAACTCTTAGACCCTCTCAAGTGGTTAAGACAATGAAGAACTACTTTGATGGATTTGGAGATCCTTATGATCATGTGGCGGAGTTCAAACAAGTGCTAAGAGCTGAATAGGTTGAAGACTTATTCACCCAGTTCGAGGCATGTGGTTTGACTCTTAAGGGTACTGCCTTAGCTTGGTTTCAACCTCTAAACAGTCGCAACTATAGAGAGATAGGTCAGCTGCTAGAAGAATTCATTGTGGAATTTTCCAAAAGCGGTATCAGGCATAACACATCATCCTTGATCCACAGCTTCAAGCAGACACCCCAAGAAACAGTGCGACTTGCAGGAAGAAGGTTTAGACAGTGCTTGGAAAGATGCCCTGTACCAGAATTACCCACATCAGCCAAACAGGTGGCACTGTTTTTAGATGGCCTATTGAGCACAAAATTAAGGTCATACGTATACTTGAAAGAGCCTAGATCCATAGAAGAGTGTGTTCCCTATAAAAATAGTGATTATTATCACTAAAAACCATTGTAAATACCATTTTCCATTTTTGTAACTCCATTTTGTTCAAGCCGAGGAGTCCTTGAGCTTGAGGAGTATTAGAACTACCATCCTACCGAGTTTCATAATTTTTAGACTCCGTTTGAACCCCCAAATAAGCCCTGGAACCTATTTTTTAACTAGGCCGGACACTAGGTCTGGACAGGGCCAAAACCACTCAAAAACTATAAAAAGGGCTGGAGAGCTCATTTTTTAGGCTAGCTTGTTGTAGATTTCAGCTTTGTAAGAGAGCTCTTGTATAATCGAAGATCTTCCATTGTTCCACTCCTTGCTCTTACTTTGTGCGCGTGTGTGTGTATGTGTGTGCATTGACATAGAAGACAACTTGGGTGAGGAGTTAGGACTATCCAAACTCTATAAGGACTCTGATAGTTCTACAAGTCATACCTCTAGAACCTCCACTGAGATAGATGAGATAGCTGAGCAAGTGGCCAAAAAGCTAGGAGTTCAAAATAGACAAATGCCAAGGGTCACCTCAGTGAAGCGATGTTATACATGTGGAGGAGATCACATGGCTAATGTTTGTCCGTTGATGACTCAACCCCAAGGAAACCCTAATGCTCTATATTGCACCATTGAGAGGAAATATACAAATCATACGACCCAAGATTGTCCCTATAACAGGCAGGCTGTTAGACAAAATTATCAGCAACCTTACCAGCAGGGTAGGTATCAGAATCAGTACCAACAGCCATATTATAGGCCACAACAATATCAACCTCAATACCAGCAGCAATATCAGGCACCATATAGGCCACAACCAGTCCTAGGAAACCAACCGCCAGCTCCTGCCAATGTGATCCCAGTTAAATATACGATGGCGGAGGAGAACCATAATAGAGCATTGGTGCCACTAACCCCATTGGTCTCAGAAAATGATTCTCACGCTCATGGTTCAGACTACTTCCATGAAGATAGTCCACATGCTTATTATATAGAGTCACCTCAGCAAAGTGAGACTTCTCAGTGTCAATATGAGACACCACCTATGGAACAAAATTGGGAGCCAGAATACTCCAATGTCATGTATACGAATCCAAATCCTAGGCCCCAATTGAGACAAGTAAGACCACAAGCCCCTAGAGGACCATGCTTTAGATGTCAGGGCGACCATTTCATTCGTGAATGTCCCCACCAACCAGCTCTGGGACTAGGACAAAACATCACAATACAAGGCTTTTGTCCTGAGTGCGGCAAGGAACATCTTCCTAGAGAGTGTCCCAGGAATCCCTCTAGTGCACCCAAGGTCACACCCATCAACGTGGTAGGCTTAGTGGCAGATTCAAGTTCAAGTAGCAGTAATGTGGCTCCTGTATAGGTAGTTACTAGGGCACAGGCTGCACAACAAGCAAAACCATCTGAGCAATCGGAGTCAAGTGAGTCAGGAGAGCCTAGTAAGAGGAAAGCAATAACATGGAAGGATACCAGAGAGAAGGCTAATCGCAAGTGGAACAAAAAGCTATCCGAGCTAGAAGAAAGCCTAAGGGATACCAAAACAAAAATAGAAGACATTGCATCTCAAAGCCCCTCACATACCGAAGCTCCATCCATTCCACCTCATTCCACCCCACCACCCATTGTAAATAACCCACAACCAGGGTCTGTTCTTGCAGATCCAACCCCAGAAGGCTTGGACATGATGTTCAAGGCCTACCAGGCTCGTCTTCAAGAAGGGCCAACAACTGGAAACTTGGACAAGAGTTACCCAAGAGCAGATTTAGAGATTGAACGGATGAAAATGTGCATGAAAATGGTAGAACAAGCTCAAGCTATACTTGAGACTAAAAAGTTCAATCAGACAAACTCTGTCAAACCGGATTTGCATTTCCAGGGCTTACTAGAAAGATTAGAGCAGTTGGTAAACAAACCACAAGTTTCTTTACCTCCACAGGCTCAACCAGTTATTGAGAGAGGAAGCTCACCACCAATGGGAGCTTATGTTCCTAATTCCACTGATGCTAGAATACCTCCTTCAATTCAACAGTATTCTCAAGAGTTCTTGCGGGAAATACAAGAAGCAAGAGAAGAAGGAATTGACCAATAAAAGACCCAGCCTATACACCGATGATATTTCCAGATGAGGAATTTGAGCCTCATGGTTGGGCACAAATCTTAGCTACCATGGACATTGCAGTCAATGAAGAACAATGGACACCTCATTGTGATGAGGAGGGTTATGATATTTCAGTGTTCATGTATCAACCCCTGTTGGAAGAGTGTGATCCTAGTGAGTTCATAGAAGAAGAAGAGAATGACGATGATCTAGAATCCATTGTGATGGATACTTACTTTGACTCAGAGGAACACTATTTAGAAGACATAGGAGTGTTAACCCAAAAAGAAGAAGAACCCCTCACGAGTATTAAAACGATAAATTCAAAGGAAGGAAGTGAAGGAGGTCAAAAGAAAAAGAAAAGAAAAGCAGTGAAACAAGAAGAGGAAGAATCATTATTTGAAGTACCAGAAAATTTCAAGAAATATGAAGTGGAAGACCGAAAAATTTTGGTACGGATGCCTAAGAGAGAGGCCATTATAGGAGAAGCATATGACAATAAATAAAAGACCAAAAAAATTGTAGTGACCATTGAAGGGAACGAAGAACGATGTACGTAGATAGGAGATGACCTAAGTGCAAAAGAAGAAGCAGAGCTTGTAGCTCTATTAAGGGAATATAGGGATGTGTTCGCATGGCACTATAGAGACTTGAAAGGAGTAGATCTAAAGATTTGCTCTCATACGATTCCGATGACCGCTGATGCCAAGCCCACCAAACAAAAGCCCTACACATATAATGACAATTATGCAGCCAAAATAAAGGAGGAAATTGACAGGCTGATTGAAGCTGGATTCATCTATGAGATTGAGCACACTGAATGGGTGTCCCCCATTGTAGTGGTGCCCAAGAAGAATGGGAAATTGCGAGTGTGCATTAACCTTAAAAAAGTTAATGCCGCTACGATCAGAGATAGTTATCCACTTCCAATCACCGAACATCTATTGGAGCGTGTTGCAGGCAAGGAAGTTTATAGCTTCCTTGATGGATTTTCAGGTTACAACCAAGTAGCCATTGCCCCCGAAGATCAACACAAAACGGCCTTTGCCACAGAATGGGGAATCTTTGCATTTCGTGTGATGCCATTTGGGCTCACCAATGCACCTGCAACATTCCAAAGGCTCATGTGTCATGTCTTCAAAGAGTTCTTGCGAAAGAGCTTAGAAGTATATGTGGATGATTTATGCGCTCATTCCCAAGAAAGAAGTTACCACATCCCTGAGCTCAGACAGATCTTCAACAAGTGTAGAGAATATCGAGTGTGTCTGAACCCAGAGAAGTGTGTGTTCATGGTACGACAAGGTAAGATCTTAGGTCACATTGTTTCTAAGAATGGAATTTCAACAGATGAAGACAAGGTAAGAGCGATAGCAGAGTTGCCAAGACCAAGGAATGTTAAAGAGGTACAAGACTTTATGGGCCATTGTGGATATTACCGTAGGTTTATCCACATGTATGCCATCATAGCTAAACCTCTTTATGGGTTGTTAACAAATTTTGAGTGGAACGAGGAATGCGAGAATTCCTTCAACGAGCTGAAAAGACGTTTGTGCACAGCACCAATATTGACTACTCCGGATTGGAGCAAACCCTTTCATGTCCATGTAGATGCCTCCAATCATGCAATAGGATGTGTGCTAGCACAACCCACAGGTGAAGGAAACCTAGATTTGTCGATAGCATATGCTAGTAGGCAATTAAATGTAGCTGAACGAAATTATACCACAACGGAGAGAGAAGGCTTAGGCATGGTATACGCTGTGAAAAAGTTTAGACACTATTTATTGGCCAATAAGTTCAAGTTTTTCACTGATCATCAAGCTTTACTATATTTGGTCAATAAACCTTGCAATACAGGCCGCTTGGTGAGATGGTTCCTCTTACTAATGGAATACGACTTTGAAGTTGTTGTCAGGAAAGGTAGAACCCATCTTAGGGCGGACCATCTCTCTCGCATCACTTCAGGAGAGCCACCGCAAGGAGTGTCGGATGAGTTACCAGATGCTTATTTGTTCAATTTAGAAGTTGTTCCTAAATGGGCAAATAAATTGGTACCTGTCCTAACCTTCGGACCTGCAAATAAGAACGTAAAAACAAACAAAGAAGAAATTGTACGATCACAACAATATCAAATATTGGCAGGTAGTATGTACAAGCAAGATACCGAGGGCGTACTAGCTTGTTGTGTCGAGGACGATGAACATACTAGTTGGTTGCAACAAGCCCATGAGGGATTGCTAGGAAATCACTACTCTAAACAACGAACATTGCAAAACCTAAAACGTTTAGGAGTGTATTGGCCTAGCATGGACAAAGAAATACATGAGTGGATTAAGAATTGTCTAGTGTGCCAGAAGAGACCCCCAGTGGAGCATGCCACTCTTTATCACGTGTCATTAATTCCGGATTGGAGCACTCCACTGGTAGAATTTATGAGATCAGGAACATTAACGAACGAGGCTAATCTATCAAGAAGACGAAGCATGGAGCAAGAGGCTCAGGAATATGCCTTAGTAGGAGACAACCTATACCGACGAGGAAAAGATGGTTATCTAAGATTGTGCGTTCATGAATCAGATTATTTGAAGGTCTTAGAAACTGCACATAGTAGTGTTGCAGGTGGACATTTTGGGCCTGACCGAGTAATCAAGACCATTCTATTCTCAGGACTTTGGTGGCCCACTCTTCATATGGATGCACATACTTATGTGAAGAAATGTGACACATGCCAACGTGCCCAATATCCGATAAGAAAAGATGAGATGCCTTTGAGGCCAATGATGGGAGGGCGCGCATTCTCGAAGTGGGGTATAGACTTTGTTGGTCCTATTAACCCCCCAGCTAAAAACTCCCATGCGGAATACATTATTGTAGCCACTGATTACCTTACCAAATGGGTAGAAGTAAAAGCCACAACAAAGAATGATGCTCAAACAATGGCTAAGTTCTTATTCGAAAATGTGTTCACTAGATATGGGTTACCAATAGAGTTGGTTAGTGATAGAGGTATGCACTTCTTGAATGAGGTCATTGAAAATCTCCTTCAAGAATTCATGGTGATACATAAGAAGTCTGCCCCCTATCACCCACAAGCTAACGGACAAGCCGAGAGCACGAATAAGATCCTATGTAACGTATTGACGAAACTTGTAAATAATAAACGCTCTGATTGGGACAAACAACTTCATCATGCTGTTTGGGCATACCGAGTTGCCTACAAAACGGTACTCAATGCTACCCCATTTCAGATGGTCTTTGGACAGAATGCCATGCTACCATTGGACTTCTTAATACCAGCCTTGAAAGTAGCACAAGAGCATGAGTGGAATGGACATGAGTTGTCTTCCAGGATCTTTGATCTAGAACGCTTAGGTGAGACGAGGCTACGGGCAGCCTCAGGCATTTATGCTGCAAAGAAAAGGCAAAAGGCATACTTTGATGCCCATGTAAAGGATAAAGGATTGAAGGAAGGAGATCTAGTGCTGGTTTATACGCTAAAGCAACATGCCCGCAAATTGGAGAAACGAGGATATGGACCCATGATCATTAATAGACTCTCCACTAGCGGTGCAGTTCAATTGGCCACTTTAGAAGGTGATATCCTACCAAACTATATTAGTGGATGCCGAGTCAAGTTATATCAAGAACCTCTTACAGAGGAAATGCTCATGAGACTCAACACTGCTAAGAAGCGAAAAGAAGAGGAGTTAAGGGTTAGAGAAGAAGCACAAGCAGAGGCGAGAGAGCGCATCAGAAGAAATAAGCTACGGCGGCTAGGCCTAGATGTCAACACAAAAGCTCCAAAATATCACATGGACATGTGCCAAAAATCGGGCATAACTACTTCTCAAATAATTGATCGACGGCCCTTTGTGACTATAGAGGTAGGACAAGGAAAGAGTGTAAAGACTGTGAGAGCATTAGTTGATTCAGGTGCAGCAACTAGTGCAGTTCGACTTTCATACTGCCAAGACCTGCAATTGGACATCAAGCCCATAGAAGCCTATCTCATAGGATTGGGAGGTGTGGAAACCTCTTGTTTGGGAGAGCTGGAACTTCCCATCTACCTTCAAGATGTTCCAATAAAAGTCAAAATGCTAGTGTGTCATGATGAGGACCTCACAGAGCCACTTGTCTTGGGTCAAGATTGGATTTACGACCATGCTGTCAACTTGAACCTAAGAAGTCAACTTCTTCATGTTTGGGCACATGAACAATGCATTACATTAGAATTGGAGAATTGCATGGCCACTGACCAAGACACCACACGCTCTCTTCTTTCCTCTAACGCTAATCTTCTCGAACAAGATGTTGTAAATGTCAAAAGATCTATGATCCAGACGGACACAATCATGGAAGGACAGTCGCAAAGGCAAGAAGAACCTTCTTCTTTTTCAACGAGTAAAGCATCCACATTAGTCCAACCTCAGAAGCAAACAAAACAGTGCAAGATAGCCAGTCTATCAAATAGACAAAGAGCCTTCAAGAAGAAAGAAGTTATGGGCATGAAGCAGATCTGGGTAAAGAAAGGAGTGCAACCATCGATGTTGCCTCAAAGATTCCCACCCAACCAGATCGACCATGAAAAAAAAAGGACCAAGCACCTACGACAGGCTCAAGCACGAAGAATCCAACAAATATGGGTACCAAAGCTATCAAAGAAGGCCGACCACAATCATGTACAAATTTGGGTGCCTAAAAAATTAGCTACAGCTCAACACGGGCGATTACAGATGTGGGTACCCAAGAAGCTCTTACATACACAACGGCCTATGCTCCCCACCTTGCAAAAGGTCTCAACAAAGAAGCCAAGGAAAGCAAAGGGTAAGAACAAAACACAAAGAACAAACGAAGATAAACTCAACCCTTCTGCAAAAGTAAGTAGGCAATCATCAAGGATATGGGTTTGGAAGCCAAAAGCACCAACAACATCCACAGAACCAAATGGCCAACCACACGGGATACCAAAGTTTGGAAAGCATCCAAAGATGAAGTGGCCTGAGGTGATCTCTACAGTACCAAACCCTATTCCAAAATGGGTTCCAATCCGGAGGATTACATCATTTCGAGATCCAATAGACACCTCCAATCAAAGAATTCATCAAGTATGCAAGTAACATCAAAAGCCTTGACCAGCAGCAACCATGTGCCTTTGGCATAACCCAGTCGTTTGCACCATTCAGGTCATGCATTTCCAAAGTATGCATCAATATAGGGCCACCTTACATGGCCGTGCATAGACACAATTGAGAAATCCCAGGCACATGAGACACAATTTTCACATGCAAAATATGTTATTGATACTAACCTCTTTCTTCTTGTTTGATGCCATCGTGTGCAACAACAACAACAACAACAAAAAAAAAAGGGCAAAGAAGAGGATTGTGCTTGAAAATGCTCATCAGCGAACTTTCAGCAAGGACATCCATCAACAAAAAGGACAAGACGAGGGTCAAACACCATGATGGAACTACAACACGAAGAGATGAAGATCAATGGACCCTTCACCATGGTAAGCCGTGTATGCTTCAACAACACTATAACCATGATCGATTAGGAAACCTCTTCGTCAGCATACCCTTGAGCACTTAGCTCAAGACCCAATCTCTTGCACCATACTTCTTGCCATGCATTTTCCAAGTACGCATACGTAGGGCCACATTACAAGGCCATGCACAAGGCACATAATTTGTTCAACCCATGCATTAATGCACTTAACCATCATACATTATGGGTTACAAGTACTTGGCATGAAAACTATGAAAGCCATCGTTGGAAGAATCAGAGGACATCAGGGTGACCACTACAAGAGCAAGGAAGCCATCCACGATCGAGAGTTGCTCATAATCAACATTGATCACCTCCTTTGAGCAACTAATCGTTTTGGACAGCTCACAAATGCACCATCAAGATGGAATACAAGGAAGAGGTAAATACAAAGGAACTACAAACTGCAAGATCTAGCAGTGGCAAAGTAAGGAACTGGACAAACGACCAGGCTACATTGGGAAAATGGATCGCTCTTGTTGAACGTAACGGACACTACCTCTCAATGTACTACATGGAACAACCACGACAACAAGGGTCTGTCAGGGACGACAGACTCAAGAGGGGGGGGAGTGTTGAAGCTCAAGGTCAAGGACAAAGCATGGAAGCGCATCAAGGAAGTGGACACACAAGAAGAAGGATCAAGTAGGGAGCTCCAAGAAGCACCTGTCAAATTTTCAGATGAAATCCCTATAAAAATAGTGATTATTATCACTAAAAACCATTGTAAATACCATTTTCCATTTTTGTAACTCCATTTTGTTCAAGCCGAGGAGTCCTTGAGCTTGAGGAGTATTAGAACTACCATCCTACCGAGTTTCATAATTTTTAGACTCCGTTTGAGCCCCCAAATAAGCCCTGGAACCTATTTTTTAACTAGGCCGGACACTAGGTCTGGACAGGGCCAAAACCACTCAAAAACTATAAAAAGGGCTGGAGAGCTCATTTTTGAGGCTAGCTTGTTGTAGATTTCAGCTTTGTAAGAGAGCTCTTGTATAATCGAAGATCTTCCATTGTTCCACTCCTTGCTCTTACTTTGTGCGCGTGTGTGTGTATGTGTGTGCATGCTTGTGTGCTTTCACTCACGCACTTGTGCCATCACTTGCTCACGGTCTTCATACCGGTCCTCTCGTCTCCACGGATTGAAATTTATGAGGTGTATCTCCTCACGTTGGTACTCACCATTGTGCTAGAGTGACATTCCTGCTCGAGACTTCGTTGTCGCGCTAAAGTCATTCCTTGAGGGAATGTTTTCGTCCTCAAGTACGTCACTAAAGGTTCACTCCAATCCGGTGTGAGAGACACGTGATATAGTGTAGCATGTTCTACTGGTGGTCTTTCACAACAAACATGGCATTCTTTACACAATTTGTAGACATCTGCTTCCATCGAAGGCCAATAGACTCCTAGTCTATGCAGAGTCTGCAATGTACGATGTTTCGAATGATGTTGCTTTAATGCACCTGTGTGTGCTAATTGCAACAAATATGCATGTTCCGATTCATCTACACAACAAGCAAGAATCTTTTGATTATCCTGTCTATATATGCTTCTTGCTATGATTTGATATCTCTGAGACTTGGTAATCTCTCCTTCCTTGATCCTTATCTTAGGATTCTTGGGTCCATATGTTAGAATAGGGACTATCGGCTTAGCCCATTCTGGTGCTATCTCAAGGTTAAACAAGTATGCATCGGGTAACTCATCCACTATTCCTTGAGGAGCTTCTCCTGAGGTTAATCTTGAGAGGTGATCAGCTCTAAGATGTGTCTTTCCTTTCCTGACTACCACTTCAAAATCGTACTCCATGAGTAATAAAAACCAACGTATTAATTGTCCTGTGTTACATGGTTTGTTGACTAAGTACAATAGGGCTTGATGATCTGTAAAGAACTTGAACTTGTTTGCCAACAAATAATGTCTGAATTTCTTTACTGCGTAGACCATTCCTAATCCTTCTCATTCCGTAGTGGTGTAATTTCTTTCTGCTGCGTTCAATTGTCTGCTCGCGTAAGCTATGGGGAGATCTATATTTCCTTCATTCGTGGGTTGTGCTAACACATCCTATGGCGTAATTGGATGCATCCACATGTACATGGAATGGCTTACTCCAATCCGGGGTTGTCAATATAGTTGTTGAGCACAAACGTCGTTTGAGTTCATAGAATGAATTCTCGCATTCGTCTGTCCATTCAAAATTGGTCAAAAGAGAGTACAGAGGCTTGGCTATGATTGCATACATGTGTATGAATCGTCTATAATAACCACAATGTCCCATAAATGCTTGTACCTCTTTTACGTTAGTTGGTCTAGGTAGATTTGCAATCACTTTCACTTTTTCTTCGTCCGTAGAAATTCCATTCTTTGACACAATGTGTCCTAAAATTTTACCTTGTCTGACCATGAAAACGCACTTTTCTGGGTTCAAACAAACCTGATATTCTCGACATTTGTCAAATACTTGTCTTAACTCTGGGATATGTGTCTGTCTCTCATTTGAATGTGCACATAAGTCATCGACATAAACTTCCAAATTCTTACGTAAGAATTCCTTAAAAACATGACACATGAGTCGCTATAAAGTAGCGGGTGCATTTATTAAGTCAAAAGGCATCACACGAAATGCAAATATGCCCCATTCTGTGGCAAAAGCCGTCTTGTGTTGATCTTCTGGAGCAATGGCTACTTGATTATAGCTTGAGAAACCATCAAGAAAGCTGTAAACTTCCTTGCCTGCAACTCTTTCCAATAAATGTTCGGTGATAGGAAGAGGATAACTGTCTCTAATCGTGGCGGCATTAACTTTTTTAAGGTTAATACACACACGCAATTCTCCATTCTTCTTGGGCCCAACCACAATGGGGGGTACCCATTCGTATGCTGCTACTCCGGTTCCTGAATCTAAGATGGCTTTCGTGGTGTAGCCATGATGGGTTATTGGAAGATAAGTGTTACCTTCCTCTCCTTCGCTTACATCTCCGATCTTTTCTACGGGTATCTCTGGTACCTTTTTGTGTGTTCCTATCTGTGAGGGAGTAGTAGCAAGCTCAAGAAATTGATTTGCTATGTGCTTCCACAGTTCTGGTTTAACCTTCAATAATTCCTCAAGCGTGAGGTGACATTGAACTTTAGCGTTCTTGACCACTTCCGTGTTTCTAGGGATTACTGATTCTTCATTCCTCACTATTATCGTGAGTGCTCTCATGCTAACAGACTTTGCTTCCCAAGGTCCTGTGAACTGAGGTAATTCTTGCAAAGAATTAGATTCAAAACCTGTGTGTTCACTCAGTTGCTCTTCCTCTACATCATCGTAAATAGAGGGGATATCTTGGGGAAATTGCTTCTGCAAGTCATCTATTTCTTGAATAGGAGGATGGGTTCATTGTTCTTTTCTCCACTTCTCTTCTTGGATTTCTCTCAAAAATTCATGTGAGTACCTATGTATGGAAGATAGGTTGTCTTGACTTTCTGTATTGGGTACTTGAGACAGGGATGGTGCATTCCTTTCCTATGTCTCTGAGGCAATAGGGTTCCTATGATGATCCTTTTTCTCTTTGCTATCTATCAAGTATTCTAGCCTCTCCATTAATCCTTGAGAGTGTAATTCAGGTTTTGCCATGTTATTCGAATTTAGATATCTAGAGGCTTCGAACATAGCTTGCGCTAATTCTACCATCTTCATGCAAAGTTTAGTCCTCTCAATTTCTAGATCTGCTCGAGGGTAGTTCTTACTCATTTCAGCTACTTGAGGTCCTTCTTTTAATTTAGCCTGATACGCGCGAAACATCATGTCTAGGTTTTCAGGTATGGGTTCTGCTAGAACTGATCCTGATTTTTGAGCTAGGTTTTCTTGATTCAATTCTTATGAAGTCAACTCTAGGATTTTGGCTCTAGATTCCTTGAGACTTCCTTCCAACTCAGTTATCCTTTTGCTCCATTTTCTCTTAATTCTTTCTATTTGGAATCTTTCCAAGATTTTGTCTTTTTACTGCTAGATTCTCCAACTTCACTAGTTTCGGATACTTTTTCCTGATTAAGTTGTTGGTTCTGTAAGAGCGCTTGGGCTCTTGTTATAGCTTGGATTGGCACGTATGTAGGGTTGGATCCATCTGCATTGTTTACAATACTATCACGTTGATCGGTGTCACATTTGATACATTAGCAGGGTTCTTAGGACAATCTTTGATTATGTGCTCTTTGCCACAATCGGCACAAAAGCCTTGTATGTTATAGTACTGTGACTGTCCTGATATCAGAGGATGTGGACAATCCTTTATGAAATGATCTCCTTGGCACCTAAAGCATGGTCCTCTAGGGCCCTGTGGTCTCTGTTGTCTTACTTGGGGCCGTGGATTCGGATTTGTGTACATCACATTAGTGTATTCGGGCTCCCAACTAGGTTCCACTGGTGGACTATCATAATGATATGTCTCCACGTGTTTTGGTGACTCTGTGTAATACGCAGGTGGACTATCTACATGAGTAGAGTCAAAACTGTTAAGAGTTTGGATCACTGTCAGTAAATAGGGGTGAAACGGGAACTAAAGCTCTATTGAGATTCTCTTCTGCAGCAGCGTATTTCACTGAGATGACATTCGCGGGTGGGGGTATCTTCTCTCAATAGTGCAATACTGGCCACTAGGGTTGGCTTGTGTTTGTGTTGCATTGGGACACACATTTGCCAAATGATTTCCACCACAGGTGTAACAACGTACGTTAGTTGTTAACTTGGGCATCTGTTTACTAGAAACTCCTAGTTTCTGGGCCACTTTTTCTGTTAGGTCCTCTATCGAGTTAGACAATTTTGTGGATGCTAGAGATGAACACTCTGAGTCCTTATAGACCTTTGAGAGTTCCAACTCATCTCCTAAGTTTCAATACTATGCATATTCTTACACACTGCTCTAGCATTCTGGGTTCCTTCAAGTATACATAGGAGCGTAGTTTAGAGCTCAACAAGCCGTCTAAAAACAATGACACTTGTTTGGCTTGTGAGGGTAGCTCTTGCATTGGACATCTTTCAACATATTGTCTAAACCTACGTCCTGTAAGCCTAACTGTTTCCTGAGGGGTCTGTTTGAAACTATGAATCAACGAAGACGTGTCATGCCTGATTCCACTTTTAGAGAATTCAGTGATGAATGACTCTAAAAAGTGATGAATATCCCTAAATTGCCTTTGTTGCAATGGTTGGAACCAAGTTAAAGCTGTATTCTTTAACGTTAGTCCAAAAGCATTATATTGCGTGAACATGTCTTCGACTTGCTCTGCCCTCAGCACTTGCTTAAATTCCGCAACATGGTCGTAGGGATCTCCTGTTCCATCAAAATAATTTTTCATGGACTTCACTAACTGAGTGGGTCTCAGTATTCTTGCGTGTTCTCGTGGTCTCGATAGAGGAAAATCATCTCTACCACCTAGTATTCCATGTTCCCTTTGTCTATCAGCTCTATTAGTGTCCATGGTTGTTCTATCTCTCCCTATGGGATGATTGAAGCTTACTTCGGGTCTCTCTTTGTTCTTTTCCCTTTGCATGCCATGGGCTGAAGATGTTCCTGCCCCTTGTTGGCTCACGTTTACATTTGTTCGTGATGGACGGAATACCATCTCGCCTCTCCATGTGTATGTGTTTCTAGCATGGTCTGGCACCACAAATACTCTTTCTGAAGTTTCATCCAGGTATACAACCTTTCCAGGTGTATCCGGGTCCTTGAACTCGTAGATTATGATGGAGCCTACCTCACTTGGTTGTTCCGTTCTGTACCTCCAAAATGCTTCATCAGTTTCTTTATTCACAAACAACTCTATGCTTCTGTTGTCCTGAGGGATCCACTCTGGAACTAGTACTCGTGTCAGTACAGATTTCCCTCTCGGTGTCCCAGGTTCTTCTAATGGTTCCTTTCCTTGAGATTTAGCTTCTGTCTCTAACTGAATTACACCAAACTCATTCGTATTGTTTGGCTGCGTACTTAAGATGTACATCGTTCCTTCTTTGTCTATGTACGCGTCTCTCTCGAATTTCACCACTGGACGTTCCAATCCAATGGGTTGATCAGGATTGTGCATTTGCACCACTTGTCTCCGCAAGCCATCCTCATAGATGCGAGCACCTAAGCGGTTGGTTCGGAGAAATTCTAATTGAGTTCTATAGGGTCCTTCTGGTTTTTCTAAGTATGCTACATTTGACCCTCCTTCTGGCCTTTCTATGCTAAATGCCATTTCTGATTCACTCGTGTCTGAGCTCTCGTAGGAATAACTAGTGTTCAATTGTTGAGCCCACGATCGAGAAGTAGTGCCTACACTTGCTTCTGATGATCTAAGGCTTCGTCGGTCAGACTTACCTATATGTTTGCCCGATCTAAGGTTCATGAATTTACTTAGCGGCACTTCTTTGATCGTCACTGGTTCTTTGTTCTTTTAATTGCTTGGTTCTTTTTAAAGTCTTTTAAGTTCTTGTCCAGCTGTATGTGTCAGGAATCGACTTTCTGTGGTACTTTTGAGTTCTCGTTCTGTCAGATTTAGGTTCTTTCCCGTTAGGTTTTTGTATCACACGCGTTCACTTTAGTCTTAGACTTTATAAATTAAATCTCTTGAACTTGATCGTTCCTATCGTCGTTAATCTAATCCACAATGCTCGTGTTTAGCTTAAGCTAAGAATTGACTGAGGGGGTTGAGTAATCTTCCAACCTCGAGTCAGCTTTTCTGGTTGCTCTGATGCCCAAGAAGCCGCGCTTCCCAAGCCCTGCGTTCTTCACTGCCTTGCCTTGATTGCCCTTGCTTGACCTTGCTAGACCTGCCAAAATTCAATATTAGACCGATTTCACAAATGGATGATCAAGCACTTGAGTATATACACCCTTAAAGTCCCTTAATCTTTGGCAAAGTTTTCTTCCAAAGTCCCCTTTCTTTCCTAGTCCCACAGATGGTCAACCTCAAAAATATCCTCTCAAAAAATCAATGTATTCTTTTTTTTTTAAATAGTTGAGGTCACGTAGTATTCGTAGAGAGCTTTCTAACAAGCTATAAAGCTCAAAAAACGGACTTCGGATGAAAAAGATATGACCGTTCAGACCCTGGGGGGGTAAAGATTGACCAACAAATTTCTCTTCAATTATGAGCTAAGGGGTCTCCTATGAGTCCAATCACCCAAAAATTTTCAAAAAATAGCCCCAAAATTGGTCAAAAAATCAAACCCTAAAATTTGCGTTTGGGTGAGCAATCGCGATGGTATGAGATGATCGTGATGGTCTGGAACCGTCGCGATGGCGTGTGCGCGAACCGTCGCGATGGTCTGAAGTGCACGGTCGCGATGGTCTAAATGTGAGCAATCGCGATGGTCGGGGTGAGGCGTCGCGATGGTCCGATTGAGTGAACAATCGCGATGGCGTCAGTCAACGGTCAACGTGAACCGTCGCGATGGTCCAAAGTGAACCGTCGCGATGGTCACAGATGCGATGGCGTGAGCCAATCGCGATGGTCCGGACGCGATGGCATGAGCCAATCGCGATGGTTCAATTTTCAAGGTATCGTGATGGTCTGAGGGTGTCATCGCGATGGTCCGAGGGAGCGAACTGTCGTGATGGTCTAGCTTGCCACGTGGTAGCGTCAGCGCGATGGCATGAGCCAATTGCGATGGCGTGGGGTCGACGGGATCGCCGTGATGGTCCAAGTGAACCGTCGCGATGGCTCAAGTGAGCCGTCGCGATGGGGCGAGACCGTCGCGATGGTCCGGCCGAGCCGTCGCGATGGCGTGAGCCAATCGCGATGGTGTGACACAATCGCGATGGTCTGAGCCAATCGCGATGGTCCACCAAAGTATGAGTTTTGCAAATGCAACAATGGATTCCTAGATGCGCAAGGGTCGCCTACACGCTGGTGTGGTCGCCTACCTCAAATTCCGAACTTTGCAGACCATCGCGATGGTCTGACACAGTCGGCAATTTCTAACAGAGAGTACATTTCTTACCTTTTTGAAGCCTTCCTGATGCACTGGAGCTCTGTTCCTGCAAGAAAACTCAAAAACACACAAGTACACACAAGCACAAAAGCTCTCTCTCTCGCACATGCACAAATGAGGGGAAATGAGGAGAATGGGTGGATATGGTGACTTTTTTTATTTTTTTGGAGATGAAGATGATGATGCGGTGATGAAGATGGAGTGTGGGGGAGGTGAAAAACACTAAAAACTAACTAAAAACAACAACAAAAACTGAAAAATTTACCTTCCAACGCCACTTCTTGCTATACTCTTACCATCACACATTCGTCCTAGACTCGATCCCCGGCAATGGCGCCAAATTTGGTGTTGCTCTAGCACAATGGTGAGAACCACGTTAAGAAGCTCCACCTCCTTAATGTCAATCCGCGGAAGAGATAGGAGTGATATGAAGATCGTGAATGTGAGATGAAGTGAGAGTGAAGGTGAGAAGCATAGAGATGCACACACACATGCACACACACTACGAAGAGACAAGCAAGACACAATGGAAGGTGAGAAATCAACTCTATTACTCAAGAACACCCTTACAAGATCAAAATAGTTCTAAGCTCTTTCTACTCCAACAAGCTAACCTCAAAAATGAGCTCTCTAGCTCTTTTTATAGATTCTAGACTAGTTTTGACCGGTTTCACATCTATTGACCGGCATAGTTAAAAAATAGGTCCTATGCGCTATTTGAGAGGGTAAACGGTGTCTAAAAATAACCAAAATTGGTACGCTCATTCTACCTAAGCTCCTCAAGCTCGAGGACTCCTCGGCTTGCACAAAATGGAGCTATGAATTACAAAAAGGGTTTTTCTATGTTACATATGTTACAATAGTGATGAAAATCACTGTTGGAGGTTTTGAAGAATATTTATAAAACATAAATCTTTGAAAAATTGATTCGACTGGCTCCCTGCTCTATCTTTACATGCTTCCGCGTCTTCTATGCCTCTGGCTGCTGCCAACAATGAGTAGTTATGAAGAATAACATTTTGTCTAGAAGGAGCCTCTTCAGCCTCAACTCTAGCAATCCATCCATTTGTGCCTGGGCTTTGCATGCAGTACAAGCAAGGGTACTTAGAATTTGCTCCCCCACTTATACCAAACATGCATTTGAGTGTCTTTAGGTCTCCACTCAAATGCTACTCAACTTGAAAGTTCCCATAGTCTTTGACATTCAACGATTCTCCTGCATGATGTCTTTGGATAACATTTGGAATGTTTGTCTGTGAGAATAACCATTTAAGTGTTTTATGGCTCTCAGATGGAACTTGAGCACAGCCAACCCACCATAACTCCATTTCTGATTGTACTTTGAGAGATGGAGTATCCAATTTCCCAAGGCTATAGTCCAAAGCTTTGTTCATCAGTGCAATGCTTATTCTCTCCATCTTTTGATGTTTTTTAAGCTCAGCTTCATCAAGTTTGATTACAAATTTCAATAGACCAAAACATTCATGCTCATTTATATTATAGAAATGAACCATGTATGTTTGAAGTTTTATAACATCTATCCATATGTTGTTAAATGCATTGTAAGTGAAATGTAACTTTTGTTTTCCTACTTTGTAAGGAATGTTACCGTGAATATGTTTATATTCACCAAATACTGATGTGATCTTCTTATTCAAGCAGAGCCGAAACTTTCCTACATGATGGGGTCTAGGCAATCCAAAACTTCTAACTTTGTTAAATTTTAAAAATTCACACCAAACTTTTGAAATTGCTCTATAACCTTTCCTACTCACTCCGACACTATCACAAATATTCTGAATTTGAGATGGTTCTAGTAAAAGATTCATTTCTGTCATGAGTTTTTGAAAAACAAAGCATTTCAAGCATGTATTTTCATTCAGTTTCCATAGTCTTAAAACATCATTTTGACTCAAAATTTCATTACAGAAATGTACGCGCTCAAAACTGCTCGACATATTGAAACCTAGCACATTTGTCACATGATCTCTAACAATTTTCATTCTTTTCTTTTTCTGACCAGGATTTTCAGTCAAATCTAAAAAAGGTTTTACTCGTTTTGACCGCATTCTCAAACCTATAGGAATTTCTTTCATTTTTTTAAAAGACTCTAACTGAGAAGATAAAGTGGATAATTTGTTTTCTAGCTCCCTCATATGTAAATTCTTCTGGTGTAGTGTGTTTTATAAACAGTTTATGTATTGTACATAATTCCTTGAAATATCCCAGAGCCTTGAACAATAGCCTCGTAAACCATCCTCACCATCTCCCACAAATCTAATCAGATCATGAAGATTATGAAAAGGGGGGTACCTTCCAGTTTGTGGATCAATTGGATAAACAGATCCATCTGTCCATATGTCGATATGTTTCTTGCCTTCCTTTCGCAATCCATCCACTTCAGGAGGATGAAGAGCCCTTTGGAATACTTTTCTTGTCGTCGCATACTCCTGACTAACTGCAATGTTGATATGGAACTTTTCACAATGATTTCGATTGTTTGAAAGCTCAGCGAGAGTATTTGGGTTAACGTTCTCCATGGTCTGCTATGAAAAATGACCGGCAAGTGTCTAAAATGACGTGAAAGGGAGAAATAGGCCTGCTATGAAAAGTAGAGAAAAAAAGCGCAAAACGTCATCAGCACACATTATATAGGTCCGTGAACAAGAGGAAAATTCGAATTTTGATCAGCGCTCAGTGAGCACAAACTTCGAGGCGTAAGATATCACACAAACTTTTCATGATTATATGATACGAGTTTCTCTCTCTTCAAAATTTGCATAAGATATGTTTTAAATGAACTTACACGGAATTTCTTAAAGGATTTGACAACTTTAATCCCGATTAAGCACAACTAATTGAAATCCTTACACGACCCTTTTTGGGCCGTTTTTCGCCCTAATGTAATACTCTTCTTTGAAGGAGAGAGAGAGAGAGAGAGAGAGAGAGAGAGAGAGATTTCAAGGTTTTCTAATAGAAATGACATTATCCTATTGGGCAAAAGGGAGTTTCGATATATGTTCATGGTTAGATTGAACTCCATTGGAAAGACTCAAGTAGGGGAAGTCATTATACTATCTACTTGGAAATACAGTAATGTTTTTTATTATGATATGACTCTTCTAGTAGATTGGAAATTGCTCTAACAGCTAGAAGAGTTGATCTATTATAGAGTGACTAGACATTTGGAAGATGGTCTATCTCACTTAATAAAGATTGGTTCTTATATATATATATATATATATATATATATATATATATGTGTGTGTGTGTGTGTGTGTATACACACACACATATACATACATATATATATATATATATATATATATATATATATATATATATATATATATATATATATATATATATATATGTATGTATGTATGTATGTATGTATGTATGTATGTATGTATGTATGTATGTATGTATGTATGTATGTATGTGTGGGTGTACATACATACATACATACACACACACACACATATATATATATATATATATATATATATATATATATATATATATATATATATATATATATATATATATATATATATATGATCATGGTTAGATTGAACTCCATTGGAAAGACTCAAGTAGGGAAAGTCATTATACTATCCAGTCGGAAATAGAGTAATGATTTTTATCATGATATGAGTCTTCTAGCAAAGTGGAAATTGTTCTAACAGCCAGAAGAGTTGAACTATTATAGAGTGGCTAGACATTTGGAAGATGGTCTATCTCACTTAATAGAAATTGGTTCTTTTACATACACACACACATATTTATTTATTTATTTATTTATTTATTTATTTATTTATTTATTTATTTACTTATTTATTTATTTACTGCATTCAATTGTAATGATTAGAGTTCGCACCACTCTTCCAAGGAACTTAGTCTACTCCAAAGAATTAGGCTAGGCTTTGCATGAGACATGAGGAAAGCTTCAAGTTGGAAGTTAGTACTAGTATACACACTAAGGCTAAGAAAAACCTTGTGTAAGATGGAAGAACTATCTTTGGATGATTGAACTCCATTGGAAAGACTCAAGTAGGGAAAGTAATTATACTATCCAGTTGGAAATAGAGTAATGATTTTTATCATGATATGAGTCTTCTAGCAGAGTGGAAATTAATCTAACAGCAAGAAGAGTTGATCTATTATAGAGTGGCTAGACATTATTATA
This sequence comes from Ceratopteris richardii, assembly GCA_020310875.1. NCBI lineage: Eukaryota > Viridiplantae > Streptophyta > Polypodiopsida > Polypodiales > Pteridaceae > Ceratopteris > Ceratopteris richardii. The sequence goes on along the minus strand of CM035436.1, from coordinate 152,825,851 downwards.
GAGTGGCTAGACATTTGGAAGATGGTCTATCTCACTTAATAGAAATTGGTTCTTTTACACACAGATACACACACACACACACACACACACACATATATATATATATATATATATATATATATATATATATATATATATATATATATATATATATATATATATATTAATTTATTTATTTATTTATTTATTTATTTATTTACTGCATTCAATTGTAATGATCAGAGTTCGCACCACTCTTCCAAGGAACTTAGTCCACTCCAAAGAATTAGGCTAGGCTTTAGCATGAGACATGAGGAAAGCTTCAAGTTGGAAGTTAGTACTAGTATACACACTAAGGCTAAGAAAAACCCTGTTTAAGACCGCAGAACTATCTTTGGATGATTACATGAGTCATAGTACCACTCATTTATGAAACTTGGTTCAATGGTACATGGTTTAATGTCTCCAATAAGTAGAGGTCGAGACAAATCAACTTGGCAATTTAGACTTCTCATTCAGTTATCATTCCAAAGATTACTACGCATTAGACATATTAAACAAATCTTTAGACAGCTTCACATGCAAGTTTACGTGTCCACGGTTTCTTTTTGAAGAGGTGGGTACCAAGAAATAACACAAAGAGATGACCATGTAGAAGTACATGGGGTTCAATGGGAGCTACTACATCAGCATATCCTCTTTTCTAGAATCCTCTCTCCTTCTAGAAGCATTTCAACACCACTTTCAAGGAAAAAAATGGACTAGAGTAGGAATTGTTACATTATATATTTGGTACTCATTGATTAGACAGCTTTACATGTGAGCCACACGTAAGTATGCCAACTGGAGAGTGGAACGAAGAAAATAAGGACCACTTAATTGAAAAAAAAGCATATTCATCCCATTGCAGACTGGCTACACACTCATATGAGATCATTGCTACAAATACACGGCAAACCAAGAAAAAACTAGCTTAAGTTAAGACACATTGGAGTGTTGAATGACCCTCCCCCCAGTGACCTTCTAACAAGTACCAGTGGTCAACTGATCTCAGAAAGAAAACCAGTAACAAGTACCAGTGGTCAACTGATCTCAGAAAGAAAACCAGTGCTGTGAATACCCAATGCCCCAAAAGACATTGGTGTATTGAAGGACCTTTGAACTGATCCACCAACTGGCCATCACACCCAGAGGAGCATGTACAAGGTTTTTTTTTATTTTCTGAGTCGGGGATTGGGGGCCAAAGGAGGCTAACCCGCTCAGAAGGCAGAATCTATCAGTCGCTTCATCTTCCAAAGAAGACTTATACGTGACCTTGCAACCCGAAGATTGTGGTCAACTGACCCCAAGGAGTCAGTGCGGTGAGATACCCAGTGCCCCGGTCACGACACTGGAGTATGCGGCATGTACACGGTGGTGTCCACAACCAGGTCAGACGACATTGGAGCAATGAAGCATGTACAACGTGGTGTCCACAACCAGGTCAGACGACTTTGGAGCAATGAGAGACTTGGCAAAAGGCATCACCCCCTACCCAATGCCCCAAAGACAACATTGGTGTATTGAAGGACCTTTGAACTGATCCACCAACTGGCCATCACACCAAGAGGAGCATGTACAAGGTGGTGTCCACAACCAGGTCAGACGACATTGGAGCAATGAGAGACTTGGCGAAATGCATCACCCCCTAAACAGGGCACCATACCCGCAATATTGTGAGATACCCAAACCCACTACATTGAGGTCTTCGATAGACTCGTCACCCCATCTAACCGCCCACCATACCCCCCACCGCAATATTGTGAGATACCCAAACCCACTACATTGAGGTCTTCGATAGACTAACCACCCCATCTAACCCCCTACCCAATGCCCCAAAGACAACATTGGTGTATTGAAGGACCTTTGAACTGATCCACCAACTGGCCATCACACCAAGAGGAGCATGTACAAGGTGGTGTCCACAACCAGGTCAGACGACATTGGAGCAATGAGAGACTTGGCGAAATGCATCACCCCCTAAACAGGGCACCATACCCGCAATATTGTGAGATACCCAAACCCACTACATTGAGGTCTTCGATAGACTCGTCACCCCATCTAACCGCCCACCATACCCCACACTGAAGCTTAGACTCTTCAAATGTCGACATTGGAGCAATGAGATACTTTGCGAAATACATCACCTCCTCAACAGGGCACCATACCCGCAATACTGTGAGATACCCCAAACCCACAAAGTTGCAGTATTGAGGGTCCTTTGATAGACTCATCACCCCATCTAACCGCCCCCCATACCCCATACTTAAGCTTAGACTCAAAGATTGTATCCACAACAGGTTAGAGTCACCTATATCTCACATTACGATATAATATTTTCAATATTGACAACGGCAATAAGAATTCATTTCCAGTTAACAACATAGCTTCTAACACATCAGTTATGTAAAAGTAATCATTTTCAAATTAACGGGCATTCCTTCTGATACACAATGATGCCTCCAATGAAGACGAGAAATATAGGCTTTTACTAAAACAATCGTTTACATCACAGCATTTAAGGACTCACTTCTAACGAGTATTAACGGTATGCTCGATCCACATGCTTCATTAGATTACAACTCATAGACTGACGGACGGCAATAAGAATTCATTACCAGTTAACATGGCTTCTGACACATCAGTTATGGAAAAGTACAATTTTCAAATTAAGGGGCATTCCTTCTGATACACAATGATGCCTCCAATGAAGACGAGAAACATAGGCTTTTACTAAACCAATAATTTACATCACAGCATTTAAGGTCTCACTTCTAACAAGTATAACAGTATGCTCGATCCACATGCTTCGTTAGATTCAACTCATAGACTGACCAATCTCCTAACAATAAAGATATTTCAAAATCACAACCGCTATTTCGCAGATGATTATACATTCCTGAACAGTGCCATTATATTCAGTGCACTGAAATCCACTCAAACACAATCCTAAAAACATGATATGTCACATATATTTCCGATGAGACATGACAATTAAACTAAGAAAACACTTTATTTGACACATCTATACATTCTGATAGTGGCAAACAATCCTTCCCAATAGATATAACAACTTCAGGACTCAAAACAGACATTGTTTCTCATTTCATGTATGCTCTGAAAGGGCAACTAGACAAACATATGATGACAATTCTGATAAGAACACAATCCTCCAATAAGATATTGTGATTTCCTCACACGAAAACAGACTGTTTTACATGTAGACATGATGGTGCATAGAGTCAGATTCTTACAATCAGTGCACTGAAACTTCAATCACATACTCCAGACTACACTCTACCAACATACTCCAACAAATGTACAGGTATCGACTGAGAGAAACATAAAAACAGAGAGAGAAACACATGCTCTCTACATAAGATTCAAAGAAGTTGAAAACCGAGTAAGTAACAAGAGCAAATCTTAGAAAGTGTCAAAACTTAACATTCTCAACAAGGTCACAACTAACACCCCTGCCTGGATAAAATCCATGCCTAGCATACTTTTCAAAAATAAAACCTACACCCAGCCAAACCAAAATGGTTCTCAGATACACTACAGCAGAGAGGAACAAGACAAAATTGCAAGTTTCATTTCTTCTTTGCAGCAGATTTCGTGACCTTTGCACCAGAAGCATCTTTCTTCTCAACAGCTTTTATGACCCCAACAGCAACAGTCTGGCGCATGTCACGAACAGCAAATCGACCCAAAGGAGGACATTCAGAGAAAGTTTCCACAGTCATAGGCTTTGTGGGAATCATCTTCACAAATCCAGCATCACCATTCTTCAGGAACTTAGGTTCCTTCTCAAGCTCTTTGCCAGATCGCCGATCAATCTTTGTAAGAATCTCTGCAAATTTCACAGCAATGTGAGATGTGTGGCAATCAAGGACTGGGGCATATCCATTCCCGATTTGACCAGGGTGATTCATGATTATGACTTGTGAAGTGAAATTGGCAGCCTCCTTAGCTGGATCATTCTTGGAATCAGAAGCCACAAAGCCACGCTTGAGATCTTTCACTGCAACGTTCTTAACATTAAATCCAACGTTATCCCCTGGTAAAGCCTCTGTGAGGGCTTCATGGTGCATCTCAACAGACTTCACCTCAGTAGTCAATCCAGTTGGTGCAAAAGTCACAACCATACCAGGCTTCAGTACACCAGTTTCAACCCTACCCACTGGAACAGTTCCAATGCCACCAATTTTGTACACATCCTGGAGTGGAAGACGTAGAGGCTTGTCAGAAGGCCGCTTGGGCTCCTGAACCATATCAAGAGCTTCAAGTAGAGTGGGTCCCTTGTACCAATCAAGATTAGAAGACCTGTCAATCATGTTGTCACCTTCAAACCCAGAGATGGGGACAAAGGGAATTTTGTCCGGGTTATATCCAACTTTCTTCAAGTAAGAAGACACCTCCTTCACGATTTCATCATAACGTGCCTTCGAATACTTTGGTGTCGTGGCATCCATCTAAATGGTTAAACCAAATGAACACATGTTTATGTAATCAATATCACCAACATGAACGTGATCCCACGTAAGATAATGCTTTCAACAGGACCAGAAAAATCATTACCTTGTTGCAACAGCAAATCATCTGTTTCACTCCCAGAGTAAAGGCAAGAAGGGCATGCTCACGAGTTTGCCCATCTTTTGAAATACCAGCTTCAAAACCACCAGTAGTAGAATCGATAATCAAAACGGCACAATCAGCCTGAAATAAAATCCAGGTGAGAAAACCGTGGTAATTCTGCAACAGATGTAATATGATCAAGATGATACCTGTGATGTCCCGGTGATCATATTTTTAATAAAGTCGCGATGCCCTGGTGCATCAATGACCGTGCAGTAGTACTTCGTAGTCTCGAACTTCCAAAGAGCAATATCAATGGTAATTCCACGTTCACGTTCAGCTTTCAACTTGTCAAGTACCCAAGCATACTTGAATGACCTTTTGTTCATCTCAGCAGCCTCTTTTTCAAAGCGCTCAATCACACGCTTGTCGATTCCACCAAGCTTATAGATAAGGTGACCAGTTGTCGTAGATTTCCCAGAGTCGACATGTCCAATGACAACTATGTTGATGTGCGTCTTCTCCTTACCCATGATTACTGCAAAAATAAAAGAATACATTGTTATTAAAGTTCTGTCCACTCTCGAGCAAAGTTAATAAGTTGTGTTGCAACCCAGGGCAACAGCTACGAGCAACATCCAGCTCAAAGACATCATAAATTTTACATCATTCACACGTCGATGTCAGTAAGAAGTTGGCACCACATAACAATTTCACTATCAATATTCCAGCACTAATGCTCGTCTACAAAGACGTAATTAGCTTGATGACAGCAACGCAATCTTACATCTCCCAGGTAGGTTAGGTCTCGTACAACAAGCAAGCAGCCACACGTACATATGACGCAACTGGGCACATTGTGCGCGTGCCGAGTTGATATCATACGCAACAGGGACGCTGATGTCAGAGAGGTCATGCAACTAAAGATTATGTCTCCTAGACACAGAAGCATGGTCCGCATCATTTCGACACGGGCAGATAATGTCAAATTTTACTACTGCTATCACAAGCTACACCCTATATCTGCTGTGACAAACGTCGACCCTCTCTGAGAACACACATCACATGAATAAGGTCTGAAGAATAATCAACAGAAATATAATGCACATGAAAAGCAACACACTGCATAATTAGTTCGTTCCGACAATACGTTCGTCGTGAATAGGCCAACCTGTAAGCAAGCAATCAACCGTAGTACCTATAGATTTCGGAGCACGCTTAAGCGCATCTGATCAGTGCGGAGGAGCTCAGGACGACTCACCTGTGAGGACCTGCTTCGATACAAACCAATGCTATCAAGATGCGTCAGCTGTGGGAGTCAGAGTGATCGCACGAAAAATGTGGCGGAACGATTATAAACCCTGCTCGCTGAACCCTAAAACTTCTAGATAAGCTTCCTACCGTCGGATCGAAGAAGGCAAGGGCTGATGTTGATTTTTGGGAACGACCCGTCGGATGAAAGATCGAACGGTCCAGATGAGACGCGCCAAGTAACAAGGATATGTTGTCCAGGGACCAGCCGCACAGCCGCCCCAAACATGACACGACATTTATCTTGTTAGGAAACTGAGCTACTATATCGCCCCATCAGCCCATCTCTTTTCCATTGGCATTGAGTCATTCATTCACCAAGACAATCCCCGAATCGCTAGAACACCAAAAATGGGCAAACCTGAGCTGGATTGCTAATTCAACAGCGATCTTGACTCTGAAGCCTCTAGTCTGGAGTCGGGACTGTCACCCGATTGACACTGTGCTTAAATGAATGATTCCTCCCTAAGGAATCCCTTAAAAGTTTTGGACCGTTTCTTTAGAGAAAATCATTGCTGTTTTTATTTTCATTCCTTTCCATGTGATATGTAGCATGGGCATAGTAGAAATTGCATGCACCTTCCACCTTTGTTGGTTTAATCCTAAAACTTGGAACAAAATAGATAAGCTTTGATTCACACTACTAGCTCGATGCCCTTATAGAAAATGTGGATGCATAAGGCTTGGTCCACGTTGTTTGACAACAATAGCTCCATTATGCTATATGTCTCTCCCCTCTTTGAACAAGATGTTGGAATGTAGTCACTTTTTACTAGTGCAAATGGAGGCACCTCCTTGGTGAAATGTTTCTATTGGTTGATCAATACAAAACTTGCATTGCTTTGGTAAAAGCTCATCATTTTGCCTAGACAAGGTTCTTGCCCCACAATGCACCCTTGCATCTTGCCACTTGAGCATCAACACCTATATTGCCCAAACAACAATGCCACAACATTCTCCTTTTGTGCCAGGCATTTGTTTTTGGGTATTGAGAGTTGTTGATATACTTCGGTAGTGATATGTGTGAACACACTTGGGACCGCCATGGCACTTTTTTCCCTCTTCAGGAGGTTTTTCCCTTGGCTTTATATATGCTTATAACCCTCACAAATCACTTATCTTTCTATAATCACTTGGTAATACATTCAGTATTGTGTTGTTTTGCAAGCTTCTTCTTCTTCCTTGTGTTGCTCGTGTGCTTCCACAGACCTCAAGTTCCAACAATTGGTATCAAAGCAGGTTGTCGCTTTCTCTAGGGCATCCTCCACACCCCTCCGATCATAGTCTCATAATCACATGAAAATTGGTGAGCATACTCGTCCTTTTGCACCAAACATATACACAAACTTTGGTTCGTTAGTACAAGTGCCTTGGAGTCTCCTACAGGTTTCGCAAAGCTTGATTGGGTATTTCTATTCAACTTTTTGAGATATAGTCAATCTTTCACATCACGTATTTATTCATTGGCCATGGTTGAAAGCAATGATGTATTCTATATATTGGTTATTGAGTATAAGTTTGGATCATACTAATTGCCCATTGTAGGCATACATGATGCATCATGTATTGGTATAAAAAGGCATGTGGAATATTGTGCAGGTGTTGAAAAACGTCCTATTACAACTGCAACTACAGTGATTGAAGATGATGATCTTCAATTTCCTAATCATGATGCAGTTCTTGTTGCACCTACTCTGAAGCAACTTCTTTGGGATGACAGAGATGCATAGGCACATGCATTGATGGCTTTGTCTATCAAACTTGCCAGTATCCCTCACATTCATTATCGTAAGATAACAAAAGATGCTTGGGATACTCTTACAACGTTATACGATGCAAGAAATGAGGCTCGTGTTGCTTACCTTTGAAAACACTTAGAGAGCAAACATATAAATGAAGGAGATTCAATGGACATCTTTTTGACAAAGATCAAATATTTGAAAGAATAGTTGGTTTCTATTGATGAAATTCTGTTTGATAGTTCACTTAAGCAGACCGTTCTTAATGGTCTTCCAAATTCTTATCAAATTTTCCCTTTTACTCTTTGGTTGATGATGAAAGACAATCCAAATGTTGTAACCTTTGAGGAGTTAGTCCCTTTTTGTTGCAAAAAGATCTATCTAGATAGAACAGGTCAATTATGGGTGTTGTAGATCAAGCCTCCTTAGCTAATTGAAGGGAAAATGTAAATGGAGCTCATGTACTAGTAAGTAGAAATGTTAATGCTACATAGTCAAAGAAGAAACAAAAAGATAATAAGAAAATTAAAAAAAAATATATTTTGCAAGTACGGTAAGGAAAATGATCATGTCGTAAAGAGTTGTCATAAACTGCATGCAAAGGAGGCAAAGAAGAAAAAGGCTTGAACGGTTGTTGTTGTTGTCGTTGGTGTTGTTGTTGTTGTTGAGGCCTCTACATCTAAAACAAAGTCTGAAGTATTTTGTTGGTGATGCACCACAGTGTGCGCTCCTTCTCAAGAGCTTCATGATGATATTCTCGAAGTAGAAAATTGAGCTCCTAGCACCGCACACAGTTCTCCACACAGAGGCTCTAGAATATGCAGAAAAACACAGTACACATGGAGCATGAACACAGACTTCTTAGGTGTTACAAATGCAATCAAAATTACACTCTATGGCTGACTAGGCCATTATATGTTTTATTAAAGAACATATACAAAAGTTTCTGGTGGCCATTTGGCCTTTCACATGGACACTAACGGTAACAATCTCCCACTAAAGGACAATATGGCCAAAGTAACTATGGAGATAAATGAAGAATGATAAAGAATACCTAAGTGTAAGTATACAAACTATACCTTCCACCTGATGGGCATGTTACAAAGTATACAAGTGACTATGTAAGATCATGAATCAAGTAACCCCATCAAGTGCCAACGATGTCGAAAGCTATCTTGTGGTAGAGCTTTAGTCAAAGCATCTACAACATTATCTTGAGTATGAACCTTCTCAAGAATAATGCACTTGGTGGCTAAGTAATCTCTAATGAAGTGATACCTCACCTCAATGTGCTTGGTCTTTGCATGATAGACCGGATTCTTAGCCAAAGCAGTGGCACTCTGACCATCACTGAGCAAACAAGGTACATGCTGAGGTAGACCCATATCACAAGCAAGACGAGAAAGCCACAATGCTTCCTTACATGCCTCACTTGCTACTACATAATCTGCTTCTATGGTGGAAATAGCTATACATACTTGAAGACGAAATCTCCAAGAGATAGCACCTCTAACAAAATGAAAAATGTACCCTGATGTAGACTTACGATTGTCTACATAGCCAGCATAGTCAGAATCTATGTAACCAATAATGGATACTTTTCCTATACCTAAGCATAGACACTTTTCTGTAGTGCCACTCAGATATCTCAAAATCATCTTGATCGCTTCCCAATGTTGCTTGCAAGGATTAGACATATATCTGCTCACAACTCCCACTACAAATGCAATGTCTACTCTCGTAGCTACCATAACATACATGAGACTAACAACAGCAGACTGATAAGGAATTCTGGTCATGAATTCCTTTTCCTCATCTGATTTGGGGCAATCATCCTTGCTCAATTTCACATATATGGGTAAAGGAGTACTCAATGCCTTTCCACCCTGCATATTGAACTTGTGAAGTTCTTTGGATATGTACTCAATTTGAGACAAGTATATGCATCTTTTACTCCTATCACGAGTAATGTGCATGCTAATAATATGTTTGGCATCCCCCAAATCCTTCATATCAAATATCTTACTCAACTTCTTTTTTAGAATTGACAATTCATAAGAGGACTTCCCAGCAATCAACATATCATCGATGTAAAGTATCAAGCATATTTAGCTGCCATCTGAGCATCTCTTTGTGTAGAGACAGTGATCCTCATTGCTTCGAGAATAGCCTTGAGAATTCATAAAAACATCAAACTATTGGTACCATTGTCCATAGGATTGTTTAAGTCCATATAAGCTCTTCTTGAGCTTACAAGCTAGCCTTTCTTTGCCAAGAACTACATAACCCTCTAGTTGTTCCGTATAGATCTCATCTGTAAGATCTCCATGCAAGAAAGCAGTTTTCACATCCATTTGGACTAGCTCTAAGTCCTCCATTGCAACGAATACAAAAAACATGCACAGGGTAGTCATCTTGACCATTGGAGAGAAGATTTCCTCGAAATCAACACCATGTTGTTGCTTAAAACCCTTTGCAACAAGTCATGCTTTATACTTTGGAGAAGCACTATCTGATGTAAGTTTCAACTTATATACCCATTTACATGGTAAATCTCTCCTACCCTTTGGCAAAGGTATTAAATCCCAAGTACCATTCTTGTGAATAGAATCCAACTCACTCTTCATGGCATGCTCCCACTTGACATGATCCGTTGTCTAAATAGCCTCTTTGTAACAAAAAGGCTCACTAGCATATGTTAGCATAACAAAATTCAAACCTAGAACATATCTATCACGTGGATGTGACACACGTGTAGAGCATCTCAATGATTGTTGAACAGGAACATTTGCAAACTGATATCATCAGACATTCTCTTGAACACCCCTATCTGCAACATTTTTATGCATGCTAACTAGAGGACTAGTATCCTCAAACACCACTCTTCTCACTTCAACCTCCTTAATGGGTTGTTTATGCATCTTAGACTCATTGAAAATGACATCAATAGTTCTAAGCAATGATCATGTTCTAGGATCCCGTGAGCAATATCCAAATTTTCCTTCTCAACCATATCCAAGAAAAATTCATTTCCTTGACTTATGTTCCAACTTTTGTCTAAGATTCTTGGGTATATGAGCATATGCATCAGACTCAAAAACTCAAAGATGATCATAATATGGTGAATTCCCTGTCCACAACTCTTGTGCCACTTTTAGACCTTTGGCAATACTAGATGAAAGGTTAATCACATTGAACTCCAGTCAATACTGCTTCTCTCCAAAAGTCTTGTGAAAGGTTTGAATGATGCAACATAGAAAGTTGTTATGAATTATGGAATGTGTTGAACAAGGAATTGTTGGAGTGTTAATTTATTAATGTATTAATGAGTTTTGGTGTTTTTGATATAGCAACTAAAGGTTCGTGAGGGCATGAAAGGCATGAAAGGGCGAACATCAATAATCCGATTTATAATTTATATAGTTTGTAAATAAACTCCCATAGAGGTTCTATTGTTAGAAACAGTTAGAAAAGTAGTGGTTAGAATAAGGGTCATTATAGACCAGATTTTCTAATATTGAAAGCAAAGGCTTTCTACAAAAGTTACCAACTTTTACTTTCATGCATGCTTTTTGAAGCCGCTCTGATGTAACCACTATTTCGATATAATCAAAAATTCCTATAAATACATGCACTCTATGGACTGTTGAAACAGATTGCATCGGGGGAGATTGCACCCAATACTACTGTCTCGTCTCCTGGCGTGTCTATTTTTTTGTGTGTTTTCTACATCCGTAACCTCTATGTGCGCATGAGCAAGATCCTGATAACAAAAATACTCTATCCTGAATAGTTCTATTCATCCTTTCAACTAGACCATCCTGTAGTAAGCTATAAGGAGTTGTAAACTCTCAACAAAATCCTTTGGACTGACAGAAAAGGCTGAATTCATGTGAGGTATACTCACTCCCATTATCTGAACATAAAGCCTTAAGATTAGTTCCTTTTTCAGTCTCAACTGAAGCAATCCATTTTTTGAAAGTAGGGAATACCTCATCCCTTTTTTTTTATAGGATATACCCAGACTTTTCTAGTAGCATCATCTATGAAAGTGACAAAATAAAGAGAACCACCTAATGACCTTGTGGGCATAGGACCACACACATCTGTATGAACGAGATCTAAAGGCTGAATTGAAGAGTCAATGTGCATCTTGTGTACATTCCTAGTTTGCTTTCCATATTGACAATGCTCACAAAATGAAAAATCAGAGAAAGATAACATAGGCAAGTGACCAGAACGAGAAAGATTTTCCATTCCACGTAAGTGATATATGGCCCAAATGGCCATGCCGAATACAAGCCATAGGATGTTCAGTAATAACTAACAAGTGTTCTTTCTATGATACAAATAAAGGATAAAGTGATCCAACTTTGCTTCCTTTTGCAATAACCATATTGCCCTTTGATATGCGAAAGGATCGAGCATAGAAGACCATCTTGTAACTAAGGTCATCAAGTTGACCAATTGCCATCAAATTGCGTGATAATTGAGGTACATGGTGTACATTATGCATAGTAAAGTTGACCATTGGTAGCCATTGGCTACGCGTGAACCAATTTTAATTTATGAGTGGCAATAAGGAGTTTTATATTCACCAAGGTGGGAGGATTTGAACCCACAACCTCACTTACACAAGGGAAGTGTTTTACCAATACACTATCACTTACAACCCTTCCTTTTACATTTTAATTCAAGCAATGTTAAAATTTGTTTTTACATATCTAGCAAGAGGGTTTGTTCTCTACATACTCATGGACCCTACGAACACCATGGAGTATTTCGGTGAGTCACCTCTACCCGAGGTAGCACAAGCAACAACTCGAGCTCTTGTGGCACAAACTTTGAGGTGCTCAGAACGAGATCCGACAATGCGACGAAGTACTCCAAAAGATGCAAACTGATGAAGATAACCTTACGAGGGTGGCCAAAGCTATTGTCTCTGCCCAATCGGATGGCACACATTCCAAGATTGGTGTTAAAAATTACCAATTTCTATAGTTTGATGGCCGTAAGGATGGCCCTTTAGTCCTTTCATGGTTGTCACAGTTTGACGATTTTTATACTGATGAAACATATGCTAAAAGTGAAAAAGTCAAATTTTCCACCAACTATTTTGTACAAAAACCTCAGCTCTAGTAGAATGTCCTGTGCCACAGTATAGATCGTCCAACAACATGGAAGGCTTTCCAAAATAAAGTGAAGGATTCTTTTCTTCCTTCTCAATATCACCTACATGTTAGGAGGGTGACATGGTCACTACCTACACGGAGCGATTCTAACAAAATTTACTATTGGTTTGAATGCTTGAAGATGTACAAGAGGATACTTAATGCACATAAACCTTTCATGACTACTTATAAGGATTGTTTTATGTCTGAGTATCCCTCTAAAATACCACCATCTCGAGGATCCTTTGACCATAGCATAGACTTACTCGCTGGTTGCAAGAGAACGAGGATTACGACCACCACACGCTAGAGAGATGACTGTCCTCCCAACAAAATGCCTCTATATATAGCTCTCTCCAGGGGACTGCCTTCTTGGGTAGGTGGATACTAACCATCCATGTGTTAGCCATGTAACTGCATGTGCGCCAAGTGTCCTAGTTAACTCAATTTGACTCAAGTGGATGCTTCTAGAAGGCTCTAGATCTCTTTGGGTAGAATACTCTCCCCATGTCGCCCATGGGGATTGAACCCAAGACCTCCTCCTTCACATCCTTGAGACTTAACCACTAAGCTAAGTCACTTGTTCACAAGAGCACAAGACCTCCTAGTAAGTCTAAGTTCGAGATCTTTGGATCCTCCAAAATAGAGCTATATACATACTGTAGGCAACCCCTGAGCCTCATGTTTCTAGGCACAAACATGTGAGCTAGATGGATTCAACTTACTAGTCCATTTCTGGGCATGACTGATGCATGGACTTAGTAATGAAGGTGGGATTCTTATCCCTCACAAGACTTTGGGAACTCTTGATTCACTTGAATTTGTTTTGGAGAACTTTAAGTTTGGTTGTCTCAAACATCTAACTCATATGTTTGTACAATGGTTAACTCCTATCCAACAGTTACTTGATTTTATTCACCCGACTAGAGGACTACTTTGTCCTAATGAGTTTAAAAATACTATGTAAACTGTAGGATAAAGTTTACCATTTTGCTTGAGTCAACCATACTATAACTTGACCAATTCAAATTCAAATGAGAATTGTCCAACTTAGGATACTTTTCTCATAGTCTTGAGCTAAAAGTTCTTGGGAATTGTCAATCTACTGAGCAATTCCTAACTTCTCTATTCTAGAGTATACTGGACTCTAGAAAATCATTTATGCTATAACTTGAAGCAAACTCAAATGAATAATTCAATGTTGAACTTATCATCTTTTGATGTTTTGAAAAGGTTCTCGTACAGAACATCTATCTAGGATGTTTAATTTAGTTACCTGTATGCGACTAACCCTTGACTTTTGTGAAAAGAATGAGATACCATATCTGAGTCAAATCCAAAAGATTCGAAAAGTGGAAAAGAAAGAACTAAAACTCTGTTCAACCAATTTCAAACTTCGAAGATACTTAAACTTGCTATGAGTCAAAGTCTAGATGACTCAAGACTTTAACTTTTCAAAGAACTCTTTCAATAAGGTATTGAAGCATTTTCAAATAAGCTAGATTCTCAAAAAGATTCAAAGCAACTCGAAAACATCATCCAACCACAAGATACTAGTGTGGTTACCAACATCAGTGTGTCGACCCACTGAGGTTTTGTTGATGAGTTTAGTATTCAAATAATGCTTCTATTGAGACTAAGTTCAGGTCATATTCAGTCTTTCAGACTCCTTACTGGGAATGCAATTCTTGTGCATTTCTTTGAGTCAAAAGAATGAATTTACCAAGTTATACTAGGAACTTGGTGCTTGACTTAGTCAATCAAATCCTTGGTTGAAAAGATTAACTCAAAATCAAAGTCCAACTTTTTTCAGAAATTTATCAAATATTTATGACCAACAACACTTAAGCTTGAAGTGTTCTAAGAAGATCTTGGAAGTTACTTACTTCATATCTTCAGTTTCCTCGATCTTGAAGTTATCTTGAAGTATCTTGAGATACTAATTTCATCCTTTATGAATTAAACTTTCTTTGAAGTCTTAATTCCCTTGAGGATCAAACCTGACTTCAAGATCCAAACTAGGACTAAAAGATAATTATCATCCTACAGCCCGATGTCCCATACCATCTTTCCTACATCAATCTGAGTATAAAATTTGGTGTCCCATACCACCGTATTTTATATTCACATTAATGTGTAGGTGATACTTATCCTAAACTCTAAATATATCTTGATAGAGTACCTTCTTGCTTCAATTCTTTACAAGAATTTTGAAGTTTCAAGCATTATCTCTAACTAGATTTTCTATGTTTTGATCCCTTCACATGATCGTGTCACGATCTTGTGCTTTCCTTTGGGAACTTGAAAACCTTGTGATGGAATTGTAAGAAATAACAGCACAACGGAATAGACCTATAGACAGAGTTGAGAGAAAAACGCAGACAAAGATAGACATAGACTGAGAGATAGAGAACTCAAATTCTCAGATTGCCGAGCGTAATGCAGTTACAATGATGGCGCTGTCCACCTGTGTGCTCCCACTGTGGAGCTTAGATGGCGATCTAGACAGACTATAGATGAAGGGCTTACTAGTGCGCAATGTTATGTAAAGCTCAACGTGGGCCGTGCTTATATAGCTTTTACAAGGCGGTTCGGTTTAGATAAACGTAGTCGGGAGATACAAAATAGTCTGTAAAATATATGATTTGACAATATCTCCACGACCAGAAGTCCTACCGTCTTGGCCCTACGGGCCGGGGGGATAGGCCCCCCGGACCCCGCAGAAGGGGGCAAGCCCCCCTCTGCACTCCCCCCATTAAGTTTCTATGGGGAAACTGTGCGACGCCACAGGGCCTTTATTTTTACCTTAAGTGGTAACCCAATGGCTTGGAAGTTTATGCCCTACCTAACCTAACGACTAGGCTCACAAAGATCATCTATAACCATCAACAGTCACACATAGACCTCATCTAACTTGGAAGCTAGGGTTCCACAAATGTCCGGGCTCTCATAATGGCTTCTCCTCATAATGGGGGTCTTACAACTTAGAGCACCATGGATCATTTGTGGTCACATGAGGGTGGAGTATTGAGCATATCTAACACCCCCCCTCATGTCCACCCGATGGTGAACTACCTCCTTGGTCCAATCCCAAGCTTTGGAAAGTGTCGAAGAAGTTGCTCTCTCCCAAGAGCCTTGGTGCAGATGCCTGCTCCATTTTCTTCAGTAGGGCAATAGGTTATCTCCACGACCCCGTCCTCAATCAACTCACGCACATAGTGATACCGGATTTCTATGTGCTTGGTACGTGCATGGAAAACAGGATTTTTGGCGATGGCCATGCAACTTTGGTTGTCACACTTCAACTCTGTAGCCTCTTGTCCTTGTATTCCTATGTGCCATAGGATCCTCCTCAACCATACTGCTTCACATGCTGCAACGCATGCAGCTTTGTACTCAACTTCAGTAGAAGATAATGCTACAGTCGATTGCTTCTTACTGATCCAAGAGAAAATCCCTGATCCTAAAGAAAAGCAATATCCAGAAACTGATTTTCTGGTATCAATATCTCCTGCCCAATCTGAGTCACAGTATCCGACTAGAGATGATCCTTCTTCATAAAGAATACCATAATCAGTGGTTCCTTTCACATACTTGAGTATCTGCATGCTTGCCTTCCAATGAGTTTAGCAAGGCTAATTAGAGAACCTGCTTACTACTCCAACAACATAAGAGATGTCTGGTCTGCTATTGCACAAGTAGATGAGACTTCCAACTAATTTCCTGTATCTTCCAATATCCATTGGAGGTGAAGTATCTTCAATAGATAATTTTGTGTTGACCTCCATAGGTGTAGAAATTTCCTTGCAATCCTCCATGTCGAATGCCTTCAATATCTGCCTTGCATACATTCGTTGAGAGATGAAAATCTTCCCTAGTTCCTGCCAAACTTCAAGACCTAAGCAATAATAATGCATTAAGCCCAAGTCTGTCATTTCAAATTCTGAACTCAGGGCATCTTTTGTTTGTTGAAGAAGAGCATCATCATTTCCTGTAATCACAAGGTCATCTACATAGAGTACAAGCACAATTGTCTTCCCTCCTTTCTTTAGAACATACAAGTTAGCATCAGAAGCACATCTTTTGAACCCTATATCCAAGAGATACTTATCTATCCGTTGGTAACATGCTCTAGGGGCTTGTTTTAGCCCATATAATGCCTTCTTCAGCTTACATAACTTGTTCTGTGAATGGGGAGCCTCAAACCCTGGTGGCTGAGACACATATACCTCCTCCTTGAGGTCTCCATTCAGGAACGCTGATTTAACATCCATGTGATAGACTAGCCAAGGCTTATGTGCAGCCACAGCTAGTACTACTCGGATAGTAGTCATTCTTGCAGTCGGGGCAAATGATTCACAAAAGTCAATGCCTTCAACTTGTGAGTAGCCCTGTGCAACAAGTCTTGCTTTATATTTTTCTAGAGTACCATCAGCCTTGTACTTTAGCGTCCAAACCCACTTGGTGCCAATGACTTTACGCTTAGGGGGTCGATCCACTTGCTCCCAAGTTCCATTCTTCATGATATTGTTGTATTCTGTTTGCATGGCAGCCCTCCAATTCGGATCATGGAGTGCCTCTTCCACATTGCTTGGTTCCTTCGCTTCTTCTTGAATGAGATCAGCCATCAAGGCTGTGTTTACAATATGGGTGCTTGCCCGTCTCTGTTCCTCTATTTTCTGTGATCGCCTCGGTCCATCTGCAACCTGTTCTAGTGATTGTGGGATGGGGTTTGCAGAATCATAGAGCTGCCTCACCCAACGTGGCAATGGCTTTTCCACTTGGGTGTCAGCAAGTTGGTGACTTTCAGACTCATCATCTGAAGATGATGCTTCCTTCTCTTGTGTAGAAGGGATAGCTCTTGGGCAAGGTTCATAGTGGATTGCCCCTTCGCCTGATGATAAAGTGGAAGCTCTCTTTTCCTCCTCCACTGCATGTGGCTGCTCCTCCTTGAACACCACATCACGACTCGCCATGATCTTCTTAGCCTCAGGGTCATAAAGCTTATAAGCCTTCTTATCTTCGTTGTACCCCAGGAAGATACATTTGATGCGTTTTGGTTGAAGCTTGTTTCTCTCCCTATCTAGAACATGTACATAACATTCACTTCCAAATACTTTGAAATGGGAAACAGAAGGCTTTTTACCAGTGTAGGCTTCTTGTGGAGTCTTTCCATCAAGTGCCTTGGTGTAGCTTCGATTCAAGATGTAGACAGCAGTGTTGATAGCCTCTGCCCAAAATTGATTAGGCAAACCCTTTCCTTTCAACATGCACCTTGCCATCTCCATGATGGTTCAATTCCGGTGTTCTGCAACACCGTTCTGTTGAGGACTATGTGCCATTGTGAGTTGATGCTTGATTCCCTTACTCTTGCAGAAATCTTCAAACTCTATTGATGTGAACTCACCACCATCGTCTGTCCTGAATTTCTTCATCTTTTTCCCTGTTTCAGTTTCAACAAGCTGAAGCCATTCTTTAAACTTACCAAAAGCTTGAGCCTTATCGTGAAGGAAGTACACCCACATCTTCCTGCTATAGTCGTCGACAAGTAACATGAAGTAGGAAGATCCGCCCAAGGCCTGTATAGGCATTTTTCCGCACAAGTCAGCATGCACCAACTCTAGAGGATAGCTTGCCCTGTTCTTGCTTTCTTGTGGAAATGCCTTCCTCTGTTGCTTGCCCATCATGCAGGCTTCACATGGTTCCTTCATTTCTGCAATCGATGGTAGGTGTGCAACCATACCTCTGCGATGCATCTCCTTCAGTACAGGGTATCCAATATGGCCGAATCTCTCATGCCATAGCTTACTTGTGCCCATGTTTGTAGTGGCTGTAAGAGCACACAACTCATACAGGTTGTTCCTCCTTATGCCAGTCCCAACAATGTTGTTGTTACTGTCCATAATCTTAGCTCCTGTCTTCCTGAAAGATACTTCATGACCTTGATCAGTTATAGAAGCTAATGAAATTAGATTTCGTTTTATTTGTGGAACATACAACACATTTGAAAGCTTTCTGATATCGCCATTAGAGTTAATGAAAGAAACCGTACCTTCGCCCTCTGTAGGACATCTTGCATTGTTTCCTACCTTTACTGTGATGGGTTCCTTTAGAGTCTGTAAGGAACTGTAAAGGTCTTTTCTACTCATCATGTGACGAGATGCACCGCTGTCCAACACCCATGAGTCATCTCTTCCTCAATCTTCAGCCGAGGAGCACACATCCTCTATCGTAACAAATAACTCAAGCTCTATTTCTTTTGTGTTGGCAGACTCCTTGCCCTTGCCACCTTTTGAAGAGCCACTCTTCTCTTCTGCCTTCTTGATGTGACAGTCTTGGATTCTGTGTCCCTTCTTCTTGCAGTGGAAACACTCTCCCTTGAACTTCTTTTTGTCGTTCTTCTTTTTTGTCTCCATCTTTTGAAGAGTCTGTTTTGCCTCCTTTGGCATTTGCTGTGAATGCAACATCTCCTTTGCTACCACCACTCCTTGCCTTGAGCCGCAGCTCCTCCTCCATGAGTAAGGCACTGAATTCTTCAAAAGTTAGTGGTTGAGGTCTGATTTGAGTGTTAAGATCAGTTACCAGACCATCAAACTTAGGTGGACAGATTCGAAGACAACGTCGAGCTAGCTCTTCACTTGACTTTTGAACACCTTCTCCCTCCATTTGATCTCATAGATTCTTTATGCGAGTGATAAACACCTCTGAAGTCTCCCCATCAGCAAACCGTTCTGCTGCAAGCTGATTCTCCAAGTTATGAATCCGTGTCTGATTACGAGTTTCATATTGATTTCTCAATATGTTCCATGCTTCACATGCCTTCGTAGTATGCTAAATGAGAGTCAGAACACTATCAGAAGTACTTGTAACAAGAGCACAGAGTGCATCTACATTTCTACGTTTCCAAGCACGTTGTGGAGGTGATCGCAATCCGGGTGGATCGGGTCCGGTCGTGGCACAGACAGGGTGTATGAAGCTAATGAATGTTGGAAGCTTTAAGGACATGAAAGTGAAATTAATGTTGAGTATGGAGAAGAGAGAGATGTTGAAATGATTATGGGAATAGGAATGTAGGAGTGCAAGTTAGATTTATGAACATGAATGATAAGAATGAAAGAGAACCATACATACGAATGAAATTTGGAAGGAAGAATGGTCCATTGAAGGAGCTTCTTAAACACTTCCTAATTCCAATCCATATGCATAGTCTTCTTTGGATGATATGTATGCATGACGAGAATAGATGGAACCCTTACACATAAACCAGTTTCGAAAGGAAGAATGGTCCAATATTGGAGCTTCTTATACACTTTCAGAAACTAATCAATATGTATGGGTATGTATGGATTATATGCATGCAAGTGAATTATGATGATGGAGTTTACTCACAAGCTCAAAGAAACATCCTCACTGGTTCAACGCAATACTGCGGAGCCTTCTCACACATAGAAGAAATAGAAGACATGTAAAAATACTTAAGAGACTGAGAGAGGAGACAAGAGACAAGTGACAAGTGACATGAATTAAAAGGATTTGAATTAAGTTACATGTAAAATATCGTCGTGGTACGTCATGCTAAGCAGTCTACTGATCAAAGGTGGTTCCGACCCTCAAACCATGACAGTTCAACCGAATGTCACACGTAAGAAGGTGAGTTCCACTCCAGTGACCCTATGTCTGTATAGGCTCGTAACGTCTAACTAAAGAAGTCTAAGACTCATTAAAATCAGCTCTAACTCACTCACACGCTCCACCGAGGGTGAGTCAAGATAGAGATGCTGGTTTCAAGAGCCTATCCTAAATTGGAGTTCTAACTTAAATTTGAAACTAGGTTCTATACTCATACTAGCTCACCTTGGATCCTCACTCGCTCAACCGAGGGTGATCGTCTCAAGGAAACCGTAAGCTAGCATGAGCCCTATGGATGCCTAACAATGATGCTCTAGGAGTTTGGAGGGGGGTTTATATAGTTTTTTGAATGAATTTGGGCCCTTGGATCTAGAGAAATCAACTCTCAACTCTAGGATCACTACTTTCGATTACAACCATTTGATTAATCAAATCAATGGCTTGGAATTGTTCTTTCTATCAAATCTAGTGTAAAGGAGTGAAATTTAGGCGCCCTCATTCTCCACCATTGGATCTGGGGATGATCTAGACCGTCGGATCAGTGCTGACATCAATTCGGATAAGATAAGCCACTATTTTTGGAGAAACTTTGCATTATTGATCTTTAACTGTCAACAAAGTCTTCTTTTATGGAAAAAATTCGTGGATCCTCCTTCCTTTATGCTTTAGTGCATCTCCACCCTTGAATAGGAGCTCATCTTGACCGTACACCATGGTTCAATCATATTTTGACATGTGGCAGCCCTTCAAGCCTTCAATTTTCTTATTCTAGAAAACTGCGGTGACCTTGAAAACTGGACTTTGTGCTCTTTGACCCTCCAAAAAGACTTTGATGAAGATGAAACTTTGTAGGACTATGTTTCCAAAGATCTCCTTCAAGAATATGCAGGAAAAACTCCCATCTGAATCTCCCTTGTACAAGTTTGACTACATTTGGAAGCTTGCAAGGTGGCATTAAGGTGTCTAGGAAGCTCTGATAGCCTTGAAAATTTGTACAAATATGTAGCCACATATGATCTTTATACATGCCAAACCATATGGCTAACATAATTTTCTATACAAGAATTTGTAGGGTCAAACTAGAAAAATTACATTTTTACAAAATGAACATAGCATATCAATGTGCTACAAAATCCATTTTCTGCTGAAATTTGGGCTATAGACTGCCTTTGACAATCTTTACAAGTATATGGATTTTCATCTAATTTGGTGACAATGAAGTTTTTGCCCTAATTTCCCAACTTTGACCAGCTTTGACCAGCTTTGACCGCTACCATGGACTTTCTTGATTTCTTTGAAACTTTGTATGTGACCTTCCTTTGACATCCTTGATGCATCTTGGACTTCTCGGGGAATTCTGGCTACCTTCGCCAAATATGTTTTTTGTAGGCCTTCACAAGTGAGAGAGGAGAGCAAATCTCGACGACATTCGCCCCCACTAAACCTGCGATTCCTCCGGAAGCGCCACTCTAGCATCTGTTAAAAACAAAATGTTCCAAGCATCAAATTCTTTTATAGGCAACATAAGAAAGATGGAAGGAAAATTGATTATATGCATGAATAAGTAGGTAACGTGACATGAAGCAAAATTTGCATGAAAGAAATAATTGAAACAGGCAACATGAATATGCATGAACAAATAGGCAACATATATGCAAATGAACAAGCAACATTGGCAACAAGAAAGAAAAAAAAACAAGCATCAATATGAAGTGGAAGTGGATGTATTGAGTCGTTTTAAGCATCAGTTCCTCTCATCTTGAAGAAAATTTTGTACCTTTTTCATAAAGCAATCTACCTTAAATATGATTATAAACAAAGATTTAGGATTTTCAAGAGACATCTTTCATCTTTAGCTTATTTTAGATCAACTCCTTTCCTACATAAATATGAATATGCTCTTTCTCTAATAACATGCAAGGAAATCTAACTAAACTCCACTAATGCATAAATCTGCTTATATAGCCCGTGATTTATTCTACTATGCCTCTTTATCCTCCTTTGGCTTGCTCTTTTTTTTTTTTTTTTTTGATGATGATGATGATTCGGCAACTTTATGGTTACGATCACTTTTTTGGGGTGGAAGAAAGTGTAAACTTCTTGGTAACATGTAGCTTTTTTTTTTTTTTTTTTGACGAGGAAAAATTAAACCCCGATACAAGGTACAGCCATTTTTTATGACGGAGAACAGTCGTTTAAACTCCGATACAAGTGCTGTGAGATGGACTAAGGATGTAGAAACATGCAATAGCAGGAGCTAGGATTTCAACAATTATGCTTTCGATACTGGATACATATGCATGTTTATATATGAAAGTCATGTCACCAAAATAAACCTCCAAATCTACATGCCCTATCTTTCCACAATCCTAGATTATAATCAATTTCTTAGTAGATAAGTTACTACTTAAGATACAATTTTACATAAGTAGAGAAATCATCATTTGCCTTTTTTGACTCAAGTGATGTGGATATGCAATGCAATGCAAAGACTGAAAAAAAACATGCATGAAACAAGCATGGAAAAAAAATAGAATGAACTTGAAAAAAAACAAAGCAACATGAACTTGAAAATTAATGATATATATATATATATTTTTCTTTTTATAACATGGATACTCCTGTTTATGAATCGGCCTCATTGTTGTCATCTTCTTCAATGTCCTCATCCAAAATGTACTCGTCATTATCACGCTTCTTGAATAACTTTATCCTTTTACCTGCAATCAAAGTTTTTAGTGCAACACCATTTAATTCACAAAGAGCATACGTACCATTGTTGTTGACTTTTGATACTATGTATGGCCCAAACCACCGTTGAGTGAGCTTTTTGCGTGCATCATATTGAGAGTCAAATGTACTATCATAAATGAGCACCCAATCTCCTACTTCAATTGGCTTAGGACGCAATCGATGAGTTTTATCAAAATAATGCTTGTTCTTCATTCTAGATTCTCTTAATTTTTCAACAGCATCATCAAGTCTTAATTTACCTTGTTCTAACTGTTTAATACGCAAACTCAAAAAATCATCAGTAGACATGTTTTCAGACCAAGGAAAATTTGACCATGCAGAAATATGAGACTGAATTGGAAACAATGGTTTTTGACAGTACATGAGTTCAGCAGGCATATATCCAGTAGTACGTGTGCATGTCATTCTATCTGCCCAAAGTGCAAAAGGTAAGAATTTAGGCCATTGTTTGATGTCACCATTACATGCTTTAGATATGGCTTTCACAATAGGTGGATGCCCTCTCTCTATTTTACCATTGGCCTCTGGGTTATATGCAGTAGTGAGAGACAAACGAATACCGTGACGCTCAAAGAACTCTTTAGCTTCTCTCGCATTTAACTCTCCACGATCGGCAACTACTTTCTCTATGTACCCAAAGCGACTTATGACATCTTCAAGCAAGAATTTGCAAACATTGTAAGTGGTCTTAGATCGTAATGCACGTCCCTCTACATGATTAGTTAAATCTTCTCTTGCAAGTACAATGTAACGCATTTTGTCAATACCTTTAGGCATAGTTACAAGATCTACTACCCACTTGTAGTGAATACAAGGTGGATAAGTAGGATGCAACGGATCTCTATGTTTGACTGATGAATGAAGTTGACAAGTAGAACATGTAGAAACATAGCTACTAATGTCAACATACATCCTAGGCCAATAATAGGTACTTCTAATTTTTTCATATGTTCCAAAAAATCCTTTATGACCGGCCCATAATGTCTCATGCATTTCCTTCATTACTTGCAATTGAAGACCTCTTTTTCCTAGGACTCGTTGTGGATTCTTAACCTTACCCTTAGCATGTCTCCAAAGATAACCATTACATAGGAAAAAGTTATAAGCTCGTTTCCTAATGTTACGGAATCTATTCGTAGTCCAGTTAGGTAATGGTTGTAGTGTACTAAGATACTTTCCTATGTCTCTCCATTCATTTTCGTACTCAGACTCATGAAATTTCTCATACTCATATATATGTGGAACATAGTCAACTAAATTCACATTCTTTATTAGATCACTTTCAAGATCATCATCAAATCTAGCTCTCGATAACATATCAGCAACTGAGTTTGACTTACCTGAAATATGAACTAACTCAGGATTTATGAACTTAATATATGAGATCCATCTAAGCATGGCTATATCAGGAGATGAACAATTGGCTATCATTCCAATGAGAGGCAAACAATCAGTCTCAACTTTGACATTTGCACCAATGAAATATTCTTTGTCTATTTTCAAAGCTGTTACCATACCCCATAGTTCTCGTTTGATCTGTGGATATTTTCGTTGTGTTTCATGTAGAATTTTGGCACCAAACCTAATTGCATATCTATTCCCTTCACTATCGTCTTGACTTATGACCCAACCTATACCAATAGGACTAGTATCAACAGTCAATATAATAGGTTTGTTAGCAGAATAGTCTACACGCTTAAGGATGGGAGCTTCAAGCAATAATTTCTTCAATTTACGCATAGCTTGAGTGTGTTTGTCAGTCCAAATAAATTTTCGTTTCTTCCTCAACAAGTCATAAAGACAATCAGCAACATGAGCAAAGTGAGGGATCCAAATAACATAAAAGATGCAAGCACCAAGAAATCTACGTACCTCACTCACGTTGTTACATGTTTCAGAAATCTTGCTAATGGCATCAACTTTTTGTGGGTATGGCTTTCGACCATAATGGCCACATAAATGTCCAACAATAAGTACCTCGTTGACACCAAAAACAGATTTCTCTATGGAAAATGTGAGACCTACCTCTTCAAATCGTTGAAATATTCTTTCACAATCAGAGATATGGTCAAGAACAAATTTACGACATCCCGATGAATCTAAAATAATGTCCTTTACACGTTCCTCACTCCCTTTAATTGGAATATCATCAATGAATGGCATAGTTATATGAGGGATAAAGTCATGTAAGACCATATTCATAGCACTCATCATATGAGCCACAGAATTAGTCGCTCCTTGAGGTAAAGTACACATTCGCACTAAGCCTAAAGGAGTTTTCATTGTGGTTATGTCACGACTATCAATTGCTAATTGGAATTGGTCATATCCAGAATATAGATCACCCATTGAATAGATAGAATGTCCTGAAAATGATTCAGCAAACTCATCTACAATGGGTCCTGTTCCTACATTCCTTATGGTGACTTTATTGACGGGTTGGAGATCTTGAATAAAACGTAGTTTCCCGTTCTTTTTAGGCACAGTGAACCATCTGTTTGAGTAAGGTGCAAAAGATGGCTCTAAAATTCTCATGTTTATCTTCTCCTTAAGTAGTTTCAATAGCTCAGGTAAGTGAGCCTTTGGAACAGGTATAGGACGAAGATTCCATGGAATATGTGGAATAGTAAAGATTATCATGGGTGCAACTAGCTTAGGATCTACACAACCAATCTCATGAGGATACATAGTAAAGGCTTTTCCATGGCTACGTATGACTCCCTCAAATTTATCTCTCTCTGCTGGCAAAAGAAAGTCATCATCTCTACCAATTTTCACCTGTTTGATTGTCTCATCCGTGAATGTATGTCCTATGTTTTTCTTATCCCGAAGAGTTGGATCATTTTTCACATCAATAATTTTTTCATTACTTCCTTGAGGTAATGGTTGAGCTATGGGTTTGATTTTTTTGTCTACAGTTTTGTACTTTGTTTCAACTAAGGCATCATGTGTTTGGTTAAATTTTGAGCACTTGTCAACATTGAGAGCATACTCTTGGATTAGAGCATACTCATCAAGGGAAGAAATAAGAATAATATGGGAATTAGAATTTTGTTGAAGACATAACTCTAACTCCTCAAGAGTAGAGAAACAATGAGATGTCTCAATCACATGCTCAATGTTCTCATCATGTTCCATGATTTTGTTGTTTTTATAATTTTTTTGGCTTTTTTGGATAAAAGACTTGGACAATTGACTCTTATGAAGAAAATCTAATCTAGAATGTGGAAAACAAAGTGACAAACTATTGTACATGTTGGTTGGATGCGAGATGTCAAACCAATATCCACTGTTGTCCCGCTCAACAATGGATTCTATCCGAAATTTTGATCATATGTAGCTCCAAACATGAATCGAGGTGCACAATCACTACAAGCATGCTCATGACCCTGAGTAACAATAGGTTTCTTTCTAATTGACAATCGATTCCTAGGATGATTCACTCCTACTGTCATGACTTGAAGTGATTGCATTCCATCCTTAGACTTAAATCTAGCATAGGTAGACCCATCATCCATGGCTTTAGTTTCCATACGACTCTCACAAATAAAGGGTTGACCTAAGAGAACTTCATAGGAGCAATTATCTTGAATAAAAAAGTGAAACTCTTCTGTGATTCCTCCTATGGATATGGGCACACTAGCACAAGCTCCATACAGGGTACCTACACCATTATCTGCAGTTCTCATACGCCATCCACAATCTTTATCTATGGGCCATCGAAACTTATCATAGACTTCTCTTGAAATCACATTGATTTCAGAGCCGGAATCTACTAATGCATTTACAGTGATAGTGTTCTTATCATTTCCTATTTTAACATGCATCTCTGATGTACCTCTAGACCAAAATGTTCTTTTAAAGTGGCTTTCAGGATTGTTTTCATGATTTTCATGGTCAGGTTGAATAGGTCCTAAGAAATTTTTATTAACATTTACTTCATCATCATCAAAGTCCTCTTCATCAGATTCATCAAAGTTTAAGGCTTCATTCATAGCTTGATCTTGATCTAGAGAATCTTGCATCTCAGTATCTAGATTAAGTGGAAACCTCTTCCTTTTAATTAGGCCGATAAAGTTATCTTTAAAAACAGGCTTTGCAATAGAGAAAACTTGTTCTAAAGACATAGTCACTTGACTCTTAAGCAAAATGTCATCTAAAATCTCCATAGGATCTATTTTTCTCTCAATTTCTGAAATCAAGATGGCTTTAGGTTTTCTCTTTGGTTTCTTTTGTTTTTGCTCAGGGTCTTGTTTTTGTTCATGTTCTCGTGTTTGGTCTTCAGTTTGTTTTGATTGTTCTTGTTTATCCAAAGGCTTTGGTTCTGTTTTTCTTTGCTTTGTCTTCTTCCCTTTTTGTTTCTCCTCTTGTTTTTGTTCATTGGGTTGTGCTTCTTGTTTTTTATCTTTGGATTGTGATGTTTCTCCCTGCTCTATGATTGTTTCTATTCCCTCTGAGGTTTGTTTTCGTGTTACTCTTCTTTCACTAGGCTCAGCTTCATCTCTTTTTCGTTTTTCTTCTACATTGGATATGTGAGAAATAAGAGATTGATCTTCTATTGGTGACTCCCAAGCCGTTATTCTCCTAATCTCATCCCGTGCTCTTACTAAAGCCTCTATAGAAAAATCACCTTCCTTTGTGGGTTTACTTGATTCTACTTGTTGTTCATCAAGAGCTTCTAGTTTCACTCCTCTAGTTCCTACGTCCATTATGGTTATATTTTCATAATGTTTTTTCATTCCTCCCTTACCATAATTTCCTTGCAAAGGTAGCCTAGATCGATAGTCACAGATTTTCTTGTCTATGTCTATTACTAGTCGTTGCTCCTTAGCAGCCTTCAATAATTCACAATCTCTCAAAAAGTGCTCTAACGAATCACACCAAGGACACCTACGAGGGCCACGCACAAAACCATTTTGATTTTGAGGATTTTGATTAACTTGTGGTGGGAAATTTTGAAATTGAGGATTTTGTTGATAAGGTATTGCTTGAACAGGATAATTAGGATTTTGAAAATGCAATTGATGTATTTGAGGAGCTTGGGGAGCAACATGTGGTACTTGAGGTGCAAGAGGAGCTTCCATATTATACGGTTGATGATTTTGAAAATTTTGATTTTGAGGATTTTGAAAAGCTATTTGAGAAGCTTGAGGATACATGTTTTGATACATTTGAGGATTTTGCACATGAGGATGAGGATTTTGCATTGAAGGATTATGCATTGGAGGAACTTGATATGCTTGAGTAGGAGCTATTTGTGGATTTTGATTGGTAGCTATAACATGTTGATTAGGCTCTTGAAAAGTCATTGGGTTCATTTGATTTTGGAAAGTTTTGGTGTAACTAGATTGTAAAGCATCTATAGTCTTGGCCAAATTGGATTGTGTAGCAATAAGACTTTCCATTTGCTTAGTGAGAATATCCACTTGAGATTGTTCAACTACACTTTTATTTGGCTCTACTTTAAAACCTTGAGTAGGCTCCATCATTTGAGGAATAGGAGTAGAGTCAAAAAGCATAGCATGGGATTGTTCTCTAACTTGCTCCTTAGTTTGTGGAAGGCTAGCTTGAGGAAGACTAGTTTGCTCATAAAGCATGGATTGTCTTTGATGTCTATGGGCTACAGCCTCTACTACTTTACGCACTTTTTGCCAATTGTCAGTAAGACCATAGCGCTTATCTGGTTCTTCTAATCGCCGTTCAACTTCTCTACGAGTTTCAGGATGAAGAAGCTTAAGAAAATTGATCACAAGATCAGGTTCCAAAGTTATCTTATCCTCATCAGGAAGTTGTTCATAGTGTCTAATATACTCATTTTGTAAGTGAGTAATAGAGCTACTAGGCTTTGGAGAATTGACCCATCGTAAGAATCCATCCCGATTATGTTGGCTATAATCTTCAAGATAGAATTCTTTGAGCATCTCCTTTCTAAAATCACTCCAAGGAAAACTATCATATTGAGTGACACGGTTTATGATAGAGCTATCAACAATTCGTTCAAAGAATGATATCAAAAGATCTTCAGGAAGACCAAAAATCATAGCTTGCTCTTCAAACAAATCTAAGTAGCTTGTGATGTTGATGCCATTGAATTTTCCCTTCTCTCTCAACATAGAAGAGACTATTCTTTGGCCTTGTTTCTCAACAATAAGGGATTTGAATCCTTCCTCCATCTTATGTGAATAAGCAAGTGATGCACGATGCTCTAGATCTCTCACAAATGCGTTTACTTCACGACGAAGATGTGCACGATACTGTGAGAAATCCAGTGCAACACTCAAGACTGATGATGATGATATGATGAGGATGAAAAATATGAAACAAAGGATATGGATCACAACCTCCCAACAAGATCAAAAGCAAATGCCACGAAGCGTTTCACGTCGGGTTCAAATGTGGAGGTGATCGCAATCCGGGTGGATCGGGTCCGGTCGTGGCACAGACAGGGTGTATGAAGCTAATGAATGTTGGAAGCTTTAAGGACATGAAAGTGAAATTAATGTTGAGTATGGAGAAGAGAGAGATGTTGAAATGATTATGGGAATAGGAATGTAGGAGTGCAAGTTAGATTTATGAACATGAATGATAAGAATGAAAGAGAACCATACATACGAATGAAATTTGGAAGGAAGAATGGTCCATTGAAGGAGCTTCTTAAACACTTCCTAATTCCAATCCATATGCATAGTCTTCTTTGGATGATATGTATGCATGACGAGAATAGATGGAACCCTTACACATAAACCAGTTTCGAAAGGAAGAATGGTCCAATATTGGAGCTTCTTATACACTTTCAGAAACTAATCAATATGTATGGGTATGTATGGATTATATGCATGCAAGTGAATTATGATGATGGAGTTTACTCACAAGCTCAAAGAAACATCCTCACTGGTTCAACGCAATACTGCGGAGCCTTCTCACACATAGAAGAAATAGAAGACATGTAAAAATACTTAAGAGACTGAGAGAGGAGACAAGAGACAAGTGACATGAATTAAAAGGATTTGAATTAAGTTACATGTAAAATATCGTCGTGGTACGTCATGCTAAGCAGTCTACTGATCAAAGGTGGTTCCGACCCTCAAACCATGACAGTTCAACCGAATGTCACACGTAAGAAGGTGAGTTCCACTCCAGTGACCCTATGTCTGTATAGGCTCGTAACGTCTAACTAAAGAAGTCTAAGACTCATTAAAATCAGCTCTAACTCACTCACACGCTCCACCGAGGGTGAGTCAAGATAGAGATGCTGGTTTCAAGAGCCTATCCTAAATTGGAGTTCTAACTTAAATTTGAAACTAGGTTCTATACTCATACTAGCTCACCTTGGATCCTCACTCGCTCAACCGAGGGTGATCGTCTCAAGGAAACCGTAAGCTAGCATGAGCCCTATGGATGCCTAACAATGATGCTCTAGGAGTTTGGAGGGGGGTTTATATAGTTTTTTGAATGAATTTGGGCCCTTGGATCTAGAGAAATCAACTCTCAACTCTAGGATCACTACTTTCGATTACAACCATTTGATTAATCAAATCAATGGCTTGGAATTGTTCTTTCTATCAAATCTAGTGTAAAGGAGTGAAATTTAGGCGCCCTCATTCTCCACCATTGGATCTGGGGATGATCTAGACCGTCGGATCAGTGCTGACATCAATTCGGATAAGATAAGCCACTATTTTTGGAGAAACTTTGCATTATTGATCTTTAACTGTCAACAAAGTCTTCTTTTATGGAAAAAATTCGTGGATCCTCCTTCCTTTATGCTTTAGTGCATCTCCACCCTTGAATAGGAGCTCATCTTGACCGTACACCATGGTTCAATCATATTTTGACATGTGGCAGCCCTTCAAGCCTTCAATTTTCTTATTCTAGAAAACTGCGGTGACCTTGAAAACTGGACTTTGTGCTCTTTGACCCTCCAAAAAGACTTTGATGAAGATGAAACTTTGTAGGACTATGTTTCCAAAGATCTCCTTCAAGAATATGCAGGAAAAACTCCCATCTGAATCTCCCTTGTACAAGTTTGACTACATTTGGAAGCTTGCAAGGTGGCATTAAGGTGTCTAGGAAGCTCTGATAGCCTTGAAAATTTGTACAAATATGTAGCCACATATGATCTTTATACATGCCAAACCATATGGCTAACATAATTTTCTATACAAGAATTTGTAGGGTCAAACTAGAAAAATTACATTTTTACAAAATGAACATAGCATATCAATGTGCTACAAAATCCATTTTCTGCTGAAATTTGGGCTATAGACTGCCTTTGACAATCTTTACAAGTATATGGATTTTCATCTAATTTGGTGACAATGAAGTTTTTGCCCTAATTTCCCAACTTTGACCAGCTTTGACCAGCTTTGACCGCTACCATGGACTTTCTTGATTTCTTTGAAACTTTGTATGTGACCTTCCTTTGACATCCTTGATGCATCTTGGACTTCTCGGGGAATTCTGGCTACCTTCGCCAAATATGTTTTTTGTAGGCCTTCACAAGTGAGAGAGGAGAGCAAATCTCGACGACAACGTAGAAGATCAGCATCAGGAGGAATCATTCGACTAGGATTATTTGGATCAGGTCTTTCTTGGGGCTCATGATCAGTCCCAAGAACATTCTCCAAAAGCTCATATGAATCAAGAATAGAAGTGATTTTGAACTTCCACAGGGTGTAGTTCGTACCATCAAGTTTACCTTCTGTGAAGGCTGGTGGCCGTATCCGCAACGTTGGGATGATCGGCATCATTGCTGCTCCTGCTTGTGCGCCAAAAGCTAATGTTGTAGCTGATGCCCTTAGCCGTTTTCCTTCACATTCTATTGTTTTGCATAATATTTTTACCCTCCAAATTCATTCTTTTCAAGAAATGATTTCCACTTATGCATCTGATTTGTATTTTCCACGTGCATGGCATGACTTCAACAATGGTGCAGCTTTATCTGATGAACAATATACATTTCATAGTGGTTTACTTTATTTTCAACATAGATTGTGCATAACCCCAGCTTTTAAAGATTTTATCATCAAAGAAATGCATGAACCATCTTACATGGGTCATAGAGACATACAAAGCACCATTTCTGCTTGCAAAGATTTCTTCTTTTGGCCACACATGGAAAAGGATATTGCACATTATGTTTGTCAATGCATTGTATGTCAGCATGTAAAACATCATCATGGTAAACCATTTGGATTATTAATGCCACTCCCCATTCCAAACGAGCCATGGGAACAAATCTCTATGAATTTTATCACAGGTCTTCCTATCACTTCATCACAAGGTTTAGTAAATACGCATATTTCGTTCCTTTTAGAAAAACTTTATCTACACCTAAGGCTACAAAATTACTCATTGAATGCATGTTCCCACATCATGGATTTCCTAAAGTAATGTTATTTGATCGTGATGTTAGATTTTGTAATCATTTTTGGGTTGCCTTATTTCTAACATTTTGGTTCTAAAATAGATTTTGGCTCTGCATTTCATCTCGAAAGTAATGGAAAAAGTGAGGCGACAAACAATACTTGTTGATATATTTAGGTAGTGATGTGTGTGAACACATTAGGACCGTAGGGGCACTTTTTTCCCTCTTTAGGAGGTTTTTTTTCCCTCGGCTTGTATATACACCTATTACCCTAATGGGCTACTTATCTTTGTACATTCTCTAGTAATACATTCAGTATTGTGTGTTGTGCTCTAAGCTTCTTCTTCTTCCTTGTGATGTTCGCATGCTTCGCAGACATCTAACTCCAACAATTGGTATCAGAGCAGGTGGCCGCTTCATCTAGCGCGTCGTCGACACCTCTCCGGTTGCAGTCTCAGAATCGCACGAATCTTGGTGAGCATACTCAGCATGTTTTCGAGATCAAAACAGCTTTGTTGTGTGGTGCCGAAATCACGATCTAAGCTCATTTCGACCTCCGAATGCACTATTGTAGCGCTTGTGCAAGCTATTTCATCTTTTTGTGCCAAAGGTATATACCAATTTCTATTTGCCAGTTTAAGCGTCTCGAAGTCTGCTACAGGTCTAACAGAATTTATATGGGCAGTTTTGCTCAACGTTTTGAGATACAATCAATTTTCTGCATCAAGGTATTTTAGTCATCGGCCATGGCTGAAAGTAGTGATGTATTTTGTATGTTGGCTATTGAGGATAAGTTGGATGGTACCAACTACCCATTGTGGGCTTATATGATGCGACATGTATTGGCTGCAAAAGGAATGTGGAACATTATGCAGGGTGTTGAAAAACGTCCTATCACACCTGCAACTGTTACAATTGCAGGTATAAAAGCTGATGCAGAAGATGTTGAAGATGATGATATTCTGCATATTCCTGTTCGTGCTCGGGTTTCTGCTGCGCGTACTATAGAGCAAATTCGTTGGGATGGTAGAGATACCCAGACACATGCATTGATAGCTTTGTCTGGCAAACATGCCATTATTCCTCACATTCGCTCTTGCAGAACAGCTAAGGATGCTTGGGATACACTTACCACATTGTACCAAGCTAGGAATGAGGCTCGTGTTGATTACCTCTGAAAACAGTTGGAGAGTGAGCACATGAATGAAGATGATTATATGGACAGTTTTCTAACAAAGATCAAAGACTTGAAGGAACATTTGATTTCTGTTGATGAGGTTAT
This sequence comes from Ceratopteris richardii, assembly GCA_020310875.1. Classification (NCBI taxonomy): domain Eukaryota; kingdom Viridiplantae; phylum Streptophyta; class Polypodiopsida; order Polypodiales; family Pteridaceae; genus Ceratopteris; species Ceratopteris richardii. The sequence goes on along the minus strand of CM035436.1, from coordinate 152,792,005 downwards.
ACCAGATAGCTCACTTGTGCAGATCGTTCTGAATGGTCTTCCTGATTCATATCAGAGTTTTGCTTCTACTCTTTGGTTGATGATGAAAGGCAATCCAAATGCCTTATCATTTGAGGAGTTAGTCTCTGTTTTGTTGCAGGAAGATCAGTCTAGGCAGAACAGGTCCATTATGCGAGTTGTAGATCAAGCATTCCTGGCTAGTCAAAAGGGCAAAGGAAAATGGAGCTCTTCAACTAGTAAGCAGAAATCTGCTAATTCTGCACAATTGAAGAGGGAAGACAAAGATGAAAAGAAATCAGAAAAGCTGAAATTGTTCTGCAAGTAATGTAAAGGAAATGATCATATCATAGAGAACGTCCAAAACTGGTTGCTAAAGGCAAAGAAGAAAGAGGCTAGAATGGTTGTTGTAGAGGCCTCTACACCAAAAACAGAGTCTGCTAATCTTGTGCAGGAAGAAGAATGGGCGTTTACTAATGTTTGCAGTTTTGACCCATCTTCTCATGAGCAGTGCATGTCTGGAGTAGACTCAGATGTTTGGTACTTTGACAGTTTGGCGACCAAACATATTACCTTGCAGCGCAGTTTCTTCTCTTCACTCGAGTGTGCTCCTATAGGGAATACTGTTACATGCGCTAACAACTCCTCTTATCCTGTTATGAGAGTTTTGCCCCTACAGGGAATACTGTTACATGCGCTAACAACTCCTCTTATCCTGTTATGGGAGTTGGTAAGATCATTTTGACTACTACTGATGGTAGTTATTTCACTTTGTCAGATGCTTTATTTGTGCCAGGGATAAAAAAGAACCTATTATCAGTTTTTGCATTAGCCAAGATTGGCTTGGTTGTGAAATTTGTTGATGATAGGTGTACAGTTCATGATCTATGTGTTCATGTGCTTCAAACAGTTTTGGGTTTTGGCTGAAAATCTATCAGCATGTAAAATGGGCACCCTCCATTCCGATCGAGGGGGGGAATATATGTCTTCTGATTTTAATGCATTTTTTTGGCTGAACGTGGGATAAAACAATTCCATTTCTGATGCAGATTTACATGATGCACTTGTTGATGAGAGAGTTGATATTGAGCAGGCAAAAACTATGCCAAAATGGCTGGTGCAGACTTTGTGTGACAACAAATTAGATGCACCTCTGTCATATCGTACTTGTTCAGGCTCTCATAGTGCCTTAGTTGCATCAAATTGCTATGCTATGGCTGCATCTAGTCTCTGTGATGAGAATGAGCCTATTTCATTTGATGAAGCACAAAATTCAGAAAATTGGATGGCTGCTATGCAATCTGAATATGATGCTATAATGAAGAATGATAGTTGGTCTTTATGTGACTTGCTTCCTGGCAAGAAGGCCATTGGCACTAAGTGGGTTTACAAGCTGAAGTGTAAACCTGATGGTACAGTTGACACGTATAAGGCTAGGCTTGTTGCAAAGGGTTATGCGCAAGAAAGAGGCATTGATTTTGATGGGACCATTGCACCTACATGTTGTATGACTACTGTTCGGAGCATCTGTGCACTTGTAGCCCATCATGGTTGGAATGTACATCAGCTGGACATTAAAACAACATTTCTGAATGGTGACTTGCATGAAGAAGTGTATGTTTTTCAGCCTCGTGGCCTTGTGCAGAAAGGGCATGAAAACTAGGTGTGTTGCACATGGTTTTGAGAACAGTCCAACTAAAAGCACCTTATATGTTAAGCGTGCTAATGATGTGCTTCTGATCATTGTTGTCTATGTTGATGACATGCTGCTCACTGGTCCTATTGAGAAGCACATTGCTAAGGCTGATTTGCATGCCTCATTTGAGATGTCTGATTTGGGGCATTTGCATCATTATTTGGGCATTCAGTTTATGCACATTCATGGTGGAATGGCTTTGTGTCAAACGAAATATATTGACACATTATTGCAGTGTTTTGGCCTTGAAGACTATAAACCTATTGCCACTCCTATGGAAATAGGTTTACGATTGAGTCTTCATGATGCTGGAGATGCATTTGATGTTGTTCTCTATTAGCAAGTTGTTGGATGCTTGGATGCTTGATTTACTTATGCATTACTCGATGAGATATTCAGTTTGCTATCTCACAGATAAGCAAGTTTATGCATTGCCCAGGAATCAAGCATTGGCAGGCGGTTAAGCGCATCTTTCGCTACTTGAGTGGTACTCGGCTACTTGGGTTGTTTTATCCCAGGGGGGATCACTAACACCAAATTTGCATGCTTTTTCTTACTCTGATTGGGTTGGTTGCTATGACACTCGTGTGTCCACTAGTGGCTTTTGCTTCATGCTTGGTAGCTCATGTATATCTTGTTGAGCAAGAAGCAGCCTACTGTGGCCACTTCTAGTTGTGAGGCTGAGTATAGGGCAACTTTCAAAGTGACTGTTGAGTGTGTGTGGCTCAGATGCCTTATGGTTGATTTGGGTGTTGGTCAGTCTTCTGCCACCACCATCTTCACTAACAGTCAGACCGCATTGGTAGTTGCAAGGAACCCTGTGTTCCATGCTCGCACTAAGCACATTGAGGTGCATTATCATTATGTCAGGGAGAGGTTCTCTACTGGGGAGATCAACTTGGCATATGTGCCCAGGCAGGAGAACATTGCAGACCTTTTCACGAAGGCTCTGCCTAGGGAGAAGTTTGAAGCTTTCCGCAAAGCTTTGGTGTTACTTCCTTTTGTGGAGTGATTTTCACATAGCTTGGCACTTCCTTATACATGAGTGCCAGCTGCTTGTTCACTACATCACTCCCAAGGGGGATTTGTTGATATATTTAGGTAGTGATGTTTGTGAACACATTAGGACCGCCGGCACACATTTTTTCGGTTTTTTTCCCTCGGCTTGTATATACACCTATTACCCTAATGGGCTACTTACTTATCTTTGTACATTCTCTAGTAATACATTCAGTATTGTGTGTTGTGCTCCAAGATTCTTCTTCTTCCTTGTGTTATTCGCGTGCTTCCGCAGACATCTAACTCCAACAATACTATTCTTGATTTATTGCATTGTTATTAATTAGATAATCGTAGTAACTGGGATGAAAAGTTGCCATTGCTTCAATTTGCTTACAATAACACCACACACACCACTCCTAGTCGTGCACCTTTTGAAATTGTTTATGGCAAAAAGCTTCCCACTCCCATGTCACTCACTCAAACTGACATTTCGATGGCTAATTCTATTTCTCAAGATCACATTTCTATACTTCATGACATTCACGAGCACATAAGGAAAAGTCAAGAGTGATACACATAATATCAATACAAAACGATTTGCCAAGGAATTAAAGGAAAATGATCTTGTATGGTTGCATATCATTAAAAGATGTCTCAAAAATATTTTGCATCATCCTAAAATTAAACTTGCACCACACTAAGTATGGATCATTTTGCATTATACAAAAAATTAATGATAATTCATTTAGATTAGATATACCATCTCATTGGAATATGCATAACTCTTTTTGTATTAGTTTACTTAAAACATTTAAAGGAACTTTACCACTCAGTCCACTTCTTGATGACCCTCCTTTAATTGAAGAACAATCTGAAATCTTGGTTCCCGAGAAAATAATTGATCATGATGTCACTACTACATGCACAGGTACTCAATATCAATGATATTTAGTTAAGTACAAAAATCACTCTACTAAAGAATGTCAATGGATACATAAAACACAATTTACACCCCATTATGACCACTTAATTTTTGCATATCATATAGAAACACATTAATGTAACTCCTCCATGAACACTTCCATGCATGTGTTTTTACATGGGACATGCTTATTTTTGTTCAGTGATGGAAAATGTGACTGGCCATCCATGTTTAATTTTATTTTTATCAACTGAGGTCAGTTGCTTTTTCAACTAAGGGGCATGTTATGAATTATGGAATGTGTTGAACAAGGAATTGTTGAAGTGTTAATTTATTAATGTATTAATGTGTTTTGGTGTTTTTGATATAGCAGCTGAAGGTTCATGAGGGCATGAAAGGCGTGAAAAGGCGGACATCAATAATGCAATTTATAATTTATATAGTTTGTAAATAAACCCGCATAGAGGGTTCTATTGTTAGGAATAGTTAGAAAAGTAGTGGTTAGAATAATGGCATTATAGACAACAATTTTTTATTTTGAAAGCAAAGGATTTCTACAAAAGTTACCAGCTTTTACTTTCACGTATGCTTTTTGAAGCCGCTCTCATGTAACCACTATTTTGACATAACCAAAAATTCCTATAAATACATGCACTCTGTGGACTATTGAAACAGAGTGCATCGGGGGAGATTGCACCCAATACTCCATTCTGTCTCGTCTCCTGGCGTGTCTATTTTTGTGTGTGTCCTTCATTTGTAACCTCTATGTGTGCATGAGCAAGATCCTGATAATACCCCAGCAAAGAACAGAAAAGGTGATGTTAGGACAAATGAGCCAAGGTAGTATACCCGATATACCACATGGGCAATTCACCATGCCAGGAATTAACCCCTATGACCACACTAACCAGGGAATGGGAAATGCGAATAGACCTACCTTTAGGACAGAACCACCCCAAGGTGTCCCCATCATAATGCAATCTCCAGAGCCAGACAAAAGAGTGAGACCAATCCAATTGGCCAAATGTATGCGAAATCGTTACGAGGGCACAGGAGAGCCCTATGACCACATAGCAGAATTCAAGCAAGTGTTACGAGCGGAGCAAGTGGATGACTTTTTCATGCAATATGAATCCTTTGGGCTAACTCTCATGGGAATAGCCTTAGCTTGGTTTCAATCCTTGGACCCAAATTCCTTTGGCAATATCGAACAATTCTTCCAAGAATTTATTTGGGAATTCACTAAGCGAGGGATCAAGCACAATTCATCATCCTTACTACATAGTTTCAAACAAGCTCCCAACGAGACAGTAAAAAATGCAGCACGAACGTTTAATCAATACGTGACCCGATGCCCTGTGACAGAGAGACCTTCTCAGCAGAAAATGATATCCCTATTTTTAGAGGGTCTAACCAATGGAACATTAAGAATGTCAGTATACGTAAAACGGTTGCAAACTCTGAGTGAGTGTCTTCAAGAATGTATAGATTTGGAAGACAACTTAGCTGAGGATCTCAAAATCACACAAGATCTTACCAAAACGGAGGACACAAGGAGCAATGGGACTTCTAGTTCCAGTTATGTGGAGGAAGTGGCAGCGTTAGTGGCCAAGAAATTAGGGGTACAAGGACAACGGGACTACCAAATTTCTTCCTTGAGATTGCCAATGATAGGAAGTTGCACACTCTGCGGTGGAGATCATCCATCTCATGTCTGCATCAGAGAAGGATTAGGGTTATCACAACCTTATCCTTACAATAGACACCCAAATCAAGAGCCTAACATGTACTCTTATAGTGCACAAAAGTACCCCAACCACAATAGCGAATACTATCCAGTGAATAGACAACCGCGACTACTTGCACCACCCCAATGTAGACCATACGGGTACCCTCCTAGAGAACAAGACATAGAAGTTCCTAGGTATAACCCTTGTCCAGGACCACGAGGAGCAACTAGACCATATGAACATGGAGGATATGGCCAACCTCAACCTATACCAGGACAACAACCATCCCACCCACCAGCTCCGACACAAGGACAAAATGTCACAATACAAGTCGTTTGTCTTGAATGTGGCAAAGAACAGCTCCTGAGAGATTGTCTCGGACATCCCTCTAGTGCACCAAAGGTTACACCCGTTAATGTGGTAGGCCTAGTAGGGGATTCAAGTTCCAATAGCGATAATGTGGCTCCTATACATGCAATTACGAGGGCACAAGCCTTACAAAAAGCTAAACTAGTTGAGCAATCAGAGCCAAGTGAATCAGGGGAGCCTAGTAAGAGAAAAACAAGAACATGGAAGGATACTAGGGAGAAAGCCAATCGTAAGTGGACCAAAAAGTTATCTGAACTAGAAGAAAGCCTGAAAGACGCAAAAACAAAAATAGAAGATATTGCCTCTCAAAGCTCCTCACATGTCAAAACTCCATCCACACCACCTCATCCCCACCCACCAACCATTGTAACTAGACCACCACAATCAGGGTTTGTTCTTGCAGATCCAACCCCAGAAGACTTGGACATGATGTTCAAGGCATACCAAGCTCGACTTCAAGAAGGGCCAACACCTGCAAACTTAGACAAGAGCTACCCTAGAGCAGATTTAGAGATTGAACGGACAAAAATGTGCATAAAAATGGTGGAACTGGCTCAAGCTATGTTCGAGGCCAATCAATCATTCAATCAGACGAATGCTATTACACCGGGTTTGCACTTCCAGGGCTTACTAGATAGATTAGAGCAGCTGGTAAAACCTCAAGTTTCTTTACGTCCACAGGCTCAACCTATTGTTGAAAGAGAAAGCTCATCACCACAGAAAGTCTATGTTCCTGACTCCATAGATGAGGGGGAACCTCTTTCAATTCAACAACACACTCAAAAGTTCTTGCGGGAAATACAAGAAGAGAAATGGGCCAAGGAGAAGGATGTTTCCCCTCCTATTCTCGAAATTGATGATCGTCATGATCAATTCCCACAAGACATTCCATCTATTTATGGAGACCAAGTAGAGCAACAAGAAGAAGAAAGTTCAAGATTTGAATCCAATTCTTTACAAGAGTTGCCACAGTTCACAGGCCCATGGGAATCTAAATCTCTCCAGATCAGAGCTCCCACAATATTGATAAAACACGAAGACTCGGTGGTTCCAAGAAATACTGATGTCGTGAAGAACACTAAGGTTCAGTGTCATCTCACTCTAGAAGAGTTGCTCAAAGCAAAACCTGAGCTATGGAATCAGGTGAAGGATCAGGTTCCAAAACTTGCTTCTAATATGCCAAAAGCAGACTCTAAGCAGAAAGTTCCAGAGATACCTCTAGACAAAATAGGGGACATGAGCGAAGGTGAGGAAGGTAATACTTATCTTCGGATCACCTACCAAGGTTACACAACCAAAGCAATCATGGATTCTGGTGCTGGTGTTGCTATTGCGACCACTTCCCTGTGGAAGCAATGGGGTAAACCTGCATTAACACCAACTAGAATGAAACTTCAGATGGCTGACGGCCATGTTGAAAGACCTCTAGGATTGCTGGAAGGGATCACTCTAACCACGTGTGGTGTAGAGTTTGAGCACACCTTTGCTATATGTAACTTTGGAAAAACTACTACCTACAAAATGATCCTAGGAAGACCCTTCTTACGACAACTACAAGTTGTACAGGATTGGGGAACCAACTCCTTATACTTGCAACGCTTAGGGGTAACAACCAAGGTCAATTTGAAGGATTACACCTTCAGAGATGTACCACCCCTACAGTGGAATTCTATCCACAAGGAGCAAGAGGATTCTATCTCTGTGCATTCTAAAAGTTCATCTGATACATCCTGGATGCATGAAGATACTCATTTGTGGATGTGCAAGGTCGCAAAGAAAGAGGAGAAAGGCCTAAAAGCAAGAGAAAAAGGAACTTTTCAAGGAGTTAGACCAAGTAGAGACCCAGCCTATACACCGATGATCTTTCCAGATGAGGAATTTGAGCCTCATGGTTGGGCAGAAATCTTAGCTACCATGGACATTGTTTTCAATGAAGAACAATGGACACCTCATTGTGATGAGGAGGGTTATGATATTTCAGTGTTCATGTGTCAGCCCTTGCTAGAAGAATGTGAACCTAGTGAATTCATAAAAGAAGAAGAGAACGATGATGATCTAGAGTCCATTGTGATGGATAGCTGCTTTATTTCAGAGGAGCACTATCTTGAAGACATAGGAGTATTTACACAAAAAGAAGAAGAACCTCTCACAAGCATCAAAACGGTAAATTCGAAGGATGGGAGTGAAGGTAGTCAAAAGAAAAAGAAACAAAAAGTAGTGAAACAAGGAGAGGAAGAGCAATTATTTGAAGTACCAAAAAATTTCAAGAAATATGAAGTGGAAGACCGAAAAAATTTGGTAAGAATGCCTAAGAGAGAGGCCACAACAGGAGAAGCATATGATAACAAAGAAAAGACCAAAAAAATTTTAGTCACCATCGAAGAGAACAAAGAGAGATGTACATACATAGGAGATGACCTAAGTACAGAAGAGGAAGTAGAGTTGGTGGCGTTATTAAGGGAATATAGGGACGTGTTTGCGTGGCACTATAGAGACTTGAAGGGAGTAGATCCGAAGGTTTGTTCTCATACGATCCCCATGATAGCAGATGCCAAGCCCACCAAACAAAAGCCCTACACATATAATGACACCTATGCAGCCAAAATAAGAGAAGAAATCGACAGATTGATTGAAGCCGGATTCATCTATGAAATTGAGCATACTGAATGGGTTTCCCCCGTTGTAGTGGTGCCCAAGAAGAATGGAAAGTTACGTGTGTGTATTAACCTTAAAAAAGTTAATGCCGCTATGGTTAGAGATAGCTATCCACTTCCAATTACTAATCATTTATTGGAGCGTGTTGCGGGCAAGGAAGTTTATAGCTTCCTTGATGGATTTTCAGGTTACAACCAAGTAGCCATTGCCACAGAAGATCAACACAAAACGGCCTTTGCCACAGAGTGGAAAGTCTTTGCATTTCGTGTGATGCCATTTGGGCTCACCAATGCACCTGCAACATTCCAAAGGCTCATGTGTCATGTCTTCAAAGAGTTCTTGCGAAAGAACTTAGAAGTATATGTGGACGATTTATGTGCTCATTCCCAAGAAAGGAGATGTCACATTCCTGAGCTCAGACAAATCTTCAACAAGTGTAGACAATACCGAGTGTGTCTGAACCCAGAAAAGTGTGTGTTCATGGTACGTCAAGGTAAAATTTTAGGTCATATTGTCTCTAAGAACGGCATATCCACAGATGAGGACAAAGTAAAAGCCATAGCGGAGCTATCAAGGCCAAGGAATGTTAAAGAGGTACAAGCCTTTATGGGCCATTGTGGATATTACCGTAGGTTTATTCACATGTATGCAATTATAGCTAAGCCTCTTTATGCCTTGTTGACAAAGTTTGAGTGGAACGACGAATGCGAGAAGTCCTTCAATGAGCTGAAGAAACGCTTGTGCACAACACCCATACTGACCACTCCTGATTGGAATAAGCCATTCCATGTACATGTGGATGCATCCAATTATGCAATAGGATGTGTGTTGTCACAACCCACAGGAGAAGGAAATTTGGATTTGCCTATAGCCTATGCTAGTAGGCAATTGAACGCTGCTGAACGAAATTACACCACAACCGAAAGAGAAGGGTTAGGCATGGTATATGCTGTAAAGAAGTTTAGACACTATCTATTGGCCAACAAGTTCAAATTTTTCACTGATCATCAAGCTTTATTATACTTGGTCAATAAACCTTGCAACACTGGACACTTAGTAAGATGGTTCCTCTTACTAATGGAATATGACTTTGAAGTGGTTGTTAGGCAAGGTGAGACCCACCTCAGAGCGGATCACCTTTCTCGCATCACTTCAGGAGAGCCACCGCAAGGAGTGTCTGATGAATTGCCCGATGCTTATCTGTTCAATCTAGAAGTTGTTCCTAAATGGGCAAATAAGCTGGTACCAGTCCTAACCTTTGGACCTGCAAATAAGAAGGTGAAGACGAACAAGGATGAAATTGTGCGGTCACAAAGCTATCAGATATTGGCAGGAAGCATGTATAAACAAGATACAGAAGGTGTTCTAGCTTGTGTTGAGGATGATGAACATAGTAGTTGGTTGCAACAAGCCCATGAAGGATTTCTAGGGAATCACTATTCTGAACAACGAACATTGCAAAATCTAAAACGTTTAGGAGTGTATTGGCCTAGTATAGACAAAGAATTTCATGAGTGGATCAAGAATTGTCCAGTGTGCCAAGAGAGACCCCCGGTGGAGCATGCGACTCTTTATCACATATCATTAATTCCAGATTGGAGTGCTCCATTGGTAGAATTTATGAGATCAGGAACATTACCTTGCGAGGCTAGTCTAGCAAGAAGACGAAGCTTGGAGCAAGAGGCTAAAGACTATGCCTTTGTAGGAGACAACCTATATAGGAGAGGAAAAGATGGTTACCTAAGATTGTGCGTTCACGAATCAGACTATTTGAAAATCTTAGAAACTGCCCATAACAGTGTTGCAGGTGGACATTTTGGTACTGATAGAGTAATTAAGACTATTCTATTCTCAGGACTTTGGTGGCCCACTATTCATATGGATACCCAATTAGAAAAGATGAGATGCCTTTGAGGCCAATGATGGGAGGACGTGCATTCTCGAAGTGGGGCATAGACTTTGTAGGTCCTATTAACCCCCCAGCTAGAAACTCCCATGCCGAATACATTATTGTAGCCACAGATTACCTCACAAAGTGGGTAGAAGTCAAAGCCACAACAAAGAATGATGCTCAAACTACAGCAAAGTTTTTATTCGAGAACGTGTTCACGAGATATGGATTACCAATAGAGTTAGTAAGTGATAGAGGAACACACTTCTTGAATGAAGTCATTGAAAATCTCCTCCAAGAGTTCTTGGTGATACATAAGAAGCCTGCCCCCTATCATCCACAAGCTAACGGACAAGCTGAGAGCACAAACAAGATCCTATGTAATGTACTGACCAAACTCGTAAATAATAAATGCTCTGATTGGGACAAACAACTCCATCATGTTGTTTGGGCTTATCGAGTTGCCTACAAAACGGTACTCAATGCCACCCCATTTCAAATGGTCTTCAGACAAAATGTTGTGCTACCATTGGACTTCCTAATCCCAACTTTAAAAGTAGCACAAGAGCATGAGTGGAATGGACACGAGTTATCCTCGAGGATCTTTGATTTAGAACGATTAGGTGAGACAAGGCTACGAGTAGCGGCAGGCATCTATGCTGCAAAGAAACGGCAAAAGGCATACTTCGATGCACACATCAAAGATAAAGGCTTGAAAGAGGGATACCTAGTGTTGGTTTATACATTAAAGCAACATGCTCGTAAATTGGAAAAAAGAGGTTATGGACCCATGATCATCAATAGAATTTCCACCAGCGGTGCAGTTCAATTGGCCACACTAGAAGGTGACATCTTGCCCAACTATATCAATGGTTGTCGAGTCAAGCTATATCAAGAACCTCTTACAGAGGATATGCTACAGAGGCTCAACACTGCTAAGAAGCAAAAAGAAGAAGAGTTAAGGGTTAGAGAAGAAGCACAGGCAGAGGCTAGAGAACGCATTAGGAGAAATAAGTTAAGACGCCTAGGCCTAGATATCAATCATGAGGCCCCAAGATACCACATGGCCATGTGTCAAACATCAAGTGCAATTGCTTCTCGAATAATTGATCGACGTCCCTTTGTGACCATAGCGATAGGACAAGGGAAGAATGCAAGGACTCTGAGTGCATTGATTGACTCAGGTGCAGCAATTAGTGCAGTTAGACTTTCATACTGCCAAGACTTGCAATTGAACATAAAGCCTATAGAAGCCTATCTCATAGGTTTGGGAGGTGTGGAAACCCCTTGTTTGGGAGAGGTGGAACTTCCCATCTACCTTCAAAATGTTCCAATGAAAGTCAAAATGCTAGTGTGTCATGATGAAGACATTATAGAGCCACTTGTCCTGGGTCAAGATTGGATTTAAGACCATGCAGTCAACTTGAACCTACGGCATCAACTCCTTCAAGTTTGGGCACCTGAAAAATGTATCACATTAGAATTAGAGAATTGCATGAGCACAAAGCCAAGTAGCACACATTCTCTTAATTCTTCCGAAACTAATCTTCGTAAAGAAAATGTCGTGTGCATCAAAAACCCTACGAACCAAAAGGACTCAATCATGGAATCAAAAGCTCAAAGGCCAGCAAACCCCTCTTCTTCTTCACATACTAATGCAAGTGTAACTAGACCAAAGAGGCACGCAAAGATGACATCTGCTATATCAAGTAGACAGACGGAATTCAAGAAGAAAGAAGCTCAGGACATGACGCAGATTTGGGTACGAAAAGGCGAACAACCACCAACCTTGCCACAACCCTTCCCAGTCAGGCAAGTCAACCATGCTAAAAGAAGCACCAAGAAACGACGACCAGCTCAATCCTATAGTCTTCGACAAATTTGGGTACCAAAGCAATCGAGGGAGGCTGACCATAATAATGTACAAATTTGGGTGCCAAAGAAGTTAGTTGCAGCTCAACAAGGGCAATTACAAATGTGGGTACCCAAGACACTCTTACATGCACAAACACCACAAATCTCCCTCACAAGCAAAGTTTCCACAAAGACGCCAAGGAGCAGCAAGGGTCAACACCACGCACAAAGAACCAAAGCAGATCAGCCCACCTCTTCGACAATCATAAAAAGGCAACCAAAAAGGGTATGGGTTTGGAAGCCAAAAGTATCAACAACTTCCACAAAATCAAAGAGCCAACCACGCTGGATACCAAATTTCAGACACCATTCCACGATGAAGGGGCCAGAAGTGATCTCCACAAAGCCACGTACCATTCTCAAATGGATCCCAATAAGGAGGTTCACATCATTGCAAGATTCAGTCGACACCTCCAAACAAAGATCGAATCAAGTCTAGAATTAACATAAAAAAAAGCCTCGACCACAACAACCATGTGCCTTTGGCATAACCTTGTCTTTTGCACCATTCAAGTCATGCATTTCCAAAGTATGCATTAATCTAGGGCCACATTACACGGTCGTGCATAGACACAATTGAGAATCCTAGGCACATATAACACATTGGACATATGTAAAATATTTTATTGATACTACCATCTTTCTTCTTGTTTTGTGACCATGTTATTAAAAAAAAAAAAAAAAGCAACGAAAGAAAGGATGGGCGTGTGTGTTTGACGAATCCCCAATGCAAACCATCAACAACGGATGACAAGCTGATGGTCAATCATCATGATGGAAGTACAACACGAAGAGTTAGAGATCGACAGAATTTTCACCATGGTAAGAATTGTATGCTTCAACAACAACAACCATGATCGATTAGGAAGCCTCTTCGTCGGCTTACCCTTGAGCACATAGCTCAAGTTCCAACTTCTTGCACCATAATTCTTCCAATGCATTTCCCAAGTATGCATGCATAGGGCTACATTACTGAGATTTGGTGTCACTCTAGCACAATGGCAAGTACCAACGTGAGGAGCTTCACCTCATAAATGTCAATCCGCGGAGACGTGAGGACCGGTATGAAGACCAAGAGCAAGTGAAGTGCATAAGTGCGTGAGTGAAAGCATACAAACATGCACACACACACACGCACAAGGTAAGAGCAAAGAGTGGAACAATGGAAGGACTTGAATTACAAAAGAACTCTCCTACAAAGCTGAAATCGACCACCAGCTAACCCCAAAAATGAGCTCTCCAGCCCTTTTTATAGTTTTTTGAGTAGTTTTGGCCTTGTCCAGACCTAGTGTCCGGCCTAGTTGAAAATTAGGTTCCAAGGCTTATTTGGGGGCTCAAACGAAGTCTAAAAATTATGAAAATTGGTAGGATGCTACTTCTAATACTCCTCAAGCTCGAGGACTCCTCAGCTTGAACAAAATGGAGTTGTAAAAATGGAAAATGGTATTTACAATGGTTTTTTAGTGACAAAAGTCACCATATTTATAGGGATTTCTTCTGAAAATTTGACATGTGCTTCTTGGAGCTCCCTACTTGCTCCTCTTTCTTGTGTATGCACTTCTTTGATGTGCTTCCATGCTTTGTCCTTGACCTTGAGCTTCAACAATCATCTATGAAAGTGACAAAATAAAGAGAACCACCTAATGACCTTGTGGGCATAGGACCCCACACATTTGTGCGAACGAGATCTAAAGGCTAAATTGAAGAGTCAATGTGCATCTTGTGTACATTTCTAGTTTGCTTTCCATATTGGCAATGCTCACAAAATGAAAAATTAGAGAAAGATAACACAGGCAAGTAGCCAGAACGAGAAAGATTTTCCATTCCACTATGTGATATATGGCCCAAATGGCCATGCCATATACAAGTCATAGGATGTTCAGTAATAACTAACAAGTGTTCTTTCTATGATACAAATAAAGGATAAAGTGATCCAACTTTGCTTCCTTTTGCAATAACCATATTGCCCTTTGATATGCAAAAGGATCAAGCATAGAAGACCACCTTGTAACCAAGGTCATCAAGTTGACCAACTACCATCAAATTGCATGATACTTGAGGTACATGGTGTACATTATGCATAGTAAATTTTGAACCATCAATGAACTATAGAACCACATCTCCGATCCCCAGAATGTCACACTAGTAAGACTCAGCAAGTCTCATGGTACCAAAAGACTTTGCTACATAATTAGAGAACCATTCTCTATGTGGTGTCACGTGGAAAGAAGTAACCAAAATCTAGCAGCCATGTGTGCGAAAGAGGATCAACCATAAGAGCCTCAATTGGCATAGTGCTATCGAGTGTCAACACATGAGCATCATCAAAAATAGCATTAATTTCTTCAATCTTCATAGTCGAAGTAGATGGTGTAGGTAGATGTTGAACATACCTATCAACATTCTGTCCTTTACTTTTAGCATTCTTTAGTGCATAACAATCTTTCTTCATGTGCCCTTTCTTATGACAATAATGGCATTCAATATCCCTCTTCCTTGATTTACTTCTACTCTTATTTTGTTGACCATTCTTTTCCTTATTCTTGATCTTGCCACATTGTTGATTCTTTCCTTGGTAAGAATCACGAACATTACATGCATCTCCACTCTTAGTGCCAACCATAGATTTTCTACAAATCTCCTCACTCAAGAGTGCTCCACATATGTCATCAAAGACAAGTTTACCACCAAGTGCACTATTGCTATGCAAGGTGCGTAATAGCAATACTGCTTTCATCTCATTATACATACCCATTTTTTGAGCCTGTAACTGGGAGAATATAGCATCAAACTCATTTAGATGAGTAGCAACACCATATATATCCTTCGTGCGAAGCTCATATAATTTTCTCATCAGATACACTTTATTTGATGCCGTCTCTTTTTCATATGTACTACATAACTTCTTCCAAAGCTCCCCTGCACTTTCATAGTCTAATATTGTAAAGTAAACATTACCTTCCATGTGCAATCGAATGGTAGACTTGGCCATTTCATCTAACTCATCCCAATCATCTTCATCCATGTCACCAGGCTTCTTTCAGATTCCATTTACTTACTTCCTTTGCCTCCTCTGAATCAGCACATTTATAATTTGATTCTGCCATAGAGCAAAGCTTGTGCCATCAAATTTTCGGATCTCAAAATGGTGTCTCCCCTGCACTTTATAGCTCCTCCTCGGAACACTGGCACTAGACCCTGATCCACCAGATGTGCTTGAGACCTCTGATGCCATTATGGTAGAGAACTAAATAGGATGATAATGGTGCTAGAAGATTCCAAACACCACTAAGGCTTAAAGAAGGATGACCAAGTGTCAAATTTTGAAAGAGAATTTAGTAGTCTTCCCAAAAAAAATGAATTAATGAATTGTAATGACCAAACAAAAGGATTATGTGAGAATAAATGTGCTCACACCAATAAGTGTATCAAGGAGTAAATCGACCACTGTATAGTTGATAAAACCAAAAATCTTGAAAATTTTTGCCAGAGTATCTCTTGCAAAATGAGCATATGACCAGTGTAACAAACTCATAAAATTGCAAGTACTGACATGTTTGCATGCATAGTGAATCACTAATTCCATTGCATAAATTAGTTACCCAAAAGAAGCCAACTAGGCTTATCTAGCACCTATGAACAACTATCATACATCTCTTATGGTGAGGTTGGGTAAATCTTCCACCTGCATCACCGAAGAGACCTTGACATCTGGGTGTCTCCCAGTTAATAAAACCTCACCACAACCCTCTTTATCAAATGTAATTAGAGGCTTTATGCAAAAACATAACCGCTATATCAATGACCATATGGACGTACATAAGTAGTATCCATAGAAGCATACATAGTGTGTATGTGCTCAATATATGCATTAAAATAGCACTAAAAGGCTGAATTCACTGCCTAAACACTAGCCAACAACACATGCAAGTGTTTTTCAACTCTATTCTTTAGGCTCAAAAACCTGCATAGACTTGTGGTGGCTGCTCCCACCATAACTAAAACCTTTCAAGGAACCTGTAGATTAACTAATGTGACTAAAAAAATAGCCCCAAAGGGTGAAAATTTGTTATCAAAGAAGTATAAAGAATAGTCTTTTTGATGTTCTTGGACCTCTATGAACAGATCTATGCATGAAAGTACTCCAAAATGGCTCCAAAAATCACACCAAAAGTGCTTAAAAATAGGATTTGAAAGCAAAGAATGAAGCTTTGAGGGCCCAAAACTTGTTGAAGATAATGTGAACCTTAGTCTTTCCCCTTCTTCAAGCACCATAAGAGTGTATCCTAGTGGAAAGGGATTGCCATGGTTAAGTCAGCTCCAAGGGGAATAGTATTGGGATGGGTGACCGCTCGAGAGGTATCGAGAACCTCTGTCTTCCTTGATCATTGAGGTCCTCCCTCGTGCACAGCCAATGATGACTTCGGTGACTCTGATGACAAGGTATGCCAAGGTCTATGCCTTGGTCATTGCCTTAGTCATAAGCCTTGGAAAGGTGGGCAGGAAGTGAAGCGATGTACGTAAGAGGAATTGACCCAATGAAAGAGTATTCTTGGAGATGGACTAAGAAAGCAAGAGCATACACTACATTGTGAGATCAAGATACACACACTTAGAAAATACACAAAGAGAGACAAAGTGTGTAGGGAGAGAGAGAGAGAGATACAAAGTATGCACAGAGAGAGTGCACAAAGAGAAACAAAAGTGTGACATAGTATCATGAAGGAGGTGTTGCAGGTCGACAATAGAAGTGACCATGAATTCAACCTTATTGGAAGCTTGAGTGCAAGGAGTGCACAAGAGCAAGCTACTAGACAAGGTGATGGAATGATGCAAAGGTTGATTGCACAAGTGATTGTGGTATTTTGTTGTACGTGTGCGTGTGCTTCTTTGTACTAATAGGGTTATGCACAGAGAATATTTTGTCTTATTTTGGACAAAGCTATTGTAATCTTTTATGTTAATCAAGGCATAGAGGCTTCGAATGCAACTTGTCTTTCTTCTTCTTCTCTACTTTTTTCCTACAAAGAATCAATCCCCTTTCAACTAAAGAATCATCCAATAGTAAAAAAGGCCAATTTGGATATCACTTTTGAGATCTTGAAACATGGTTAGTGATCAGAAGTAGTGATGTCATTTTCAATGAGTCTAAGATGCATAAACAACCCATTGAGGAGGTTGAAGTGAGAAGAGTAGTGTTTGAGGATACTATTCCTCTAGTTAGCATGCATAAGAATGCTATACATAGGGATGTTCAAGAGAATGCCTAGTCAGATCAGTTTGCAAATGTTATTGTTCAACAACCATTGAGATGTTCTACATGTGTCTCTCATCCACCTGATATATATTCCAAGTTTGGTTTTGTTATGCTAATAGATGTTGTAAAGCCTTCTTGCCACAAAGAGGCTATGCAGACAAAGGATCATGTCAAGTGGGAGCATGCCATGAAGAGTGAATTGGATTCTATTCACAACAATGGTACTTGGGATTTGGTGCCTTTTCAAAGGGCATAAATTCTTTACCATATAAATGGGTATATAAGCTAAAATTCACATTGAATAATGCTTGTCCAAAGTATAAATCACCACTAGTTGCAAAGGGTTTTAAGAAATAACATGGTGTCAATTTTGAGGAAATCTTCTCTCGAGTAGTCAAGATGACTACACTACGCATGTTGATTGGATTCGTTGTAGTTGAGGACTTAGAGCTAGTCCAAATGGATGTGAAAACTACTTTCTTGCATGGAGATCTTACATATGAGATGTATATGGAGCAATGAGAGGGTTATGTAGTTCTTGGAAAAGAAATTTTAATTTGTAAGCTAAAGAAGAGCTTATATGGACTTAAACAGTCCCCTAGTCAATGGTACAAAAATTTGACGCTTTATGAAGTCTCAAGGCTACTCTCAAAGCAATGGGGATCATTGTCTCTACACAAAGAGATGCTCATATGGAAGCTTGATATGCTTGATTCTTTATGTTGATTGTTGGGAAGCCCTCTAATGACTTGTCATTGCTCAAGAAGAAGTCGAGTGAGACATTTGTTATGAAGGATTGGGGGGATGCCAAACATATTCTTGCCATATGCATTTGTAGCTCAAGTGTAAGCACCACCTCCTTTACTTGTCAATCCGCGGAGACGTGAGGACCGGTATGAAGACCACGAGCAAGTGAAGGCACAAGTGCGTGAGTGAAAGCACACAAACATGCACACACATACAGACACACGCGCACAAAGTAAGATCAAAGAGAGGAACAATGGAAAGCTTAGATTGCAAAAGAGTTCTCTTACCAAAGTTCTATTCTCTAACAAGCTAACCCCAAAAATGAGCTCTCTAGCTCTTTTTATAGTTTTTTGACTAGTTTTGGCCCTGTCCAGACCTAGTGTCCGGCCTAGTTAAAAATTAGGTTCCAGGGCTTATTTGAGGGCTCAAACGAAGTCTAAAAATTATGAAAATTGGTACGATGGTACTTCTAATACTCCTCAAGCTCGAGGACTCCTCGGCTTGAACAAAATGGAGTTACTAAAAATAGATAATGGTATTTACAATGGTTTTTAGTGATGAAAATCACTATTTTGGTAGGGGATTCTTCTGAAAATTTGACATACACTTCTTGGAGCTCCCTACTTGCTCCCATTCCTTGTGTGTCCACCTTTTGATGTGCTTCCATGCTTTGTCCTTGACTTTGAGCTTCAACACTCCCCCCCCTCTCGAGTCTGTCGTCCTTGACAGACCCTTGTTGGAAGGGCTGTTCTATGTAGTGCTTTGAGAGGTGGTGTCCATCCGTTGTATGAGCTGGTTCCTTGGATTCCAGCAAGAATGTGTTGTTGTGAGCTTTCAAAACTGCAAGTTGCTCAAAAGAGGTTGTCAAGAGTGATTTGGAGCAACTACTGGCTTCAATTTGGTTCTGAGATATGGATGTTGTTCCCATGACGTCTGCTAGCGCTTCCAAAGATGATGTTGAGAGCAGTCATGCCAACTACTCATAACCCATAATGAATGATGGGTAAGTGTGTTCGTGCCTGGGTTGAAAAAAGTATGTGCCTTGTGCACGGCCTTGTAATGTAGCCCTACGCATGCTTACTTGGAAAATGCATTGGAAGAAGTATGGTGCAAAAATTGCGGGTCTTGAGCTAAGTGCTCAAGGGTATGCTGACGAAGAGGTTTCTTAAACTATCATGGTTATGGTGTTTCCAGAGTAAAGATACTTACCATGGAGAAGGTTGATGGATGTTTGTCTCTTCGTGTTGTACACTCGGCCTTTGGGATGGAACATTGTTGATGAATGTCCATGTTGATTGTCCACTGATGAGATCTTTTGAGTGGTGGATCCTCTCTCCTCTTTTCAAAGCAACATTTGTCAAATACTGAGAATTGAATTGCTTTATATTCCTTGGCAAGCAACATCGGGTAACTACACCAAGCTGAGTTTCACATATTCTCTTTAGCTCACCATATGCAGGAGTCTTCTCCTCCAGAACTACCTTTTGCAGATATCTCCTTGGATGCTCTGGTACATGAAGTAGTTAAGCATCACTCAAGTTGCGGGCCTTCAAGCTCTTCATTCCTACCATGGTAAGAGAAAATCATAGTTGTAGATGCCATGTTCATGCCAAATGCTTGTCATCTACCAGATAAGGCAGCAATAAACTCACTGCTGGCCGAGACACACTTCTATCCAAATTGATAAATGCCTAGTAATCAACAGTTCCACCTTCAACTAAGCATGACTCATTCATGTTTCATAAGCCAAACCTGGGAACAAGCTCTCTCCCACTTTTCTTTCTCCCCTCTTTTTTTTTTTTTTTTTTTTTTGTTGAGGAAAAGGATATCACAAAACAAGAACACAAAAGTTAGTATCAATAGAAATGTTTGACATATGTCACTGTGCTCTTGTGCATGGGATTCTCAAGTGTGTCTATGCACGGCCGTGTAATGTGGCCCTATATTAATGCATACTTTGGAAATGCATGACCTGAATGGTGCAAAAGACAGGGTTGTGCAAGGAGCACATGGTTGTTGCTCGTTCGAGGCTTTCGATGTTATTTGCGGAGGTTGATGCGGACCTTGGTGGAGGTATCCATTGAGTCTCGAACTGATGTAATCCTCCTTATTGGAGTCCATTTTAGAACATCATTTGGCACTGTAGAGGTCACTTCAGGCGTCTTTCTCTTTGGATGCTTTCTGAACTGTGGTATCCAGTGTGGTTGACGCTTTGGTTCGGTGGAGGCTACTTGCACTTTTTGGCTTCCAAACCCATATCCTTTTTGCATGTCTTCCTACTAATGTTGAAGAGCTGATTTGATCTTCCTTTGGTCTCTGTACGTGGTTCTTACCCTTTTCTCTTTTTGGCTTCTTTGTTGAAACCTTTTGCATGTGGGAGAACAAAGGTTGTTGTGGATGTAGGAGCTTCTTAGGTACCCACATCTGTAATTGCCCTTGTTGAGCTGCAACTAACTTCTTAGGCACCCAAACTTGTTGGATACCTTGTGATTGAGCTTGTCTGAGCTGCTTCCTTTGTCTTCTGGCCTGGTTGGTGTGCATGGATGGGATTTGTGGGGGCAAGGCTGGTGGTTGCTCTCCTTTGCGTACCCATATCTGCTTCATGCTCGGAACTGCTTTTTTATCGAATGGTGTCTTTCTATTTGATGTAGCAGTTGTCGTGAACGATTGTGTTTGCTTGTGTGGTGGACTCACTACTGTGGCTACTTGATTCTTTGGAGAAGAAGAAAGATCCACCCGCCTTCGAACCTGGTCTTCCACGATTGACTCCTTCTGCATCATAGAGCATTTGACACATACAACATCTTCTTTCATATGATTAGTCTTGGAAGAACTAAGAGAGTGTGTGGTGCCATGATTTAGGAGCATGCAGTTCTCTAATTCTAATGTAATGCATTGTTCATGTACCCAAACTTGAAGAATTTGACTTCTTAGGTTTAAGTTAACTGCATGGTCATAGATCCAATCTTGACCCAAGACAAGTGGTTCTGTAAGGTTCTCATCTTGACATACTAGCGCTTTGACTTTCATTGGAACATCTTGAAGGTAGATGGGAAGTTCCACCTCGCCCAAACAAGGGGTTTCCACACCTCCCAAACCTATGAGATAAGCTTCTATGGGATTGATGTTCAACCCCAAGTCTTGGCAGTAGGAAAGTCTAACTGCACTACTTGCTGCACTTGAGTCAATCAATGCTTTCACCGTCCTTGCACCCTTCCCTTGTCCTATCTCTATGGTCACAAAGGGTCTTCGGTCAATGACCTGAGAAGTCGCTATGCCTGACTTTTGACACATATCCATGTGATATTTTGGGGCTTTTGAGTTGACTTCTACGCCTAATCACCTTAACTTATTTCGCCTAATACGCTCTCTGGCCTCTACTTGTGCTTCTTCTCTCACTCTTAACTCTTCATCTTTTCGCTTCTTAGCAGTGTTGAGTCTCATTAGCATATCCTCAGTAAGAGGTTCTTGATATAGCTTGACTCTACAGCCACTAATATAGTTTGGCAAGATATCTCCTTCTAGCATGGCCAACTGAACTGCACCACTAGTGGAAATTCTATTAATGATCATGGGTCCGTATCCTCTTTTTTCCAACTTACGGGCATGTTGTTTTAGTGTGTATACCAACACTAGATCTCCCTTTTTCAATCCCTTATCCTTGATGTGTGCATCAAAGTATGCCTTTTGCCTCTTCTTTGCAGCATAGATGCCTGCTGCCGCTCGTAGCCTCGTCTCACCCAAGCGTTCGAGATCAAAGATCCTAGAGGACAATTCATGCCCATTCCACTCATACTCTTGTGCTACTTTTAAGGCAGGGATTAAGAAATCTAATGGTAGCACAACATTCTGTCCGAAGACCATCTGAAATGGGGTGGCGTTGAGTACCGTTTTGTAGGCAACTCGATAAGCCCAAACAGCATGATGAAGTTGTTTGTCCCAATCAGAGCGTTTATTATTTACCAGTTTTGTCAATACGTTACAGAGGATCTTATTGGTACTCTCGGCTTGTCCGTTGGCTTGTGGGTGATAGGGGGCAGATTTCTTATGTATCACCAAGAATTCTTGGAGAAGATTTTCAATGACTTCATTCAAGAAGTGTGTGCCTCTATCGCTCACCAACTCTATTGGTAGTCCATATCTCGTGAACACATTCTCGAATAAGAACTTAGCCGTAGTCTGAGCATCATTCTTTGTTGTGGCTTTGACTTCTACCCACTTTGTAAGGTAATCTGTGGCTACAATGATGTACTCTGCATGGGAGTTTCTAGCTGGGGGGTTAATAGGACCTATGAAGTCTATGCCCCACTTCGAAAATGCACGTCCTCCCATCATTGGCCTCAAGGGCATCTCGTCTTTTCTCACTGGATATTGTGCACGTTGGCATGTGTCACATTTCTTCACATAGGTATGTGCGTCCATATGAAGAGTGGGCCACCAAAGTCCTGAGAATAGAATGGTCTTGATCACTCGGTCAGGACCAAAATGTCCACTTGCAACACCGCTGTGTGCAGTCTCTAAGACCTTTAAATAGTCTGATTCATGAACGCATAGTCTTAAGTAACCATCTTTGCCTCTTTGGTATAGGTTGTCCCCTACTAAGGCATAGCCTTGAGCCTCTTGCTCCATGCTTCGTCTTCTTGCTAGACTAGCCTCTTTGGGTAATCTTCCCGATCTCATAAACTCTACCAATGGAGCACTCCAATCTGGAATTAATGACACTTGATAAAGGGTCGCATGCTCCACTGGGGGTCTCTCTCTGCACCTTGGACAATTCTTAATCCACTCATGTATTTCTTTGTCCATGCTAGGCCAATACACTCCTAAACGCTTTAGATTCTGCAATGTTCGTTGTTTAGAATAGTGATTTCCTAGCATTCCTTCATGGGCTTGTTGCAACCAACTACTATGTTCATCATCCTCCACACAACAAGCTAATACACCCTCAGTATCTTGTTTGTACATGCTTCCTGCTAATATGTGATATTTTTGTGATTTTACAATTTCTTCTTGTGATGTTTTCACATTCTTATTTGCAGGGCCAAAGGTTAGGACTGGTACCAACTTATTTGCCCATTTAGGAACAACTTCTAAATTGAACAGATAAGCATCGGGTAATTCGTCAGACACTCCTTGCGGTGACTCTCCTGAAGTGATGCGAGAAAGGTGATCTTCCCGAAGGTGGGTTCTACCTTTCCTGACAACAACTTCAAAGTCATATTCCATTAGTAAGAGGAACCATCTTACTAAGCGTCCAGTTGCAAGGTTTATTGACCAAATATAACAAAGCTTGATGATCAGTGAAAAACTTGAACTTGTTGGCCAATAAATAGTGTCTAAACTTCTTCACAGCATATACCATGCCTAAGCCCTCTCGCTCAGTTGTGGTATAGTTCCGTTCAGCTACAGTGAGCTGTCTACTAGCATATGCTATGGGCAAATCTAAGTTTCCTTCACTTGTGGGTTGTGCTAGCACACATCCTATGGCATGATTGGATGCATCCACATGGACATGGAATGGTTTATTCCAATCAGGAGTGGTGAGTATTGGTGCCGTGCACAAACGTTTCTTCAGTTCGTTGAAAGAATTCTCGCATTCGTCGTTCCACTCAAAATTAGACAACAAGGCTATGATCGCGTACATGTGGATAAACCTACGGTAGTATCCACAATGGCCCATAAAGGCTTGTACCTCTTTAATATTCCTTGGCCTTGGTAGCTCCGCTATGGCTCGTACCTTATCTTCATCTGTTGAGATTCCATTCTTAGAAACAATATGACCTAAGATTTTACCTTGACGCACCATAAACACACACTTTTCTGGGTTCAGACACACTCGATATTCTCTACACTTGTTGAAGATTTGTCTGAGCTCAGGGATGTGAAACCTTCTTTCTTGGGAATGAGCACATAAATCATCCACATACACTTCTAAGCTCTTTCGCAAGAACTCTTTGAAGACATGACACATGAGCCTTTGGAATGTTGCAGGTGCATTGGTGAGCCCAAATGGCATCACACGAAATGCAAAGATTCCCCACTCTGTAGCAAAAGCTGTTTTGTGTTGATCTTCTGGGGCAATGGCTACTTGATTGTAACCTGAAAATCCATCAAGGAAGCTATAAACTTCCTTGCCTGCAACACGCTCCAAAAGGTGTTCTGTGATTGGAAGTGGATAACTATCTCTAATCGTAGCGGCATTAACTTTTTTAAGGTTAATACACACTCGCAACTTCCCGTTCTTCTTGGGTACCACAACAATGGGGGACACCCATTCGGTATGCTCAATCTCACAGATGAATCTAGCTTCAATCAACCTATCAATTTCTTCTTTTATTTTGGCTACATAGGTATCATTATATGTGTCGGGCTTCTGTTTGGTGGGCTTAGCATCAGCAGTCATGGGGATAGTATGAGAGCAAATTCTTGGATCTACCCCTTTCAAGTCTCTATAGTGCCATGCAAACACATCCCTATATTCCCTTAATAGAGCTATGAGCTCCATTTCTTCTCTTGCACTTAGGTCATCTCCTATATATGTGCATCTCTTTTCGTTCTCTTCAATGGTCACTACAATCTTCTTGGTCTTTTCTTTATTATCATATGATTCTCCTATGATGGCCTCTCTCTTAGGCATTCGTACCAAAATTTTGCGGTCGTCAACTTCATATTTCTTGAAGTTTTCTGGTACTTCAAACAATGATTCCTCCTCTTCTTGTTTCACTGCTTTTCTTTTCTTTTTCTTTTGACTACTCTCACTTCCATCCTTTGAGTTTACTGTTTTAATACTTGTGAGAGGTTTTTCTTCTTTCTGGGTGAACACTCCTATATCTTCTAGATAGTGCTGCTCTGAGTTAAAGCAACTATCCATCACAATAGACTCCAGATCATCGTCATTCTCTTCTTCTTTTATGACATCACTAAGGTCACATTCTTCTAGCAAGGGTTGACACATGAACACTGAGATATCATAACCCTCCTCATCACAATGAGGTGTCCACTGTTCCTCATTGACAGCAATGTCCATGGTGGCTAAGATTTCTGGCCAGCCATGAGGCTCAAACTCCTCATCTGGAAAGATCATCGGTGTGTAGGCTGGGTCTCTAACTGGTCTATCTCCTAGCGAAGTTCCTTCTTCTCTTGCCTTTAAACGTTTTTCCTCTTCCTTTGCGACCTTGCACATCCACAAATGAGTATCTTCATGTAGCCATGATGGATCAGGTGAACTTTCAGAATGCACAGAGATGGAATCTTCTTTCGCTTTGTGGATAGAATTCCACTGTAGGGGTGGTACATCTCTGAAGGTGTAATCCTTCAAATTGACCTTGGTGGTGACCCCTAAGTGCTGTAAGTACAAGGAGTTAGTTCCCCAATCCTGTACTATTTGCAATTGTCGTAGGAAGGGTCTTCCTAGGATCATCTCATAGACATTATTTTTCTCAAAGTCACATATAGCAAATGTGTGCTCAAACTCTACACCACAAGTGGTTAGAGTGATCCCTTCTAGCAATCCTAGAGGTCTTTCAAAATGACCATCAGCCATTTGAAGCTTCATTCTAGTTGGTCTTAATGTGGGCTTGCCCCATTGCTTCCACAAGGAGGTGGTCGCAATAGCAACACCAGCACCCGAATCTATGATTGCTTTGGTTGTTTAACCTTGGTAGGTGATTGGAAGATAAGTATTACCTTCTTCACCCTCACACATGTCCCCTATTTTGTCTAGAGGTATCTCTAGTACCCTTTGCTTGGAGCCTGCTTTTGGCATGTTGGAATCAAGTTCTGGAACCTGATCCTTCACATGATTCCAAAGCTCAGGTTTTGCTTTGAGCAGCTCTTCTACAGTGAGATGACACTGAACCTTAGTGTTCTTCACGACATCCGTGTTCCTTGGAACCACTGAGTCTTCATTTCTTACTAGTATTGTGGGAGCTCTAATCTGGAGAGATTCCGATTCCCATGGGCCTGGAAATTGAGGCAGTTCTTCTAAGGTATTAGATTCAAAATCTAACCTTTCGTCTTCTTGTTGTTCTGCTTCATCTCCGTAAATAGATGGAATGTCTTGGGGAAATTGATCATGAAGATCATCAATCTCAGGAATAGGAGGGGAATTACCCTTCTCCTTGGCCCATTTCTCTTCTTGTATTTCCCGCAAGAATTCTTGAGAGTACTGTTGAATTGAAGGAGGTATTCCTGGATCCGTGGAATTAGGAACATAAGCTCCCATTGGTGGTGAGCTTCCTCTTTCAATAGCTGGTTGAGACTGTGGAGGTAAAGAAACTTGTGGTTTGTTTACCAACTGCTCTAATCGTTCTAGTAAGCCCTGGAAATGCAAATCCCCTTTGACAGAGTTTGTCTGATTGAACTTTTGACTAGTCTCAAGTATAGCTTGAGCTTGTTCTACCATTTTCATGCACATTTTCATCCGTTCAATCTCTAAGTCCGCTCTAGGGTAACTCTTGTCTAGGTTTGCAGCTGTAGGCCCTTCTTGAAGTCGAGCCTGGTAGACCTTGAACATCATGTCCAAGCCTTCTGGGGTTGGATCTGCAAGAACAGACCCTGGTTTCGGTCTATTTACAATGGGTGGTGGGGTGCGATGAGGTGGAATGGATGGAGTTTCGGCATGCGAGGGGTTTTGAGATGCAATGTCTTCTATTTTTGTTTTTGTGTCTTTCAAGCTTTCTTCTAGTTCCGATAACTTTTTATTCCACTTATGATTGGCCTTTTCTCTGGTATTCTTCCATGTTCTTGTTTTCCTCTTCCTAGGCTCTCCTGATTCACTCGACTCCGATTGCTCTGCTGGTTTATCTTGTTTTAATGCTTGTGCCCTAGTAACTGCCTGTATAGGTGCCACATTATTGCTACTTGAACTTGAATCCGCCACTAAGCCTACCACATTAATGGGTGTAATCTTGGGTGCGCTGGAGGGGTTTCTTGGACAATCTCTAGGGAGATGGTCTTTGCCACAATCAAGGCAAAAAGTCTGTATTGTGATAGCCTGTCCTTGACTCGGGGATGATGGGTGGGGACAGTCACGAATGAAATGATCACCTTGACATCTAAAACAAGATCCTCTAGGGGCTTGTGGTCTCATTTGTCTCAATTGGGGCCTAGGGTTAGGATTTGTGTACATGACATTGGAGTATTCTGGCTCCCAAATTTGCTCCATAGGTGGTGCCTCATATTGATACAAGTAAATCTCAATATGTTCAGGTGACTCTGTGTAATACGCATGTGGACTACCTTCATGGGAGTAGTCTGAACTATGAGCATGAGAATCATTATCTGGTATCAATGGGGTTAGGGGCACCAATGCTCTATTTGGATTTTCCTCTCCCACAGCATATTTGACTGGAATCACGTTGGCTGGAGCTGGTGGTTGGTTTCCCAAGACATGTTGTGGCCTATATGGTACCTGATATTGCTGTTGTGGTCTATAATATGGCTGTTGGTATTGGTTCTGATACCTACCTTGTGGGTAAGGTTGCTGATAATTCTGTCTAACAGCCTGCCTATTGTAGGGACAATCTTGAGCCGTGTGGTTTGTGTATTTTCTCTCAATAGTGCAATATGGAGCATTCCTTTCTCTAATGTTTTGGTTTTGCATTGGGCATACGTTAGCCATGTGGTCGCCCCCACAAGTATAACACCGATTCACTAGAGTGACTCTCTGTGTTTGTTTATTTTGGACTCCCAGCTTCTTGGCAACTTGCTCAGCTATCTCCTCTATTTCCGTGGAGATTTTTGAAGTATGACTAGTAGAACTATCTGAATCCTTATAGAGTTTGGATAATCCTAACTCCTCACCCAAGTTATCTTCTATGTCAATGCATGTCCGCACGCACTCTTCTATGGATCTAGGCTCTTTCAAATATACATATGATCTTAACTTTGTGCTCAGTAAGCCATCTAAGAACAAAGCCACTTGTTTGGCTGGTGTGGGTAACTCGGGAGCAGGGCATCTAGCCCCTTGGTTCCCTAGTCCCACTTGAGGGTCAACTTCAAATTATCCTATCTCAAAATCAACGCGTTATTCTTGAAAAAAACAGTTGAGGTCGTGTAGGATTTGAAACGAGCTTTTCAACGAGCTATAGAGCTCAAAAAATGGACTTTGGATGAAAAAGTTATGCCAATTCAGGCTCCTGGGGGTCAAAACAGGCAAACAGGACCTTTGGAGAAAATCGTGATTTTGTGAACTTTCAGAGAATCGTGATTTTGTGAACTCAGAAAATCGCGATGTTGAGCACAAAATCGTGTTTCAGAAAATCGCGATGTTGAGCACAAAATCGTGTTTCTGAAAATCGCGATGTTGAGCACAAAATCGTGTTTCTGAAAATCGCGATTTTGACTCAGAGAATCGTGATTTACAAAATCGTGTTTTTTCACAAAATCGTGTTTTCTCAGAATCGTGTTTTTGGCATGAAAATCGCGATGTTGAGCACAAAATCGTGTTTTTGAAAATCGCGATTTTGACTCAGAGAATCGTGATTTACAAAATCGTGTTTTTTCACAAAATCGTGTTTTCTCAGAATCGTGTTTTTAAAAAGAAAATCGCGATGTTGAGCACAAAATCGTGATTTGTGAGAATCGCGATTTTGAGCCCACTGAAAATCGTATTTTCTCAAAATCGTGTTTTTGACAAGAAAATCGCGATGTTGAGCACAAAATCGTGTTTCTTTTGATATGAAAATCGCGATTTTGAGCACAGAATCGTGTTTTAGAGAATCGTGTTTTTTTTTATATGAAAATCGCGATTTTGAGCATAATCACAGAATCGCGATTCTGAGAATGACCACAGAATCGTGATTTTTTCAGCCAACTTTTAGGCGGGAAAACAGAAAATCGTGATTTTTCAAAAATTTTGAATTTTCACAGAATCGCGATTTTCATCATAGAATCGCGTTTTTTGGCGAGAAATTCAAATTTCTGAGCGCCGGCTATGGCGAGCTCCATATGAGTAGAAAATCATGAAGAAAACACTGCGCTTGCTCTCCCTTGCACCTCCTAACTCCTTCCCACACAATAATGCATGAAAAGTGGTATGAAAATGGTGAAAATGCACTAAAAAACAAGAAATTTCTATGAAGAACAAGATGGAAGAAGGTGGAGATGATGATGATGATGAAGATGAAGAGGAAAAAACAGAAAATGAAATGAAATGACAGTTTTTTTTTTTACCTTCCAACGTCGCAAATCTACGATCTTACCATCACAACGCTCGTCCTTGAAGCTCTCTCCCCGGCAACGGCGCCAAAATTTGGTGTAGCTCAAGTGTAAGCACCACCTCCTTTACTTGTCAATCCGCGGAGACGTGAGGACCGGTATGAAGACCACGAGCAAGTGAAGGCACAAGTGCGTGAGTGAAAGCACACAAACATGCACACACATACACACACACGCGCACAAAGTAAGATCAAAGAGAGGAACAATGGAAAGCTTAGATTGCAAAAGAGTTCTCTTACCAAAGTTCTATTCTCTAACAAGCTAACCCCAAAAATGAGCTCTCTAGCTCTTTTTATAGTTTTTTGACTAGTTTTGGCCCTGTCCAGACCTAGTGTCCGGCCTAGTTAAAAATTAGGTTCCAGGGCTTATTTGAGGGCTCAAACGAAGTCTAAAAATTATGAAAATTGGTATGATGGTACTTCTAATACTCCTCAAGCTCGAGGACTCCTCGGCTTGAACAAAATGGAGTTACTAAAAATAGATAATGGTATTTACAATGGTTTTTAGTGATGAAAATCACTATTTTTGTAGGGGATTCTTCTGAAAATTTGACATACACTTCTTGGAGCTCCCTACTTGCTCCCTTTCCTTGTGTGTCCACCTTTTGATGTGCTTCCATGCTTTGTCCTTGACTTTGAGCTTCAACAGCATTACTCTTGATAGGAGTAAAAGATGCATCTACTTGTCTCAAAGTGAGTACATATGTAAAGTAATTCACAGGTTCAATATGTCGGGTGGAAAGGTATTGAGTACACCTTTACCTACATATGTGAAAGTGAGCAAGGATGATTGCCCCAAATCAGATGATGATAAGGAATTCATGACCAGAATTCCTTATCATTCTGTTGTTGGTAGTCTCATGTATGCTATGGTAGCTAGGAGACCAGACATTGCATTTGGAATGGGAGTTGTGAGTAGATTTTGTTAATATATGATCAATCTCTACCCCTCATGACTGCATGTACTAATGCACATTTTGTAAGGCCCACACTATGAAGGGAAGCCAAGCATGCATTACCCAATTGATGGGAATCCCAACTTGCATGTTGGATGAAGGTCAAATTGGACCATGTAAGGAATTTAAGCTCTACCTTGAGAGTGCACGGATAGACAATGCCATCATCTTTGTACTTATTGTTAGTAGAAAATTTTGAGGTTCCATTATATGTGTTATGTTCTCTGTTATGGTGTTATATTGTGTAACTACTGTCTTACATGGTATCAGAGGTGTAAGGTTTGAATAGATTGAGAAGTATCACTATTTTAGCCTACTAGTAGACTAGAATATCACTAGATTTTTTGAGTGATTCCGTGATGGATTCATCCTCAAACAATGCTCTTCGTGCTCTAGTTAATGTTAATGTTGCATCTATTCGAATTGTCCATCTGCATTCACTGAAGGGAAGCTGGATGGAACCAAGTATATGCTCTGGAAGTTTGAGATTTTTGCAATTTTGAGCACCTACAAATTACTTGACACTATCATGGGATCAATGGAATTGGATCCAGAGCCTATACCAATTGAACATCCAACAAATTCAAGAGTGATGATTCAACCAGATCTAGATCTTCTACGAGCTTGTAAGAGGTAAAATACTGATGCATTGTGTGCAATTGTCACCAAGTTAAGTGATTATGTGCTTACTTTAGTTCAAGATACTACCAAAGCACATGAGGCTTGGGGCATATTGGCTATTTAGTATGAGATCAAGAACCACACTAGGATACAAAATCTAGGAAACCAGTTGGCAGATGAAAAGCATTCTGATTCCAAAAAGGTTGAAGATTTTATCAAACAAATGAAACATCTACAAGATCAATTGGTTTCTGTTGGTGTTGTTATAACACTGGAAGATTTGGCTCGAAGATGTGTTCGTATTCTTCCAACAAAGTATGATGGATTAGTAATAGCCCTTAATGCTTAGGTAAGACCAAATCCCCTTACATTTGAAGAGTTTTGTGTTATGCTCTTAGAAGAGGAGATGATGCGGTTGAAGAATCGACAAGGTACAAGCGATGTTGCATTCTTAGTGAATCCAAAAGGAAAAGGATCTTCTGATGGATCAAAGAAGACACCAAAGAAGAAAAAGTTCACAAGAAGTCGCTTCTACTATGATAAGAAAGGACATTCCTATAGAAAGAATCAAGCTAATGAATGAAATGGAGCCATGAAATCATCATGGAAGAACAAAGAGTTGGCAAACAACACAAAGCTAGAACTATGGGTAGCTATTGAAGAGGTATGCTCATCTGCTCAAGCTCGTGTTGATGAACCATGGATTTTAGATAGCAAAGCTTCTTGCCATATGACCAACAAAAAGGATTGGTATAGTTCCCTAGTGCCTATATGAGAATCCATCAACATAGTGGTGGGAAATAACTCCAAGTGTCTAGCTGAAGGAACTGGAACCATCTCTTGTGGAGAAGAAGTTATCTGAAGTTTTCTATGTACTTACACTTATAAGAAATTTTTTGTTAGATTCTGTAATAACAGATTGTGGACTTGAAGTTCACTTCAATAAGAGTGGTGCAAAAATCATGGATTCATCAGGTAATGTAGTAGGAAAAGGCATAAGGCATGATAACTTGTATGAGTTAAATCCCTTAAGTGCTACAGAAGATAAAGATGTAAGTAGGTTATGGCATCAATAATTTGGACATCTCAAATTTGCAGTTTCGAAGGAGATGCAAAGAACAACGATGGTTGCTCATTCGCCTACATTTTTAGAGTTGCAGGAACCTTATGAAGCTTGCATGATGATCAAGCAACAACGAAAGGCATTTCCACGAGAGACTAGCAATCGAGCTCAAACTCCTCTAGAGTTGGTACATGTTGACCTGTGCAGTAAAATGTCTAGACCTGGTTTAGGAGGATCTTTCTAATTTTTGTTGTTAGTTGACGATTATAGTAGAAAGATGTGGGTTTATTTCATTTGACAAAAGCCTAATGCTTTTGGAAAATTTAAAACGTGGCATAAGATGTGAAAAATGAATGAGGTAGAAAATCGAAGAAATTCATAACAGATAGAGGAGGGGAATTCTTATCAATGGAATTCAATAACTATTGTAAGGAGCATGGTGTGAAAAGGAAACTTATTGTAGCTCATACACCTCAACAAAATGGCATTGTTGAGCAAAGGAACAAGACATTAGTAGAAATGGCTCATTGTATGTTAAAAGATCAAGACATGCCTGATTCATTATGGGTAGAAGCAATCAATATAGTAGGCTACATGCTCAATCGAAGCTACACAAAAGCATTGACGAGGATGACTCCTCAAGAAGCATATTATGATAAAAAGCCTTCAATTTTGCATTTCAAAATTTTTGATTGTTTCTATTATGCAATGATAGACTTAGGTTTAGTCCATTTTTGTTTGGGAATTGATTATGGCAAAGAAAGGATGGCATTTTCATCTCACAATAAAAGTATGCCAAAGAAATTCTTAAGGCATTTGGAATGATGAATTACAAACCAATCATCATACCTATGGAGGTAAATCATAAGCTATTTATGGATAATAACATGCCTGATGTAGATGCTAAGCAGTATAGGAAGCTCATTGGAGGTCTTATTTTTTTGTGCAACACTAGACCACATATCTGTTATGTTGTTGGAGTGTTAAGTAGGTTTTCAACAAACCTAAGGAGAGTCATTAGGATGCTGGAATGCAAATTCTAAGGTACACTGCAAGAACCTTGGATTTTGGTATTCTTTATACCAGAGGTGATACACTTCAAGGATATTGTGATTTAGATTGGGTTGGAGATTGTGATTCTAGAAAATCAATTTCTAGATACTGTTTCTCACTTGGTTCAGGAATATTTTCTTGGGTAAGTAGGAAACAACCAATTCTTGCACTCTCCTCTATTTTTTCTTGGGTAAGTAGAGTACAAAGCAACTTGTTTTGCTTCTTGTGAGGTAGTCTTGTTAAGAAGAATTCTTGCAGATTTAGTCTCTCCATAAAAAATGGTGATTATTCTTAAGTGTGATAATCCAAGTTGTATGTTCATTGCAAAGAACCCAATATTTCATGCTTGCACCAAGCATATAGAAGTACAATACCATTATGTTTGTGAGTTGATTGAAGATGAAATTGTGGAGCTAGAATATTGCCCAATAGAGGCAAATTGTGCTAACATATTCACTAATACACTTGGAAAAGAGCAGCTTAACAATCATCTTCAACATATGGGCATAGGATCCATACCTACTTGATTTATCATCCAGTAAACATTGAAGGGGGTGTGTTAGTATATGATCAATGTCTACCCCTCATGATTGTATGTATTAATGCACATTTTGTAAGGCCCCCATTATGAGGAGAAGCCAAGCATGCATTATCAGACATTGATCCATGGGGATCATTCCCAAGCTTGGGACCTTGGCTATGACTGGCCCTTGTCCTACACACACATGGAATGATCAAGATGGTCTTGAGTCCATACTAGGATATGGTGATGGTCCATGTATGTTTTTGCTATTTTTTTTATTTGTATATATCAGTGCTGTTCTTCAATTAGCATGATCAGAGCAAGGTAATAGTGTTGGTAGTTGTTAACAGATATGATTAGTGAAGCCAAAAAAACTCAAGTTCATCAAGCTAATGTAGACAATTGAATTCGAACATAGATTAATTCTCATCGAATGTAACACATAAGTTGAGATTGGTTTGAAATATGTACTGACGTGAGACATTTGGAAGAGAACAAAAGTTCATAAGGTGATAATGAAATATATATGAAACATCATCTTTTGAACTTTGGTTCTGTTCTGAATGTCTTGCATCAATACATATTTCAAATCAATCTCAACTTTTGTGTTACGCTCAATGAGAATTAAGCTATGTTCAAATTCGATTGTCTGCATCAGCTTGATGAACTTGAGTTTTTTTGGCTTCACTAATCATATATGTTAACAAATACCAACACTATTATCTTGCTCTAATTATGCTAATTGAAGACCAACACTAATATATACAAATAAAAAAATAGCAAAAACATACATTGACCATCACCATATCCTAGTATGGACTTAGGACCATCATCCCTATTACTACTCAATACCTTAGGATATCCCCCGAGCTTGGGACCTTAGCTATGACTAGCCCTTGTCCAACACACATATGGAATGATCCCTGTGGATCAATGTCTGACATGCATTACCCAACTGATGGGAATCCCAACTTGCATTGGATGAAGGTCAAATTGGACCATGCAAAGTATTGTAAGGAAAGGGAGTTATTAGGCTCCCCAATCGTGGGGTCAAGGGCAATGGTGAGCGGCCCTGGTTGGGGGGTCCAAGGGGATAATTGGGCCCCTTGGTTGGGGGTCCCAAGGGGCGAGTGTTCCCCCTAGTGGGGGTTCAAGGGCAACGCCCCCGGCATGACCGTAAAGGGAATATTCCATCAAATATTCCCTCTTGAAGTAAAAAATCATTTATATTTGTTAGGTTGGTTGAACGGGCCTAAGTTGTGTATGGAGGCTATGTGAGCGGTGGCCGCCCACGTTCTATCGCCCATGTATAGCTGTCCATGGAAGGCCACATCTCTCCATTATCATATATATACATGACCTCTGCACTACCATTGATATCGAATAGAGCTAGCATACCTCTACCTTGTAACTCTCTATCTAGAGTTTTCTAGATCACCATTTAAACTCTACCTTGAGAGCACACAAGTGGAAAATGGCATCATCTTTGTACTTGTTGTTACTAGCAAATTTTTGAGGTTCTACTATATCTATTATCTTCTCTGCCACTGTGTTATATTGCATAACTTCTCTCTTATAGATATATATCTAATCATGGAAAGAAGGATTGGGAAGTAGTCAAGATGATTTTGAGATATCTGAGTGGCACCAAGGACAAGCATATATGCTTGGGTAGAGGAGAGGCATCCATTATTGGTTACTCAGATTTTGATTACGCTAGTTGTGTAGACAATCAAAAGTCTACATCAAGGTACATTTTTCACTTTGATGGAGGTGTTATCTATTAGAGATCCCATCTTGAAGATTGTAGGTACCCTTTTCTTTAGTCTCCCTTTCCTCACATGTAATGAGACATGTGGCCTCTCTCATGAGTTCCATATGGCACTCATGTGTGATTCCACATGAGCTCTCTCCTAGGGATAGGTTCTCACACCCACTTCCCAATGATTCCTACTAAAAAGTATAACATTATCCTTCTCATTAATTCCATTTTTGTCCTAACAAATTGTGTTGGAAGGTCCTAGTGAAAGAGAGACACTATAATGGGTACTCCCAGTGAACCATATGTATCCAATGTACATGGTCATATCTCTGTGGTGTTTCCCTGTATCCTTCCACTTAAAAAGATGTTTTACCACTCCATTAATAGAACATCTATCGTTTTGGAGCAACAATGACTTGATTGAACCTCTAAGGGAAAGGAAACTTCCTAAAATTGTCAATCCAAAAATGATTTTGCTTAAAGACCAATGCAATAAACCAAAAATAAATTATTCATCAAAGATATAAGCCAAATTTGACATGGATCACCAAATATTTGATAAAATATGTGATTAGTATAAACACATTTTTTTGAAAAAATGACTTTTTGAGTATTGATGGTTGGAAACTCCAAATGCTCATAGCTCCGTGAATATAACACCAAATTGAGTGATTCAAGTGCCTAATCTGTTGCCCTTCAGATCCTACAAATGGATGTACACAGAGGATAGAAACAAAATCACACAAAAATACTCAGAGAATAGAAAGAGACAAGAGACAACACAAGATTGGGTACAATCTCCCCCCCACATGTCCCATCACTAAACAATCATAAGCATGTCCCATGTAAAAACACATGCATGGAATCGGAAAACTGGAATTTAATGTGAATGTGAATGATAAGTAGGGCTAAAGTCTATTGTGGAACCTAAATGCAATCCAAAAGTGATTACAAAAATGAATATCTATTGTGTATTTATAAGTATTTCATATTATGTCCTGAATAGAAGATACATGAGGGCGGCACTTCAAAAAGCGTGCTTTTGCTTTATTTACAAAAATCATAATTTTATATTTTTAAAGCAATCTATTATTTTTTCAAAAATAACTAAAAATACTATCTTCTAAAAATATTCTTCTAAATATCTCCAAATATATTTGAATACATAAATGTGCATTCACACCCTCATGGATCTTCACTTGCTAAATCAAAACACAAAACACATTAGAAACCTCAAGGCATTAAAATCCATTTAATATTCCAATATTCCATAAAGTATAACGTAATCCATGCCATTTTTCATGTAAATCAAAATATGATATTAAAAGATACTTATCTTAAGTAAATATCAATGATGCAATCGCTTTGAAATAGGCGACTTCCTCTAATCCAAGGAAAGATCTTCAAACAAACTTATCAACTCATCAATGATCTCACATACAAGTCTCAACTCAATCTACACACAAATAGTCAACCAAACATCACACTAGAAGCTCCACAAGACATCACACAAAGGCATCACAATGTAGAAGGAGATGATAGCCAAAGGAGGAGATCTCTATTATCAAAGAAAAAAGTATACAAATGCCATTGTGTCCCTCAAATCCTCTTTACATTGACCTTTATAATACTTCCAAAATGAACTACTTTCTCAAATTCTAGACTCCTAAACTACTATCTCTAATTTTTTGATGACTTTTTAACTTCATGCATAGCTCTGTGGCAACTCAAGGAAGACTCTTCCGGAGTTTTACAAAATTTAGAGCTTTCTAACTCTACTTTTTTGAGCTATTTACAAAGAATAAGTATCTAAAAGTATCCGTATACAAGTGCTGTTAAATATATTCCTTCAACATCCTCCCCCTCTTCATCCTTTTGATGTCCTCATCAAATCTCTGTACAGGTTTTGTCTGTGCTTTTTATTGTTTTTGTTTTCTACTGTACACATGTTGAAGGTTTATAAACTTTTGTTTTTAATAAAAAATGATGTCATTGATAAGCTCTATCATTGCTTTTCTCCAGTTTACTCATGCTTTTGGAGCTTCTACAATATTTCTACTTAGATATTCCAAAAAGATGTTTTGATAGGCTACTATTCTTGCCTCAAGTCCTAGAGAAACTCTACCTAAAATCTATGATTCCAATTCAAAAAATCTAGTAACAAAAGCATCTTCAAATGTCTAAAGATATATGATTTGCATAAATATTACTCAACTGAAGTATGACATTAGGCATTGTCTATCCAGTCCTTCACTCATGTCAAAAAGCAAAGCACATCATTAGCACGCTTAACATATAAGGTGCTTTCAGATGGACTGTTCTCAAAACCATGTGCAACCAGATAGGCATGTATCTTCTCATACAAAGCACATGGTGCTTGCTTTAAACCATATAATGCCTTCTTTAACATGCACACCTGGTTTTCATGCCCTTTCTACACAAAGCCACGGGGCTGAAAAACATACACTTCTTCATGCAGGTCACCATTCAAAAATGTTGTTTTAATGTCCAACTGATGTACATTCCAACCATGATGGGCTGCAACTGAACAGATGCTCCAAATTGTAGTCATATGACATGTAGGTGCAAAGGTCTCATCAAAATCAATGCCTCTTTCCTGCGCATAACCCTTTGCAACAAGCCTAGCCTTATACCTGTCAACTATTCCAGCAGGTTTACGCTTCAACTTGTAAACCCACTTAGTGCCAATGGCCTTCTTGCCAGGAGGCAAGTCACATAAAGACCAAGTACCATTCGTCATTATAGCATCATATTCAGATTGCATAGCAGCCATCCAATTTTATGAATTTTGTGCTTCATCAAACGAAATAGGCTCATTCTCATCACAGAGACTAGATGCAACCATAGCATAGCAATCTGATGCAAATGAGGCACTATGAGAGCCTGAATGAGTACGATATGACAGAGGTGCATCTAATTTGCTATCATGCAAAGTCTGCACCAGCCATTTTGGCATAGTTTTTGCTTGCTCAATATCAGCTCTCTCATCAACAAGTGCATCATGTAAATCTGCATCAGAAGTGGAATGATCTGCATCATCACCTGAAACATGCAAAGGCTGAGAAGTTGCCTCATTAGGACCAACACTAGACTATCCACCTGTAAAAAGAAGGCCTATTCAAGAAATTTGGGAATTATTCAAGTCCCATTTATATTACTTACTATGTTAACTTCTTAAGTTTGGGCCCAACCTTGGCACCCCATTTACAATACAATTCTCCTAGATAATAAATTTTCATTTTAATGTACTCCAATCAAGAGATAATAACATGTTCTAGTGTGTGAATGAATAAAAAAGTAAAGCATTGGGACACAAAGAATTGTCTCAAAATCTTGTAATTCCCATTTTTTCTGAATAGGCCTTAAAGAGGAGTATCATACATGTCTTTGGAGCTAACCGATGTCTCCTTAGTACATGAATGCAATGGTTGAATATCATCTTCCACAAAAAACATCACGGCTAACTAGAATGCGTTTAGTCTGTGGATGATACAGATGATCGCCTTGACTTTGAGAACTGTACCCAACAAAAATACATTTTACTACTTTATTATCCAATTTTCTACGATGTTGTTCAGGCACTAATGCATATGCCAGACAACCAAAAACATGCAAATGAGCAACAGATAGCTTGCGATCATGCCAAGCCTCATATGGAGTGATAAACTACAGTGCTTTAGTGGGACACCTGCTAAGTACATATGATGCACACATGACAACCTCAAGCCAGAAAATATGTGGTAAATAAAGCCTAACTCTTGACCATACACCTCGCCATCTCCATGAGTGACTTGTTCTTTCGTTCAGCAACTCCATTTTGTTGAGGTGTATACGGAATGCATTAAAATCAGAAGACATATATTCCCTCCCTCAATCAGAAAGGAGGGTGCCCATTTTACATGCTGATAGATTTTTAGCCAAAACCAAAAACTATTTGAAGCACATGAACACCTCGGACTTTGCCTTCAATGGATATACCCATGCATGCCTGGAAAAATCATCAATGAAATTCAAGAAGTAAAGATAATTTCCAAAAGAAGGTGTCTGCATAGGACCACAGACATCACTATTTACAAGCTACAATTTCTGAGTAGCCCGAACTGAACCATCTTTTGGAAATGAGGAACGCTGCATTTTGCCCAAAATACAGCCTTCACAAACATGTTTTCTAGGTGCCTCAAGTTTGGGCAAAGAGGAAACCATTCTAGATTTCTGCAGGTGTAGCAAACTAGCAAAATTCAGATGACCAAAGCGTGCATGCCAAAGCTTTGCATTTGACATAGCTGAGAATCATGTACTGCACATGCCCGAATCATTCATAGGTCTTTGATAGTCTATGAGCTTATATAGCCCATGACATAAAATGCCAGAAGCAATAATCACATCGCCATTTGACAGATCATGAACTGTACACCTGTCATCAACAAATTTCACAACCAAGCCAGTCTTGGCTAATGCAAAAACTAATAACAGGTTCTTTTTGATCCCTAGCACAAATAAAGCATCTGACAAAGTGAAAGAATCAAAATGATCTTACCAACTCCCATAACATGATAAGAGGAGTTGTTGGCACATGTAATAGTATTCCTTGTAGGGGTAGGCTCGAGTGAAGAGAAGAAACTTCACTGCAAGGTAATATGTTTGGTCGCCCCACTGTCAAAGTACCAAACATCTGATTCTACTGCAGGCATGCACTGCTCATGAGAAGATGGGTCAAAACTGCAAACAGTAGTAAACACCCATTCTTCTTCCTGCACAAGATTAGCAGACTCTATTTTTGGTGTAGAGGCCTCTACAACAACCATTCCAACCTCTTTCTTCTTTGCCTCTTTAGTAGCCAGTTTTAGACAGTTCTTTATGATATGATCATTTCCTTTACAATACTTGCAGAACAATTTCTGCTTTTTTGATTTCTTTTCATCTTTGTCTTTCCTATTTGATTGTGCAGAACTAGCAGATTTCTGCTTATTAATTCAAGAGCTCCATTTTCCTTTGCCCTTATGACTAGCCAGGAATGCTTGATCTGCAACACGCATAATGGACCTGTTCTGCCTGGACTGATCTTCCTACAATAGAACAGTGACTAACTCCTCAAATGACAAGGCATTTGGATTGCCTTTCATCATCAACCAAAGAGTAGAAGCAAAACTATGATATCAATCAGGAAGACCATTTAGAACGGTCTGCACAAGTGAGCTATCTGGTATAACCTCATCAATAGAAATCAATTGTTCCTTCAAGTCTTTGATCTTTTTTAGAAAACTGTCCATAGAATCACCTTCATTCATGTGCTCACTCTCCAACTGTTTTCGGAGGTAAGCAACACGAGCCTCATTCCTAGCTTGGTACAATGTGGTAAGTGTATCCCAAGCATCCTTCATTGTTCTGCAAGAGCGAATGTGAGGAATAATGGCACGTTTGACAGACAAAGCTATTAATGCATGTGCTTGGGCATCTCTGCCATCCCAACGAATTTGATCTACAGTAGGTGCAGCAGAAACCGCAGCACGAACATGAATATGTAGAATATCATCATCTTTGACACCTTTTGCATCAGCTTCTGTACCTACATTTGTAACAGTTGCAGGTGTGATAGGACAACACCCTGCACTATGTTCCACAGTCCTTTTGCAACCAATACATGTCGCATCATATAAGCCCACAACGGGTAGTTGGTACCATCCAACTTATCCTCAACAGCCAACATACGAAATACATCAGTGCTTTCAACCATGGCCAGTGACTAAAATACCTTGATGCAGAAAATTGATTGTATCTCAAAAAGTTGAACAGAACTGCCGAGACGAATTCTGTTAGACTTGTAGCAGACTTTAGATGCTTAAAATGGCGAACAAAAATTGGTATATACCTTTGGCACAAAAAGATAAAATAGCCTGCACAAGCGCTATGATAGTGCATTCAGAGGCCGAAACAAGCTTAGATTTCTATTTCGGCACCATAAAGCGAAGCTATTTTGATCTCGAAAATACATTGAGTATGCTCACCAAAATTGATGCGATTCTTAGACTCCAACCGGAGAGGTGTCGACGATGCCCTAGATGAAGCAGCGACTTGCTCTCATAGCAATTGTTGGAGTTAGACATCTGCGGAAGCATGCGTACAACATAAGGAAGAAGAAGAAGCTTGGAGCACAACACACAATACCGAATGTATTACTAGAGAATGTACAAAGATAAGTAGCCCATTAGGGTAATAGGCATATTTACAGGCCGGAGGAAAAAACCTCCTAAAGAGGGAAAAAAGTGCCTCGGTGGTCCTAGTGTGTTCACACACATCACTACCTAAATATATCAACAATTTTTGCTCCTTCAAAGAAGTTGTTTAGCTAATCTTTAAGGATTTCTTTGAATCCATTGATCTGCTCCTGTGGTTTTTCTTAAGCACTTAGTGAAAGTTCTTAGGTTTTGATCAACTCTCTTTTTTCCTCATACTTATGTTCTAGAAATTCTTTTTGATCTTGTACTTTTGATGTTACTTTAACTATGAGCTGATTGTTGGAGATAGACGTCTGTGGAAGCATGCGAACAACACAAGGAAGGAGAAGAAGCTTGGAGCACAACACACAATACTAAATGTATTACTAGTGAATGTACAAAAATAAGTAGCCCATTAGGGCAATAGGCATTTATACAAGCTGAGGAAAAAACACCTCCTAAAGAGGGAAAAAAGTGCCCCAGCAGTCCTAGTGTGTTCACACACATCTCTACATAAATATATCAACAAATCCCCCCTGGGAGTGATGCGGTGAACAAGGAGCTGGCACTCATGTATAAGAAAGTGCCAAGCTATATGGAAATCACTCCACAAAAGGAAGTAAGCCCAAAGCTTTGCGGAAAGCTTCAAACTTCTCCCTAGGCAGAGCCTTTGTGAAAAGGTCTGCAATGTTGTCATGTGTGGACACATATGCCAAGCTGATCTCCTCAGCAGAGAACCTCTCCCTGACATAGTGATAATGCACCTCAATGTGCTTAGTGCGAGCATGGAACACATGGTTCCTTGCAACTGCCAATGCACTCTGACTGTCAGTGAAGATGGTGGTGGCAGAAGTTTGACCAACACCCAAATCAGCTGGTGAGTCCTACTACAGTGAGGAACCGAGTGAACCCAGTTGGGAGCCAAATTACGCAAATTTTATGTACACAAATCCCAACCCTAGACCTCAACCTAGGCAAGTAAGACCCCCATTCCCTAGAGGACCATGCTACAGATGTCAGGGGGATCATCTAATAAGGTGTCTGAGCCACACACACTCAACAGTCACTGTGAAAGCTGCCCTATACTCAGCACGTGGTGCTTGCTTTAAACCATATAATGCCTTCTTTAACCTGCACACCTGGTTTTCATGCCCTTTCTGCACAAAGCCACGGGGCTGAAAAACATACACTTCTTCATGCAAGTCACCATTCAGAAATGTTGTTTTAATGTCCAACTGATGTACATTCCAACCATGATGAGCTGCAAGTGCATAGATGCTCCGAACAGTAGTCATATGGCATGTAGGTGCAAAGGTCTCATCAAAATCAATGCCTCTTTCCTGTGCATAAACCTTTGCAACAAGCCTAGCCTTATACCTGTCAACTATACCATCCGGTTTACGTTTTAGCTTGTATACCCACTTAGTGCCAATGGCCTTCTTGCTAGGAGGCAAGTCACATAAAGACCAAGTACCAATCTTCATTATAGCATCATATTTAGATTGCATACCAGCCATCCAATTTTTTGAATTTTGTGCTTCATCAAACGAAACAGGCTCATTCTCATCACAGAGACTAGATGCAGCCATAGCATAGCAATATGATGCAAAAGAGGCACCATGAGAGCCTGAACGAGTACGATATGAAAGAGGTGCATCTAATTTGTTGTCACGCAAAGTTTGCACCAGCCATTTTG
The DNA here is from genome assembly GCA_020310875.1 of Ceratopteris richardii. Taxonomy (NCBI): domain Eukaryota; kingdom Viridiplantae; phylum Streptophyta; class Polypodiopsida; order Polypodiales; family Pteridaceae; genus Ceratopteris; species Ceratopteris richardii. The sequence goes on along the minus strand of CM035436.1, from coordinate 152,748,696 downwards.
GCATAGTTTTTGCCTTCTCAATATCAGCTCTCTCATCAACTAGTGCATCATGTAAATCTGCATCAGAAATGGAATGATCTGCATCATCACATGAAACCTGCAAAGGCTAAGAAGTTTCCTCATTGGGACCAGCACTAGACTGTCCACCTGTAAAAAGAGGCAGCAAAGTATCATGCATGTCTTTGGAGCTAACAGATGTCTCCTTAAAACATGAAAGCAATGGTTGAATAGCATCTTCCACAAAGACAACATCACGGCTAACCAGAATGCGTTTAGTTTGTGGATGATACAGACGATAGCCTTTACTTTCAGAACTATACCCAACAAAAATACATTTTACTGCTTTATCATCCACTTTTCTGCGATGTTGTTCAAGCACTAATGCATATGCCAAACAACCAAAAACACGGAGATGAGCAAAAGATGGCTTGTGATCATGCCAAGCCTCATATGGAGTGATAGAGTGTAGTGCTTTAGTGGGACACATGTTCAGTACATATGCTGCACACATGACAACCTCAAGCTTGAAACTATGTGGTAAAGCCTGACTCTTGACCATACACCTCGCCATCTCCATGAGTGACCTGTTCTTTCGTTCAGCAACTCCATTCTATTGAGGTATATACGGCACTGTACACTAATGTTTTATTCCATGTTCAGCCAAAAATGCATTAAAATCAGAAGACATATATTCCCCCCCTCGATTAGAACGGTGGGTGCCCATTTTACATGCTGACAGATTTTCAGCCAAAACCAAAAACTGTTTGAAGCACATGAACACTTTGGACTTTGCCTTCAATGGATATACCCATGCATGCCTAGAAAAATCATCGATGAAAGTCATGAAGTAAAGATAATTCCCAAAAGAAGGTGTCTGCATAGGACCACAGACATCACTATGTACAAGCTGCAATTTTTGAGTAGCCTGATCTGAACCATCTTTTGGAAATGAGGAACGCTGCATTTTGCCCAAAATACAGCCTTCACAAACATGTTTTCCAAGTGCCTCAAGTTTGGGCTAAGAGGACACCATTTCAGATTTCTGTAGGTATAGCAAACTAGCAAAATTCAGATGACCAAAGCGTGCATGCCAAAGCTTTGCATCTGACATAGCCTGAGAATCATGTACTGCACATGCCAAATCATTCACACATCTTTCATAGTCTATGAGATTATACAACCCATGACATAAAATGCAAGAAGCAATAATCACATCGCCATTTGACAGATCATGAACTTTACACCTGTCATCAACAAATTTCACAGCCGAGTCAATCTTGGCTAATGCAGAAACTGATAACAGGTTCTTCTTGATCCTTGGCACAAATAAATCATATGAAAAAGTGAAAGAACTACCATCAACAGTAGTCAAAATGATCTTACCAACTCCCATAACAGGATAAGAGGAGTTGTTGGCGCATGTAACAGTATTCCCTGTAGGGGTAGGCTCGAGTGAAGAGAAGAGACTGCACTGCGAGGTAATATGTTTGGTTACCCCACTATCAAAGTACCAAACATCTGAGTCTTCTGTAGACATGCACTGCTCATGAGAAGATGGGTCAAAACTGCAAATAGTAGTAAACGCCCATTCTTCTTCCTGCACAAGATTAGTAGACTCTGTTTTTGGTGTAGGGGCTTCATCATCAACCATTCCAGCCTCTTTCTTCTTTGCCTCTTTAGCAGCTAGTTTTGGATAGTTCTTTATGATATGATCATTCCCTTTAGAGTACTTGCAAAACAATTTCTGCTTTTTTGATTTTTCTCATCTTTATCTTGGTTCTTCAAATGTGCAGCATTTGCAGATTTCTGCTTACTAGTAGATAGGCTCCATTTTCCTTTGCCCTTCTGACTAGCCAGGAAAGCTTGATCTGCAACTCGCATAATGGACCTGTTCTGCTTGGACTAATCTTCCTCCAACATAACAGAGACTAACTCCTCAAATGATAAGGCATTTGGATTGCCTTTCATCATCAACCGAAGAGTAGAAGCAAAACTCTGATATGAATCAGGAAGACCATTCAGAACGGTCTGCACAAGTGAGCTATCTGGTATAACCTCCCTAAATTCTAAATATCTCTTGATAGAGTACCTTCTTTCTTCAATTCTTTATGAGAATTTTGAAGTTTTAGGTATTACCTCTAACTAGATTTTCTAGGTTCTAATCCCTTCACATGATCATTTCATGATCTTGTGCTTTCCTTTGGAAACTTGAAAACCTTTTGATGGAACCTCTATTCCTCTTTTCTCGGATTTTTGAATGAAAACCGACTATAATTCCAAGTTCATGAATTTCTCAAATTCAAGTCCAATTGGTTATTCTTGACCAATTTTGTAGCGATAAGAGCTTTTCACTTCTTGTCTTTAGATTCCTTTCTTACTAATGCTTTAGGTACTTACCCCGATCGGGGCTTTACAAGAATGTCTCTAGTGTGTAAGGCTAAGCATCTGCTCATGCTTTTTGGATTTGTACCAAAATCCCTTAAGGATAGGCAAGCATTATGTTTTACCTTCCATAGACTTAAGTACCATCTTCACGGTTGCATACTACATTCTTGGAATTTCTTGACTATGTTAAGACTTGGAACATCTTACTCTTTTCACAATTTTCCATTAGATAAATGGAACCTGAGTGAATAACTCCAAAGGGAATTTTATGGATAGAACTTGGGAAAACTTTGGAGTAGTTCCAATCGTAAGTTCTTGGACAATCATGGCCAAGCTTAATCAAGTCTGGTTGATCTTGCAACTAGAATAAAGACTTAGACTTTATCTTTAAGATCTGCAAAACTAACAAAAGCATCTTCGCTTACCCATGGGATTTTTAGAGATCTTTCCCTGAACTTAAGTCCATGCATACACTGATGCCTCTCAGATTCCAAAGCTAAGAATCTTTGATACACCTTTAGGTTATATCAATATTTGGACTTAATTACCAATACTAGAGGTTTGGGAATTATTGGGAACTACTTGCTATTAAATTTTGTTGAAAGATTCTAGTCTCACATCTAGGGAGATATTTTTCTTTCACTAATCTTAGATTCCTGCCAAGGAATCAAGTAATACTAAGCCAATGATTCAATTTGAAATCTTTTCCTTTCCAGTCCAATGATTCATCTTGGAATCTTTTGCTTTCTAGTCCAATGATTCATCTTGGAATCTTTTTCTTTACTGGAATGATCTTCAAAAAAAATTCTTGAATTTTGGACAAGACCAAGACTTTAAGGCTTTATTGCTTGTCCAAAAGATATTCCTTTTTCTCCAGTGAAATAGTTAACCATACTATTTCATTTTATTGGCTTATCTTTAGGAAGTAGCTTAGTTCCCAAAGATTACTTTGACGTATCTTTTAGGAAAATATCTTGATTCCCAAAGACTACTTTGACTTGGGTTTCTTCTTTAAGCTCTAAATAGCTTAAACAAAACCAAGCATACTTTTTTCATCCTCAAAAAAGTGCTTAATAAAGTTTCCATGCTTTTTGAAAACTTTGCATCTTGACTAGAGATGGAGTCATGGAACCTAGCATCCAACTATTGAACACTAAAGTTCAAGTGATGCTAAAGTTTATTCACTTTTTTTATTTTCATCATTCTTCAGAATGAAATCAAAGAAAAAAACTTCAAAAGTTCCATGATTTTTAACAAATATGGAACATATCAACTGTCCTTTGAGCTTGAAAGTTCGTTTGATGTAAGTTCCATTCGATTTTATTTGATTCTTATCATGTCTTGGAATAGAATCAGATATATCTTCCAAAGGGAACTTTATCAACCTGCTTAGATGGATGATTTCTTAAATCCAAGCTAAAGATTATATTTAGGCTTGTCATTAGGATTCTCTAAGTTTTCTCCTAAACTTAGAGTCATCATGGAAATTTTCAAGTAGTCCTATTTTCTTGCCATTCCAATGAGCAAGAAAATTTGAACACTTAACTTTCAAAGGACCTACTTTTCCTAATCAAGACTCCTAATTTGTGATACTTAGGTATCACGTTTGGGAAAAACAAACTAGCTACTTGAATCGCATGGCAGCCAAGAGCCTTGCAACTACCTAGTTTGCTATTTTCCCTAGCTATCTAAGTCAAGTTAGAAAAAAGAGGTAACAAAAGCATAAGTATTCAACTACTTAAGAAACAATCATGCATATCGAAATACTTGTTCTTGCATGCAAATGCATGTGAGTGCATGCATGTGTTGCATTCTCCTTTCATGCACCAAACTTAAAGTGCATAAACTTGAGCATTAACTATCTTTTTCAAGAAAGAAGAAAACATGTTTTGTGCATGAAAACATTCTTTGAAAAGGAGAAATGCACTAACATTCTTTTGTAGATGCATGCCTATGCTTGATAAGTGTTTCCATACTTTGATGCTCTATGAAAGCATAGAGCAAGACACATATTGAAATGAAAACATCAACTTCTAAAGTACTTAGCTCCCAATTAAGCTACATCCTTCCATTGATCCTCTGGAAGAGCCATTTTCCTTCCTTTGGTCCATGAGGAAAACTACATACTTCTCTTTGAAGACCATTGCTTCTTTTTGTCCTTTTCTTTAAAGAAATGAAGCCTTCCTTGGACTATGCTCATCTTAGCCCATCCTTTGCCTTCGGATGATATGTGGATGATGCTTCACTTGAAATGTCGTAGAGCAATGGTTGGATTGTTGATGCCCAATTCCGAAAGTTAAGAGATTGAGTGCTTAAAGTCACACATGCTTGAATGAAGATTATTCATCTTCTAATGTTCTTTGCTCAAAAATTTGGATCCCTTGAACTCTACTTAGGTGATGGTTATAAAAATTGGCTTTCTATGAAAACCGTCAATGTGTTGTAGTCTAGTTGGTTAAAGAACTTCATTCTCATTCAAGTAGCTTGGGTTCAAATCCCAACAGCAGAACGCCTTAACAAAAGTAATCTTTTGATAGACAATCATGTGCAGACTTTATATAGTTAATATGTCTTGCCCCCTTCTTTGTTTATACAGACTTTGTACATGCTTATGCTCATGGTTTTATGTGCATGCTAGATGCATGGTTATGTGATAGGTGGTTCACATGTTTTCTTCTCCAGTGAGACATTTATGATGTGAGTCATGCATATGGATATGTAGGTGTGATCCTATTGAGGATAGAGAATTGACGTGTATTTCCATCAATTTTTTGGCATGTGTATTTTCCATTATCTTTGATTGGATTAGTGATCGATGGTGACATGTTACTCATTGTTCTTTTGCTACTTAATGGTTGTCTTGTTTGATTGCTCAGTTTAGAGGGGATACTCTATCGAATTTTTCCCATGATTCTTTCATATCTACTTGGTTAGTTTGGAGACTTGGTGAGCAGGGTTATGCTCATGGTTTTATGTGCATGCTAGATGCATGGTTATGTGATAGGTGGTTCACATGGTTTCTTCTCCAATGAGACATTTGTGATGTGAGTTATGCATATGGATATGCAGGTGTGATCCTATTGAGGATAGAGTATTGTTTCTAGTCTCTTGTTACATTTCTAGTCTCTTGGATTACCAACATGGTGTCTTCTCAGTTTGATGGCACTAACTTTCTGAGATGGAAAGATGAGATGTGGCATACATTGGTTAGTGCACGATTACACATGTATGTGCATAGAGATGCATAGGCTAGTTCCACTATCTGATTACAGCTTGTGGATTCTATGTACGAGTCTGTTATGTATGAGGAGATGAGTAGTGCATTATGAAAGAGGCTACATGATATGTATGCGAGTGCATTGAATCATGTGAGACATAGATCACATTGACAACTTTGATGTTGTCATTGTGGTCATGAGAGCCATACTCGACGATGTTGCTTTAGGAGGATGCGATGATGATGTCAGAGATATGCACGTGATGCAGGTGAGGTAGTGGTTTTAGGAGAGTCTATAGCAGTTGATTATGCTAGTGGTGCTGATATCACTTTCTCCTATGGTTCATCTCAGGATTCCTCTCATTCATTGGATAGCATACATCTGGCTTGGTTGCTTAATATATTAGTTGATTTTCATGTTACTCCACATCGTGAGTGGTTTTGTCGAATCTCAGGTGAGAATTGTGAGAATGGTTTTGTCGAATCTCAGGTGAGAGTTGTGGTGAGAGTTTTGCCTGATGGTACGACATATGACATTGAGGGTGCAAGATATGTATGCATTATGCTACCTAGTGAAGCATCACCTATGCTTAGAAATGTACATTATGTGCCTTCATTCCCTATGAGCGTGATTTCTGTCAGCCAATTATAGGAGAGCAGATGTTATGCATTCCTTGGTGAGCATCATTTTCAATTGTACTTGGGACAACTTATGCTTGTCAGAGGTGCTAGAATTGGGCATAAGTATCATTACAGACACTCCATGTGAGAGACAATCTTGTCTTAGTGGGAGTTCATCCTTATGTGCGATATGAGACTCATCATGTCTCATTTTGCCTACCAACACATAGTTATATTGACATTCTTGATGCACATGTATGGTAGAATTTAGATGCTCAGATGGATGCACATGTAGAACATGTTTTGGATGCTCATGATGCTTATGTAGAGCACAATTTCATTGGATGCTCTTGTGGATCACACTTTGGATGATCATTTGAATGATTTAGAGCATGATATGGATGCTCATGTAGAGTATTATGATGATACTCAGTTAGAGTGTGATCATCACTTTGACCTTGGTATTGATGTTGTGCAGTTAGCTCATGTGGAGCATGATGATACACTTGGTGTGGTAGAGTAGGATAGCTCTTATGATACACAATGTATGTAGAGCAGTTTAGCTCTCAAGATGCATATCCCTAGATACATCCTTAGTTGATGGGATGATTGATTTGGATGCTGATGAGTCATCGATCATGCAGTCATTCTTGGATTCGCTCATGCGAGATGTTGACATAGATATGTCAGGATAGGTTGTTCCTGATGATGATGCTTTGGATGCCTTGGATATAGGCATGGTTGACATACTTAGGTTAGCCAAGATAGCATAGGTTTCGTTAGTATTCGAGAGTCTGATGTACAAGTTGCTATGCTCGAGACCAGACATTGCAATTGCTATTGCAACATTTGCACTTGGAGTTGTTAGTCATTGGATGATTGACATGGGCATAGAGCAAGTACGAGCCTTGCAAGAACTTCATCACTTCTTGCATCAGTCAAATATGAGCTCGATTCTCATTGATATGAGTCTAGAGTAGTTTGAGGTGCATGGATACACCTTGTTTGAGGCAGTTGGTGTAGGCTGATTGGTATGGGTTGGGATCCGGACTCTTCGTGTACATTATTGTATAATCCTACATCATTCTTTGTATATTTTTCTACTTATGGTGACATTGACCCTTAAGTGGGAGATTTTTGGGGATGTAAGGATCATGTGATCTTATTCCTATATTCATCTATATACATCATTTATAGAGCATTGCCTCAAGAGAGATCATTATATGGGTTTCGAGGCTCCCACACATGTCTGCACATCTCTCCTCTCCTCTCTCTCCCTCCACCTCCTCCTTGCTTGTCTTGTTTGTTGGAAATGAGGTAGGCCCATAGCTCATATCACAGGTCCATGGTTCCATAGGTCCAGCATATACAACACAGAATCTAGCAATCTTCAATATTGACATAACATGAACATACCACACTTAATCATACAAATGATGAGACAAAAATAGAGAAAGAATAGATGACATGTGTAAGGTGTTACGTAAGCCACTGCTTACTCATAGTATCATATATACCAATGTTCAATGTACAATGTGGGAGCAAAACTCTCAACCACTCTATGTGATGAGAAATAGATGGATGAGTGAATGTACAAATGTAACAAACATATTCAGATGTATGGACAGAAATCTGAATATACATGAGATGTGTGACCTTATAGGTTATAGAAGAGTGAATATGAGTGACTGAAAGAGGAAGGATCAGTGTGAAACTGATAATCAACAAACCCTCATCTAACCTTAGGCTATGGAAGACCCTAAGTCAGATACGTGTGTGAAAAGATCACATACTTAAAAAGTAGCAATGAATGCTAACAAGTTTGCTACCAGAAATCCTCAAACTCATGTGAACACACCTTCTCAAACACCTCATCCAAATATGCATAAAGCATATACGTACTGATTCTCTTGTACCTATGCTGAATAGGACTCCTTCTGATATGGATGCTACTGCCTCCATAAACTCCAAGTAGTACCTGTATGCATAAAGAGAATATGTACCTGAATACTTAACATAAGATGTAAATCTTATGTTAGCCACCATCCAATGTCTTTGAAGTAGCCTGAAATCTTCATGTAGAAGACAATCTTCAAATACACCATGTAGATGGCCGATCCTCGCCATCAAACTGCTAATGACCAAGTCCTCTTTCCATGAACAAGAGATAACCTCCTCTCCATGAGCAAGAGTGTGAGCACACTCTTCTTCTCCAAGAAAAACTCCATAGCTGCTCCTCAACATGCTTCAAGTTAGCACCATGGTTGCGCCATGTGCTAGAAGAAACACCACCTCTATTGAGGTCCAAGCTCTCCAAAGCTTGTGTTGATCACTAGGTGAAGGATACATTGAAGTGATCCCAAGTACTTCTTATATAGTAGAGCTTCTATAGAATAAAGCTCTTCTCAAAAGCTTATCGATAAAGCTTCCACTAAATAAAGCAAAATCTATCACGATCGCTAATCATCCATTCGTCTTCTTTCATCGCTGTCCACTTGTGCTTTATCTCCTAAAAAGCATTATAAAAAAGAACTGCCGCGCGCTGCCGCCAGGGGGATTTGAAACCTCGTCCTAGCTTTGGGAGACCAATTAATTAGTCAAGGCGTTGGTCGCCATTGTGTGTACAAGGAATAATAAGCACGTTTAGACATGCTATTACGTGATGTTGACGGGTTTCTTTGGGGTGGAGAGTGCTATAAGAATACCTACTCATGTTTTAAAATCTGGACAAAAGTGGACCAATGGGACATTGTTTCCCAACATTGTTCAACACACCAAAGCCCTTCACACACATCTTGTTATTTGCATACTAGTAGAAGAACTCCATTTTCCTTTGCCTTCTGACTAGCCAAGAAAGCTTAATCTGCAACATGCATAATAGACCTGTTCTCCCTAGACCGATCTTCCTACAATAGAACAAAAACTAACTCTTCAAATGTTAAGGCATTTGGATTGCCTTTCATCATCAAACGAAGAGTAGAAGCAAAACTTTGATATGAATCAGGAAGAGCATTTAAAACAATCTACACAAGTGAACTATCAGGAAGCTTCTTTGATTGTGTAGAATTAGCAGATTTCTGCTTACTAGTAGAAGAGCTCCATTTTCCTTTGCCCTTCTGACTAGCCAAGAAAGCTTAATCTGCAACACGCATAATAGACCTATTCTACCTAGATTGATCTTCCTACAACAGAAGAGAGACTAACTCTTCAAATGCTAAGGCATTTGGATTGCTTTTCATCATCAAACGAAGAGTAGAAGCAAAACTTTGATATGAATCAGGAAGGGCATTCAGAACAGTCTGCACAAGTGAACTGTCAGGAAGAACTTCATCAGCAGAAATCAATTGTCCCTTCAAATCCTTGATCTTTGCTAGAAAATTGTCCATAGAATCTCTTTCATTCATGTGCTCACTCTCCATCTATTTTCAGAGGTAAGCAACACGACCCTCATTCCTAGCTTGCTACAATGTGGTAAGTCTATCCCAAGCATCCTTAGCTGTTCTACAAGAGCGAATGTGGGGAATAATGGCACATTTGATAGACAAGGCTATCAATGCATGTGCCTAAGTGTCTCTACCATCCCAATGAATTTGCTTTATAGTAGGTGCAATAGAAATAGAAGCACGAACAAGAATCCACAGAATATCACCATCTTCAACACCATCTGCATCAGCTTCAGTACCTGTATTTGCAATACTTGTATTTATTGATATATTTCGGTGGTGATGTGTGTGAACACACTAGGACCGTCGGGGCACTTTTTTCCCTCTTTAGGATGTTTTTTTTTCCCGGCTTGTATATACGCCTGTTACCCTAATGGGCTACTTATCTTTGTACATTCTCTGGTAATACATGCAGTATTGTCTATTGTGCTCCAAGCTTCTCATTCTTCCTTGTGTTGTTCATGTGCTTTCGAAGACGTCTAACTCCAACAATTGGTATCAGAGCAGGTCGCCGCTTCATCTAGGGCATCGTTGACACTTCTCCAGTTGCAGTTTTAGAATCACATGAATTTTGGTGAGCATACTCAGGGTGTTTCAGGCATCAAAATAGCTTTGCTATGTGGTGCCGAAATCACGATCTTAGCTCGTTTCGGCCTCCGTATGCACTATCGTAGTGCTTGTGTAGGCTATTTTGTCTTTTTGTGCCAAAGGTATATACCAATTTTGGTTCGCCAATATAAGCGTCTCAAAAGTCTACTATAGTTTTAGCAGAATTTGTCTAGGCAGTTTTGTTCAACTTTTTGAGATACAGTCAATTTTTTGCAATAAGGTTTTTTAGTCACTGACCATGGCTGAAAGAAGTGATGTATTCCGTGTGTTGGCTGTTGAGGATAAGTTGGATGATACCAACTACACGTTATGGGATTATATGATGTGACATGTATTGGTTGCAAAAGGATTGTGGAACATTATGCAGGGTGTTGAAAAACATCCTATCACACCTGCAACTGTTACAACTACAGGTACTGAAGCTGATGTAGAAGGTGTCGAAGATGGTGATATTTTGCAGATTCCTGTTCATGCTGCAGTTTTTGTTGCACCTACTATAGAGCAAATTTGTTGGGATGGCAGAGATTCCCAGACACATGCATTGATAGCTTTGTCTATCAAACGTGGCATTATTCCTCACATTTGCTCTTGTAGAACAGCTAAGGATGCTTGGGATACACTTACCACATTGTACCAGGCTAGGAATGAGGCTCATGTTGCTTACTTCTGGAAACAGTTGGAGAGTGAGCACATGAATGAAGGTGATTCTATGGACAAATTTCTAACAAAGATCAAGGATTTGAAGGAAGAGTTGATTTCTACTGAAGTTCTTCCTGATAGTTCACTTGTGCAAACTGTTCTAAATGCTCTTCTTGATTCATATCAGAGTTTCTCTTCTACTCTTCATTTGATGATGAAAGGAAATCCAAATGCCTTGTCATTTGAGGAGTTAGTTTATGTTATGTTCCACGAAGATCAATCTAGGAAGAAGAGGTCTATTATATGTGTTGCAGATCAACCTTTCTTGGCAAAGGTAAATGGAGCTCATCTATTAGTAAGCAGAAATCTACAAATGCTGCACATTCGAAGAAGGAAGAAAAAGATGAGAAGAACTCACATAAGCAGAAATTGTTCTGTAAATACTGTAAAGCAAATGATCATGTCATTAAGAGCTATCCAAAACTGGCTGCTAAAGAGGCAAAGAAGAAAGAGGTCGGAATGGTTGTTGTAGAGGCCTCTACACTGAAAACAGAGTCTGCTAACCTTGTGCAGGCAGAAAAATGGGTGTTTACTATTGTTGCAGTTTTGACCCATCTTCTCATTAGCAGTGCATGTCTACACTAGACTCAGATGTTTTGTACTTTGATAGTGGGGCGACCAAACATATTACCTCGTAGTGCAGTTTCTTCTCTTCACTCGAGCCTACCCCTACAGGGAATATTGTCACATGCACCAACAACTCCTCTTATCCTGTCATGGGAGTTGGTAAGATCATTTTGACTACTACTGATGGTAGTTCTTTCACTTTGTTAGATGTTTTATTTGCGTCAGGGATGAAGAAGAATATGTTATCAATTTTGGCTTTAGCCAAGATTGGCTTGGTTGTGAAATTTCTTGATGATAGGTGTACAATTCATGATCCATCAAATGGCAATTTGATTATTGCTTCTAGCATTTTATGTCGTGGGCTGTATAAGCTCATAGACTGTGAAAGATCTGTGAATGATTCAACATGTGTAGTACATGATTCTCAAGCTATATCGGATGCAAAGCTTTGGCATGCATGCTTTGGTCATTTGAATTTTGCTAGCTTGCTACACCTGCAGAAATCTGAAATGGTGTCCTCTTTGCCCAAACTTGAGGCACCCGGTAAACATGTATGTGAAGGCTGTATTTGGGCAAATGCAACGTTCCTCATTTCCAAAAGATGGTTCTGTTCGAGCTACATAGAAATTGCAGCTTGTTCACAATGATGTATGTGGTCCTATATAGACACCCTCTTTTGGAAACTATCTTTACTTCGTGACTTTCATTGATGATTTTTCCAGGCATGCATGGGTATATCCATTGAAAGCAAAGTCTAAGTGTTTATGTGCTTCAAACAGTGTTTGGTTTTGGCTGAAAATTTGTCAACATGTAAAATGGGCACCTCCGTTCTGATCGAGGGGGGAATATATGTCTTCTGACTTTAATGCATTTCTGGCTGAACGTGGGATAAAACACTAGTGCATCGTGCTGTATACACCTCAACAGAATGGAGTTGCTAAACAAAAGAATAGGTCACTCATGAAGATGGCGGGGTGTATGGTCAAGAGTCAGGCTTTACCACATAGTTTCTGGCTTGAGGCTATCATGTGTGCAACATATGTACTTAATAGGTGTCCCACTAAAGTGCTGCAGTCTATCACTCCATATGAGGCTTGGTATGGTTGCAAGCCATTTGTTTCTAATCTGCATGTTTTTGGTTGTCTGGCATATGCATTAGTGCCTAAACAACATCGCAGAAAATTGGATGATAAAGCAGTAAAATTTATTTTTGTTCGGTACAGTTATGAAAGTAAAGGCTATCGTCTCTATCATCCATAGACTAAATGGATTTTGGTTAGCCGTGATGTTGTTTTTGTGGAAGATGCTATTCAACCATTGTTTTCGTGTACTAAGGAGAGATCTGTTAGATCTAAATACATGTATGATACTTTGCTGCCTCTTTTTACAGGTGGACACTCTAGTGCAAGTCCTAATGAGGGAACTTCTCAACCTTTGCAGGTTTCTATGATGATGTAGATCATTCCATTTTTTATGTAGATTTGCATGATGCACTTGTTGATGAGAGAGCTGATATTGAGCAGGCAAAAAGTGTGCCAAAATGGCTGGTGCAGACTTTCCATGATAGCAAATTAGATGCACCTATGTCATATCGTACTCGATCAGGCTCTCATAGTGCCTCTTTTGCAATAGATTGCAATTTGAATATGATGTTATCATGAAAAATGGTAACTGTTCTTTGTGTGACTTGACTCCTGGCAAGAAGGCCATTGGCACTAAGTGGGTATACAAGCTGAAGTGTAAGCCAGATGAAACAGTTGACAGGTATAAGGCTAGGCTTGTTGGAAAGGGTTATGCATAGGAAACAGGCATTGATTTTGATGAGACCTTTGCACCTACTTGCCGAATGACTACTGTTTGTAGCATCTGTGCACTTGCAACTCATCATGGTTGGAATGTACATCAATTTGACATTAAAATAGCATTTCTAAATGCTGTCTTGCATGAAGAAGTATATGTTTTTCGAACCCATGGCTTTGTGGAGAAAGGGCATGAAAACTAGGTGTGCAGGCTAAAGAAGGCATTATATGGTTTAAAGCAAGCACCACGGCTCTTTTGGAAAGTATTTTTACTTCGTGACTTTCATGGATGATTTTTCCAAGCATGCATGGGTATATCCATTGAAGTCAAAGTGCGAAGTGTTTATGTGCTTCAAAAAGTTTTTGGTTTTGGCTGAAAATCTGTCTGCATGTAATATGCGCACTCTCCATTCTGATCGAGGGGGGGAATATATGTCTTTTGACTTTAATACATTTCTCACTGATGTGGGATAAAAATGAGTGTACAGTGCCGTATACACCTCAACATAATGGAGTTGTTGAATGGAAGAACAGGTCACTCATGGAGATGGCGAGGGAAAGAGTTCATGAAGAAGCTCCATGTGCATGGACTAACAAGTCTTCTTCAAAATTGATACATGAGGTATTATCAAGTAACGGAGTTCCATTTCAATTTATGTTGCAAGAAAAAAAATGATGTTTTATTGCATATAATAGTGAATGCATGCAAGCATTCGCTAATGAGTATGAACTTCAAAATCTCTAAAGTAAAAGACGGAGAAAAAAAAGATATAAACATAATCTTGATAATAATGAGAACATAGATATATTTTCTTTCATGGATTGGCTATATATTCATACGCAATGAGCCAATGCAAGTAATGAATGAATTTCAGATGAGCAGAGGGACTTAATGATAGTTGTGAAAGAAAGGTAATTTGATTTTACCAATATTCTATTTTTGCACATACATGTATATTAGTTTATCTTCTTATAATTTATTTTTTATTGCAGGCCCAAATTTTCACTAATATATGGGCTTATGGAAAACATATTAGAATCAAAGTTATTGATTATTTGCATAAAACAGAGGATTATAGCATTGTTGATTCTTTCAAGCAATTATCACGTGCTAGTTCAAAAGATATGAGCCTTATAGATAGCAAACTTGGCTACATACGAACCCTTGTTGGTATCTACAAAATATCATTTTGTATCTTAAAGCATGTAAAATAGTTATATTGTTGATATATTCTGGTAGTGATGTGTGTGAATACACTAGGGTTGCCGAGGCACTTTTTTCCCTCTTTAAGAGGTTTTTTTCCCCTCTGCTTGCACATATGCATTTAACCATAATAGACCACTTATCTTTGTATATTCTCTTGGTAATACATTTAGTATTGTGTGTTGTGCTCCAAGCTTCTTCTTCTTCCTTGTGTTATTCGTGTGATTCTGTAGACCTCAAACTCCAACAATTGGTATCAGAGAAGGTCACCGCTTCATCTAGAGCATTGTTGACACCCCTCTCATCATAGTCTCAGAACCGTATGAAAACTAGTGAGCTCACGTGGGCGTCCGAACACACTATTAGAGTGCTTGTGTATGCAATTTCAACTTTTTGTGTCGAATATATATATATATATATATATATATATATATATATATATATATATATATATATATATATATATACATATATATATATATATATGTATGTATATATATGTGTGTGTGTGTGTATATATATATACATATATATATATACATACATATATATATATATATATATATATATATATATATATATATATATATATATATATAGGTTTTGATTTTCCAGTACAAGCACCTCGAAGTCTGCTACATGTTTAGTAGAACTTGGCAGGATAATTCTGATCAACGTTTTTAGATATAATCATTTTTCTACATCAAGGTATTTTAGTCAGTGGCCATGGCTAAAAGCAATGATGTATTCTATATGTTGGTTGTTGAGGATAAGTTGGATCGTACCAGCCGAGGAGTCATCGAGCTTGAGGAGTATTAGAAGTATCACCCTGCCAATTTTCACAATTTTTAGACTCTGTTTGAGCCCCCAAATAAGCCCTGGAACCTAATTTTTAACTAGGCCAGACACTAGGTCTGGACAGGGCCAAAAAGACTCAAAAAACTATAAAAAGGGCTGGAGAGCTCATTTTTGAGATTAGCTTGTTGTAGATTTGAGCTTTGTAAGAGAACTCTTTTGTAATAGAAGTCCTTCCATTGTTCCATTCTTTGCTCTTACCTTGTGCACATGTGTGTGTATGTGTGTGCATGCTTGTGTGCTTTCACTCACGCACTTGTGCCGTCACTTGCTCACAGTCTTCACACCGGTCCTCACGTCTCCACGAATTGACATTTATGAGGTGAAGCTCCTCACGTTGGTACATGCAATTGTGCTAGAGTGACACCAAATTTGGTGCCATTGCTGGGGAGAGAGCTTGGAGGACGAGCGTGTGATGGTAAGACGTAGAGTAGTGACATTGGAAGGTAAAAAAGTCACCATTTTTAGTTCAATTTCTGAGTTTTCCTTACCTTCATCATCATCATCATCATCACCACCACCATCTCCTCCCATCTTCACCTTCTCTGATTTTCTCATGTTTCTTATGGTAGATTCCCTATTTTCGCCTCTTTTTCTTCATTCTTGGCCGTGCGAGGAGTTCAACGAGATCTTAGAGCTAAAGCGCGGATGAAAAATCTGAGTTTCACACTCTCAAAACACCAGAATCTGAGTGACAGTATTGCAACCTAAAATGACCTGCATCTAGTATCATGGGTGTTGTATCATGAGTTTGGAGGGTGACCTTGCATCTACAAGCACATAGGAGTAACAAGGAGAACCTAAGGTACACATATTTGCAAAAATGTTTGAATTTGGGTGTCAAAAACTCCAAGTATCATGTCCGTTTGAGTTCTGGTATCGTATCATGATACTTGTCGAGTATTGTATCACCTCCGTGAGGTATCGGGATACCATCAAGGTATTGTATCATCAAGTGCTGGTATCGCGATTGCGATCACTCGGTGGTATCGTATCCTGGTCTTCTTGGTATCGTATTGTATCGGTCATGGTATCATATCATTGATGGAGCAGTATCGTATCGCGTGCATGATTGGTATCATATTGCCAAATTAGTATCATATCGTCTATTATTCTAGTATCATATCATGCACTTTGTGGTATCGTATCGCGTAGCACAAGCAGCATCATATCACGGTTGGAGAGGTATCGTATCGTCTAAGGTGGTAGCCTCTATAGTGGTATCGTGTATCGTGGAAAAAGAGGTATCGTATCGCCTATTCTGAGGTACTCCCAGAGAGATCTTGTTTCCCTGTTTTAACCCCCAGAACCCTGAACTGGCATAACTTTCTCATACAAAATCTCTTTGTTGTGATTTTGGGTTCGTTGGAAAGCTCGTGGGGAATTAGGAAACCAACATGGATTATTAGCTATAGTATGTTGAAGTTGATCAGGGAAACTAGGAAACCAAGGATTTCCAAAGGATTTTGAGCAATACAAGAGAACCTTGGGGCCAGAAGACAAGGCTTATGAACCTGAGATCTGGAAGACACTTAGGCAAGGATAGACAAAGCATTAGATCATCTGAGGCTAGTGTCAACCATACATCTAAGTCTTGGGCACATCAACTAAGTGGTTATCCCTACATACTAAGTTCTGACACAAGCGATTCAGAAATGTCTTTTAGCATGGAGAGACTCACACGTACCTCAGGTACTACCTATTTACAAACCCTAGAAGGACCCTATAAGACCCAATTGGAGTATATGAGGACCAACCAATTAGGTGCACGCATCTATGAGGATGGCCTAAGACAATCAGTGGTCCAACTCAAAAATCCAGATCAACCTTTTAAGTTCGAAGAGGGGTCATACATTGATAAGGAAGGAACCATGTATGTGGTTACCAGCCTACCAGATAGGACAGATGAGTTTGGAAATATCATTCCTGAAAATGAACTAGGAGACCTAGAGCAAGGAAACCTATGATGAGAACCCAAGACTCCTAAAGGTAAGTCAGTTTTGACCAGAGTGATCACTCCAGATTGGATCCCTCAAGACAACAAAAGCATAGAACTATTCTTGAGTAGAGAAACGGAGGAAGACTTTTGGAGATTCAAGCCAGATCAACCTAGCCCAATAGTCACCATCTATGAGTTCAAGGATCTGGAGATACCAGGAAAAGTTGTCTATCTAGATAACACATCTGAGAAAGTGTTCTTGGTATTAGAGCATGATAGGCATGCATACACTTGGCAGGGTGAATTGATTTTCTGTCCACCAAGACCTAATGTCTCCCATGGCCTCCAAGGAGCAGGATCATCCAAGAGAATAATGCACTCAATGGCCAAGCAGTCTCTAATGAAGTGATACCTCACCTCAACGTGGTTGGTCTTTGCATGATAGACCAGATTCTTAGCCAATGCAATGACACTTTGGCTATCACTAAGTAAATGAGGTACATGCTTAGCTAGACCCATATCACAAGCAAGATGAAAAAGCCACAATGCTTCCTTACATGCCTCACTTGCTACAACATACTCTACTTCTATAGTGAAAACAATTATATGTTCTTGAAGACGAGATCTCCAAGAGATACCACCTCCAACAAAATGAAAAATGTACCCTAATGTAGACTTACGATTGTCTACACAACCAGCATAATCAGAATCTGTGTAACCAATAATGGATGCTTTCCCTCTACCCAAGCATAGACTCTTGTCCTTAGTGCCACTCAGATATATCAAAATTATCTTCACCACTTCCCAATGCATCTTGCCAAGTCTCGACATATATCTGCTCACAAATCCCATTACAAATGCAATGTCTAGTCTCGTAGCTACCATAGCATACGTGAGACTACCAACAATAGACTGATAAGGAACTCTGTTCATGAATTCCTTTTCCTCATCTAATTTGGGGCAATCATCCTTGCTCAATTCGACATATGTGGGTAAAGGTGTACTCAATGCCTTTCTAGCCTACATATGGAACATGTGAAGTACTTTAGATATGTACTCACTTTGAGACAATTATATGCATCTTTAAATCTTATCACGAGTAATGTGCAAACCAAGAATATGTTTGGCATCCCCCAAGTCCGTTGTATCAAATGTCACACTCAACCTCTTTTTGAGAACTTCCAAGTCATAAGAGGGCTTCCCAACAGTCAGCATATCATCGACATAAAGTATCAAGGGTATCAATCTACCATCTAAGCATCTTTTTGTGTAGAGACAATGATCCTCATTGCTTTTGGAATAGCCTTGAGACTTTATAAAATCATCAAACTTTTGGTACCATTGTCTGGGGGACTGTTTAAGTCCATATAAGCTCTTCTTCACCTTACAAACTAGACTTTCTTTGCCAAGAACTTTATAACCCTCTGGTTGTTCATATAGATCTCATCTGTAAGATCTCCATGCAAGAAAGTAGTTTTCACATCCATTTGGACTAGCTCTAAGTCCTCCATTGCAATGAATCCAATCAACATTCAGAAGCTAGTCATCTTGACCACTCAAGAGAGGATTTCCTCGAAATCAACTCCATGTTGTTGCTTAAAACCCTTTGCAATAAGTTGTGCTTTATACTTTGGAGAAGCACTATCTCATGTGAATTTTAGTTTATATACCCATTTAAATGGTAAAACTTTCCTTCCCTTTGGCAAAGGTACTAAATCCCAAGCACCATTCTTGTGAATAGAATCCAACTCACTCTTCATGGCATGCTCCCACTTGACATGATCCTCTATCTGCATATCTGCATAGCCTCTTTGTAGAAAGAAGGCTCACCAGCATCTCTTAGCATAACAAAATCCAAACCTCGAACATATCTATTAGGTGGATGTGAGACACATGTAGAGCATCTCAATGGTTGTTAAATTGGAACATTTGCAGATTAATTTGATCGAACATCCTATTGAACATACCTATGTGCAACATTTTTATGTATGCTAACTAGAGGACTAGTATCCTCAAACACCACTCTTCTCACTTGAACCTCCTTAATGGGTTGTTTATGCATCTTAGAGTCATTGAAAATGACATCACTACTTTTGATCACTAACCATGTTTTAGGATCCCATAAGCAATATCCAAATTGGCCTTCTCAACCATATCCAAGAAAAACGCAGTTCTTTGACTTATGGTAAAGCTTTTGTCTAAGGATCTTGGGTATATGAACATATGATTTACACCCAAAAACTCAAAGATGATCATAATATGGTGGCTTCCTTGTTCATAACTCTTGTGCCACTTTCAAACCTTTGTATTACTAGGTGAAGTTTAATCATATGAAATATAGTTAATATGACTTCTGCCCAAAAGCCTTGTGAAAGGTTTGCATGATGCAGCATAGAAACTACTCTATATTGAATAGCTATATTCACCCTTTAGCTTACATCATTTTGTAATGGGGTATAAGGAGCTATAAAATCTCTACAAATTCCTCTAGATTGACAAAAAAGGCTGAATTCATGTGAGGTATACTCATCCCCATTATCTGAACGTAAAGCCTTAAGCTTAGTTCCTTTTTTAGTCTCAATTGAAGCAAGCCATTTTTTGAAAGTAGGGAATACCTCATCCTTTGCTTTCATATGATATAACTAGACTTTTCTAGTAGCATCATCTATGAAACTAACAAAGTAAAAAGAACCACCTAATTACCTTTTGGGCATCTGACCACACACATTTGTATGAACGAGATCTAAAGGCTGAATTGAAGATTCAATGTGCATCTTGTGCACATTTCTAATTTTCTTTCCATATTGACAATGCTCACAAAATGAAAAATCAGAGAAAGATAACACAAGTAAGTATGCAAAACAAGAAAGATTTTCCATTCCATTACAAGATATATGGCTGAAACGGCCATGCCAAATACAAGCCATAGGCTGTCCACTAATAGCGAACAAGTGTTCTTTCAGTGATACAAATAAAGGATAAAGTGATCCAACTTTGCTTGCTTTTGCAATAACCATATTGTCCTTTGATATGTGAAAGGATTGAGCATAGAAGAACACCTTGTAACCAAGGTCATCAAGTTGATCAACTAACATCAAACTACATGATAATTGAGGTACATGGCATACATTATGCATAATAAATTTTAAACCATCAAAGAACTACACAACCACATCTCCGAACCAAACAATGTCACACTGATTAGAATCACCAAGTCTTAGAGAACCAAGAGACTTTGCTACATAACTAGAGAACCACTCTCTATGTGGTGTCACATGGAAAGAAGCACCAAAATCTAGCAACCATGTGTGGGAAAGAGAATCAACCATAAGAGCCTCAGTAGGTACAATACTGTCAAGTGTCAACACATCAGTGTCATCAAAGATAACATTGATTTCTTCAATCTTCATAGTCAAAACAGATGATGTAGGTAGTTGTTTAACATGTCCATCAACATTTTTCCTTTTACCTTTAGTAATGCATTGCAATCTTTCTTCATGTGTCCTTTCTTATGACAATAATGGCATTTCATATCCCTCTTCCTTGATTTGCTTCTACTCTTATTTCGTTGACCATTCTTTTCCTTGTTCTTGCTCCTGCCACATTGCTAATTCTTTCCTTGATAAGAATCACGAACATCATATGCATCTCCACTCTAAGTGCCAACCATAGATTTTCTATGAATCTCCTCACTCAAGAGCGCTCCACATATGTCATCATAGACCAGTTTACCACCAAGTGAACTATTGCTAATAGCAATGCAAAATGTATCCCATGATGATGGCAAGGTGCATAACAACAAGATTGCTTTCATTTCATTATCCATGCCCATTTTTTGAGCATGTAATTAAGAGAATATAGAATCAAACTAATTTGGATGAGCAACAACACTATTTGTGTCCTTCATGCAAAGGTCATATAGCGTTCTCATCATATACACTTTATTTGATGTCATTTGTTTTTCATATGTATTGCATAACTTCTTCCAAAGCTAATCTACATTTTCACAGTCCAATATTGTAAAGTAAACATTATCTGTCAGATGCAATCAAATGGTAGACCTAGCCATTTCATCCAACTCATCCCAATCATCTTTATCCATGTTAGCAGGCTTCTTTGAGATTCCATTTATTGGCTTCCATCGCCTCCTCTAAATCAACACATCTTTAATTTGATTCTTCCATAGAGCAAAGTTTGTGCCATCAAATTTTTGAATCTCAAAATGGTCTTTGCCTACAAGTTATAGCTCCTGCTAGAAACAGTGGCACTAGACCCTGATCTACCACTTGTGCCTGAGATCTCTGATGCCTGATGATCGAGAACTGACTAGAATGATGATGGAGCTAGAAGAGCCCAAACACCACTAAGACTCAAAAAAGGATGACCAAGTATCAAAATCTAGGAAAAATTAACAAAGTCTCCCCAAAGAAATGGATAAATAAGTAGTAATGACCAGCCAAAATGATTTTGTGAGAATATATGTGCTCATGCCAATAAGTGTATCAAGGAGTAAATCGACCACTATATAGTTGACAAAACAAAAAATCTAGAAAAATTTTGCTAGAGTCTGCAAAATGAGCATATGACCAGAGTGAAATGCTCATAAGACTGCAAGTACTGACATGTAAACTTGCATAGGCAATCATTGACTCCATTGCATATAATCCGTTAACCGAAAGAAGCCAACTTGGCTTATCGAACACCTATGAACAACTAGCATACATCTCCTATGACAAGGTTGGATAAGTCTTCCACTTGCACCACCAAAGAGATCACAACATCTGGCTGTCTTCTAGTTAAGAAAACCTCACAATGACGTGTTTTATCAACATCAAAGCCTTTATGCACAAATGTAACCGATGTATCAATGACCACATGGATGTACACTAGTGGTATCCACAAAAGTGTGCAGTGTGTGTATAGGCTCAATATATGTAGTAAGATAGCACTTAAATGCTGAATTCATGTCCCAAACACTAGCCAACAATAGTTGCAAGTGTCTATCAACTTTATTCTTTCGGATAAAAAAACGTGCATAAACTTGTAAAGGGTGCGTCCACCACAACTAAAACCTTTCAAGAAACTTGTAGATTTACTAGTGTGACTGACCAACACAACCCCAAAGGTGAATATTCATTGTCAAAGAAGTACAAAGAGCACTCTTTTGTTGATTTTCTTGAACCTATGTAAAGAGAACTATGTGCAAAAGTACTCCAAAATGGCTGCAAGAATCACCCTAAAAATGCTTTAAAACAGGCTTTAAAAGCAAATAATGAATCTTTGAGGGACCAAAAAATGTTTAAGGTAATATTAAACTTAGTCTTTCCCCTTCTTCGGACACCACAGAGCGTTGCTTAGTGGCAATAGAGCTTGTCAGTTAAGCGGGCTTTGGGGGGAACAAACTGGGATGGGTGACCTCTCAAGAAGTGTCGGGAACCTCCGTCTTCCTTGATTGTTGAGGTCCTCCCTCACACACAGCCAACGGTGACTTTGGTGACTCGGATGACAAGGTATGACAAGGTCTATGCCTTGGTCACCGACTTATTTGTAAGCCTTAGAGAAAGCCTTGGGTTACTGGGTAGGTGTTCGCTTCGCTTGCACCAAAGGAATAAAGCTTTTGCATTAAAATGTTCTAATATCAATGAAGTATTTTGATGGCGATGCACCACACTATACTCTACTTCTCAGGAGCTCCATGATGATACCCTCATGGTAGAATACTCAGCTCCAGACACTACACACACTCGTCCGCACAAGGGCTACAAAATATGCAGAAAAACATAGTACACAAGGAGCACAAAGATAGATTTTGTAAGCATTACAAATGTAGTCAAACTTACAGTCTATGGTTGACTATGTGTACCTAAGCTCAAAATGTCTTAGGGACTTGTGATGAAAGAGACTATACCTCAATCACCAACAAGTACATATAGTGGTGGATTAATACACGCTTTAATGTATCAATCTGTGGACATAGATGTATCAAGCGTATGAGGGCATGTGCTTACATAAGGGAAAATGAAGTGAGTGTGCAAACAATGCATGTAAATTAGGTCTATCAACCTCTCAAGTCACCTACTTCACCGAAAATGCATGTCACAATACTTGCTAGAGTGGCAAAGACAAATTAGGTTATACCTCTCAACTTCTATACCCAAATATAATCACTAGGAGTTCATTTCAAAGCTCTCGATGAGACACATCCAACAGAGGGGGGGGAACACCAACTTTGCTACATAGCTCATCAAGCTCCACACACTTTACAATGGAAAAAACAGAAGGGAAAGGGGTAGACAATACCTCTAAACACACATTTCAAGCATCACACACACATAAAAGCTCATGGAAAAGAAGATACACAGGAGGGAAGAAGCAAATTCGAAATTTTCAGCTTGTTTAGTTACAATGGCAAAAAGTCTTTACAAATTGTCACAAAGTGACTTATATACATGTGCCCTAAAAATGGTCCTTTCACATAAGAGATGGGCACTTTTCCTATAAATCATCAAAATCCTACTATTGTACAAGGCTAATTTTACAATGTTCAGGAATCATGCATCTAGAGGACTCCTCTAGAACATTTACAGGCTAATGTTACGATGTTCAAGAATCATGCATCTATAGGACTCCTCTAGACCGTTTACATGGCTCTTTGAAGTTTTACAAAGGATTTTGAAAGAAAATGGGCTTAAAAAATGAAAATTTTCGGGGCCCACTTTTCTTTGCTTCTTTCTTCTACAATAGTCTCTCCTCTTAGTATCTATCATCCCTTGACACACTTTTGCAGGTTTCTTTGACATGCAATAGGTGGCTGACCTTGGGATACATATGGCAAATGAGGCTTGCTGTCCTCTTGCTCCCCTTTCCAGCTTGTTCATGTTTGACCTAATGTCATAATTTCCTGTGTGTATTTTCGATTGCACATCACTAGCAATCACGGAGGCCTTAAAGATTCGAGGCAATGTGTATTTCTTTTAACTACATCCTCTTGAGGTCGAGGAAGCCTTCAATACTTTCAAACTATTTATTACCTTATCTAAGCCTCAATCCAATGCTTCTTTCATCCCCTTGACATTCCTTATATTCACACATCAGGGTTCTTGTCTTAATTTGGGTTGCCATGCACACACCCATCGGTAAACATTGTATCTCTTTTAGTATGGGTAGTTCTTCAAAGGTCCTATTATAAATCTTTGTTTACATCCTTTAGGACATTTTGCACTATTTTGGCCTCTGTCTTTTCTTCATTTGTGCTTTCTTCAGCCTGATTCATGCCCCTGCAGGGCTTTGGGTAGAGGGTGAGCTTCTTTATTGAATTTTTGTATGTTTTGATTCCCTTCTTCTTCTTCTCTTGTTGGATTATCCCTCCACACATCCCTACTCCTAAACTATGACGTCCCTAATAGGCTTTTGTTGGTGACATGAGTAGGTCTGGAACAGAATCCTCTCTATCTGATTGATCAGGTTGGCTTCACGAATGATTATCTCTTTCCATCGAGCTGAATTTATTCTATCATTGAGTGCTTGTTGATGATCAACAAAAAAGCTTAGTTCATATGCAACTAATATGGCATTTAAATTAGACAACATTTTCAAAAATATCATTAAATCTATCTCAAAAAATCCTATGAAGAAAGCTTCTTCAAATGTCTGCATATACTGACTTGGCAAAAACATTAATCTAGAGTATATAGCCATTATTGTGAGGTGGCTTGGTGTAACAAACAGGTCAAAAACTAAGGCTTTGATGCCTTGATTAATTCAAATGAAGTTCAAAAATGTATACTTATCATGTTTAAAAACTTTTAGGATAGAGAGGACCATATTGAGCACTTTATTAGTCATCTTTATTGCTATATCAGGTATAGAGGCATATCTAGATAGCCAAAATTCTATTGTCCGACCCATGTACTCTTCAATCCATAGATACTTATGTGGCAGGCTCGGTAGCAAGGGAAAATTGAGCCACATATTATTTAGCTTGACATTGCACTATTCTTCCCAAAATTGTGTCCATGTTCTTTGACGTGGGACTGGGCAAAAAGAAGGATTTACTTGTAATAGATATAGTGCCCCTTGCCAGTTCAACCTTAAGGTAGTATTCCTCTCCAAAAATTTTCTTCTCCAGACAGGATCAGCCTTTTCAAACTCTTCTTGAGTGTAAGAGAAGGTTGTTGCCTTGAAGCTTTCATGATCCTGTATGGTACATTGAAGGGCCTCATAATGCTATCCAAGTCTTTGCTTTAGATTTTTACCTCTTTCATTACTCTTACCATAGCCTCTTCAAAGTTTTGTGTGAGTTGGGACACCAGTAGTGCCCGCTCTAGCTAGCTTATTTCTCGATCTCCTCAGTAGCCACATGAGAGTTTGGAACTACTGGTGTCCCCATGTTTACTTGTTGCAATAATTGTGCCTATAAAGCTGCAATTACTTGATCTTTTTTCTTAATCTATTCTTTTGCCGCTTTGAGTTCATCCTCACTTTTTATTTTGCTTTCACACACTATAGCCATTTGATCGGCATTTTTTTTGCATTGTTCTGTGTATTTAGACACTGCTTCTTTCCATTTATTCCGTAGTTCATTTGTATTGTGCATGTATTTTGACTCCCATTGAACATGCAATGCTTGCTCCTAAGTGAGCTAATCAGCATACCTTTTGATTTGTGCTCGTAGTTCAACCATGTCTTCACTTGTAGATCCTGATGCTTCCATAGGTTGATTTAGTAAAATTGAATTCATTAGATCTTTATTTTTGCTTCTGAGCACGTCCACTTCATCCATGTGTATCTTGATCCGTGTCTCGAGAATTTTGCTTCAATTAGCCATACATGTTTTCTCCGCTTCTCCTGATTCATATTTTTGTTTGATTTCATCTATTTGGATTTTCAATTGGGCATCCTCTTCCTTTAATTTACTAATTTCTCAAGTGGCTTCAATGGGTTCTTCTTCTTTTTTAGTGAGCTCCAATTGCAATTTCATTAGTTGCTCAGACAATCGCTCACCTAAAGTTTTGAACTGACCTTTTTCCACTTGCGCTTATGCATATTCTTTGTCAGTATCCATCAATTGTTGTTGTGTGTCTGTAGCTCAGTGATGAGTAGCGTCTCCTTTAACTTCAATCTGGGAAGACATGAGGATGGTATGATGACCTCAAGCAAGTGATGGCACAAGTATGTGAGTGAGAAGCACACAAACATGCACACACATACACACACATGCGCACACAAGCCAAGAACAAGGAGAGAATCAATGGAGTTCTTTAGATTACTCAAAAAGTCTCATATACAAGCTCAAATCACTAATAAGCCACCCCAAAAATGAGCTCTCTAGGTCTTTTTATAGTTTTTGACTAGCTTTGGTCCTGTCTAGACCTAGTGTCTGACCTAGTTAAAAATTAGGTTCTTAGGCTATTTTGGAGGCTCAAACGAGCTCTAAAAGTTATGAAATTTGATACATAAATACTTCTAGTACTCCTCAAGCTCGAGGAATCCTCGGCTTGAACAAAATTGAGTTGAATCTACCAAAAACAATATTTACAATGTTCATGTCGTGATGAAAATCACTGTTAAAAAGAGATTAGGTTGGAAAAAACTGAATGATCTACTTGCCGAATCTTCATTGACTGCTTTGCCTACTTGTTCCTTCTTTCTACTCTGACTACCTTCATTGGCTTCCCTGTCATGTAGGTCTTTGAGTGCCTTGACTGCTACCAACACCCCCCCCTCTTGCGTTTGTTGTCTCTGATAGACCCTTGTTGGGCTGAACATTTGTCATAGTACTCGACAACATCGGTGGCCAGGTGATGCTCTTCTAGCCTCAGTCCCCTAGCTAAATCTGTGAGCAAGGAATCCCAATCGACTGGCCCTGGAATGTCCGGATGTGGAAGACGCAACTGATCGGAATATAAAGTCCTCTCCACACCGAAACGTTGGAGGAGATGTGAGGGTCTGGGCATGAATATTTCTGAATGGTACTCCCAGAATCTTGTAATGAACATATCTTCAAAGGTCTGTTTGTAACATGCTGGGAGGTACTTGATCCTTGCATGCCATGCATAGATCACGTTAATGGAGGGGCTTGTACTCATGTCATAGACTAAATCTAGATTGCCTACATTGAAACCGACTACCGAGAAATGGGGATCTTGGATGTTCTTGAAAGTTCTCAAAGTAATTAGCATCAATTCAAATATCTTCATACACATCTCTGCCATCACATCAGGTGTGTTTCGTAGTCTAACACCCCAGTGTCGGATGGTGGATATCATATATGCTACTGTGGCCGGTCCCTGTGGCGGTGCTAGGTACACGTAGTTGAGCCATTTCTCACAACCTTTTACATCCTTAACCATGATGGCGAATTCGGGCCACGTGCGTCTTCTAAGTACTGGGACGTAACATGGGTTGTATTTGATGAAGAGTGGCATATTGTTTCATGTACAAACCATTTCTCGATATGTTTCTAGAAGACGAAGCCTCCAAGTGGGTTGGAAGATGGACCCACGTGTAGTGCTCTCAGGTATGTCATCTGGACCAAATTGAGTGGCAAAAGTTGGGACCTTGCCAGTACGTCGTTGAATTTCTACATTATAATTTGCTAGTAGCATGCAATATGGCACATATTGATCATCATTTGTGCCTATCCATCGATGATTGGATATGAGTCGGAACTTTACAATGGTCTCTTCGATTTTAGAGATTGATTGAATTTGCACCACTACTCTGTCTTCATGTGTATGGCCGTTTTTTTGAGCTTTTGCAGCCATTTTGGGGCTTTGACTTCAAGTGTGTCCAACCCTTCAACTTTTTGTTGGCCACCTGACATAGGCATAGGAACATAAGGTTCCTCATATGACTCTTCTACTTTGATGGGTAGCAATTCTTTCGGTTCCAGTTCTATGACAGGGGAGGGTTGTCTTTCGTATTGAGGTAATTTACTTTGCAATTTGGCAACCTATGCTTGGAGTGCTTGCACCTCTGCAATAGTGGATATAGAATTTGTGACCTTCGTTTGTTCTTCTTGTGCCTTTAGTTGTTGGCGGAGGGTGTCTTGTTCTTTTTTCGAATTGTCATGTGCTTCAAGTAGATCGGCATATGATTCGAGGATGGTTTTCATTGTACCCACAGGAACAACTTTAAACCTTTTTGGATCTATCTCTTGAGGAGAGCCTTCCATTGTTGCCTCTCGATTTTCTTCATTTTGCTTTTGAAGTTGCTTGTTCTCTTCTAGAGCAATGGCCATATGTTTTCGCAATAAGGTCAAATTATGACGGACTTTGATATTATCAAACTGATAAAGCTCAACTAAGGCTTCTAGTCAATGAGCATCCAATAAGGTCTGATGGGCATGCTCAAGCATAGTATAACGTTGGGTGAGTTCTGCTTTCTCTTCTTCTAGGTTTGTCAACCGCTTTTGTAGTTGTTGGTCCGCAAATAGAATGCGATGATAATAATCTAAGGTCCGATATTCGTTTTGCAACTGATATATACATTGATGTAATGTAGAAAAGTTATTATTTACATTCAAGGATGTTGGGAAAGAGGAGGATGCAGTGGGAATGGGAAAGGGGCGAGGGGTAGTGAATGAAGTGGAAATAAGAGGTGATGTGGGTGGGGGGGAATGGGAGATTGTGGTAGTGTGGGGGGAGGGAGTGGTGTCGTGGATGGTGATGTTTCCATGCTATCAAAAGTGTGTGTTACCATGTAAATGGGGACGATAGGTGTGGTGGATGTGATGTCGGTGAACAATGTTGTGAACGTAGGTGTGGCAGCCCATCCGAGGTGTGTGCCCGGGGGAAGGGGAATTCCTATGACATTAGAACTAACACTATAACTCAGATGTGATAGTGATGACAAGAGAGTTGTGACAACATGTTTAGTGTGGTGGAGATTACAGTAGTGGTGTCATGAAGAGAGGTTTGTTGTGCAGTGAGAGGTGAGGGGGGTGGGTTTGGGGGTGAGGGTCTGGAGTGTGGTGACAGCAGTGTATCGTGGTATTCTTCCGTGCATGTAGTGTCTACTGGTGCTGATACATCTATATGAATTTGCTTCCCGGATCGAATGGGGCGGGTAGGCACCCGTTGTTCAAAGCGATGAATGTGAGCCATAGCCAAGTGAATGGCTTCATCAAGAGCAAGCGCATCCGCGTGAAGGTTCAAGGACTCGACAAACTGTTCATCTACCCCTTCTTCTCCGAACATCTGAGTTATTAGTAATTTCCCTGTTTCTAAGGACAATTTGTGATGCTCCTGGACTCTCTTCATGGTCTCATATAATCTTTTGATCTGTGTCATATAGGTTGCTGCGCCCCCTAGCTTTGTAATTTCCTCTTGCTCCTGGTCGTCTCCTTTGTCTGACTCCTCTCCATCGGTCTCTTCTTTGTCTTCATTCACTTCTACTACTTCAGGTTGAGTAGGGGCAGTAGTCTCTGTAGTCGGTTGCGGTCCTCGGGTCTGGTCTTCCTCAGTCTCAAGATTCGCCTCATTGATCATTCTGGCAATTTCTTCGTTGGTTAAGTCATTCAAAGTGTAGCCCTATGGAAATTCCAATTTTGAAGGGATAGGGGGAAAGACAAGGTTTTGTCCCTCGACACTCTGCCTGGGTAATCGAATCATGAATGGACGAACACGTCTTTGTTGAGGTGGTGTGACATCTGGTGTGAGGGTGGCCCCCCTTGCCTGTGCACAGGGTATTTGAACAGATCCTCTCATTTTCTTTGATGGTGGGCCTGCTGTTGATGCCCGTCTCTGGAACTGTTAGACTCTGGACCATACCAATGCTCTTTGAATGGGTACATCATAAGCCAAACACCTGTAAATGATTCGTGTAAGTGCACAACATCCAGGAAGTACATTCTTGTGTTTTTTGTTCCACCGCTGATGTGCTAGGTGAATTTGATCAATAATCCAACGGGGCATATTGATGGTGAGGTTTTCGGTTTTTGCCAAATACAAACTGAAGCAAATTCTCTTTGGTGGCATGGTAAAGCGTTCTTGACCAGGGAAGGAAAAATGCTGCATGATTGTGCGTAAATGGATATCAATGGTCGGAGTGATGGCCACCATATCCTTCAGTTTGTTGAGGTCCTTGTGCTTCATCCGTCCAGGAATCAAGATCTCCTTTTCTATTGGAATGTGCATGCCCTTCATATCCAAGGCCTCCCGTACTAAGTTGATGGTCAACTTAAACCTTTTTACTTCATGGCCTTGTGTTAATGCGGGAAGCACAAAGGTACTATCTCCTCCTTTGGCTCTGCTAGGGGTGAGAGTGCTGATCAGGTAGGAGCAGCACAGAAAATCAGGTTTGGGCAACATTGCTCTAAAGTAGCTATCCAAGCTAGCTTTAGTCCATATTGATCTCATAACTTCTTTTCAAACTCGCGAGCAAAGAAATGGTATCTTCCCCACTTGCCATTGAATTCTAATTCAGCTTCCCAGAAGTAGGTACCCTCGCCTAGTGGTCCTGCAATGTCACTAAGCCAATGGGCATGTTTACCGACCTGTGAGGTGTGCCACTGTGGAGGGTCCTCAATTGGAAGTACATGAACTGCCCTGAGTTCTTGAGGTCTCTCTGTCAATTGTGTCTCGAGGGGAAGAGTTTCAATGTCGACTATTTGGGTGCTTGACCCCACCTGAGAACTTGTTCCTGCAACCTCTGCCATGTTGAGGAAATTGGTCACTAGTTATGTGAGAATATACAAATGAATGTTAACATTGCAATGGACACAAAGTGATCCTGTGTCCTCGTTACAACATTAACCTGATGAGTTGTGATGCAGTTAGCAGGTTAGTTAGTGTGCGTGTGATCATGAGTGTGATGTGTGGTTAGTGGATGATGGGTTCCTAGGTGCTATTTGGAGTGGCGTAATGGAGTATGGATACAGTTAGTATATTTGGGTTTACACAGTGGGGTCAGGGGGTTTATTACAAGACTTGAGTTGCTAAACATAATGTGTGACTTTACATTTGGATTTCATGGGGACTTTAGAAGGTTCTACAAGAGTGTCTACTTGGCAATGAGTCCTTTCAGGGACCCATTTACTAGTGATATTGCTTGTGCATGTGGATGGATATGTGACTATGTGCCAAACAATTATGGGTATCAGCAGTTTGAGTGTGTGAACACTGATTCATAGTGTGTGGTTTCCGTAAGGGTATTTGAGCCTGCAAACAAGCCTTCGGCACCCAAATTTATCTTGATTGTGGATCAGCCTTCATCGACTTCTTGGGTACCCAAATAGACCTTACTTTTGTAGATGAATCTTTGAGAGACTTCTTATTAGTGTCTTGTTGTCGATTAGTAGTACGATGTTTCACCATTGACTCTAGTTTATCAACAACAGGATGCTCGCCTCTCCATACCCATATTTTCTTCGATGGATGAGACATGCTTTGTATTCTCCTTTGGCCTTGAGCATTGGCCGTTTGCTTCATCTG
The DNA here is from genome assembly GCA_020310875.1 of Ceratopteris richardii. Taxonomy (NCBI): domain Eukaryota; kingdom Viridiplantae; phylum Streptophyta; class Polypodiopsida; order Polypodiales; family Pteridaceae; genus Ceratopteris; species Ceratopteris richardii. The sequence continues at coordinate 152,716,923 of CM035436.1, read as the reverse complement.
TGTTTGGTACTCCTTTAGTTTCCATGTCTCTATCACCTTTGGAAAAGAAGGCAGTTCCATTGTATCCTTGGCTTCTTTGTCGAGAATGTCATCCCTCTGCATCATAGAGTTTTGGACAAGAATAGCATTGTCATCTTCATCTGTACTCTTGGAAGGACTAGGAGTTGGTGCCTTTCCTAATGCTTTGAGTGCTTCCGTTTCTAATTCAATTGTGATGCGATTTTGACTTACCCCGACCTGAAGAAGTCCACTTCTTAGGTTTAGATTGACTGCATGATCGTAGATCCAGTTTTGACCCAAGACAAGAGGCTCAATGAGGTCCTCATCTTGACACACTAGCACTTTAACTGTCATGAGAATATCTTGAATATAGAGGTGGAGTTCCACCTCACCATGCAAGGGGTTTCCACACCTCCCAATCCTATGAGGTATGCTTCTATAGGATTGACACTTAATTTCAATTCTTGATAGTAGGAAAGTCTAACCGCACTAGTGGCTGCACTTGAGTCAATCAAGGTCTGTACAGTCCTTGCACTATTTCCTTGTCCTATCTCTAAGGTCACAAAAGGATGATGGTCAATTATTCTATGGGAACTTACACGTGAGACTTCACACATGTCCATGTGATACCCTAGAGCTGCATAAGCATCTGTCCTAGACTGACCTCTACCCTGTCTTCTTAATTTCATTCTTCAGATGCGTTCCAAAGCTTCTGCTTGCGCTTCTTCTTGGATTCATTTTTCTTCTTCTTTGCGTTTCTTGGCAGTATTAAGTTGATTAAGCATTTCCTTTGTGAGGGGTTCTTGATATAATTTGATGCGGCATCCACTAATGTGACTTGGTAGGATATTACCTTCTAAGGTGGCTGATTGGATTGCCCCACTTGTTGATATTCTGTTAATAATCATGGGCCCATAGCCACGCTTCTCTAGCTTCCTTGCATGTTGTTTCAAGGTATACACCAAAACTAAGTCTCCAACCTTCAAGCCTTTATCCTTCACATGGGCATCAAAGTATGCCTTTTGTCTTTTCTTAGCTTCATAAATCCCTGCGGTAGCTCTCAGTCTCGTTTCACCTAGCCGCTCAAGATAAAAAATCCTTGAAGAGAGTTCATGCCCTATCCACTCATGCTCTTGTGCTAATTTCAGTGTAGGTATCAAGAAGTCCAATGGTAGCACTGCATTTTGGCCAAATACCATCTGAAAGGGTGTGGCTTGGAGACCATTTTATAGGCAACTCTATATGCCCAAACAACATGGTGTAGCTGTTTGTCCCAATTAGAGCGTTTATTATTCACCAATTTGGTCAGCACATTGCATAGAATCTTATTGGTGCTTTCGGCTTGACCATTGTCACTTGGAAGGAGATAAGGAAGAGAGCTCAGATACACACTCTCACTCTCAAGGAGAAGCACACACACACAGATTGAGGCAAGGAAGAATAATCTTCTTCTTCTTCTTCTATTACATAGGAATGTACAAGAATGACCTAAAAAACAAGAATACAACAAGTGCAATATATAAAGATCAGTACATAAGGAAAAACCCATTTTCCACGAAGGAGTGAGCTGGCAAGGAACAAATGTGCCATCACTCTCGGTAGATAAATCTAATAAAGCTCAATTAAGTATCCCTGACATATATCGGCATGAACACTATACATGTCAGAGAAACGAAAAACTAGTACGTGTCATCTTAGAGCATCACATGTTGAGCTTGATATCTCACCACTCCCCCTCAAGCTCAACACCATATCCTGTAATCAAAGCATCTCCTGAAACTTCTTCAGCTTCTCAGTTCCAAGTGCTTTGGTGAAAATATCAGCAACCTGCTCATCTGTTCTCACATAAACAAGATCAATATCACCTGCTAATACCTTCTCTCTGATGAAGTGATAATGTACCTCAATATGCTTTTTCCTAGCATGGAAAATAGGATTCCGTGCTAACTGTATGCTGCTAAGATTATCACAATAAATAGTGATAGGATTTCCCACTTCCACACCTAAATCTGCAAGTAGCATTTCTAGCCATGATGCCTCACATGCTGCCATTGCAGCACCTCTATACTCAGCCTCTGTACTCGACAAAGCAATAGTGGGTTGCTTCTTGCTGCTCCATGTAACAGCTGCACTCCCAAGTGAGAATAGAAAACCACTAGTAGATCTTCTATCTGGAATGCCACCAGCCCAATCTGCATCGGTGTATCCATAAACCTACAAATCTACACCAGCCTCATAAAACAATGCATAATCCAAAGTAGCACTCACATAACATAGAGTGCGCCTTAGAGCATCCAAATGTGGCTTCCTAGGAACCTGCATAAACTGACTTTCAAGTCCAACAGTATAACTTAGATCCGGCCTTGTAATTGTGAGATATATAAGACTTCCCACAATTTTCTTGTACATAGTATCATTTTCCAATGCTTCACCTGATGTAATATCCAACTTCAAATTCTGATCTAATGGCATAGAAATTGGCTTACAATCAGCCATACCATACTTTTGCATCATATTCAAGGCATATTGCCTTTGCGACATCCATATACCTATTTCTATATGTATAAACTCAATGCCCAAAAAATAGCGCAGCACACCAAGATCTTTCATGTCAAATTCTTGCATAAGAAGTTGCTTTACCTCTTTGATGCTTCCTTCATTATCACCACCTAAAATTAGGTCATCAACATAAATAGCCACAATAGTGATGCCATCATCAGCCTTCCTTGCATATAGTGAGTGATCTGCATCACACATACCCAATGCTGGTTAAGTAATCAACAATCCTTGCATGCCATGCACGACGGGCTTGCTTTAGCCCATACAAAGCCTTTTGCAACCTGCAAATATATTCTGGATGCTTTAAATCTTCATATCCTTGTGGCTAGTCCATATATACGTCTTCCTATAGCTCACCATGTAGGAAAGCATTCTTCACATCCATCTGATTAAAGTCCATCCTTTTGTTGTAGCCAATGCAACAAGTGTTCTGACAGTAGACATTTTAGCTACAGGGCTGAATGTTTCCTCATAATCAATGCCATATATTTGTGCATATCCTTTAGCTACCAATTGTGCTTTATACCTACTTATGCTACCATCAGCATTATGTTTTACCTTGTAAACCCATTTGCAGCCTATGGGTTTCTTTCCTTGTAGCAATGGAACTAGCTTCCATGTATCATTTCCATAAAGTGCAGCCATCTCCTCATCCATAGCTTTTTCCCAATATGCAATTCCAATTGCATCTAAAAAGCAAGAAGGTTCAGCATCTTGTATTACCTTTGTCATGTACACACAATGACGAGCCATATAACTATCATATTTCAATCGTTGCACTGAATTCCGCATCCTCCCAGATCTTCTTTGTCTTGGGTCACTTTTCCTTGTATCATCTGCATGTGCCCTTCTTACTCCTGGAGTCTTCACAGAGGGAAGTCCAAGTTCCTCATCAAGACTCTTTTCTGAACCGCTTGAAGCTCCATCAATGTCTTCAAAAACAACACATGTTTTATGACCTATAGAAAGCTTTTCTTTACTTTTCTTGGATGTATTTGATGAATTTGTTGGACTGAAATTTCCATGCAATCTTCCACTCCATGGATTTGAGTTGGAGCTATTGCTTGGTGATGCATCTGGTCCACTCAAAACTTGAGATTTTGCACTTAATTTTTGAGCATTTTCTTTGTCATTTGGTTCAAGATTCAGTCCTTCTTTGGCATCTGCATAGAAGCTTGACATTTCATCAAATACCACATCTCTGCTCATCTTTACCTGTCATGTGAGTGGGTTATAACATTTATATCCCTTTTGCTCAATGGAGTATCCAATCAAGACACATTTTTTTTGCTTTTGGATCAAGCTTCGTCCTCAATTCATCTGAAACATGTACATATGCAATACAACAAAAAACTTTCAGATGTGATAAGTTTGGCTTTTTACCTGTAAACTTCTCTTCAGGTGTAACTTGATGTACAACAGTAGTCAGAGTTTTGTTCATGATGTATACAACAATATGCACAGCTTTTGCCCAATAACAATGAGGCATATTCTTTTCAGCCATCAAGGCTCTTGCTATTTCTGCAATATGTCTATTTTTGTGTTTAGCAACGCCATTCTGTTGTGGTGTGTACCTGCATGAAAACTGACGCCAAATTCCATGATTTTTTAGAAAGCTACTGAACTCATTTGACATGTATTCACCTCCTCCATTAGATCTTAATGTCTGAATGTACTTCCCTATCTTTCCACCATAACTTTAAAATTTTGCAAGTGAGTGAACACCTGGCTCTTCTCTTTCATGAAATATACCCATACTTTGCATGTATGGTCATCAATGAAAGTAACATAAAACCTGCAACCGCACATAGATGTGGTCTTTGTTGGACCCCAAACATCTGTATGTACTACTTCTAGTACATTCTCACTAACATGCTTGTCATGTGGAAATGATGCTCTTAACTGTTGCACATACCTTTTGCATTTCTGCAACTTTGAAATTTGGTAGTCCATGGACAATCTCCTTTGAATGCATCAATTTCAGCCTTTGCAAGTTTGCATGTCCAATCTGTTTGTGCCACATCTCTATATCTGCAATAACTCCTGCACCTTTTGCAAACATGGCTGCATTCATTTCAGGAATCTTCACATTTAAGGTGAACATCCTACCCACTTTGTTTCCTTTGGCAACCAGTCATCCATCCTGCTTGTACTCTTCTACATATAATCCAGCAGCATTGAACCTGACTTGTAATCCCTGGTCAACCATTTGTCCAACAGAAACCAGATTCTTTGTTATATTTGGAACATGCATCACATCAGCAAGATGTTTTACCTTTCCATTCTCCATCGATAGTACTATGTTTCCTGTATGCTCAATTGGATGTGATGTGTCATCACCTGGTTCAACATATCCAGGAACTGGCAATTTTTGCAAAGTACTAAACCATTCCGCATGACTAGTCATGTGATTTGAAGCACCTAAATCAACATACCAGACATTATCATTTGATTTTGAAACACCAGCAGACATCATATTCATCATGTGATGTTGAACCATGAACAACTTCTCAGAATCATCTACACTTGTGGATGCATAGTTATTCTACTGCCTTATGTTATTTTGATTCTTCAACCTGTAATCACGTTCAAAGTGTCCAGGTTTACCACAATCCAACATCATTTACTGTCATTACCTGAATCATTTCTTTGGAAATTTATGTGGCCTCTTTGGCTCCCCCTACCTCGAACTCTCCTCTTCCTCCTGCATGATTCTGGTTTTGACTTTGGTCTTGGTTACTATTTCTTCTTCCACTTCCAAAACCTCTACCTCTGCCTCTTCCTCTACCAGAGTAGAATACCTGCTCAGAACTAGACTTTCCTTAGGAGTTTGAATCCTCACCAAGATTCTTTTCTTCAATAATCAGCATAGATACCAGATCAACAAAATTTGAAATATTTTCCCTAGTTTGTATAGAAGTTCTGAACTTCTTATATGCAGCTCCTAAACCATGAAGACACACTTCCACCTTATCATCATCATCTACATTGACGCCAATAGATGCAAGTGATTCACATATGATTTTGATTTTCAAGGTGTAGTTACTTACCGACAAGCTCTTCTTCTCCAATGTATGCAGCTCGTTCTTGAGTTGCAATTTCTGTGCCTTTGTATTGGTCTCATACAATGTGACCTAACTGTTCCAAGCCTCTTTTGGAGTCTTGGTATCTTGTATGTGTCTAATCATGCTATCCTGCATGCTAACAAATAGCCAGTACATTACCTTTCGTGCTCCTTGATTCCATTCCTCATATGCTCTTACCTGATCTGTAGTCTCATTCCTTTCTGGTAACTGCAGAGCATTTTCATTCTCTCCTTCGATGTAGTTCCAGTAGCCTTTTCCCATCAGGAAATTCTTCATTCTTAATCTCCAAGCATGGAAGTTGTTTTTGTCTAGCTTATCGCTCATAAGCTGACTCATTCCATCTGGTTTTTTTGCGGGCCTCGCCTTGCGGGCTGGAAACAGAGGCCGAGATGGCTCCGAAGCTTCGACCTTCATGCCAATTTTCGTGGCAAACGGAGGTCCTTTCTGAATCGGGTTTTCTCCATGCCTTGTTGCGTACTCTTCACCGTCGCCTTCTCCACGAGCTCTCTATAGGCATGTTGGCTCTGACACCATGTCACGAGGAAGGAGATAAGGAAGAGAGCTCACACACACACTCTCACTCTCAAGGAGAAGCACACACACACACACACAGATTGAGGCAAGGAAGAATAATCTTCTTCTTCTTCTTCTTCTTTTTCTATTACATAGGAATGTACAAGAATGACCTAAAAAACAAGATACAACAAGTGCAATATATAAAGATCAGTACATAAGGAAAAACCTAATGTCCGCGAATGAGTGAGCTGGCAAGGAACAAATGTGCCATCACTCTCGGTAGATAAATCTAATAAAGCTCAATGACGTATCCCTGACATATACCGGCATAACCACTATACATGCCAGAGAAACAAAAAACTGGTACGTGTCATCTTGGATCATCACATGTTGAGCTTGATATCTCAACATGCATTAGTTTGTGGATGATAGGGGGCAGACTTCTTGTGTATCACCAAGAACTCTTGGAGAAGATTCTCAATGACTTCATTCAAGAAGTGAGTGCCTCTATCACTTACTACCTCTATTAGTAGTCCATATCGAGTGAACACATTCTCAAATAAAAACTTCGCTGTTGTTTGATCATCGTTCTTCATCATGGCATTAACTTCTACCCATTTGGTTAGATAATCTGTGGCCACAATGATGTATTCAGCATGTGAACTCTTAGCTGGGGGGTTAATAGGACCTACAAAGTCTATTCCCCACTTAGAGAATGCGCGTCCACCCATCATAGGTTTCAATGGCATCTCATCTTTACATATGGGATATTGAGTTTGTTGACAAATGTCACACCGCTTCACATAAGTATGTGCATCCATGTGAAGGGTTGGCCACCACAAGCTTGAAAATAGGATTGCCTTAATTTCATGATGTGGTCCAAAGTGTCCTCCTGCTACACCTTGGTGAGCAGTTTCCAAGATCTTAAGGTATTCACTCTCATGGACACATAGTCTCAGATATCCATCTTTTCCACGCTTGTATAGATTATGACCAATGAGTGTGTAATCTAGGGCTTCTTGTTCTAAACTTCTTTGTCTTGCCCTAGTCATATCTTGAGGGAATGTTTTCGTCCTCAGAAAGGCTACTAACAATTCACTCCAATCTGGTATTAGAGACACTTGGTACAGTGTAGCATGCTCCACAGGTGGTCTAATACGACAAGCTGGGCATTCTTTACACAACTTATGGACATCTGCTTCCATAGTCAGCCAGTGCAATCCAAGTCTCTTTAGTGTCTGTAGAGTTCTTTGCCTTGAGTAATGTGCTATAATGCACCCACATGTGCTAATTGCAACCATTTTGCATACTCCTCCTCTTCCACACAACAAGATAATATCCTTTGATCTGTATGCTTGTACATACTCCCTGCCATGATATGGTACTTTTGCGCTTTTACTACCTCGCTATCTTGAGTGTTCATTACTAGATGTTTAGGTCCATATGTCAATACTGGCAGTATTTTCTTGGCCCACTGTGGTACAATTTCCAAATTGAACAAGCAAGCATCAGGGAGATCATCTGATACTCCTTGTGGGGCCTCTCTAGATGTGAGCCTCGAGAGATGGTCTACTCTCAAGTGAGTCTTGCCCTTCCTCACCACTACCTCAAAGTCATATTCCATTGGTAAGAGGAACCATCTTACTAATCTACCTGTATTGAATGGCTTGTTCACTAGATATAGCAATGCTTGATGGTCTGTAAAAAATTTAAACTTATTTGCAAGCAGATAGTGTCTAAACTTTTTAACCGCATATACCATGCCTAATCCTTCTCGTTCGATGGTAGTATAGTTTCGTTCAGCTGCATTCAACTGTCTACTAGCATAGGCAAGGAAGATCCACATTACCTTCACCTGTAGGTTGTGCAAGTACATACCCAATAGCATAATTGGATGCATCCACATGAACATGAAGGGGCTTGTTCCAATCTGGGGTAGTCAAGATTGGTGTTGAACATAATTGCCATTTAAGCTCATTGAAAGAGTTCTCACATTCATCAATCCACTCAAAATTTGTCAAAAGGGAGTATAGAGACTTTGCAATGATGGCATACATGTGTATAGAACATCGGTAATAGCCACAATGCCCCATGAAAGCTTGCACTTCCTTGACATTTTGGGCCTAGGTAGTTCTACGATAGCTCTCACTTTCTCTTCGTCAGTGGATATGCCGTTCTTTGACACTATGTGTCCCAGAATCTTGTCTGGCCTGACCATGAAGACACACTTTTCTGGGTTCAATCAGACTTGATATTCTCTACATTTGTCAAAGATACCTCTCAACTCTGGAATGTGGGTTTGGTTATGTTGGAATGAGCACAAAGATCATCAACATAGACTTCCAAGTTTTTCCTCAAGAATTCTTTAAACACGTGGCACATCAACCTTTGAAAGGTAGCAGGCGCATTGGTGAGGCCAAATGGCATCACCCGAAAAGCAAATATTCCCTACTCTGTGGCAAAAGTTGTCTTATGCTGATCTTCTCGAGCTATGGCCACTTGATTGTAGCCAGAGAAGCCATCAAGGAAGCTGTACACTTCCTTGCCTGCTACTCTTTCTAGTAGATGCTTCGTGATAGGAAGCAGATAGTTATCTCAAATGGTGGCTGCATTAACTTTGTTCAAGTTAATACATACATATAACTTTCCATTCTTCTTGGGCACCACTACAATGGGGGATACCCACTTAGTGTGCTCAATTTCATAGATGAATCCAGCTTCCACCAGTCGATCTCTCCTCCTTGATCTTAGTAGCATAGTTATCATTATATGTGTATGGCTTTTGCTTAGAGGGTTTGGCATCTGAGGTCATGGGAATCATGTGTGAGCATATGTCAGGATCTACACCTTTCAAGTCCTTGTAGCTCCAAGCGAATACATCTCTGTATTCTCTTAGCAAAGCTATCAACTCTTGCTCTTCTTCTTCCGTCAGGTCATGTCCAATGTAGGTGCACTTTTCTTCTCCTTCCTCCATTGCTACCACAATTTTCTTGGTGGTTTCTTTATTATCATAGGCCTCTCCTGCTTGTGCATCGCGTTTAGGCATTCTTATCATGACTCTCCTATCATCTATCTGATACTTTTTGAAGTTTTCAGGGACCTCAAACAAAGATTCTTCCTCCTCTGGTGTGACTTCTCTCTTCTTCCTCTTCTTGTCCTCATTCTTAGAGGTTACCTATGTGGCTAATCTCATGTCATTTATAAGTTCTTCATGTCTTTGTATGAACTTCCACTTCATAGAAATATTCCTCATTTGATGCAAAAGATGGGTCCATAATAATTGACTCTAGATCAGAGTCACTTGCATCCTCGGATGCATCAGTGCTAGGTTCACATTCTTCAATAACCGAATCACACATGATTGGCTCTATTGAGAAGACTGAAATATCATAGCCATCCTATTGAAGCCCAAGGTCAAGGACAAGCATAATAAGTGCATCTGAGAAGTGGACACATAAGAAGATAAGGAGCTCCAAGAAGTGTATGTCAAATTTTCAGAAGAAATCCCTATAAAATAGTGATTTTCATCACTAGAAACCATTGTAAATATCATTTCACCTTTTTGTAGCTCCATTTTGTGCAAGCCGAGGAGTCCTTGAGCTTGAGGAGCATTAGGAGTATCATCCTACCAATTTTCATAATTTTTAGACTCCGTTTGAGCCCTTCAAATAAGCCCTAGAACCTAATTTTTAACTAGGTCGGACACTAGGTCTGGATAGGGCCAAAATTAGTCCAAAAACTATAAAAAGAGCTAGAGAGCTCATTTTTGAGGTTAGGTGGTGAGAGAATAGATCTTTTGTAAGAGAGTTCCTTTGCAATTGAAGCTTGTGTGTGTATGTGTGTGCATGCTTGTGTGCTTTCACTCACGCACTTGTGCCTTCACTTGCTCGTGGTCTTCATACCGGTCCTCACGTCTGTCCATTGTTCCTCTCTTTGATGTTACCTTGTGCGCTTGTGTGTGTATGTGTGTGCATGCTTGTGTGCTTTCACTCACGCACTTGTGCCTTCACTTGCTCGTGGTCTTCATACCGGTCCTCATGTCTCCGTGGATTGACAAGTAAAGGAGGTGGTGCTTACGCTTGAGCTACACCAAATTTTGGTGCTGTTGCCGGGGAGAGAACTTCGAGGACGAGCGTTGTGATGGTAAGATTGTAGATTTGCGACGTTGGAAGGTAAAAAAAAAACTATCATTTTTGTTCATTTTTCTGATTTTTTCTCTTCATCTTCATCATCATCACCATCTTCATCTTCTTCCATCTTCTTCTTCATAGAAATTTCTTGTTTTTTAGTGCATTTTCACCATTTTCATACCATTTTTCATGCATTTTTGTGTGAGAAGGAGTTAGGAGGTGCAAGGGAGAGCAAGCGCCTGTGTTTTTTCATGATTTTTTGCACATACGGAGCTCGCCATTGCTTAGTACTCAGAAAATTTGAATTTCCCGACAAAAAACATGATTCTGACTGAAAATCGCGATTTTCATAAAATTCAAATCTTTTCCAAAAAATACGATTTTCTATTTCCCGCTTAAAAGCTTTTTGAAAAGAAAACAATTCTGGGGTCATTCTCAGAATTGCGCTGGTTGTGCTCAAAATCGCAATTCTCTAAAATTCCCAGAAACACGATTATGATAAGACACGATTTTCAGTGGGCTCAAAATTGCGATTTTCAAAAATCACGATTTTCAGCCAAAAACACGATTTTGTGAAAACACGATTCTCTGTGGCTCCAAAATTGCAATTTTCAAAAACACCATTTTCATCCAAAATTGTGATTTTCACAATTTTCAGAAAACACGATTTTCACTAACATGATTTTTAATTAAAATCATGATTTTTAAGCCAAAAACACGATTTCGACAAACACGATTTTCATTCAAAATTGCGATTTTCATGTAAAAAACACGATTTTGAGAAAACACGATTTTCATTCAAAATCGCGATTTTGCGATCATTCTCAAAATCACGTTGTTCACGATTCTCACTCAAAATCACATTTTTCACGATTCTCAGCCAAAGTCATGTTGTTCACGATTTTCAATCAAAATTACCTTTTTGAGGATTGCTCAGCATCGCGATTTTCATAAGTGCTCAGCATCACGTTTTTCAGACCTCCCAAAATCGCGATTTTCACACAAAATCGTGATTTTTCCAAAAGGTCATGTTTGCCTGTTTTGAACCCCAGGAGCCTGATTTGACATAACTTTTTCATCAAGAGTCCATTTTTGAGCTCTATAGCTCATTGGAAAGCTCGTTTCGAATCCTACATGTTGATTTTCAGATAGGATAATTTGAAGTTGACCCTCAAGTGGGATTAGGAAACAAAGGAAGACTCCAAGGGATTTTGAGCAATACAAAGGGGAATTTTGGAACCAGAAGACAAAGCTTATGAACCTGAGATCTGGTAGACACCTAGGCAAGGATAGAAAAAGCAATAGATCTTCTGAGGCTAGTGTCAACCATATAGCTAGGTCTTAGGCACAACAACTAAGTGGTTATACTTATGTACTAAGTTCATACACAAGTGATTCAGAAATGTCTTTTAGCATGGGGAAACCTGCAGGGGGGCTCAAGAATTGCCTACCTATAAACACCAGAAGGTCCATATAAGACATAGTTGGAATATATTCAGACCAACCGATTAGGTGCTCGCATCTATGAGGATGACCTGAGGCGATCAGTGGTCCAACTCAAAAATCCAGATCAACCCTTTGGACTTGAACACCCAGTAGTCAAGTTTGAAGAGGGTTCATACATTGATAAGGAAGGAATCATGTATGTGGTCACCAACCTACCAGATAGGATCGATGAGTCTGGAAATATCACTCCTGAGAATGAGATAGGAGACCTAGAACAAGGAAATGTAGGATAAGGACCCCAGACTCCTAGAGGTAAGTCAATTTTGACCAAAGTGATCACTCCAGATTGGATCCCTAAAGACAACAAAAGCATAGAACTATTCTTGAATAGAGAAAGAGAGGAAGCCTTTTGGAGATTCAAGCCAGATCAACCTAGCCAATTGGGCATAGTCATCATCTACGAGTTCAAGGATCCAGAGATACCAGGCAAAGTTGTCTACCTGGATAACACATCAGAGAAAATGTTCTTGGTAACAGAACATGATAAACACACATATACTTGGCAGGGTGAATTGATCTTTTCTCCACCACGATCCAATGTGTCCCATGGCCTCCAAGGAGTAGGATCATCCAAGGCTCATGAAAACCAGTGAGAAAGAGCCAGAGAGGGACCCGAGGTCAATTTTACACACACTGTTGGCAGAAATAGATCAGGACATGAGGGTGAAAGACCTGAAAGAGAGAGACATCGAGCACATAGGCAACACAAAGATGAACATGATTTTCCATTGCCAAGAACCCTTAGACCCACTCAAGTGATCAAGGCAATGAAGAATATTTTGACAGAACAGGAGATCCTTATGATCATGTGGCCGAGTTCAAACAAGTGTTGAGAGCTGAACAAGTTGAGGAATTGTTCACCCAGTACGAGGCATTTGGTTTGACTCTTAAGGGCACTGCCTTAGATTGGTTTCAACCACTGAGTAGTCACAACTATCGCGATATAGGTCAACTGCTAGACGAATTCATTGTAGAATTTTCCAAGAGTGGTATCAGACATAACACATCATCTTTGATCCACAACTTCAAGCACACACCCCAAGAAACAGTGCGACTAGCAGGAAGAAGGTTCAGACAGTACCTAGAAAGATGCCCTGCTCTAGAGTTACCCACACCAGCCAAACAAGTGGCCTTGTTCTTAGATGGCTTACTGAGCACCAAGTTAAGATCATATGTGTACTTGAAAGAGCCTAGATCCATAGAAGAGTGTGTGCGGATGTGCATTGACATAGAAGATAATTTGGGTGAGGAGTTAGGACTGTCAAAACTCTCCAAGCATTCATACTGTTCTACTAGTCATACTTCCAAAACCTCCACTGAGATAGATGAGATAGTTGATCAGGTTGCCAAGAAGCTAGGAGTCCAAAATAGAACAATGCCAAGAGTCACCTCATTGAATCGATGTTATACTTGTGGAAGGGACCACATGGCTAACGTTTGCCCAATGCAAAACCAGAATGTGAGAGAAAGGAATACCCTTATTGCACTATTGAGAGGAAATACACGAATCATACGGCTCAGGATTGTCCATACAATAGGCAGGCTGTTAGACAAACTTATCAACAACCTTACCCACAGGGTAGGTATCAGAACCAATACCAGCAGCCATATTATAGGCCATAGCAGCAGTATCAGGCACAATATAAGCCACAACCAGTCCTAGGAAAACAACCACCATCTCTTGCCAATGTGATTCCAATTAAGTATGCAGAGGCAGAAGAGAACCTTAATAGAGCATTGGTGCCACTAACCCCATTGGTCTCAGAAAATGACTCTCATATTCATAGTTCAGACTAATCCCATGAAGGTAGTCCACATGCTTATTACACAGAGTCACCTGAGCATAGTGAGATATACTCCTATCAATATGAGGCACCACCTATGGAACAAAATTGGGAGACAAAATACTCCAATGTCATGTACACAAATCCTAACCCTAGGCCCCAATTGAGACAAATGAGACCACAAACCCCTAGAGGACCATGTTTTAGATGTCAAGGTGACCATTTCATTCATGAATGTCCGCACTCACCTACTCCAGGACAAGGACAGAACATCACAATACAAGCCTTTTGTCCTGAGTATGGTAAAGACCATCTCCCTAGAGATTGTCCAAGAAACCCCTCCAGTGTACCCAAGGTCACATCCATTAATGTGGTAGGCTTAGTGGTGGATTCAAGTTCAAGTAGCAATAATGTGGCTCCTATACAAGCAGTCACTAGGGCACAAGCCTTGAAACAGGATAAGCCAGCTGAAGAATCAGAGTCAAGCGAATCAGGAGAGCCTAGTAAGAGAAAAACAAGAACATGGAAAGATACCAGAGAGAAGGCCAATTGCAACTTGAATAAAAAGTTATCAGAACTAGAAGAACGCCTAAAAGAAGCGAAAACAAGGATAGAAGACATTGCATCTCAAAGTCCCTCGCATGACGAAACTCCGTCATGCGAGGGACATGATGTTCAAGGCCTACCAGGCTCGACTTCAAGAAGGGCCAACAACTGCAAACCTAGACAAGAGTTACCCTAGAGTAGATTTAGAGATTGAACGCACAAAAATGTGCATGAAAATGGTAGAACTAGCTCAAGCTATGCTAGAGACGAGTCAAAAGTTCAATCAGACAAACTCTGTCAAACCGGATTTGCATTTCCAGGGCTTACTAGAAAGATCAGAGCAGTTGGTAAACAAACCACATGTTTCTTTACCTCCATATGCTCAACGAGTTATTGAAAGAGAAAGCTCACCACCAAGAAAAGCTTACATTCCTGATTCCATAGATGACGGAACACCTCTTTCAATTCAGCAATACTCTCAAGAGTTCTTGCGAGAAATACAAGAGGAGAAATGGGCCAAGGAGAAGGGTAATCCCCCTCTCATTCCTGACATTGATGATCCTCATGATCAATTTCCCCAAGACATTCCATCTATTTATGGAGATCAAGCAGAGAAACAAGAAGATGAAAGATTAGATTTTGAATCTAATTCCTTGCAAGAGTTGCCACAATTCAAAGGCCCATGGGAATTTGAATCTCTTCACATCAGAGCTCCCACAATACTGGTAAGACATGAAGACTCAGTGGTTCCAAGAAACACTGATGTTGTGAAGAACACTAAGGTTCAGTGTCATCTCACGGTAGAGGAGCTACTAAAAGCAAAACCTGAGCTATGGGATCAAGTGAAGGATCAGGTTCCAGAACTTGATTCCAAAATGCCAAAAGCAGGCTCTAAGCAAAAAGTCCTAGAGATACCTCTAGATAAAATAGGGGACACGTGTGAGGGTGAAGAAGGTAATACTTATCTTCCAATCACCTACCAAGGTTACACAACCAAAGCAATCATAGATTCAGGTGCTCGTGTTGCTATTGCGACCACCTCCTTGTGGAAGCAATGGGGCAACCACATTAAGACCAACTAGAATGAAGCTTCAAATGGCAGACGGCCATTTTGAAAGACCTCTAGGATTGATAGAAGGGATAACTCTAACCACCTGTGGTGTAGATTTTGAACATACATTTGCTATATGTGACTTTGAGAAAAATAATGTCTATGAGATGATCCTAGGAAGACCCTTCCTATGACAATTGCAAATAGTACAAGATTGGGGAACCAACTCCTTGTACTTACAACACTTAGGGGTCACCACCAAGGTCAATTTGAAGGATTACACCTTCAGAGATGTACCACCCCTACAGTGGAATCCTATCCACAAAGCGAAAGAAGATTCTATCTCTGTGCATTCTAGAAGTTCACCTGATCCATCCTAGTTGCATGAAGATACTCATTTGTGGATGTGCAAGGTCGCGGAGGAAGAGGAAAGATGCTTAAAGGCAAGAGAAGAAGGTACTTTTCCATGAGATAGACCAATTAAAGACCCAGCCTATACACCGATGATCTTTCCAGATGAGGAATTTGAGCCTCATGGTTGGGCAGAAATCTTAGCTACCATGGACATTGCAGTCAATGAAGAACAATGGACACCTCATTGTGATGAGGAGGGTTATGATATTTCAATGTTCGTGTGTCAACCCTTGCTAGAAGAATGTGACCCTAGTGATGTCATAGAAGAAGAAGAGAATGACGATGATCTAGAGTCCATTGTGATGGATAGTTGCTTTAACTCAGAGAAGCACTATCTAGAAGATATAGGAGTGTTTACCTAGAAAGAAGAAGAACCTCTCACAAGTATTAAAACGGTAAATTCAAAGGATGGAAGTGAGAGCAGTCAAAAGAAAAAGAAAAGAAAAGCTCTGAAACAAGAAGAGGAAGAATCATTGTTTGAAGTACCAGAAAACTTGAAGAAATATGAAGTAGAAGATTGAAAAATTTTGGTACGAATGTCTAAGAGAGAGGCCATCATAGGAGAAGCATATGACAATAAAGAAAAGACAAAAAAAATTGTTATAACCATAGAAGGGAACGAAGAGCGATGTACATACATAGGAGATGACCTAAGTGTAGAAGAAGAAATGGAGCTTGTAGCTCTATTAAGGGAATATAGGGATGTGTTTGCATGGCACTATAGAGACTTAAAGGGGGTAGATCCAAGAATATGTTCTCATATGATTCCCATGACCGCTGATGCCAAGCCCACCAAACAAAAGCCCTACACATATAATGACACTTATGCAGCTTAAATAAAAGAAGAAATTGATAGGCTGATTGAAGCTGGATTTATCTATGAGATTGAGCATACTGAAGGGGTGTCCCCCATTGTAGTGGTGCCCAAGAAGAACAGAAAGTTGCGAGTGTGTATTAACCTTAAAAAAGTTAATGTCTCTACGATTAGATAGTTATCCACTTCCAATCACTGAACATTTATTGGAGCGTGTTGCAGGCAAGGAAGTTTATAGCTTCCTTGATGGATTTTCGAGTTACAATCAAGTAGCCATTGCCCCATAAGATCAACACAAAACAGCTTTTGCCATAGAGTGGGGAATTTTTGCATTTCGTGTGATGCCATTTGGGCTCACCAATGCACCTGCAACATTCCAAAGGCTCATGTGTCATGTCTTCAAAGAGTTCTTGCGAAAGAGCTTAGAAGTATATGTGGATGATTTATGTGCTCATTCCCAAGTAAGAAAATACCACATCCCTGAGCTCAGACAAATCTTCAACAAGTGTAGAGAACATCGAGTGTGTCTGAACCCAGAGAAGTGTGTATTCATGGTACGATCAAGGTAAAATCTTAGGTCATATTGTTTCAAAGAATGGAATATCCACAGACGAGGACAAAGTTAGAGCCATAGCAGAGCTGCCAAGGCCAAGGAACATTAAAGAGCTACAAGCTTTTATGGGCCATTGTGGATATTACCGTAGGTTTATCCACATGTATGCGATCATAGCTAAGCCTCTTTATGCCTTGTTGACAAATTTTGAGTGGAATGATGAGTGCGAAAATTCCTTCAATGAGCTGAAGAGACGTTTGTGCACAACAGCAATACTGACCACTCCTGATTGGAATAAGCCATTCCATGTCCATGTGGATGCATCCAATCAGGCCATAGGATGTGTGCTAGCACAACCCACAAGTGAAGGAAATTTAGATTTACCCATAGCATACGCTAATAGACAGTTAACTGCAGCTGAACAAAACTATACCACCACCGAGCGAGAGAGCTTAGGCATGGTATATGCTGTGAAGAAGTTTAATCTTAGAAACTGTACACAGTGGTGTTGCGGGTGGACACTTTGGTCCTGATTGAGTAATCAAGACCATTCTATTCTCAGGACTTTGGTGGCCCACTCTTCATATGGATGCACATACCTATGTGAAGAAATGTGACACATGTCAACATGCACAATATCCGATAAGAAAAGATGAGATGCCTTTGAGATCAATGATGGGAGGAGTGCATTTTCAAAATGGGGTATAGATTTTGTAGGTCCTATTAACCCCCCAACTAGAAACTCCCATGCTGAATACATTACTGTAGCCACAGATTACTTGACCAAGTGGGTAGAAGTGAAAGCCACAACCAAGAATGATGCTCAGACTACGACCAAGTTCTTATTCGAGAATGTGTTCACTAGATATGGACTACCCATAGAATTAGTGAGCGAGAGGCACACACTTCTTGAATGAAGTCATTGAAAATCTTATCCAAGAATTTTTGGTTGTACATAAGAAGTCTGCCCCCTATCATCCATAAGCTAATGGACAAGCTGAGAGCACAAACAAGATCCTATGTAATGTCTTGACCAAGCTTGTAAATAACAAATGCTCTGATTAGGATAAACAACTTCATCATGTTGTTTGGGCTTACCGAGTTGCCTAAAAAATGGTACTCAATGCCACCCCATTTCATATGGTCTTTGGATAGAATTTCGTGCTACCATTAGACTTTCTGATCCCAGCTTTAAAAGTAGCACAAGAGCATGAGTGGAATGGACATGAATTGTCCTCGAGGATCTTTGATCTAGAACGTAGGCGAGACAAGACTATGAGCAGCAGTAGGCATCTACGCTGCAAAGAAACCACAGAAGGCATATTTTGATGCACACATCAAGGATAAAGGATTGAAAGAGGGAGACTTAGTGCTGGTGTATACATTAAAGCAACATGCCCGTAAATTGGAAAAAAGAGGATACGGACCCATGATCATTAATAGAATTTCCACTAGCGGTGCGGTTCAATTGGCTACTTTAGAAGGTGACATCTTGCCAAACTATATCAGTGGTTGTTGAGTCAAGTTATATCAAGAACCTCTTACAGAGGATATGCTAATGAGACTCAACAATGCTAAGAAACGAAAAGAAGCAGAGTTGAGAGTCAGAGAAGAAGCACATGCAGAGGCTAGAGAGCGCATAAGGC
This sequence comes from Ceratopteris richardii, assembly GCA_020310875.1. Classification (NCBI taxonomy): domain Eukaryota; kingdom Viridiplantae; phylum Streptophyta; class Polypodiopsida; order Polypodiales; family Pteridaceae; genus Ceratopteris; species Ceratopteris richardii. Next base: position 152,698,318 of record CM035436.1, on the reverse strand, counting down.
GAAATAAGTTAAGAAGATTAAGCCTAGATGTTAACACAAAAGCCCTAAAATATCACATGGACATGTGCCAAAAATCAGGCCTAATTACTTCTCAAATAGTTGACCTACGTCCATTTGTTACCTTAGAGGTAGGACACAAAGAGAATGTAAGGACTGTGAGAGCATTGATTGACTCACGTGCAGCAACTAGTGCAGTTAGACTTTCCTACTGCCAAGACTTGCAATTGAACATCAATCCCATAGAAGCCTATCTCATAGGATTAGGAGGTGTGGAAACCCCTTGTTTGGGCGAGGTGGAACTTCCCGTCTACCTTCAAGATGTTCCAATGATAGTCAAAATCCTAGTGTGTCAAGATAAGGACCTTACAGAGCCACTTGTCTTCGGACAAGATTGGATCTACGATCATGCAGTCAACTTAAACCTAAGGAGCCAACTTCTTCAAGTTTGGGTTCATGAACAATGCATTACATTAGAGTTAGAAAACTGCATGCTCACATATCATGGTGTCACACATTCTCTTAGGACTAATCTTAGAGAAGAAGAAGTTGTGTGTGTTCAAAACTCTATGATGCAGAGGGATGGTACCTCCAAGAAAAGAGTTAGAGACCCTCGTACGAAGTCTCTGCCCTATGTAGTAGTTCAATCACACAAGGAAGATAAACAGGCCATGACAACTGCTGTAGCAAATAGACAACGGGATTTCAAGAAGAAAGTAGTTTCGGGCATGAAGTAGATCTGGGTACAAAAAAAGAGCAACTAGCAGCCTTGTCAACACAATTCCCACCCAGGCAAGCCAACAATGTGAAGACCATAACCAAGGAACCACGACCAACTCAACAAGAAGGTCTGCGATAAATTTGGATGCCTAAGAAATTAGTTGCAGCTCAACAAGGGCCATTACGCCTGTGGGTTCCCAAAGGACTCTTACATGCACATAGGCCTATACTCTCCACCATGCAAAAGGTCTCAACCAAGAAGCCAAGGAGAGAAAAGGGAAAGAACTGTGCACAGAGACCACAAGAGGATAAACTCACCTCTTCGGCAATAGTCAGAAGACCAACAACAATGGTATGGGTATGGAAGCCAAAAGCACCGGTAGGCCCCACAAAACCAAGGAGCCAAGCACGAAGGATCAAACCCTCAAGAAACCATCCAAACATGAAGCTTCCAAAGGAGATCATTAAACAGTCGAAGATCATTTTCAAATGGATCCCTATAAGGAGGAAGGATCAGTTGTCATCTCGAGATCCAATGGATACCTCCAAGACCGATGGCATCAACATCCGCAAGTAATATCAAAAGCCTCAACGAGCGACAACCATGTGCTTCTTGCACAACCTTGTCTTTTGCACCATTTAGGTCATGCATTTCCAAAGTATGCATTAATATAGGGCCACATTACATGGCCATGCATAGACACAATTGAGAGTCCCATGCACAAGAGCACATTGACACATGTAAACCATTTTTTGATACTAACCTTTGTCTTCTTGTTTTTTGACATTGTTCCGCAAAAAAAGAAAGAGAGAGAAAGAACTTGTTGCCAGGTTTGGCTCATGGAACATGAATGAGTCATGCTTAGTTGAAGATGGAACCATTGATTACTGGGCATTTATCAGTTTGGATAGAAGTGTGTCTTGCTAACATAGGATATTATTACTGCCTTATCTGGTAGATGTCACACACTTGGCATGAACATGGCATCCACAACTATTGTTTCCCCTTACCATGGTAGGAGGGAAGAGCTGGAAGGTCCACAACTTGATCAATGCTTAACTACTGTATGTACGAGAGCATCCAAGGAGATATCTACAAGGGTTAGTTTGGTACCTTGAAACTCCTTGTTTGTATACTGGGTGAGAAGACTCCTGCTTATGGTGAGCTAAAGAGAACATGTGAAAATAAGCTCGGTGTAGTTACCCAATGTCGGTTGTCAAGGAATATAAAGAAATTCAATTCTCAGTATTTGGCAAATGTTACTTTGAAGCAAGGAGACATGACCCGACAATCAAAGAATTTCACAGTGGACCCTCAACACGGACATTCATCGACAACCAAAGACTAGCTGATGGTTCATCACAATGTCGGGTATACAACACGAGGAGATGAACCTCAATCAATCATTCACCATGGTAAGAATCCTTTCTTTGGCAACACCTTAGCCATGATAGATTAGGGAACCTCTTCGTCAGCATACCCTTGAGCACTTAGCTCAAGAACTCTAAATTTTGCACCATATTTCTTCCAATGCATTTTCCAAGTATGCATGCATAGGGCTACATTACAAGGCCATGCACAAGGCACATCTTTTCTTTAACCCATGCACTAACACACTTACCCATCATTCATTATGGGCTATGAGTACATGGCATAACTACTATGAATATCATCTTTGGAAGAACTGGAGGACATCAATGGAGACCCACAATGACACATTCATGCTGGAATCCAAGGAAGAAGCAGAGGCCCACAATGACACATTCATGCTGGAATCCAAGGAAGAAGCACATACCAAGGGACTACAACTTGCACAAGCTCGCAATGACAACTGAGGAATCAGACAACAACACGTGCTACAATTGGGAGATAGACGGCTCTTAGGATGGACACTACCTCTCTAAGCACTACATAGAACAACCACCACAACAAGGGTCTGTCAGGGATGACAAACTCGAGAGGGGGGGAGTGTTGAAAACCAAGGTCAAGGACAAGCATAATAAGTGCATATGAGAAGTGGACACATAAGAAGAAGGAGCACATAGGGAGCTCCAAGAAGTGTATGTCAAATTTTCACAAGAAATCTCTATAAAATAGTGATTTTCATCACTAGAAACCATTGTAAATATCATTTCACCTTTTTGTAGCTCCATTTTGTGCAAGCCAAGGAGTCCTATAGCTTGAGGAGAATTAGAAGTATCATCCTACCAATTTTCATAATTTTTAGACTCCGTTTGAGCCTTCAAATAAGCCCTAGAACCTAATTTTTAACTAAGCCAGAAACTAGGTCTGGACAGGGCTAAAGCTAGTCCAAAAACTATAAAAAGAGCTAGAGAGCTCATTTTTGAGGTTAGCTGGTGAGAGAATAGAGCTTTTGTAAGAGAGTTCCTTTGCAATTGAAGCTTTCCATTGCTCCTCTCTTTGATCTTACCTTGTGCACGTGTGTGTGTATGTGTGTGCATGCTTGTGTGCTTTCACTCACGCACTTGTGCCTTCACTTGCTTATGGTCTTCATACCAGTCCTCACATCTCGGCGGATTGACAAGTAAAGGAGGTGGTGCTTACGCTTGAGCTACACCACATCCTCATCACAGTGGGGTGCCCATTGTTCTTCATTGATGACTACATCGATTGTTGCTAAACTTTTTGCCCAACCATGAGGTTCAAATTCTTTGTCAGGAAATACTATAGGTGCATAGGTTGGATCTTGAATTGATCTATGAGTTTCCTTTGCACATACCTCTCTAGCTTTTTCTCTCTTCTCTTCTTCTATGGCTACTTTGCACATCCATAAGTGGGTTTCTTCATGCATCCATGAGGATCCTCATCCTATGGAATGCACAGATTCTGTATCATCCTTAGCTCTATGGATGGGATTCCATTGAATGGGGGGCACATCTCTATGAGAGTAATCCTTGACATTGACTTTGGTTGTAACAACTAAGTGTTGCAAATACAAGGAATTGGTTCCCCAATCTTCTACCACTTGCAACTGCCGCATAAATGGTCTTCCCAAAATCATCTCATAGGCCTGATTCTTGCTAAAGTCACATATGGCAAATGTATGCTCGAACTCGACACCACATGTAGTGAGAGTTATTCCTTCTAGCAGTCCTAAGGGTCTCTCAATGTGACCATCAGCCATCTGCAAGTTCATTCTCGTTGGCCTGAGTGCTGGCTTGCCCCAATGCTTCCATAGAGAAGTGGTGGCAATCACAACTCCTGCCCCTGAGTTGAAAATTGCCTTGGTTGTGTAACCTTGATGGGTAATTGGAAGATAGGTGTTTCCTTCTTCTCCTTCGCTCATGTCTCCTATCTTGTCCAATGGTATTTCTGGCACTGTTCTATGAGATCCTACTTGAGAACGAGGTTTAGCTATTTCAGGCACTTAGTTGGCTACATGTTTCGATAGTTCTGGCCTAACCTTGAGTAATTCTTCTAAAGTGAGATTGCACTGCACTTTAGTGTTCTTTACTACGTCTATGTTCCTAGGTATGATAGAGTCTTCGTTTCTTATCATGACCGTGGGTGCTCTCATACAAGTGGACCTTGCTTCCCATGGGCTTGTGAAATGGGGTAGCTCCTGTAACGAATTAGACTCGAAGTCTAATCTCTCATGAGATCTATAAATGGAAGGAATGTCTTGTGGGAATTGATCATGCACTTCATTCACAAGTTCAATGGGAGGAGGAGCTTCACTTTCCTTAGCCCATTTCTTATCTTGAATCTCTCTTAGGAACTTGGGGGAATATCAATTCATAGAAGAAGAGGTGTCTGGTTCGAGAGAATTAGGCACTATAAGATTCCTGGGGGGGAATTCTTATTCTTTCACTTGCCTTGCCCCTTCCTTGGGAGGTGGCTTCCATGTCAGATCTTTCAATTATGCTCTCTAATCTCTAACAATCCATCAGAGTGCAACTGTGTCTTATTTGAGCAAGAGTAGTTGAAGGGGCCACTGGCTTCAAACATGGCCTGAGCCAACGCAACCATTTTAGCACAAAGCTCGGTTCTTTCTATCTCTAGATCAGCTCTAGGGTAACATTTTTCATGATCTATCACATTTGGCCCTTTTTGGATTCTGGCGTGATATGCTTTAAGCGTCATGTCTATGTCCTTAGGAGTGGGGTCAGCTAATACTGATCCTACTCTTGGGGGTGGTGGATTTGTATGAGGTAGGTTGGAAGGTGGAAGATTAGGTGGTGATAGGGATGGAGGTGGTGGAGGTATGTGAGAGTGTGTTTGAGAGGTGAGTTCAACAAGTTTGGCTTTTTTTTCTCTTATGCTTTCTTCTAGTTCACTCTTCTTCTTAGACCATTGTCTTTTCATCCTCTCCCAGCTATCCTTCCAAGCTTTGGTCCTCTTCTTGGTTGTGCTCTCCATCTCACTAACCTCGAAACTCTTTTCCTGTCCTAAACCCTGGTTTTGTTGCAAAGATTGAGCTCTAGTGACCACTTGCATAGGGGCAGTGGAAGTCACACTTCCTGTAGAGTCTACCACTAACCCAATAACATTGATAGGAGTGATTTTTGGCATATTGTTGGGATTCTTAGGACAATCTCGCAATAGATGCTCTTTCCCACAATCGGGACAAAAACCCTGAATTGTCACAGATTGCGGTTGTGTAGGTGCAGGCATAGGGCAATCACGAATGAGGTGATCTCCCTAACATCGGTAGCACGGTCCTCTAGGCAATGGAGGTCTTATTACCTAGGTTGAGGTCTAGAGTTAGGATTTGCGTACATGATATTTGCATACTCTGGCTCCCAACTAGGTTCACTCGGGTCTTCATAGTAATATGACTCATTATGCTCAAGTGACTGCATGTAGTAAGCCTGTGGGCTATCAATATGAATGGAGTCAAAACTATGATCATTGGGGTCACTTTTTGAAAGCAATGGAGTCACTAGCACTAAAGCTCTATTCAAGCTTTCTTCTATAGCGGCATACTTTACTGGAATCACATTGGCTAGAGCAAGGGGTTGCTCTGCTAGAACTGGTTGAGGTCTCTACTGCCCTTGATAGGGTCGTTGATAGGGTTGCTGGGGCCTATCGTAGTGCTGTGGTGGGTATTGGTTCTGGTATCTGCCTGTTGTGGATATGGCTGAGGGTAATTTTGTCTCATAGTTTGTTTGTTATAAGGGCAGTCTTGTGCGGTGTGGTTGGTGTATCTTCACCCTATGGTGTAGTACTGGCTGCTAGGATTCACTTGGGGTTGAGCCATAATGGGACATACACTCGCCATATAGTCACCTCCACAAGAATAACATCTTTTCACTTGGGCAAACCTTGGTATTTGTTTGCTAGCTACTTTTTCAGAAAGTTCCTCAATATATGTGGATGGATTTGAATTGAGGCTAGTAGAGCTGTTTGAATCTCTGTAGATTTTTGAAAGCTCTAATTCCTCCCCTAGGTTATCCTCAATGTCTATGCACATGTGTACACACTCTTTTATCCACCACGTGCAAGAGAGATGACTCTCCTCCCAAACAAATGCCTCTATATATAGCTCTCTCTAGGGGACTACCTTCTTGGGCAGGTGGATACTAACCGTCCAAGTGTTATCCATGTAACTACATGTGCACCAAGTGTCCTAGTTAACCAGAGTTAACTCAAGTGGATGCTTCTAGAAGGCTCTAGAGCTCTTTGGGCAAAACACTCTCCCCATGTACCTCATGGGGGTTGAACCCAAGACCTCCTCCTTCACATCCTTGAGTCTTAACCACTAGGCTAAGTGGATCACTTGGTTACAAGAGTAAATGGCCTTCTAGTAAGTCTAGACTCGAGATCTTTGGTCATACATACAAGCAACCAAATGGTGTCCAATTTCAAATCCATCAAAACTGGCCGGACCCTTAGATCATAGACTTACTTTATTACAGTTAATTTCTTGAGAAGAAGGGATAGCCTGACCATGCAAATTAGAACAGAGTATGTGTGTAGGTGGAAAAGTAGAATTGATCACCAAAGGTTTGGATGGGGCTTCATTTGTATGTTCATTTGGACCTATGCCACTAGGGTTCTCCTTACATGTCGATTGTAGTGGTTTTTTGTCCAATAGGCTAAAAACATCTCTATGGACTATTTTTGTCGATACTAATCCTTGGGCTAGGTGGATAGTGACTTTGAATTCAAAAATACAATCTTCCCCTAGGAGCAACTTTTCCAAAAGGTCTGAGTCTTTACAGACTAAGAGTCTTTGTTGCATGGTATTCTTTCGTACATGTAAGGACATGGACACTTCTCCTAGGCACTCAATAATGTTGCCTCCAATTTTTATCATGTGAGCTTTAATTGGGATTATTTGTGCCTTTAGCTTCTCAGCTTAGGAAGCTCGGATAGTACTTATAGTTGCTCCTATGTCAATTAATGAATCCACTAATTGGTACCCTTCTTTACCAATGCCGACGTTTAACTATTGTTGTCATACGAAATTCCCTATGGTTTTTACTTCGTTGCTGTGGTATTTTGCCATGGGAATAGGCTCTTCCCCTCGCAAGTACCTTTTGTCTAGTTCTTGTATCCACTCCTTTCATTTTTGTATTCATTCTTACGCTTCTACTTTGGCTTCTTCTCGTATTCTTTCCTCTTCCTTCTTTCTATTTTGCACTCTTAAGAGCATTGTTAACAATCTTTCTGTCAATGGCTCCATATACTTTTTAACCCTATAGCCACTGATGTATTTTGGTAAGATGTCTCCATCAAGAGTGGCTAGGCTAATGGATCTACTTGTGGATATTGTGTTTATTTAGCAATGGTCCATACCCTCATTGTTGTAGTTTTTTTGCATGTTGTTTTAGGGTGTAAACTAACATTAGATCTCCTTCTCTGAGTCCTTTATCCTTGACATGAGCATCGTAATAAGCTTTTTTCCTTCTCTTTGCTGCATAGATGCCAACTACAGCTTGTAATCTAGTGTCATACAATTTCTCTATTTGATCCAATTGTCTTGATAGTTCATGTCCCATCCACTCATACTTCTTAATGACTCATAAAGTAGGGACCAGGAAATCAATTGGTAATATTGCATTCTATCCATAGACTATATCAAAAGGATTTGTACTGATAGTCATTTTGTATGCTACTCAGAAGGCCCATATTGCATGATGCAATTGTTTATCCCAATTTGACCTCCCATTATTGATTATCTTGGTTAGAACCATGCATAACACCTTATTAGAACTCTCCACTTGTCCATTAATCTATGGGTGGTAGGGCAATGGCTTTTTATGAATCATTAGGAATTCATTCATAAGTGACTCAATAACTTTGTTAAGGAAGGGTGTTCCTCTATCACTTACAATCTCAATAGAGAGTCCAAATCTAGTGAAAATGTTTTCGAACAAGAATTTAGTTGTATTATGAGCATCATTTTTCCTAGTGGCATTTGCTTCTACCCATTTTGTCAAATAGCCTGTAGCCAATATGATGTATTCAACATGTGATCCTTTTGCTAGGTTAATCGGTCCAATAAAATCAATGCCCCATTTTGAGAAAGCTCTAGCACTAATCATGGGTCTCAAAGGCATATCATCTCATCATATTGGGTACTTTGTTCATTGACACACACCACAACTTTATACATAGGTCTCTACATCCATGTGCAATGTAGGCCACTATAAGCCCGTGAAGAGAATCATTTTTACAGTTTTATGGGCTGAAAAATGACCTCCTCTTGCTCTTGCATGCGCCATTTCAAGTATAGGAAGATATTTTGCCTTGTGCACACATAAGCATAATTGGTTATCCTTCCCATGTTTGAATAATTGTTGTCCAACAATTGCATAGTCTTTGCTTTATCCTTCTAGTGCTCACTTTCTAGCTAGGCTTGCTCCTTCAAGGTACATATGTGATTTCCAAAAATCGACCAATGGTTTAATCCACTAGGGGGTGATTGTAGAATAATATAATGAAGAATGTTCTTCAAGTGTATACTCGTAACATACTTGACTGTTAGTTATGTGCTCATGTACATCCTTTTGCATGTTTGACCAACACACACCTAATCTTTTCAATTCCTGGGTTGTTCCGCTAATGCCCTTATGTGTTCTCCACTTGTTTTTGTGGGCTTTTTTGAATAAACCCTTTTGCTCCTTGTCTTCCACACATCTTAAGAGTACTCCACTAGAGTCTTTGAAATACAAACTACCTGCCACAATGTGGAGGTTTCGTGTTTTCCAAAGCTCCCTTTTACTGTTTATATTGATCATATGATGTGGTCTATGCGTGAGTATAGGTATCAATTTTTCAGCCCATTTGGGACATACTTCTAAGTTGAACAAGTAGGTGTCTAGTAGCTCATCAGCTACTCCTGAGGGTGGCTCCCCATGAGTCATTCTTGACAGATGGTTTGCTCTGACATGGTGTTGGCAGTAGCCAGAGGCACAGAAGACGCGGAAGCATGTAAAGATAGAGCAGGGAGTCAGTCGAATCAATTTTTCAAAGATTTATGTTTTATAAATATTCTTCAAAACCTCCAACAATGTTCATCACTATTGTAACATATGTAACATAGAAAAAACCCTTTTTGTAGTTTATAGCTCCATTTTGTGGAAGCTGAGGAGTCCTCGAGCTTGAGGAGCTTAGGTAGAATGAGCATACCAATTTTGGTTATTTTTAGACACCGTTTACCCTCTCAAATAGCGCATAGGACCTATTTTTTAACTATGCCGATCACTAGATGTGAAACCCGTCAAAACTAGTCTAGAATCTATAAAAAGAGCTAGAGAGCTCATTTTTGAGGTTAGCTTGTTGGAGTAGAGAGAGCTTAGAGCTATTTTGGGTTGTAAGAGTGTTCTTGAGTAATAGAGTTGATTTCTCACCTTGCATTGTGTCTTGCTTGTCTCTTCGTAGTGTGTGTGTATGTGTGTGTGCATCTCTATGCTTCTCACCTTCACTCTCACTTCATCTCACATTCACGATCTTCATATCACTCCTATCTCTTCCGCGGATTGACATTAAGGAGGTGGAGCTTCTTAACGTGGTTCTCACCATTGTGCTAGAGCAACACCAGATTTGGCACCGTTGCCGGGGATCGAGTCTAGGACGAATGTGTGATGGTAATAGTATAGCAAGAAGTGGCGTTGGAAGGTAAAAATTTCAGTTTTTGTTGTTGTTTTTACTTAGTTTTTAGTGTTTTTCACCTCCCCCACACTCCATCTTCATCACCGCATCATCATCTTCATCTGCAAAAAAATCAAAAAATTCACCATATCCACCCATTCTCCTCATTTCCCCTCATTTGTGCATGTGCGAGGGAGAGAGAGAGCTTTTGTGCTTGCATGTGCTACTATGTTTTTGAGTTTTCTTGCAGGTACAATACTCCAGAGCATCAGGAAGGCTTCAAAAAGGTAAAATTTCACTTTTTGTCAGAGATCTGTCGTAGGTGTCAGACCATCGCCATGGTCTACCAACTTCGGAATTTTTGGTAAGCGGGTTTACCACGAGGTAGGCGACACACGCGCATACACGCATCCACAAACGCATTTGCAAAATTCATACTTTGGTGGACCATTGCGATTGGCTCAGACCATCGCGATTGTGTCACACCATCGCGATTGGCTCACGCCATCGCGACGGCTCGGCCGGACCATCGCGACGGTTCACTTGGACCATTGCGACGATCCCGTTGACCCCACGCCATCGCGATTGGCTCATGCCATCGCGCCGATGCTGCCACGTGGCAAGCTAGACCATCGCGACAGTTCGCTCTGTTAGTCGGCCGCCGGATTGGAAGATTGTATAACTGAAATCTTGCTTCACACGTGCAAAAGGTTGTTACGCAGGCACGATGTATTCTTTTATATGAAGCAATGAAAAGAAAGATGCGTGAGAGTGAGACGATTCGTGGAATCACCAGACTGTTCGTCTGGGGGATTGCCTGAACGCTGCTGTAGCACTGTTGTCTAATTTCTACGTACTCTGATTGTACTATGTGTATCTGTGTTTTGTTACCTATCGATCTCTGTTGAGGTTGCGAGTTCTATTTACATCTAATAGATCGTGGACTGTTGTCTGAGTAAGTTGTTTGTGAATCTCTATTGGGTCGTGGTGTTAGTCCGCGCATTGTGTGTTACCCCTTCTTGGAATGTTCTGCCAGTGGTTGGTGAAGTCTGAGCAACTGTGGTAGCCTTCTGGTATTCAGATCTGTATTATGTTGTCTGCAGTGTTGGAATCTATCTTCATATGGTAAAGAGAAGTACAGTAAGGGTCTTTCTAAGTTGCGCACTGAGTCTTCAGTACTGTGTGTTTGAACTATCGAGTTCCCTGTGTCTACGGTGTTGTCTGATTGTTTATATCCATTCGGTGAAGGTTGAACGAATACTCTTGTTTTCGATAATTCCAGTAAGTTTATGTGTATATGCAACATAGCATCTTAGCGTATTCGGTGCACGTGGTTGAGCTAAGACTGTGAACGGTAATGTCTAAGTATAACAGATTTTGTTAGAGCTCTCAGCAGTAATATATTGCTGAGCAGTGAGTTTGGGAACTAAGTACAGAGCCTCTGTATAACAGACCCCTACCACTCCCAAGAACCCACTTAGGTGCTTAAATGCGTTTCTGACAGTTAGTCTCACGTTTAAGCGTCTAACACTGGCGCCGTCTAATTGTCGTTTATCTGTCGAAAGTGTTATCAAGATTGCCATTTATCTATGGGAAGGTGGCAACAGATCAGATTGTTGCAAACCTGTTGTGAAAACGTGACTGTACATTTTTAATCGACAGTAACAGTACGCGATTCGTACAAAAGATGATACATGCCGGTTACTCGATCCGGTGAAACGTATTCAAAGAACAGACAGCCTTGGGTACCTAACCTGCTAAGGACGCCTCCAGGAGGTAGAAGCGCGGGAGGGTCCAAACCAATTGACAAGAAGGTAAAGAACGTTAGTAGTGATTCCGGTCATATTTCGGTGGAACGTATTTCATCTCTGGTAGATTCCGTTACGATTCCATCTCAGTCTGTTGAAGAGGTAGTAACTCCAAAATCTACCAGGACGAACGCCTTAGCCAAAGAAACCAGTAAAGGAGAAGAAGTACTTTGTTTTGGTGAAAAATTGACACCTTCCGGTGTCATTTCGGTACAAGTCACTGAGAATTTACAGTTTTCCGGTGACGATTTACCATTTCTTGGTGAATCTTCAGCCCAGTCACCGCTATTGGGAGTAAGCCTTCCTACATTGGACATCAAGAAGGAAGGAAACTTGTTCGAAACTGAGATTCGAAATATACTGAACAAGATTATCGAACCGGAAAGTGCACAGACTGATACAGACTCCGACGGTTCAGATATTCAGCCTCGGAATGCAGGAGATAGTCACCATACAACCATCAGCACGATGAACGAACAACAACAACAACTATGTCTACCCAGGCAGACTCCAACCGGAGTAACGTACACCAAATTCGATGGATTCCCAGGTGATGACCCAGATGCTCATGTACGCACGTTTGAAATAAGTTACGCAGTGCTCAACCATCCACCTGATCCGGTGTATAAGGCTATTGTTTTCCAATCGACATTGGTCAATGAAGCAGCTAGATGGCTTACAGAATATGATATTAACCATTTCGGCACTTATGAAGCAGTAAGAGATGCCTTTTTGCAGAGATCCACGCTAAAGAAGAATCCAACCGAAATTTTTGACTACCTGCAAAACAATAGACAGAAGATAAATCAAACAGTACAGGAATACGCCACACTATTCAGGACTCATTTGAGGCAGTTACCACCAGCACATGCCAACCTACCGGATGACGTTATTACTCAATGGTTCATCAATGGCTTGATTCCACAACTTAAACAGATTATGATCATACGCTGTGTAGGAGCTATGACGCTAGATGCAGTGATCGCAATGGCTTTGCAGTTGGAAAACAAGGTTGGAGGATTTATAGAAGATCTGGAGTGGTTAAAAGCAAATAGAAATATCACCGAAGACCCGACCAGACAGATGTACTGCACTACATGCAAGAATTCAGGCCATACTAGTGCCACTTGTGCACTTAATCAGTTGTTTTGTGCTATCTGCAACACTACTAGACACACCACCGAAAACTATGCATACAATGCCAAGGTACAGGGAACAGCAACTGTCAATGCAATTATACAGGAACTAGGGCAGCCAGCCAATCACTATGTACCTCCGCAAATGAGAAACAACCAGCAACAAGGATATCGAAATTACAGAGGACAGAGAAATAATAAGAAATTACAAAGGACAGAGAAATAATAACTACAACGCAAACCGCTGGCAGGCTGGACCAGCACCAGAAAATCCCAATTTGCCACCACCGTGCTGTCATTTCTGTGGTGAATTTGGTCACATCAGAAGATTTTGTAAGGATGAAGCTGAGTATGATCAGAGGAAGAAAGAACGTCAAAACCCAATGGCTAATATGGTACAAATCACACCAGTAGAAATGCACGCTGCAGTAATTCAGACCCGATCCGGTAAGCAACTACAACCAGCAGCAGAAATATTTGAACCAGGCATACGCGAACAACAAAGGATGTACGATAAAGCTAGTCAATGGACCACCGCAGAACCTCCAGTCTTCCCAGATCCTATTCCGGTGACACAGACTCCGTTAACCAAGGAAGGAATACCACAACAGGATTCTAATTCAACAGCAGGCACATCATCTTCAGCAGGCGCATCATCTTCAGAATCTGTGGAAAATACAACCCAATCACAAAAAGCCTGGGAAATTTTATCGAAAGCATCCATCACTCTTCCTCTGGGCCAATTCCTTGCACTAGTACCAGGAGTTCGACAACAATTCCAATAGCAGTTCAGTCCTGTGCCTTCTTGTATTCCAGCAACGGCAACAGTGCAACCGGAACCTGGTTCTACGGTCGATTGTTCAGTTCCTTTAATTACGGTATGGTATAAAAATCATAAAATCACACAGGTACTAATTGATGGAGGATCTGGTGTCAATATTGCTACTGTTGCACTGTGTAAAAAGTTAGGGTGGACCAACATCGAACTAGTTCAATTCTTCATCAGAATGGCTGACCAGTCTAGAGTCCATCCCGTAGGACTTGTACGAAATGTACCAATAACTTCACAAGGTACAACATTTAAGATGACCTTTGTCATACTAGAATTACTGGAATCCACCCTTGATTATAATCTCCTTTTCGGCCGACCTTGGCTGAAGCACGCTAAGGTGATACAAGATTGGTCTGCACAGGAACTCACTTTCAAAGACAATAATCGTAAATACGTTGTAAAATTAGATGCTATACAACCTTGCGAGTTGCATGCTAGACCGTATTTTGCGGAACCAGTCCATATGCTAGATGGGTTGTCAGATGATGAAGAAGAAGAGTTTTTAAAGAACAATATTGATTTGATCTCCTTAGGAACTGTGGATTTACAATCTATTGTAGATAACTGGAATATCGCAGTTTGTACGGTGATGCCTGTAACAGAAGAAGATAACAAAGAAGATATTGCTGCTACAGATGACGCTGAATTGCAACAACTTTTTAAGCCAGTCAACGATGCAGAGAAGCCCCGACAATTTTATGTCCCAGAGGATCAATTGGTAACTTATAATTTAGGAGACGAAGACCATCCGCGTACTGTCAAGATAAAGGAAAACTTACCGGAAATATTCCAAGCGAACTTAATTCAGCTACTTCGAGAATTTTCTGATGTATTTGCATGGGATTACAAAGATATGAAGGGTTTGGATCCGCGCATCTATCAACACAGGGTCATGCTGAAGCCGGAAGCAAAACCACTTAAGCAACCCAGCTACCGGATGAATGCAAACTACGCATCAGAGGTAAAGGCAGAAATTGACAGGCTACTCAAAGTCGGATTTATTGTACCAGTAGAGCATGCTGAATGGATCTCACCAATTGTTATTGTGCCTAAAAAGAATAAGCAGTTACGAATATGCGTAGATTACCGAAAACTGAACTCAGCTACAGTGCCTGATCCATTTCCGCTCCCTTTTCTTGACACAATGCTTGATAGAGTAGCAGGACATGAAATGTATTCATTCCTAGATGGATACAGTAGTTATAATCAAGTTAGAATGGCTGAACAGGATATACTGAAGACCGCCTTCATAACCAACTGTGGCGTGTTCGCATGTACTGTTATGTGGTTTGGCTTAAGAAATGCCCCTAGTACTTTTCAAAGATGCATGCAGGAAATATTCTCCCCGTACCTTACATCATTTATGCAAGTTTATCTTGATGATTTTTCGTTATTTGGCAAGATGGTAGCACACTTGTTCCATTTACGGTGTTGCTTTGAAAAGTGCAGAGAATACAGACTCTGTTTAAATCCAAACAAATCAGTGTTTGCGGTTTCATGTGGAAAGTTACTTGGCCACATTGTATCTGCACAAGGTATACAGGTGGATCCAGATAAAATTTCAGCTGTGTTAGAAGCTCCTGTGCCCACTACACCGAAGGAAGTAATGCGCTTCATGGGCCAAGTAAGATGGCATGGACGACACTTACGATGGCTTGCTCACTTGGCAATACCACTGAACAGATTAATCACCAAGACTCCTCGACAGTTTGAGTGGACTCAGGAATGTCAGATAGCATTTGATCGTTTAAAGTGTTTATTAACACAAGTTCCCATCTTACAGCCTCCTGACTGGGATCGCCCTTTTCATGTATTTGTTGATGCTTCAGATATAGCAATTGGCAGCGTTCTAATGCAACAAACCGATAAGTGGTTCAGACCAGTGTACTATGCAAGTCGAAGATTGGCCCCTGTGAAAAGAATTACTCTGTAACAGAAAGAGAATGTCTAGGTCTAGTATATTCTGTCAAGAAATTCAGGCATTATTTGCTTGGCCGTAAATTTACTTTTCATGTAGATCATGCTGCACTTGTTTATCTGGTTCGGCAACAACACCTAGGAGGTCGATTAGCTCGATGGGTCCTGCTTTTACAAGAGTTTGACTACGAAGTTATTCATCGACCAGGCAGTTCACATGCCTTAGCAGATTTTTTGTCTCGCTTAGATTCCGGTGAAGCTCCGGTCAGTATAGATGACACAACACCGGCAATTTATGTCTCTGAACTAACTAATGATGAAATTACAGACCCGCCTATGCCATCTACATACTATGATCAAATATTGACCTTTCTCACTGATGGATGCCTTCCATCTCAGACTTCTACGGCAATACGCAAGAAAATTGCAGTTTTTAGTCGCCGATTTCAGTTGATTGCTGGGGAATTATACTATATAGATCACACTGGAGTTTTACTTTGTTGTATTCCACCACATGAAGTTAACTCAGTCATTAATTTGGCTCACTCAATTCCTTCCGGTGGCCATTTTGCTGCAGACTTAACACACCGGAAAATTCTGCAAAGTGGTCTCTGGTGGCCTACTATGTACAGGGATGTATCACAGTTTGTGAAACAATGTGATAATTGTCAGAGATCTGGACAGCCCCTACAACGTCATCTTTTTCCTCTACAACCTGTCTTGCCATTAGAACCTTTTCAGAAGTGGGGTCTAGATTTCATTGGCCCTATTACACCACCAGCAATCCTCAGTAATAATCGTTATATTTTGACATGTACTGATTATGCTACCAGATGGGCAGAAGCCTAGGCTTTACGGTCTGCCACAGTTGTTGTGGTAGCTAAGTGTCTGCTAACCGATGTCTTTCCACGTTTTGGTTTACCACTGGAACTTGTTACAGATCAAGGCACTCATTTTGTCAACAATTTAATGAAAGTACTCACACATTCGTTTCAGGTCACACACAAATTTAGTTCACCATATTATCCTCATGCAAATGGTTTGGCTGAGAGTACAAACAAAACCTTGTTGAATATGCTTCGGAAACTCATTTTAGAAGCACCAGAAAGATGGGATCAACTGTTACCTGCAGTATTATGGGCATACCGGACTACATACAAGATAACAACAGGATTAACCCCTTTCAAACTAGCTTATGGATTAGAAGCAATAGCACCGATGGAGATAATTATACCAAGTTTACGAGTAGCAATCACTCAGAACTGCTACTTGAAGAATCACTGTCATTTCGGTTGGATACGCTCAGAGAATTAGACGAGCATCGATGGCACAATTTTTTGACTATGCAGGAAGTACAGCTAAGACAAGCTCGAACACATGATCGATATCTAAAGACTCCGATTTTTTCGGTGGGACAACTTGTACTCTTTTACAATGCAAAGTCGAATCGCTCTGCTGGCAAATTTAAGTTGCGATGGTTTGGTCCCTACCGGATTTCTGAACAAGTGGGCCCAACAACTTTTCGGTTGACCACGTTGACCGGAATTCCTCATACAAAGGTGATAAAAGGATCAAAGCTGCGACCGTATCAACACGCATCTAAGCCGCACTGAAACGTTTTGCGGTTGGCCGCGTCTTTTGGGGTTCTCTTTTCTTTCATTTTCTTTTCTTTTATTTTGCGTGCTTAATAAAATAAGTCTGTAAATATCTGCGTTTTGATACCTAATTATGTCCACAGCCGCCCTGCCCTTGCCAGCTACTCACGCATGCACACCGAAGTTAAGAATTATAATTTCAATACCGCGCGATGATTAGTCATCCTTGATTGCTCTCCACTACAATGCATCTACTTAACCTTTTCTGTTTCGCCAAAAATTGCTATTGTGTTTGTGTGATTTGTGCTCTGTGTGCTTAACCTGTGCTCTCTGTGCTTGTGCTTACTGTCTTCGTGTGCGCCATGGAAGCTTTGGCTAACTACGCTGTCAGAGAGAATTTATTACTCTTAAAATATTTCAAAAATTAAAAGATTATTTGATTGATATAAGTTTGGTTAAATTATGAAATTTTTGACTAATGTTTGATTTTAATTTCTGCAAGAAAAGAAGTTTGCTGAATATTATCAGGATGGGAAGTATTTATTAAGGGTATAGATGAAAAGTCAAGGGTTAGTTAAGGGGTTTTCTATGTTTTGAAAGTAAATTTAAGGGTAATTAAGGGCCAACTATAGGTTCTGATCATGTTTTAAAAGGGTTTTAACTAAATTACAAGGGTAATTAAGGGTTAAATATATGTTTTGAGCATGAATTATAGGGTTCTAGTTAAAT
This sequence comes from Ceratopteris richardii, assembly GCA_020310875.1. Classification (NCBI taxonomy): domain Eukaryota; kingdom Viridiplantae; phylum Streptophyta; class Polypodiopsida; order Polypodiales; family Pteridaceae; genus Ceratopteris; species Ceratopteris richardii. The sequence goes on along the minus strand of CM035436.1, from coordinate 152,680,523 downwards.
TTTAAGGGTTTAATATTCATCCTAGAGGGTTATGGAAGGTTAGAAAATAGGTTTATGGGTTAGTTGGAGTTAATTGATGTGGTTTAAAGTTAGTTGTAGGGTAAACCTAAGGTTAAATGATTAAATAAGTGGGTTGTAGTTTATAAATGAATTATTAAATAGGTTAAATATATCATATGGAACCTTAGAAAAATAATTCAAATAGAAAAATATATTATTTAATTATTTCCATTAAGCTTATGGTTATAAAATAAATTTAGATGGGTTAAATTAATTTTAGACTAAAGTTTAGTATTTATTCTAAAGTCTAGTATTTAAATAAATTAAAAAAAGAAGTGAAAGGTTATTTAAAATCAAAAGACTATGGTCCATTGAATATTTAAATGAATGGTTGAAAATTGGGAAAATTCAAAATAGAGAAAATCCACGCCTTTTTTCTTGTTGGAGTGTGGTTGAGTTGAAGAGGAGTTAATTTAGGTAGTTTGGTTCAGTTATCTAAGGATAAATGTGGTCTATGGTGGGCTACTCTCATCTATTTAAAGAAGGGAGTACGTACTCACAAGCTCATGTGATTTTCAGAGCACTGTTGGTGAACTGGAGATTCATGTGATTTTTCAGATATGATTTCTTGAAGATTTGCAGCCTGTTGATGAACTGAAGATTTGCAGCAAAAAGAATTACTTAGCTTAAACTATTGATTAGCTTGTATAGGTTATTCATTAAGCTTGGATAGGTTATTATTTTATGACATTATCTTATAAATGTGTATAGGAATTTGATCATTAATCTAGTGTCATTTTCATCTTAGGTCTAAAGAGGCTTCTTCAAGTAGTTCCTTTCTACCTCCAGCTACATTTGAGTTATTATTTCCTAAACCAGTTGAGGAAGTTGAAGAGTTAGTTAAAAATAAGATAGTTAAAGAAACTTTGCATGATCCTAATAGAACTTTGCATTTACTTTCCACTGTTCCACCTAGCATTGAGAATAGTGAAGAACTTTTCCCACCAACTGTAGATAGAAACGACGATAATTTTCAAGAAGATTCAAACAAAACTGAATGCATTAAAGATCAAGTAGTGAGTGAAAAACTTATCTCATCATCTTACTTTGACGCTATAGAAAGTTATAGGAACGCTTTGCCCTACGGACCTTAGGAAAAGTTATACTTGTTCTGCATAGTCACCCTGCTTGCGGCATTCGCGAGACGACTGAATTGATCCGCCAGTTGCCAGAAATCGCTCCCACATTTTGAACCCGACGTGAAACACGGCACAGTGGGACATGTATAAAACTTTTCCTTTCTTTGCATATGCATTAGCTTGGTTTAGACGACGTGGTTGCAGCAGCTTGATGTGGTCATCGTGTAGAGGTAGATAATACAAACCTTGTAATTCCCTGGTTGTTGAGGGCTGAGCTTATGCTCTGAGCGCCTCCACGGGAATAGGCAAGTAGTAAACCTCATCTCTACACCCTTACCATCAAGATTTTGAAGAACAACGTTTGCACTCGCAGCACTTAGATTTTGTATTATGCATTTATGATCAACAAATGTAACTTGAAAATTTCACATGCACACTAGCTTCTGCTCCAACTGTCAGGTGTCAGGTATCTTTTCTTAACTTGCAATTGTTTGTGTCTATTTAAGTAGGATTTTAGGAAAGTTTAAGATAGTAGGAATTGCTAGATTTAGATTTCATTTTATTTGAAAGATAGAATTTAATTTTATTAAGATAGTAGGAATTGCTACATTTAAATTTCATTTCATTTGAAAGATAGAATTTAATTTTATTAAGATAATAGGAATTGCTAGATTTAAATTTCATTTCATTTGAAAGATAGAATTTAATTTTATTAAGATAGTAGGAATTGCTAGATTCAAATTTTATTTGAAAGTTAGAATTTATTAAAATAGTAGGAATTGCTAGACTCAAAAAGTATTCTTATTTAAAAGATAGTATTTAGTTAAGATTGTTTGCTTAGTACAATTTTTAACAATCAAAAAGAAATTTATTTCAAAAGTTAGTATCTAGATTTAATTATTAAGGATTGTTAGAATAACATAATTTAGCCTGAAAATTCATTAAGAATTTTCATTTGGGAAGTTAGCATTTATTTTTCAAGACTTGTTTAAAAGTTTTAAATTTAAGTAAAACTGGAATCAGGCAACTTAGTTAGTTTGGTAAGGGAACAGAAATCTAAAGTTCAAGAAGAAGTTAAGGATTATATTAAGAAACTTAGGTCTAAGCTCTAACATACACATCAAAATGGATGAGTTATTTAAAAATATGATGTGAGAAACTCAAGGCCAAAAAGTAGTAGAAGCTATGTTAAAAGAAAAAGGTAAATTTACTGGAGTTAACACAACTAATTACTTAGACACTTTTGAAGACCTAGCAAAACTACACGGTTTGCCAATTGATAAATGGGTAACATTTTTAGTAAGACTTGCAGTAGGTTCAGCCATTAGTGTTATAGAACCTCATAAAGCACTTGCATGGGAAGAATTTAAAAAAAAAATGCATAAAGAATTTTACTTAGAAGATTTTAGTCAACACAGTAGGGAGGGATTTATGAAGTGGCTTAGCACTCCTAAAACCCAAATATCTCTTATACAATTACATGGGGAATTTATGAAGAGATTTTCACAATTACCTGAACAAGATAGGACTGCACTTACTCCAGATATAGTACTTTTTATTTCTTAAAAGTTGCCCGACGATGTGTTTGGTGTGACTCCACTGAACATATGTCTTATGCCTGTGAATCATTAAAAGAGGCAAAAGAAAGAAAACTAGTGACTATCGAACCCACCTCCCTCTAGCTGTAAATTGGGGAAAAGGTGGAATGCAAAAACTATATGAAAATATATCAGAAGCACAAAGAAGCTCATCTGGGGTTAGATTAGAATGCGATGAAAGTGATTTAGATGATGATACATCAAAAGAAACCAAAAATTATTCAATAGAAGCATTGATAAAAGCTAGAGATGATATAATGAACAAAACTGCATGGAACTCACCTATTGATAATTTCTCTATCTTCTCACATATTGCAAATGTGGAAGAAAAGAGAAAAAGGGATGAAACACAAGATTTAGATGAGTCTAATCAAAGAGTAACTAGAAAACAATTAAGAAAAGAACCTAAAAATGTACTATTTAATGAAAATACAAATTTAGATCCAATTGAGCAAAAAAGAAGAGATATAAGGGAGGGCAAACAACCAGAGACATCAAACAAACCTAATGAATTAGAATCAAAGACTAATGAAGAAATAGAAAAAAATGAGGAAAAAACCAAGAAACCCAAAAGAATTCCAAAAGCTATTTTAACTTCAGAACTTGAACAAAAAAATGACACAAAGGAAATACTGTATGATATTCTTTTAAAAAGTCAAGTGACTATCTCACTTGAACAATTATTTACTATAGCTAAATTAGAATTTAAAGATAACTTTATTAAGATGATTAAAAGAAAAAGATTTCCCTTAAATACTGATACTGAAATGCATGACAATGTAGATGTAACTCATATTTCTAAAGATTCCTTTTCTTTTGATTCTGATGATGAAGAAGAAAGTGAAGGATATGTTAATAAAAATTTTTTAGGACCTATACTTCTAGATAATATACAAGAAAAATTTGAAAGCAATTACAAAAAGAGTTTTTGGGCCAGGGGAACACCAGAGATCAAAGTAAATTTAGGAGATAGGAAAAATTCTTGTACAGCTTTAGCTTTACTAGATTCAGGCTCAGAAATAAACGTAATATCAAAAGAATTATATGATAAATTTAGATGGCTATAGATAAACAACATGGGTGGATTATGAGAACAGCAGACAACGGTTGTGGTGCACTTCTAGGAGCATGTGCCAACATTCCAATTTCAATAGGTGGCATAAGTGAAACATTTCATTTTTTCATACAAGATAATTGTTCTTATGAAATTATCTTAGGACAACCCTTTATATGTGAAACTCGTATGGAAACAGAAATAATGGACGATGGATCCGCGTATGCTAGATTTAGATCAAAAGATGACTTACAATCCTTACAAGTAATGACTGTTAACCCAAACCATATTAGAAATAGAGAACAAATTAGGAAAACACCTATCAGATCACAAGAGAAAATGCACGAGAGTCATCTACCTCTTAGTGATTCTCGAACATACTTTGATCAAAAATTTTACTAGACACCATTGTTGAGCGAGACAACAGTGGTAACTGGTTTGATATCTCGCATAAATGTGTAAATAAAATAGAAAATGTTTCTGTTTATTTTTCATCTTCAAAATTACAAATTCTAAATAATAAAGATATTCCTAGAAAAACAATAAAAAAAATTATGAAAAATATTTTAAAGATAAAGGATATATGTCTAAAATTGAAAATATTGAAAGCATAATTGAAACTTCTTTTTCCTCTACTTTATTTGATGAAATTGACGAAACCTTACATGATGAAAAATTACTACATGTTATTCTTTTAAACTCATTAAACGAATATGATTTAATTTCAAAATTTGTTTCTGATTTTCATGAAGTTCAAATTAATACAAAGTATAAAACAGTAGATAAAAAAGTGAAACCCGTAGCTCAAGCCTTACCTGAAGGAAGTGATTTAAAAATTAAACAAGTAGCTAACGATCCTAACTTACGTGACATGTCTAAAATAGGTCATAAATTTATTGAAGAAACTATTAAATGAATAAAAATAGGAAATGATGATTCTTTTTTATTACCAACTGAACGTGAATTATTTTGTGAAATGATTAAAAATCATGGTAGAGCTTTTTCTCTTTATCCTCAGGAAATAGGATGTGTTGACCCTAGAATAGTTTCTCCTATGATTATATTTACTCTAGCCCATATACCTTGGAATCTTCGCCCTATACCAGTTCCAAAGGCTCATTTACCTCAGCTAATGAAACTGCTTAAGGAGAAGATGAAAATGAAAATATTAGAACCTTCCTCTGCATCTTATTATAATAGATGGTTTATTGTTCCTAAAAAGAATGGTAAAATTAGATTTATTCAAGACTTACAACCCATAAATAAAGTTACTATTAGGAACGTGGGAACCGGCCCTATTGTAGGAGAATTTGCCGAAGCTTTTGCTGGGCATTCTATCTACTCTATGGATGACTTATATTCAGGATATGACCAGTTTCAGCTTGCTACTAAAAGTAGAGATATTACCACGATGAAGACTCCTTTAGGATTAGTTCGTATGTGTACTCTTCCTCAAGGAGCTACAAATTCGGTAGCACATATGATGAACACGATGAATAGGGTTCTTCATGACTTTATTCCTAATGTGACCATGTCGTTTATAGATGATATCCCAATTAAAGGATGTGAAGAAAAAGAAAAAGATGAGACATTAGATGCATTAGGATGTAGGAAATTTGTAGCTAATCATATTTTAGATTGTGAAAAAATTCTAAAAAGATTTGAAGAAGTAGGATTAACTTTTTCTATAGAAAAATCAGTTTCTGGAGTTAATGAAGTTTTAATTGTAGGACATTTATGTGGTTATTACGGTCGTAGGCCTTATCCTCAAAAAGTAGATGCTATTAATAAACTATCTGAAACTTGTAAAAACATTAGTGAAGTTAGATGTTTCTTAGGAGCATGTGTATTTTATGCAATTTGGATTCCGCATTATGCCCATGTAGCTAATCCATTGTACGATTTACTTAGGAAAAATAGAAAATTTAAATGGATTGAAACTCATGTTAAAGCGATGAAAAAATTAAAAAATTTGCTTTCTAATGCACCAGTTTTGAAACGTGTAGATTATTCAAATAATAAACCGATTATTTTAACTGTAGATACTAGTCCTATAGGAATAGGATGGGTAATAGGTCAAGATGATAGTGAGGGAAATAGATATGCTATTAGATTCGGAGCTAAAATTTGGAATGAAACTCAAAAGAATTATCCTCAAATAAAACGTGAATTATGGGGTTTAGTTACTGCATTGAAAACTGATAAAGAGTATTTTATAGGAGCTAATGTCATCATAGAAACAGATTGTTTACCTTTAATAGGAATGATTACTAACTGTTCTTCTCTTGATATAGCTATGTTAAGATGGATATCATATATTAAGTTTATTAATCCTATTTTAAATCATATTTCAGGTAAAACTAACTCTGTAGCAGATATGCTTTCTAGGGCTAAATTTGAAGATGATGAATTGACTAAAACTGATTTAAATGTAATTAATTATATTTCTGATGTATATGTATATGAAAAATTTAATGAAATTGAGTATGAAGGGATTTGGTATGATATAGGTTATTATCTTAGTACTCTAAAGCAATTACCTGTTTGGTCAGCTAATAGATTTAGAGATATTAGAAAACGTGCGTTTAATTTTTTCCTAAAAGATGGTTTTATTTGGCGACATGCTAAAGGGAAAATTAGATATCCACAGCGAGTTTTAGGAAATAAAAAACTACAAAATAGAATTATGATAGATATGCCTGAGACTCTTTGGGAAGGTCATAAAGGCTTTTACGCAACTTATGATAAAATTAGCGAAGCCTACTGGTGGCCGGGTATGAATGTGAATATACGTGACTTTGTTAGTACTTGTACTACATGTCAGGTACATTCATCAGTTAGCATAGAGAACCTTTGCACCCTACCTACCCTCCTTGTATTCATTACAAGTGGGTAGTTGATTTAGTGACCATGCCTAAAGGATTAGATAAGATGAGATATATAGTTTTAGCTAGAGAAGACCTGACTAATCATGTAGAAGGTAGAGCTCTTCGTACGAAAACTACTTATAACGTATGTAAATTTTTGCTAGAAGAAGTTATTAGTAGATTTGGCTATGTAGAGAAGATAGTGGCAGATAGGGGAGAGTTAGATGCTAGAGAGGCTAGAGAATTCTTTGACCAGCATGGGATTCGTCTGTCTCTCACTACTGCTTATAATCCATAGTCTAATGGTAAGATTGAGCGGGGTCATCCCTCTGTTGTGAAGGCAATTTCTAAGGCCTGCAATGGTGATACGACGCAGTGGCCTAGATTCCTTCCTTTTGCATTATGGGTAGATAGGATGACGTATACTAGGTCTACAGGATTTATGCCTGCAGAACTAATGTACTGTCAAAAGCCGATTTTTCCTATCCAGTCCCAGATTATTTCATGGATGACACTTCCGTGGAATAATGAGATGACTCGTGAAGATCTAATTTTAGTTAGGATTATGCAGTTAAATATAGGCAATAAAATGATTGAAGAAGCTGTTCAGAAAGTAAAAAATTCACCTCTTAAAAACAAAATCTATTTTGATAAAAAACATAGACTTAGACCTTGTACTATAGAAGTAGATGACTGGGTTTTATTTTATGATAGCACATTTGATACTCAGTATGATGCTAGGAGAAAGTTAATTAAGAGATGGTTTGGACCATATGTAGTTGTGACTGTATTTGAAAATGGTACATTTAAGCTTAGAGAATTTGATGGTTCTTTATTGAAAAATTTGATTGCAGGAAAAAGAGTTAAACTATTTAAAAAGAGAAATAATGAAGAATATGAAATTGAAGAAATTGATGATGATGATGATGATGTTGATGAAAATGAAGATGATGATTAAAAATCAGGTGAAACAGTTTTGATTAAAGATTCTTTGATTTTTTGTGTATATGCATGGCATTACTGCATGGATTAAAAGGATATGTTTGAATTTATTTAAAAACAACTCAAATAGAATTAAGATGTAGAAATATCTGAAATATTTATGATTGAAACATAAAAACTCGTATTTATATGAACTGAATCAGAAAGTTAGATAGAAATTTTGGAATTGGAAGCTTGTAGACGAAAAGGTAGCTTTATTTTGAATACATGTATATGCTTAAAAATTTATCCATTAGTATATGGGATTTTGTATTCTGCTATTTATTTCTTATGAGATCTGACCTCTAAATGAAAATAAAAATAATAATAATAATAATAAAAACTTCATACCCAATTAGCATATATGTATGTGTTCGTTGTTGGTGCGCTATGTTGGGCTAGTAGGCGGGTGGACCAACCTTGGTCGGGTGATCAAGGCCACGAGCTGACGCTAGTTTCATCATAGGCTCAGCCTATATGTTGTCATGCGCCTGCATGGGTTGATAGGCGGGTGGAGTTACTCTGGTCGGGCGATCAAAGCCACGAGCTGACGTCGATTTCATGTAGGGCTGACATAGTTTTGTCGTGCGCTATGCCGGGTTGGTAGACAAGTGGAATAAACTTGGCCGGGTGGACAAGTCCAGGCGTCGCACCCAATTTCGGTATAGGCCGATTTGTGAAAATTAAAGAAAAAGCTAAGTTGGGATGAAGTCAAAAAGTAAAAGAAAAATGATATGAAAAAAAAAAACAATGAAAAGAGAGTCAGACCATAGGAATTAAAAGTAGGAGGCATATAATTCTATTACCTGATGAGAAAAAGTTTTTGTATATGCTGCTATACAAGATAAATTACTTATTCTAAGCAAGTGACATGAACAGAAGGACTATAAAGCTTATGATTTATTCTTATAAATGCTTGTTTAAATGTGGATTCAGAAATATGATAAGATATTTTTTATAACTTATATCTACTTTGTGTTTTTTTTTTAAATGATTTGTACTAATCTTTTTAATTGCATAAAGTTTGAATGCATGATGAAATAAAATTTTGAAAAAAAATAAAACTTATTTTCAAAAGAATTTGATCTGTTCCACTTGTATCTGCAGGTTGGCCCATCGGGACGATGTGCAGGTTTAGTGGGGGCGGATGTCGGAGAGAATTTATTACTCTTAAAATATTTCAAAAATTAAAAGATTATTTGATTGATATAAGTTTGGTTAAATTATGAAATTTTTGACTAATGTTTGATTTTAATTTTTGCAGGAAAAGAAGTTTGCTGAATATTATCAGGATGGGAAGTATTTATTAAGGGTATAGATGAAAAGTCAAGGGTTAGTTAAGGGGTTTTCTATGTTTTGAAAGTAAATTTAAGGGTAATTAAGGGTCAACTATAGGTTCTGATCATGTTTTAAAGGGTTTTAACTAAATTACAAGGGTAATTAAGGGTTAAATGTATGTTTTGAGCATGAATTATAGGATTCTAGTTAAATTTTAAGGGTTTAATATTCATCCTAGAGGGTTATGGAAGGTTAGAAAATAGGTTTATGGGTTAGTTGGAGTTCATTGATGTGGTTTAAAGTTAGTTGTAGGGTAAGCCTAAGGTTAAATGATTAAATAAGTGGGTTGTAGTCTATAAATGAATTATTAAATAGGTTAAATATATCATATGGAACCTTAGAAAAATAATTCAAATAGAAAAATATATTATTTAATTATTTCCATTAAGCTTATGGTTATAAAATAAATTTAGATGGGTTAAATTAATTTTAGACTAAAGTTTAGTATTTATTCTAAAGTCTAGTATTTAAATAAATTAAAAAAAGAAGTGAAAGGTTATTTAAAATCAAAAGACTATGGTCCATTGAATATTTAAATGAATGGTTGAAAATTGGGAAAATTCAAAATAGAGAAAATCCACGCCTTTTTTCTTGTTGGAGTGTGGTTGAGTTGAAGAGGAGTTAATTTAGGTAGTTTGGTTCAGTTATCTAAGGATAAATGTGGGCTATGGTGGGCTACTCTCATCTATTTAAAGAAGGGAGTACGTACTCACAAGCTCATGTGATTTTCAGAGCACTGTTGGTGAACTGGAGATTCATGTGATTTTTCAGATATGATTTCCTGAAGATTTGCAGCCTGTTGATGAACTGAAGATTTGCAGCAAAAAGAATTACTTAGCTTAAACTATTGATTAGCTTGTATAGGTTATTCATTAAGCTTGGATAGGTTATTATTTTATGACATTATCTTATAAATGTGTATAGGAATTTGATCATTAATCTAGTGTCATTTTCATCTTATGTCTAAAGAGGCTTCTTCTAGTAGTTCCTTTCTACCTCCAGCTACATTTGAGTTATTATTTCCTAAACCAGTTGAGGAAGTTGAAGAGTTAGTTAAAAATAAGATAGTTAAAGAAACTTTGCATGATCCTAATAGAACTTTGCATTTACTTTCCATTGTTCCACCTAGCATTGAGAATAGTGAAGAACTTTTCCCACCAACTGTAGATAGAAACGACGATAATTTTCAAGAAGATTCAAACGAAACTGAATGCATTAAAGATCAAGTAGTTAGTGAAAAACTTATCTCATCATCTTACTCTGACGCTATAGAAAGTTATAGGAACGCTTTGCCCTACGGGCCTTAGGAAAAGTTATACTTGTTCTGCATAGTCACCCTGCATGCGCCGTTCGCCAGACGACTGAATTGATCCGCCAGTCGTCAGAAATCGCTCCCACAACGCCGCCTTCCGTGATGGACTCCCTGCAGACGTAGGAGAGTTCTTGCGCATTTGCGGGCTATCCAACTTCGCTGAACTGCCTTTGCATTCAGTGGAGTCCCACCCATTCTTCGCTCAAATCATCTCCGCCATCGCCAACACACCTGCCACCGAGCAGAGTTGGCCGATCACCTCCCTCCCATCCCGTACACTTATCACCTTCCAAGCTTTTGCAGAAGTCTTTAGAATCCCTTCGCAAGGTCGGGAAAATGGCCCGAGTCTGCCAGTCGCTAGAATGGTAGAGTTATTTCCTAGATATTCATCAAACGAGTATGCGATTCTCTGCCGACCGGAACCGGAAAGATCAACCCTCCAACTCTTAGTAGCCATTCTCAACCTACAAAAACGCACCTATGGAATATCCCGCCCCTTCTACTCCGCCATAGAATTAGCTGCTCAAGAACCAGTCAACTTCGCGTCATTCTTCTTCCACCGCATTCACCGAGAGTGTGTATCCATTATTAAACAGGTGAACAAAGGAGGCATGCCAAGGTCCAGATTGCCGCACATCCTGTCATTCCTTTTTCCGGTGATACTTGCAGCACAACCACCACCCCGAGGGCCTGTTCTGCGACATGAAGAATCTGTACAACTATGGGACGATGAGGAAGAAGATGAAGAGGAGCTAAACCAACTATTCCGCAGAAAGAGGATCAGAATCAGTTCTTCTGAGAGTGAAGCACAAGGAACTGCCGAAGGAAACAAAGATGACGACAAAGAAGAAGAAAAACATGATGAAGAAACATTCCACGACACCACAACATCAATGCAGCATGAATCCTCTACACAGTCATCTTCCCGGGAGCAACAACAGGAAAATCATACTGAAGCTGACACAACCTCTACAGAAGAAGCATCCCAACAACAGTCTGAAAGGGAACAACAAGCAGATGAAGAACAAGTTGCTAAAGAAGCGTTAGAAAGGCTGCTTAAGGCAGTTGAATCCACAACCGCAGACACTGCACAACAAAACGTAGATAAGGTAACATCTCAGATTGTCCTTCTCACTCCCCCACCGGAACCACCAATCGACCCCATTATCCCCATCCAACCCATCCAACCCAATGAAACCACTAATTCTTCATCCTCATCCCTCAACTACTCTCCACCGAACTCCCAACAACTGCTCACCGCCTCCTCATCCCAACCACGACCTCAGCTGCCACTTCCTTCGATTCCTGTAATTTTTGAATTGGCCAACATGGGTCAATTGCTCATTAACCTATCACAACAACTGCCAATCCAAATGAAAGAAGCAACAGATAACATCCGGAATGAGCTACAACACAAGGTGGACATTCTAGAAGCAGACATCACGCCCCTGCAAGAAGAGATAGATGCGGTCAAAGCCGAAAACCATCAACTCAACGCACAAATTGCCCATCTCCAAGCTCAACTTGCAGAACAACAGACGATTGCCAATCAGAGAGATGCGGTCGTGGCGGAGCTCACAAAGAAAGAAGAGTCATTACAGATTGCAAATGCAGAAATTAGTAAAATGAAGCACGATATACAGGACAAGGAAGATGCAAGGATCGCGTTAGGTAATCTATTGGAAGAGACTAGAGTGCAACTCAATGAACTGGTGCAGCAAAGTCAAGAACAGCAGAGGCAGGCTAAAAGAACAAAAGAAGAACTTCAGAGAACCAATGAAAATTTAGCAGATGTCAACAATATGCTCAAACACTATTTAACCAAGGAAGCGCAGACACAGAAGCTAATTGCAGATCTCAGACACGAAAAAGAATCATATACAAGAACAGTAAACTTTCAGATTCAAGAAATCGAAAGAAGAGAGAATCAACTGGAAAATCAGAAGGAAAGAGTACAGAAGATGGAACAACAGATCGCCGAAATGAAGACATCCAGAGATGTGGCGCTGGCAAACGAGTTTTATTTACAGGAGGCTTTTCTACAGACTCAAGCAGAGATTTTGCTCAATGAAGCCATAGCCCTAAGTTCGGTACGAATAGATGCACAGTTAATAGAACCGGACACCTTAAAACAGTTATTAGAAACTCTAAAGAAAAAGATCGCCCGAACCTTTAGATTAGCTAGGAATATGTACTTAGAAGGAATTATAGATGAGCAGTAGCCTTTTGTAAAACCTGCGGGTTCGAGTCCACCGTGCGTGCCAGTGTTAGTCGGCCGCCGGATTGGAAGATTGTAAAACTGAAATCTTGCTTCACACATGCAAAAGGTTGTTACGCAGGCACGATGTATTCTTTTATATAAAGCAATGAAAAGAAAGACGCGCGAGAGTGACCCGATTCGTGGAATCACCAGACTGTTTGTCTGGGGGATTGCCTGAACGCTGCTGTAGCGCTGTTGTCTAATTTCTGCGTACTCTGATTGTACTATGTGTATCTGCGTTTTGTTACCTATCGATCTCTGTTGAGGTTGCGAGTTCTATTTACCTCTAATAGATCGTGGACTGTTGTCTGAGTAAGTTGTTTGTGAATCTCTATTGGGTTGTGGTGTTAGTCCGCGCATTGTGTGTTACCCCTTCTTGGAATGTTCTGCCAGTGGTTGGTGAAGTCTGAGCAACTGTGGTAGCCTTCTGGTATTCAGATCTGTATTGTGTTGTCTGCAGTGTTGGAATCTATCTTCATATGGTAAAGAGAAGTACAGTAAGGGTCTTTCTAAGTTGCGCATTGAGTCTTCAGTACTATGTGTTTGAACTATCAAGTTCCCTGTGTCTACGATGTTGTCTGATTGTTTATATCCATTCGGTGAAGGTTGAACGAATACTCTTGTTTCCGGTAATTCCAGTAAGTTTATGTGTATATGCAACATAGCATCTTAGCGTATTCGATGCACGTGGTTGAGCTAAGACTGTGACCGTTAATGTCTAAGTACAACAGATTTTGTTAGAGCTCTCAGCAGTAGTATATTGCTGAGCAGTGAGTTTGGGAACTAAGTACAGGGCCTCTGTATAACAGACCCCTACCACTCCCAAGAACCCACTTAGGTGCTTAAATGCGTTTCTGACAGTTAGTCTCGCGTTTAACCGTCTAACAGCTCCCTCGGACCATCGCGACGACACCCTCGAACCATCGCGACACCTCAAAAATTGAACCATCGCGATTGGCTTACACCATCGCACCCAGAACATCGCGATTGGCTCACGCCATCGCATCTGTGACCATTGCGACGGTTCACTTTGGACCATCACGATGGCTCACGTTGACCGTTGACTGACGCCATCGCGATTGTTTGCCGATAGAGCCATCGCGATCATTCATTCCAGACCATCGCGACCGTGCATTTCAGACCATCATGACAGTTCACACTCACGCCATCGCGACTACTCGAATTTACGCCATTGCGACAGTTCGCACCTTCGGACCATCGCGATTGTGCCACGCCATTGCGACGGTTCACCTGGACCATCGCGACGGTCCCAGACCATCGCGATTATCTCATAACATCGCGATTGTCCACCCCAAACGGATTTTTTGGAATTGATTTTTTGGTCAATTTTGGGGCTATTTTTGGCAAATTTTTGGGTGATTAGACTCATAGGAGACCCCTTAGCTCATATTTGGAGAAAAACTTGTTTGTCAGTTTTTACCCCCCAGTGCCTGAACGGGCAACATAAAAATTTTGGGCAAAAGGGAAAGGACCTTTAAAAGTGTATATATTCACGTGCTTGATCATCCATTGTGAATTGGTCTAAACATTGAATTTTGGCAGGTCTAGCAAGGACAATCAAGGGCATTCAAGGCAAGGCAGTGAAGGGCATAAAGCTTGGGAAGCACAGCTTCTTGGGCATCAGAGCAACCAACAAAGCTGACTCGAGGTTGGAAGATTACTCAACCCCCTCAGTCAATTCTTAGCTTAGGCTAAACGGTAGCTTTGTGGATTAACGACGATAGGAACACATCAAGTATAAGAGACTTAAATTTATTGAGTCTAAGACTAAAGATAAAGGTGTGTGATACGAAAACTTAAGGGAAAGAACATAAGCCTGACGGAACAAGAACTCAAAGTACCACAGAAAGTCGAATTCATGACGCATACATCTAGACAAGAATCTAACGGGATTTAAAAAGAATCAAGAAAGTAAGAACAAAGAATCATTGACGATCTGAGCGTGTACTGAGTGTGCAAGGAAGAAAATTCATGAACCTTAGATCGGGCAAACATATAGGTAAGTCAGACCGACGAAGCCTTAACTCATCAGAAGCAAGTGTAGGCACTACTGCATGATCGTGGGCTCAACAATTGAATAGTAATTACCCCTACGAGAGCTCAGACACGAGTGAATCAGAAATGGCATTTAGCACAGAAAGACCAGAAGGAGGGTCAAATGTAGCATATTTAGAAAGACCTGAAGGACCCTATAGAATGCAATTAGAATTTCTCCGAACCAACCGCTTAGGTGCTCGCATCTATGAGGATGGTTTGCGAAGACAAGTGGTGCAGATGCACAATCCTGATCAACCACTTGGATTGGAACGTCCAGTGGTGAAATTCGAAAGAGATGCATACATAGACAAAGAAGGAACGATGTACATCTTAAGTACTCAGCCAAACAATACGAATGAGTTTGGCGTAATTCAGTTAGAGACATAAGCTAAATCCCAAGGAAAAGAACCGTTAGAAGAACCTAGGACACCTAGAGGGAAATCTGTACTAACACGAGTACTAGTTCGAGAATGGATCCCTCAGGACAACAGAAGCATAGAGTTGTTTGTGAATAAAGAAACTGACGAAGCATTTTGGAGGTACAGAACGGAACAACCAAGTGAGGTAGGCTCCATCATAATCTACGAGTTCAAGGACCCGGATACACCTGGAAAGGTTGTATACCTGGATGAAACTTCAGAAAGAGTATTTGTGGTGCCAGACCACGCTAGAAACACATACACATGGAGAGGCGAGATGGTATTCCATCCATCACGAACAAACATAAACGCGAGCCAACAAGGGGTAGGAACACCCTCAGCCCATGGTAATCAAAGAGAGAAAAACAAAGATAGACCTGAAGTAAGTTTCAATCATCCCATAGGGAGAGATAGAACAACCACGGACACTAATAGAGCGGATAGACAAAGGGAACATGGAATACTAGGTGGTAGAGATGATTTTCCTCTACCTAGACCACGTGAACACGCAAGAATACTGAGACCCACTCAACTAGTGAAATCCATGAAAAACTATTTTGATGGGACTGGAGATCCCTATGACCATGTTGCGGAATTTAAGCAAGTGCTCAGAGCAGAGCAAGTAGAAGACATGTTCACACAATATAACGCATTTGGACTAACGTTAAAGAATACAGCTTTAACTTGGTTCCAACCATTGCAACAAAGGCAATTTAGAGACATCCATCACTTTTTAGAGTCATTCATCACTGAATTCTCTAAAAGTGGAATCAGACATGACACATCTTCGTTGATTTGAATAGCTTCAAACAGACCCCTCAGGAAACAGTAAGATTGGCAAGACGTAGGTTTAGACAATATGTTGAAAGATGTCCAGTACAAGAGTTACCTTCACAGGCCAAGCAAGTGTCGTTGTTTTTAGATGGCTTGTTGAGCTCTAAACTACGCTCCTATGTATACTTGAAAGAACCCAGAACGCTAGAGCAATGTGTAAGAATTTGTATAGACATTGAAGATAACTTAGGAGACGGGAACTCTCAAAGGTCTATAAAGATTCAGATTGTTCATCTCTAGCATCCACAAAATTGTCTAACTTGATAGAGGACCTAGCAGAAAAAGTGGCCCAGAAACTAGGAGTTTCTAGTAAACAGATGGCCAAGTTAACAACTAACGTACGTTGTTACACCTGTGGTGGAAATCATTTGGCAAATGTGTGTCCCAATGCAACACAAACACAAGCCAACCCTAGTGGCCAATATTGCACTATTGAGAGAAGATACACAAATCACACGGCTCGGGACTGCCCATACAACAAACAGGCAATGAGACAGAACTACCCGCAAGCATATGCATAGCCAGGTAGGTATCAAGGCCAATACAATACTCAGCCTCATTACTATAGGCCTCCTCAAAATTATCCATATCAGGCTCAACAAAGACCTCAACCTGTCTTAACTCAGCAGCCACCCCCACCCGCGAATGTCATCTCAGTGAAATACGCTACTGCAGAAGAGAATCTCAATAGAGCTTTAGTTCCCGTTTCACCCCTAATTACTGACAGTGATCCAAACTCAAACAGTTTTGACTCTACTCATGTAGATAGTCCACCCGCATATTACACAGAGTCACCAGAACACGTAGAGACATATCAATATGATAGTCCACCAGTGGAACCTAGTTGGGAGCCTGACTATGCTAATGTGATGTACACAAACCCGAATCCGTGGCCCCAATTAAGACAACAAAGACCACAGGGCCCTAGTGGACCATGCTTTAGGTGCCAAGGAGATCATTTCATAAAGGATTTTCCACATCCTCCGATAGCAGGACAGTCATAGTACTATAACATACAAGGCTTTTGTGCCGATTGTGGTAAAGAGCACATCATAAAAAATTGTCCTAAGAACCCTACTAATGCTTCAAATGTGACACCGATCAACGTGATAGGTATTGTAAACAACACAGATGGATCCAACCCTACATACGTGCCTACCCAAGCTATAACAAGAGCCCAGGCGCTCTTACAGAACCAACAGCTTAATCAGGAGAAAATAGCCGGAACTAGTGAAGTTGGAGAATCTAGTAGTAAAAAGACGAAATCTTGGAAAGAGTCTAAAGAAAGAATTAAGAGAAAATGGAGCAAAAGGATAACTGAGTTGGAAGGAAGTCTCAAGGAATCTAGAGCCAAAATTCTAGAATTGACTTCAATGGAATTGAATCAAGAGAACCTAGCGCAAAAATCAGGATCAGTTTTAGCAGAACCCATACCAGAAAACCTATACATGATGTTTCGTGCATATCAAGCTAGAATAAAGGAAGGACCTCAAGTAGCTGAAATGAGTAAAAACTACCCTCGAGCAGACTTAGAAATTGAGAGAACTAAACTTTGCATGAAGATGGTAGAGCTAGCGCAAGCTATGTTTGAAGCCTCTAGATATCTAAATTGGAATAACATGGCAAAACCGGAATTGCACTTTCAAGGATTAATGGAGAGGCTAGAATACTTGATTAATAGCAAAGAGAAAAAAAATTGGCATAGGAACACTATTGCCTCAGAGACACAGGAAAAGAATGCACCATCCCTGTCTCAAGTACCCAATACAGAAAGTCAAGACAACCTATTTTCCATACATAGGTACTCACATGAATTTTTGAGAGAAATCCAAGAAGAGAAGTGGAGAAAAGAACAAGGCACCCATCCTCCTATTCAGGAAATAGATGACTTGCAAGAGCAATTTCCCCAAGACATCCCCTCTATTTACGATGATGTAGAGGAAGAACAACTGAGTGAACACACAGGATTTGAATCCAATTCTTTACAAGAATTACCTCAGTTCACAGGACCTTGGGAAGACAAGTCTATTAGCATGAGAGCACCCACGATAATAGTGAGGAATGAAGAATCAGTGATCCCTAGAAACACGGAAGTGGTCAAGAACGCTAAAGTTCAGTGTCACCTCACGCTTGAGGAATTATTGAAGGTTAAGCCAGAACTGTGGAAGCATGTAGCAAATCAATTCCCCGAGCTTGCTACTACTCCCTCAAAAATAGGAACACACAAGAAGGTACTAGAAATACCCGTAGAAAAGATAGGAGATGTAAGCGAAGGAGAGGAAGGTAACACTTATCTTCCAATAACCCATCAGGGCTACACCACGAAAGCCATCTTAGATTCAGGAGCCGGAGTAGCCATCGCTACCACCGCTTTGTGGAAACGTTGGGTTAAGCCAGCATTAAGACCTACCAGGATGAAACTACAAATGGCTGACGGACACATAGAAAAACCATTAGGCTTACTAGAAGGCATATCTCTCACCACTTGTGGTGTGGAGTTTGAGCATACCTTTGCCATTTGTGATTTTGCAAAAAATCATGCTTATGAGATGATATTAGGATGACCATTCATGCGTCAGTTGCAAATTGTACAAGATTGGGGAACTAATTCTTTGTACTTGCAACATTTAGGAGTGACTACCAAAGTCAATCTTAAAGACTATTCCCATAGGGATGTACCCCCAATACAATGGAATACTGTCCATAAGACACAGGTAGAAACGGAATCAGTACACTCATTGGAGTCAGACCCCTCATGGTTACACGAGGACACTCATCTATGGATGTGTAAAGTGGCAAAACAAGAGGAAGAACGGTTAGAAGCAAGGACCTTAGGTGCAGAACAACATCCATGAACTCTTCAAGACCCAGCATATGCACCTGTAGTATTTCCGGATGAAGAATTCGAACCCCATGGTTGGGCAGAAATCCTAGCAACCATGGATGTAGCCATCAATGAATAACAATGGACACCCCACTGTGACGAGGATGGCTATGACATTTCAGTTTTCACGATAGAGCCAATCATGTGTGACTCGATTATTGAAGAATGTGAACCTAGCACTGATGCATTTGAGGATGCGAGTGATTTCGATTTAGAATCAATTATTATGGACCCACCCTTTGCATCAGAAAAAGAATATTTTTACGAAGTAGAAACTTATCCTCAGACACATGAAGAAATTATGAATGATGTGAGAATAGCCACACAAGTGACTAGCAAGAGTGAAGGCAAGAAAAGAAAGAAGAAAGAAACCATGTCAGAAGAAGAAGAATCCTTGTTTGAAGTTCTGGAGAACTTCAAGAAATATGAAATAGAAGATAGACGAATCATGGTACGAATGCCTAACAAAAAAGCTGACATTGGAGAAGTATATGATAACCGAGAGAAAACCAAAAAAATAATAGTTGCCATAGAAGGAGAAGAAGAAAAATGTACATACATAGGGCATGATTTGACGAAGGAAGAAGAAGAAGAGTTAGTTGCCCTATTGCGTGAATATAGAGATGTGTTCGCATGGAGTTACAAAGATTTGAAAGGAGTAGACCCGGATATATGTTCTCATAGAATCCCTATGACTCCAGATGCAAAACCTACGAAACAGAAACTGTACACGTACAATGATAACTATGCTGCAAAGATTAAAGAAGAAATAGATCGTTTGATAGAAGCAGGATTTATTTACAAAATTGAGCATACCGAATGGGTATCCCCCATTGTGGTTGTGCCCAAGAAGAATGGAAAATTGCGTGTGTGTATTAACCTTAAAAAAGTTAATGCCACCACAATTAGAGATAGTTATCCTCTTCCTATCACAGAACACTTATTGGAAAGAGTTGCGGGCAAGGAAGTTTATAGCTTTCTTGATGGTTTCTCAGGCTATAATCAAGTAGCCATTGCTCCAGAAGATCAACACAAGACGGCTTTTGCCATAGAATGGGGCATATTTGCATTTCGTGTGATGCCATTTGGCTTAACAAATGCACCCGCTACTTTCCAGCCACTCATGTGTCATGTTTTTAAGGAATTCTTACGTAAGAATTTGGAAGTTCATGTCGATGACTTATGTGCACATTCAAATGAGAGACAGACGCATATCCCACAGTTAAGACAAGTTTTTGACAAATGTCGAGAATATCAGGTTTGTTTGAACCCAGAAAAGTGCGTTTTCATGGTCAGACAAGGAAAAATTTTAGGACACATTGTGTCAAAGAATGGAATCTCTACGGACAAAGAAAAGGTGAAAGTAATTGCAGATCTACCTAGACCAAATAATGTAAAGGAAGTACAGGCATTTATGGGCCATTGCGGTTATTATAGACGATTCATACACATGTATGCAATCATAGCCAAGCCTTTGTACTCTCTTTTGACCTATTTTGAATGGACAGACGAATGCGAGAATTCATTCAATGAACTTAAACGACGTTTGTGCTCAGCACCTATATTGACAACCCCGGATTGGAGTAAGCCATTCCATGTACATGTGGATGCATCCAATTATGCCATAGGATGTGTGTTAGCGTAACCCACGAATGAAGGAAATATAGATCTTCCCATAGCGTATGCAAGCAGACAGTTGAACACAGTAGAAAGAAATTACACCACTACGGAACGAGAAGGATTAGGAATGATCTACGCAGTAAAGAAATTCAGACATTATTTGTTGGCAAACAAGTTCAAATTCTTTACAGATCATCAAGCATTACTGTACTTAGTCAACAAGCCATGTAACACAGGACGATTAATACGTTGGTTTCTATTACTCATGGAGTACGACTTTGAAGTAGTAGTCAGGAAAGGAAAGACACATCTTAGAGCTGACCACCTTTCGAGATTAACCTCAGGAGAAGCTCCTCAAGGAATAGTGGATGAATTACCAGATGCATATTTGTTTAACCTTGAGATAGCACCAGAATGGGCTAGGTCGATAGTCCCTATTCTCACATATGGACCCAAGAATCCTAGGATAAGGATCAAGGAAGGAGAGATTACCAAATCTCAAAGATATCAAATCATAGCAGGAAGTATATATAAACAAGACAATCAAAAGATTCTTCTTGTTGTGTAGTTGAATCAGAACATGCAAATTGGTTGCAATTAGCACACATAGGTGCATTAAAGCAACATCATTTGAAACATCGTACATTGCAGACTCTGCATAGACTAAGAGTCTATTGGCCTTCGATGGAAGCAGATGTCTACAAGTTGTGTAAAGAATGCCCTGTCTTGTCTGTTGTGAAAGACCACCAGTAGAACATGCCACATTGTATCACGTGTCTCTCACACCAGATTGGAGTGAACCCTTAGTGACATACTTGAGGACAAACACATTCCCTCAAGGAATGACTTTAGTGCGACAACGAAGTCTAGAGAAGGAAGCTCAAGACTATTCAATTATTGGTGATAATCTATACAAAAGAGGAAGAGACGGATACCTAAGACAATGTGTTCATGAAAGCGATTACTTGAGCGTACTAGAGACTGCACACCAAGGTGTTGCAGGAGGTCATTTTGGACCCGATAGGATAATCAAAGCCATCCTCTTTGCAGGATTATGGTGGCCCACTCTTCACATAGATGCACATACCTATGTTAAGAGATGTGATGTGTGCCAAAGAACTCAATTTCCTACTCGCAGAGATGAAATGCCATTGAAACCCATGATGGGCGGCGTGCATTTTCTAAGTGGGGTATAGACTTTGTAGGACCCATTAACCCCCCTGCAAAAGGTACTCATGCTGAGTACATTATTGTTGCGATAGATTATCTTACCAAATGGGTAGAGGCAAAAGCCACGAAAAAGAATGATGCACACACGACTGCAAAATTCTTATTTGAAAATGTCTTTACAAGATATGGATTGCCTATAGAGTTAGTGAGCGATCGAGGAACTCACTTTCTAAACCAAGTCATTGAATATTTGTTATAGGATTTTATGGTGATTCACAAGAAATCCGCACCATATCATCCTCAGGCCAATGGTCAGGCTGAAAGCACTAACAAGATCCTTTGTAACGTACTCACGAAACTCGTGAACAACAAGCATTTAGATTGGGACAAACAGTTACACCATGTTGTTTGGGCATATCGAGTGGCCTACAAGACCGTACTCAATGCAGCTCCCTTTCAGATGGTTTTTGGTCAGAATGCTGTGCTTACTTTGGACTTCTTGATACCGACCCTTAAGGTTGCACAAGAACATCAGTGGACCGGCCATGAATTATCAGCAAGAATAATGGACTTGGAAAGATTAGGAGAAACTAGGCTGAAAGCAGCAGCAGGAATATACGTAGCTAAGAAGCGACAGAAAGCATATTTTGATGCACATGTGAAAGATAAAGGCTTGAAAGAAGGAGATTTAGTTCTAGTGTATACGCTGAAACAGCATGCACGGAAGTTAGAAAAGCGAGGTTATGGACCTATGATCATTAACAGACTCTCAACAAGTGGAGCAGTACAATTAGCCACCTTAGAAGGAGACATAATGCCTAATTACATTAGTGGCTGTAGTGTCAAGTTATATCAAGAACCTCTTACGGAGGATATGCTTAGACGACTCACGTTGTCAAAGAAGCGTAAGGAGGAAGAAAATAGAATACGAGCTGAAGCTCAGGCAGAAGCTATAGAACGCATTAAGTGCATGAAGTTAAGAAGACAAGGACTAGGGAGAGAACATTATAACCATCTAGAAACATCACCCAGATACCCCATGGCCATGTGTCAAGCAAAGTCAAGTACTCATCCTAGCATAGTGGATCGGAGACCATTCATTACAGTCAGGCTAGAGCACGACAACCCTTGCCAAGAGCTCAGGGCTTTAATTGACTAAGGTGCTGCAACTAGTGCGATTAGATGGTCCCATTATAAGGACTCAGGAATAGAAATGCGTCCAATTGAGGCATACCTCATAGGGCTAGGAGGCATGGAAACCCCTTGCATGGGTGAGGTGGACCTTCCTATCCTCATAGACGAAGTGACCTTGACAGTAAAGTTACTAGTGTGCCATGACGAGGACCTGATAGAACCCCTAATCCTCGGCCAAGATTGGCTATAAGATCACTCAGTGGACCTAAATCTTAGACAAGGCTCCTTGCAGATTAGAACCTTAGATCAAAAGCGAGTGATACCGCTTGACTTCCCTAATGGCATTCCGACTGAGGTTTGTAACCCTAGACCCTATGAAATGCATGCGACGGAAGACCGGAAGATCTTTGGTCAGATCAGTCACATTACGTCTACACCAACCCACGCGGGCTTGGCGATGGACAATTGTCAATCTAAAGGACGTCAGGAGATTTTCCCTTGGGCTTCCTGCAAATTAGAAGGGCCAGCCACCCAACCGCTTGGTCAAATGGACACCATCAGTGGTCAGGAGGGTTACATCAGCGGTCAAATGGGCACAATCAGCGGACAGATGGGGACGATCAGCGGTCAGGTGGACTTCATCAGCGTCCACATGGGCAAAACACCCTGCGGTGCCCATCCTTCCACACTTACTGCAGACTGGCCTAGATTAAAAGTACAAAATGGAGCACTTCCTAATGGGCAGGTTTCGCAAGTGTTGGACCTCCCTTCTTTTCCAATGCAGAGTGTCCATCGGACCTCTCAACCTCAACCACAAAGGAGTCAACCACGACGAAGAAACCCAGGCCGACGACAATATCAGACGACACAAAGAAAGTAGCAATATCAGTATCACAAAGCAAGCGGCACGAGACAGATATGGGTGCCAAAAGGATAGAAAGCACCGACTGATTTCAACGACGCAGACATTGATACGAAGAAGTCAAGGCAGAAGCAGTTTCAGTATTCAAAGTCTACTCGATCTCCTTCTACGAGTATAAACACTCGACAAATTTGGATCGCCAAGAAGTACCTTACAAACCGACCCACACCCACGCAGATTTGGGTACCCAAACAATGTATTATAGCTAAACCCTCAAGCCATGTAATATATAACCCTCACAAATCTCTTCACCCTTCAACCCCACCACATCCGATCTCATCTTTTGTCCCTCAAAAGAAACTTATCATCCGCTCACAAACTCTTAGGAAGTGGGTACCGAAACGTATCCAGACGCCTTCTACAACTCCCTTATCTAACATAACTCCCACCCCGATTAATCTACAACCTTGTAATAACTCATTCACAACTGAACCTTGTACGAATCCACACACTATAACCCAACAACGCTTGTAATAACATCTCATCAAAGCATTGCATGCAATATCTGAAAACATATAGGTGTCTAGAGACCTGGACTAGTTTTGCAAGAAGCATTGCATCAATCACATCACAACACTTGGCTACACGGGTTACACATCGGCTATGGAAAGGGATTACGGTCTCACTTTCATGGGATCATGATTAATTTCCATACTAATGTGTTAATCTTATGTAGCAGATCTTCTACGCACTCGCATCATACATCATGCAGGCAGAAGGGCCATCGGAAGCTGACCCCAGTGCACCAATGGCCAGTATTGGAGAACTACTAGTGGAGCACCATCTTACGGCTCAACCGCCCGAATTTCAAGGTTTCCCAGGGCCCATGCCAATTGACGATCCCCCCAGGGGTTATACTGAGAAGATTCATCTCAATTCTCACTGGTTTCAAGGGCTAGCAAGACCATTGGCGGATGCTGATTTTATATTTGAGGCTAATCTGACTTTTGATGACCGTACCTGGGGCAAATATCAGTTTTTCTCAAGAGAGTTTGAAGGATTACAGAACACGGAAGACCTAATGCATGTTTGGGCAAGAGCAGGGTTTACAGAGTATTTCAGCAACCCTTTGCCTAAACCTGACTTCTATAGATGTTATTAGTTAGTCACAACTTTGACAGCTTCTGAGAACAAGGATCTGCTCGGCACTTTTATTTTGCCATCCTTAGTGAACGATCCTCCATATAAGAGGTTTTATCTTTCTAAAGATCTGATTCGTGCTGCCATCAAGATCCATGGTACACACACTCCAACAGAACGAGAAAGGCTGGTTCCAGAGCCAATGAAACGTGGAGATGTTACCAAGTGGGAAGATATTTCGGCGATCACACCTGAGCTTTCAAAACCACTGTGGATATGCATGCAGCATTTTGCTTTCCCCTCTCAGGACAGATTCATAATGCCTCACGTGCATATGGTTTGGTTTATATTTAGCATGTACTGGACCCCAGACAGTTGATCTCACAAGCTGGATCATTGATCAGCTCTACTTAGCACAACACAGATGGGAAAGAAAGAAGGTCATCAATGGATGTTGCGCTCTCACGTGCATCGTATACATGTGTTTGGCCTATGATTTACCTATCGAGCGAGCAATGACAAGTGAGGAGCTGAAAGCCTTCAAGGGAACAACAAAGAAAGCTAGAAAGCCTAGCAAAGGACGAGCAGGAAAGCGACTGAGAGGAACTATCCCCTGCCTTCAGGTACAAGAATCACCCTCACCACAACCCTCTCCAGAACAGTCTCCTACTGAACCCCCTGTACAACCTATTCGCATACGGTTATCAAGACCGATTATAACGGAGGCCACCACCAGCACAGTTGCTCCTCAAGCAGCCACCGTCCCAGGACCTTCCACCACTACAGCAGAAGTTCCCACCACTATTGGTGCGGAAGCTTTTTCTTTTCCAATACCCAACCTGGAAGCGGAATCTATAGATACAACCTTTGAATTTGAAATGCAGGATGTTTCTCGAATGAATTTCAGTTTTCAAAAGGTCAGATCTTCTCTCAGGAATATGAGCAGCCAAGTTACCCGACCACGCCCCGAGACCAACCACAAGGACAAATAGTGTCTAGTTCCGAGGAAGAAAGAACGGAAACCGATGAAGATGAAGGTGATGACGAAGCCAGCCAGGGCACTCACGAATCCCCAGAGCATGGACAGACAGATGAACAAGGACAACACACAGACACCTAGGGAGATACCAGTACGCATGAAGATGAAACTTTTGAAGCAGCAGCTTATACACTAGCCATCAAGAAGCTATATCGCACCATGGAGAAAGTTTGGGCATGCAAGAAATTGACTGAGCAGGAGAGTCAAGCACTTATAGAACAGGAACTTGTCTCAGGTGGATTCGAAGAAGTATACATCAGAGGCTTCCGAGAACTTGTCAAATTAGTGGGATCCACAGAAGCCTTACGATATTTGCAGAGGAAACCATTACTGCAGTATGACCCTCGTAGAATCCGTCTACTAACCAAACCGGGTGAATATATTTGGGTATCCACCGGCGGACAATCTTCAGAATAGGCCAGGGAAGCACGTCTCGTCCTTGAAGGCTCATTGGCAGAAGACACCATTATCATCGACTCCCCACCCCGTACTACTGTTGTACATACCACCACAGTTGTTGAAGTACCTACCACCCCAACCGCTCCTCCTTCACCTCCCATCCATCCAGTCTCCCCCATACACCCTCCTTCTCCCAGAACAACATCCTCCTCCTCCGGCGGAGTAGCAGAAGTTGTCCTTACTCCCATTCATCCCACAATTCCCGCACCCACTCAACCTAGTCTACCCCCTAGCACACCCACCTTTCTATCAAATCCAATTTTCCCACCATCCTTTCCATCCTTCCCCACACCTCCAAGACCCCTTTTCCCATTCCCACCTCCATTAACCTTCTCCCCAGTCTCACCTCCCCGACCCACCGTAACTCCTCTTTCCCCTTTCCACCAAGCCGTCCAAGACAACCCCTCTGTAAATTACTCGTCAACCTTTGTAAATCCCGTATTTACACCTACACACTTACCCACGATCACACCACTATTCACAGTCACCGCACTCGACACCACATCCAACGATATGGATATATCACCACCCACTGCACCTCCCCTCACTTCATTTGTGGCACCACATATTTAAGCACACCACAATTTTCCACAATCACCACAGCATCCACTTTCCCACCCCCATTCCCTATTCCCTTTGCATCTACACCTACTGCATCTTCGCTTAGCACATCGTTAATATTATCACCCACTCTAGATACTGCATTCCGACAGATGTTCACGTGTATGACTCAAGTAAGAGATGAGTTCACATCTCTAGGAAATAATATGTTCAGTTGAAGTCAACCCTATCTGTTCATTTTCACTTCTCTATCAGGTACCCGACCTTTTTACTCATCTCGTAAGAGTTGTTTCTCAGTGTGTACTTACCTAAATTCAATGATTTAAAGTTTGTTGGATGCAGCATACTGTCTAGTATACGCATAAAATTTTCATAATCATTGGATTCTTAAATCTTGAGCTATGTTCATTTTGCTGGTCACTGGTCTCATTACTTTAGCAGCCCGTGAAAATCGGGATGATGTCATCACTTTTTAAACATCATTCTCAGTGTGTGGTTCATTATTTTTGATGTGATTACTCTTTAAAGTTAGCTCTTTAAGTTAACTAGACTTCCACAAAAGGAATTAGGCTAACTACTGCTGTGCTCAGAGAATTATGCAAAACACTAGATAGGTGTATGAACCAAAATAGCAAGTTCTTCACCTCTGAGCTAACTCCAACTTATGTGTTTCGATCTATCTTTTTGAGAGTGATCTTCCAAGGTACATAGGGTGTCTAATAAATACATTGGAAAGCTAAAAGAGCCTACCACATACTCCTGGAGTTCATTTGGCTAGTGTAGATCAAGGATTTTGCAACACCTCTTCATGTTCAAGCACAGACCTATCCATCTCTTCACAGTGTTATCAGAGCAAGGTAACTACTCAGCTTGGTCATTAAGAATGGAAGCTTATCTCCAAGGTAGAAGTTTATATGGTTATGTGGCTGGAGATGACGTTATGCCAAGTTTCAGGAACAAAAGTCAACCAACACAAGAAGAGCAAGAAAGATTGAGCACATGGTGCTCCAAGGATGCACTTGCAAAGTCTTATCTACATAGATTCAGGTTGTTCAAATCATGTGGCAAGAAATGTGGCACTCCTATAAGATTTAGAAGATCCAAGGAATAAGCATGAGGTACAAACAAGAGATGATGCAAGAAACCTTGTGGAGAAAATAGGAAATGTCAAAGCACCTGATGGAAACATCAACCTACTCAGTAAGGTACTCTATGTCCCTACCATTACAAAGAATTTGATATGTGTTGGGCAGATAGTAGAGAAAGGGTTGCAAGTCAGGTTCACAAAAGCAGGAGCATTTATTGAAGATCCAAGTCAAGGATTCAAAAGAATTGCAAAAGGTGAAAAGACAGGTAGATTGTTCACATTTGAATTACAAGACACTAGAAACATTGCTGTCTTTAATTATGGTAGTCAGACACTCACAGAATCGGAAGTATGACACAAAAGGTTAGCACATATTGGTGAAAGGTCATTAAAGCAAATTTGCAAGGACCAAAGTGTACTTGGAGTCCCTAACTTGTCAAAACAACATATGATTTATAATTGTAGTGCATGTCAATTTGGAAAGTCTCACAGGTTACCATTCATGAAGAAAGGTTATATGCATGGAGATCTCTTGGATTTGGTTCTTACAGATGTATGGGGACCTAGCAAGGAAGCTTCAATATCTGGATCAAGGTATTATGTCTCCTTTATTGATGATTGCAGCAGATGGACTATCCTATTGTTTATGAAACACAAAGATGAAGTTTTTTCATGTTTCAAAAGATATTTGGCTCTTGTGGAGAATCAAACAGGTAAATCACTAAAAAGCCTAAGGTCAGATGGAGGGGGAGAATACTTCTCCCATGAGTTTGATTCTTTTCTTCAAGAAAGAGGAATCAAAAGAGAGGTAACTACAAGGTACACTCCTAAGCAAAATGGAGTGGTAGAAAGGAGGAATAGGACAATTGTTGAAGCTGCAAGGTCCATGTTAAATGAAAAGCATTTGCCTAATTATCTATGGGCTAAGGTTGTATCTACAGCCACTTACTTGATTAACAGGTTGCCTTCAAAATCCCTTGATGGGATGACTCCATATGAGGCTTGGAATGGAAGAAGACCTATCTTAGATCATTGTAAAATTTTTGGATGTATTGCTTTTGCTCATGTTCCTTCATAGGTTAGAGGCGAGATGGATCCAAAGGCAGAAAGGTGTGTATTTATTGGATATGACAACAATCAAAAGGGTTACATGTTATACAACCATACCAACAAAGGATTCTTGGTAAGTAGAGATGTAGTTTTTGATGAGAACAATTCATGGTATGAAGATTCATGCAGGAAGGTCAAATTGCCATATGACCTTGAAGAAGATTTCCCAAAGCTTGGCAGAGAACATCAACCAAAGATTAAAGAACAAGATACTTCAGAAGATGATGAAGAAACTCAGATGGAAAAAATCAAAGCATGGAAGCCTAAAGGTAAAGCAGAATTGTAGGAACTTGGACATGAAGCAGAATCATCATAACATGGCTTAAGAAGATCTATAAGGGAAAGAAAAAAACCAGAAAGGTATGGGTTTGACACCTCATTAGTAACTAAACATTCTATTTACATAGCACAATACATAAATCAAGAGGAGCCATCATCCTTTGACAAGGCCAAAGCAAAATCAGAATGGAAGCATGCAATGAAGGAAGATATTGAAGCACTTGAGGAAAACAACACTTGGGATTTGGTGCCCAAGACTTCATCCATGAAGGTAATAGGCTCAAGATGGGTCTATAAACTCAAGAAGAATTTTGATGGTTCCATTAACAGGTATAAGGCAAGGCATGTAGCAAAAGGCTTTGCACAAACTCAGGGAATTGATTATGAGGAGACCTTCTCTCTTGTGGCAAAGATGCCTACTATTAGGGTTTTGCTTAGTATTGCCTCTTCCAAGAATTGGAAGATACTTCAACTAGATGTAAAGAATGCATTCTTGAATGGTTGGATAACAGAAGAGGTATATATGGCACAACCACCTGGTTTTGAGAATTGTTTCATTCTTGCAGTACAAAGGCTTTCAACCAAGCAAGGCAGTTCCTTCACTCTTTATCAAAAAGAGTAATTATGAGGTCATCTACTTATGTGTATATGTAGATGATATTATATTGACAGGGAATGATGCAGATGGTATGAAGAAGATCAAAGATCAGATGAGAGAAGAATTCAAGATAAGTGATTTAGGATCACTTACCTACTTCCTAGGTTTGGAAGTTGTCTACAAAGATCATGGTTTATTTCTCACTCAAAGGAAGTATATCAAGGATATGTTAGCAAAATTCAAGATGGAGGATTGTAAAATTGCAGGTACTCCAATGGAGGTCAATCACAAATTGAGCTCACATGAAGATGAACTCATAGAGGACATCACATCATATCAAAGTCTAGTGGGTAGTCTGAACTATGCCACATTGACAAGAGTAGATATATGTTACAGTGTGAGTGTGCTAAGTCAATTTATGCACACACATCAAGGAAACCACACATGTGTGAAGAGATGGATAGGTATGTGCTTGAAGATGAAGAGGTTTTGCAAAATCCTTGATCTACACCAGCCAAATGAACTCCAAGAGTATGTGTTGGAACCTTTTAGCTTGCCAATGGATGTATTAGAAACCCTATGTACCTTGGAAGATCACTCGCAAAAAGATAGATCAAGACAGATAAGTTGGAGTTAGCTCAGAGGTGAAGAACTTGCTATTTTGGTTCATACACATGTCGAGTGTTTTGCATAATTACCTGAGCACAAAAGCAATTAGATTAATTCCTTTTGGGGAAGTCTAGTTAACTTAAAGAGCTAACTTTCAAGAGTAATCTCATCAAAAATAATGAACCACACACTGAGAATGATGTTTAACAAGTGATGACATCATCCCGATTTTCACGGGCTGCTATAGTAATGAGACCAGTGAGCCAAAAAATGCACATAACTCAAGATTTAAGAATTCAATGATTATGAAAACTTGTACGTTCATACTAGACAATATGCTGAATCCTACAAGCTTTAAATCATTGCATTTGGGTAAGTACACACTGAGACACAGCTCTGACACGATGAGTAAAAAAGTCGGGTACCTGACAAAGAAGTAAAAATGAACAGATAGGGCTGACTTCAATTGAACATAATTGAAGATTGAAACACCCAAATGAAATGAAAATTGGTGAGCATATAGTATAGAGCTAACTTTACCAAGTTAAATCACTGAAAATGATGCACCAAGCTCAGAGAAACCATCTCTGCAAGCTGACTGAGAAAACTGAGAGATATGGCAATGAGTAGTACACTTCACAAGAACATGGAAATATCAACTCAAATGATAATGAAAATGAAAGTATATTGATTGTACAATACAATGGACTTACTGATACATATGTGTGCCTTAGAATCACACCTTGATATGGCATAAAGCTCAGCTCTTTGAGGTCTTCTCTGAGGTCTCTCTGACCATGACTAAAGCTGCCATCTATTTATAGTTGAGCTTGGGAGGCTAACCTCCCTCAATCACTCTTCATTCTCTATCTACCACAAATCACGAATTCGTTGCTTCTCTTTCCGTTTTTGATCAAGTGGACTCAACCACTTAAGATTCTTTCACTTTTACATTAAGTAAAGTCCTCAAAAGTTACAAGAGGTAGTTCACAAGTGAACTTTACATTGTCTTCATTTTAAGGCTTCTTCTTTGAATTTGTGGGACTCAATCCAATACTTAGGCTTGTCATAAACTTGCTCCAACAGCTCCCCCTCAAGCCAAGTATGCTTGAGGTCTTCAATCTTCCAACATTACCTGCAAACCTATCATAGCCTTGAATTTGCAAAGCTTTGTACCAGCCAATGCTTTGGTTAGAATATATGCACATTGTTGATGAGTGGACACATATGATATTTGAATCTCTTTGCTTAGAACCTTCTCTCGTACATAGTGATAATGAACTTCAATATGTTTAGTCCTTGCATGAAAAATAGGATTAGCAACCAAATGAATAGAACTTATATTGTCACAAAAAATAGTTGGAGTTCCAAACTCCAATCCGAGATCTGTGAATAATGTCTTCATCCACATAGCTTCTTGAGTAGCTATAGCAAGACCTCTATACTCAGCCTCTGTGGAAGAAAGAGCAACTATAGGTTGCTTCTTGGATGACCATGAAATAAGCTTTGAGCCTACAAAAGTAAGATATCCTGAAGTGCTCCTTCTATCTTCCTTGGAACCAACCCAGTCTGCATCAGAAAATAGCTTCAAACCTAAATCAGATACATAAGGATAATAAAGTCCTTCATTTATGGTTCCTTTGAGATACTTGAGAATCCGTTTGGCAGCATCCATGTGTGGTTTCCTTGGTGTGTACTGTAACATATATCTATTCTTGCCAATGTGGCATAGCTGAGACTACCCACTAGACTTTGATATGATGTGATGTCCTCTATGAGTTCACCTTCATATGAGCTCAATTTGTGATTGACCTCCATTGGAGTACCTGCAATCTTACAATATTGCATCTTGAATTTTTCCAACATGTCCTTAATGCACTTTCTTTGAGTGAGAAACAAACCATGATCTTTGTAGACAACTTCCAAACCTACGAAGTAGGTAAGTGAACCCAAATCACTTATCTTGAACTCTTCTCTCATCTGATCTTTGATCTTCTTCATACCATCTGCATCATTTCCTATCAATATAATATCATCTGCATAGACACATAAGTAGATGACCTTAGAATTACTCTTTTGATAAAGAGTGAAGGATCTGCCTTGCTTGGTTGAAAGCCTTTGTCCTGCAAGAATGAAACAAGCCTGAAATTCCAAGCTCTTGGAGCTTGCTTGAGACCATACAATGCTTTGTTAAGTTTACACACATAATTAGGATAAACTTGATTCTCAAAACCAGGTGGTTGTGCCATATATACCTCTTCTGTTATCCAACCATTCAAGAATGCATTCTTTACATCTAGTTGAAGTATCTTCCAATTCTTGGAAGAAGCAATACTAAGTAACACTCTGATTGTAGGCATCTTAGCTACAAGAGAAAAAGTTTCTTCATAATCAACTCCTTGAGTTTGTGCAAAACCTTTTGCTACAAGTCTTGCCTTATACCTATTTATGGAACCATCTGAATTCTTCTTGAGCTTGTAGACACATCTTGAGACTATTACCTTCATAGATGAAGTCTTGGGCACCAAATCCCAAGTGTTGTTTTCCTCAAGTGCTTCAATTTCTTCCTTCATTGCATGCTTCCATTCTGTTTTTACTTGGCCTCTTCAAATGATGATGGCTCCTCTTGGTTTATGTCCTGTGCTATGTAGATAGAATGTTTAGTTACTAATGAGGTGTCAAACCCATACATTTTTGGTTTTTTTCTTTCCCTTATAGATCTTCTTAAGCCATGTTGTGATGATTCTGCCTCATGTCCAAGTTCCTGCAATTTTGCTTTACTTTAGACTTCCATGCTTTCATCTTTTCCATCTGAGATTCTTCATCATCTTTTGAAGTATCTTGTTCTTCAATCTTTGGTTGATGTTCTCTGCCAAGCTTTGGGAAATCTTCTTCAAGGTCATATGGCAATCTGACCTTCCTGCATGGATCTTCATACCATGAATTGTTCTCATCAAAAACTACATCTCTGCTTACCAAGAATCCTTTGTTGGTAGGGTTGTATAACCTGTAACCCTTTTGATTGTTGTCATGTCCAATAAATACACACCTTTCTGCCTTTGGATCCATCTTGCCTCTAACTTGTGAAGGAACATGAGCAAAAGCAATACATCCAAAAATTTTACAATGATCTAAGCTAGGTCTTCTTCCATTCCAAGCCTCATATGGAGTCATCCCATCAAGGGATTTTGAAGGCAACCTGTTAATCAAGTAAGTGGTTGTACATACAGCCTCAGCCCATAGATAATTAGGCAAATGCTTTTCATTTAACATGGACCTTGCAGCTTCAACAATTGTCCTATTCCTCCTTTCTGCCACTCCATTTTGCTCAGGAGTGTACCTTGTAGTTACCTCTCTTTTGATTCCTCTTTCTTGAAGAAAAGAATCAAACTCATGGGAGAAGTATTCTCTCCCTCCATCTGCCCTTAGGCTTTTTAGTGATTTACCTGTTTGATTCTCCACAAGAGCCAAATATCTTTTGAAACTTGAAAAGCCTTCGTCTTTGTGTTTCATAAAGAATAGGATAGTCCATCTGCTACAATCATCAATAAAGGAGACATAATACCTTGATCTAGATATTGAAGCTTCCTTGCTAGGTCCCCATACATCTGTATGAACCAACTCCAAGAGATCTCCAAATAAAAAACCCAGATCAACCCATTGGACTTGAACACCCAGTAGTTAAGTTTGAAAATGGTGCTTACATAGACAAAGAGGGAACCATGTATGTGGTCACCACCTACCCAGATAGGACTGAGGAATTTGGTAATGTGATCCCAGAAACGGACATAGGGGATCTAGAGCAAGGGAACATAAGTGGAGAGCCTAAAACACCTCGAGGCAAATCTGTTCTTACTAGAATTATCACGCCAGAGTGGATTCCCCAGGACAACAAGAGCATATATCTACTTCTAAATCGAGAGACTGATGAAGCCTTTTGGAGGTATAAGCCTGATCAACCAAATGAGGTAGGAACGGTCATGATCTATGAGTTCAAAGATCCTGATAGCCCAGGCTAAGTGACGTATTTAGACAATACCTCAGAAAGGATCTTTGTGGTCACAGAGCATGGCAAGCATGCCTACACTTGGAAGGGTGAATTTGTTTTCCCCCAACCAAGATCTAATGTCTCCTTTGGCCACCCAGGAGCGGGAACATCCCAAGCTCATGGAGCTCAAAGAGACAGGAATAGAGAAAGACCTGAGGTAAGTTTTGCTAACCCCTTGGGAAAAGAAAGGATGAGAACAGAAACGGAACCTGAGAGACTTAGAGTCCCAAGAAACCAAAGAAATGCAGATGAATTCCCTCTACCAAGACCTAGAGAGCACACGAGGACTTTGAGACCTACACAGCTAGTCAAATCCATGAAGAATTACTTCGATGGCACCGAAGACCCCTACGATCATGTGGTCGAGTTTAGGCAAGTCTTGAGAGTTGAACAAGTTGAGGATCTATTCATGCAATACAATGCCTTTGGTCTAACCCTTAGGAACACTACCCTTACGTGGTTTCAACCACTAAATGAGAGACACTTTAGGAACATAGACCAACTTCTAGAGGCATTCATTACCGAATTCTCTAAGAGTGGCATAAGGCATAATACTTCCTCACTGATTCATAGCTTCAAGAAGACACCTCAAGAGAATGTGAGACTTGCAGGAAGAAGGTTTAGGCAATACTTAGAGAGATGCCCTGTTCCTGAGTTACCCACACCTGCCAAACAAGTGGCTTTATTCCTAGATGGACTGCTAAGCACAAAGCTGAGATCATATGTGTACTTGAAAGACCCTAGGACTATAGAAGAGTGTGTACGCATGTGCATTGACATTGAAGATAACCTAGGGGAAGAATTAGAACTTTCAAAAATCTACAAAGATTCAGATACTTCTACTAGCCTCTCTTCCACTCAATCCACATCTATTGAGGAACTCGCCGAGAAAGTAGCTCAGAAGCTAGGAGTCTCTAGCAAACAAATCCCAAGATTTGCCCCAGTAAAGAGGTGCTATACTTGTGGTGGTGACCATATGGCAAACGTCTGTCCCATTATGGCTCAACCCCAAGTGAATCCTAGTAGCCAATACTGCACCATAGAACGGAGATATACAAATCACATAACACAAGACTGCCCATACAATAAGCAAGCAGTTAGGCAAACCTACTCTCAGCCCTACCCACAACAGGGGAGATACCAAAACCAGTACCCACCACAGCAGTATGCTAGGCCTCAAAAAACCTACCAACCCCAATATCAGGCCCAGCAGAGACCTCAACCAGTGCTAGCACAACAACCTCCTGCTCCAGCCAATGTGATCCCAGTAAAGTATGCCGCTGCAGAAGAGAACCTAAATAGAGCCATAGTGTCAGTAACACCATTGCTTTCAGAAAGTGACCCCAATGACCATAGCTTTGATTCTACACATATTGATAGCCCCCAGGCTTATTACATGCAGTCTCCTAAACATGGTGAGTCCTACTATAGTGAAGAACCGAGTGAACCTAGTTGGGAGCCAGATTACGCAAATGTCATGTACGCAAACCCCAACTCTAAACCTCAACCTAGGCAGGCACGACCCCCATTCCCTAGAGGACCATGCTATAGATGTCAGGGAGATCACCTCATTCGTGATTGCCCCATGCCAGCACCTACACAACCCCAGTCAATAACGATCTAGGGCTTTTGTCAAGATTGTGGAAAGGAGCATCTCTTACGAGATTGCCCAAAGAATCCCAATAATATGCCAAAAATCACTCCTATCAATGTGATTGGGTTAGTAGTAGACTCTACAGGAAGTGTCACTTCCACTGCACCAGTACAAGTGGTCACTAAAGCCCAAGCTTTGCAGCAAAACCAGGGCTTAGGCCAGGAAAAGAATTCTAAGGCTAGTGAGACTGAGAGCATGACGAAGAGAAGGACCAGAGCTTGGAAGGATAGTCGAGAAAGAATGAAAAGGCAATGGGCAAAGAAGATGAGTGAACTCGCGGAAAGCCTAAGAGAAACGAAAGCCAGGATAATTGAACTTACATCTCAAACTCCCTCTCACGCTACCCCACCACCACCATTCCCATCTCCATCTAATCCACCACCTTCCAACCCGCCTCACACAATCCCACCACCCCCTAGAGTAGGATCAGTCCTAGCAGATCCCACTCCCGAGGACCTTAACATGATGCTTAAGGCATATCAGGCCAGAATCCAAGAAGGGCCAAACGTGACGGATCATGAAAAGTGTTATCCGAGAGCCGAACTAGAGCTTGAGCGAACTAAAATTTGTGCTAAGATGGTGGAATTGGCCCAAACCATGTTTGAGGCCAGTCGCCTCTTTAACATCTCTAGTTCAGCTAAGACGGAGTTGCACTTTGATGGACTGCTAGAAAGATTGGAGAGGCTAATTGCACAATCAAAAAAGGAACCCACCTCTCAAAATGAGAGAAGGCCAAGTGAGAGAATAAGCATTCTCCCCCAGGAAGCTTATGTGCCTAACTCCACAGAGCCAAACACATCTTCTTCTATGAATAGGTATTCACCAGAATTCTTGCAAGAGGTTCAAGAAGAGAAATGGGCTAAAGAGAGTGAAGTCCCTCCTCCCATTGAACTTGTGGATGACGCACATGATCAATTCCCACAAGACATTCCTTCCATTTATGAGGAGCAAGAGAGTGCACAATCTCAGGAGAGATTAGACTTTGAGTCTAACTCCTTACAAGAGCTATCCCATTTCACAAGCCCATGGGAAACTAAGTCTACTTGTATGAGAGCGCCCACGGTCATGGTACGAAACGAAGACTCAGTCATACCTAGGAATACGGAGGTAGTGAAGAATACTAAAGTGCAGTGCAATCTCACTTTAGAAGAGCTACTCAAGGTTAAGCCAGAACTGTGGAAACATGTAGCCAAACAAGTACCAAAGATAGCTAAACCGCGTTCCCAGGTAGGTTCTCATAGAACAGTGCCAGAAATTCCTCTAGACAAGATAGGAGACATGAGTGAGGGAGAAGAAGGAAACACCTATCTTCCCATCACTCATCAAGGATACACAACCAAGGCAATTTTGGACTGAGGTGCAGGAGTTGCAATTGCTACCACTTCCCTATGGAAGCGTTGGGGCAAGCCAGCACTCAGGCCAACGAGGATGAAATTGCAGATGGCTGACGGTCACATAGAGAGACCCTTAGGGCTGTTAGAAGGAATAACTCTCACTACATGTGGTTTAGAGTTTGAGCACACATTTGCTATCAGTGATTTTAGCAAGAACCATGCCTATGAGATGATTTTGGGAAGACTATTTATGCGACAGTTGCAAGTGGTACAGGATTGGGGAGCCAATTCCTTGTATTTGTAACACTTAGGTGTTACGACCAAAGTGAATCTCAAAGATTACTCTCATAGAGATGTCCCTCCTATCCAATGGAATCCCATCCATAGAGCAAAAGATGATAAGAGTCAGTGCACTCCATAGGATCAGGATCCTCATGGATGCACCAAGACACTCACTTGTGGATGTGTAAAGTAGCAGTAGAAGAAGAGAAGAGAGAAAAAGCCAGAGAGATAGGTGCAAAGGAAACCCATAGATCAATTCAAGACCCAGCCTATGCACCGGTAGTATTTTCTGACAAAGAATTTGAACCTCACGGTTGGGCAAAAATTTTAGCAACAATGGATGTAGCCATCAATTAGGAACAATGGACACCCCACTGTGGCGAGGATGGCTATGACATTTCAGTCTTCTCCATAGAGCCAATCATGGGAGATTCGGTTCTGGAAGAATGTGAACCTAGAATTGATGCATTTGAGGATGCAAGTGACTCCGATCTAGAGTCAATCATTATGGAATCACCTTTTGCATCAGATGAAGAATACTTCTATGAAGTAGAAGTTCATCCTCAGAGACATGAAGAGCTTATAAAAGAAGTGAGGTTAACCACACAAGTGATTGCTAAGAATGAAGGAAAGAAAAGAAAGAAGGGAGAAGTCACACAAAAAGAGGAAGAATCTTTGTTTGAGGTCCCCGAGAATTTCAAAAAGTATGAGATAGATGATAGGAGAGTTATGATAAGAATGCCTAAACGTGAGGTGCAATCAGGGGAGGCCTATGATAACAAAGAAACCACCAAGAAAATAGTGGTAGCCATAGAAGAAGGAGAAGAGAGATGCACTTACATAGGACATGACCTGACGGAAGAAGAAGAGCAAGAGTTGGTAGCCTTGCTAAGAGAATACAAAGATGTATTCGCTTGGAGTTATAAGGACTTGAAGGGTGTAGACCCTGACATATGCTCACACACAATTCCCATGACCTCAGATGCAAAACCCTCTAAGCAGAAACCATACACATACAATGATAATTATGCAGCCAAGATCAAAGAAGAGATAGATCGCTTGGTTGAAGCTGGATTTATCTATGAAATTGAGCACACTGAGTGGGTATCCCCCATTGTAGTGGTGCCCAAGAAGAATGGAAAGTTACGTGTGTGCATCAACTTGAAGAAGGTTAATGCAGCCACCATTCGAGATAATTATCCGCTTCCTATCACTGAGCATCTACTAGAAAGAATAGCAGGCAAGGAAGTGTACAACTTCCTTGATGGATTTTCGAGCTACAATCAGGTAGCCATAGCTCCAAAAGATCAGCATAAGACCACTTTTGCCACAGTATGGGGCATATTTGCTTTCCGGGTAATGCCATTTGGTCTCATCAATGCACCCACTACATTTCAGAGACTGATGTGTCATGTGTTTAAAGAGTTCTTGAGGAAGAATTTGGAAGTCTATGTTGACAATCTCTGTGCTCATTCCAACATCAGACAAACACATATACCTAAACTCAGACAAATCTTTGACAAATGTAGAGAATATCAAGTCTGCTTGAACCCAGAAAAGTGTGTTTTCATGGTCAGGCAAGGCAAGATTCTAGGACACATAGTGTCAAAGAATGGCATATCTACGGACGAGGAAAAAGTTAGAGCTATTGCAGAGCTACCTAGGCCAAAGAATGTCAAGGAAGTACAAGCTTTCATGGGGCATTGTGGTTATTACCAACGGTTTATACACATGTATGCCATCATAGCAAAGCCTTTGTATGGACTTTTAACCAATTTCGAGTGGACGGATGAGTGTGAGAACTCCTTCAATGAGCTTAAATGACGATTATGTTCAGCACCAATCTTGACCACACTAGATTGGAATAAGCCCTTTCATGTTCACATGGATGCATCCAATTATGCTATTGGATGTGTACTCGCACAACCCACTGGTGAAGGTAATATGGATCTTCCAATTGCCTATGCTAGTAGACAACTAAATGTAGCTGAATGGAATTATACCACTACTGAGAGAGACGGATTAGGCATGGTATATGCAGTTAAGAAGTTTAAACACTATTCGCTTGCAAATAAGTTTAAATTTTTTACTGACCATCAAGCATTGTTGTACTTGGTAAACAAACCATGCAATACAGGCAGATTAGTCAGATGGTTCCTCTTGCTAATGGAATATGACATTGAGGTTGTGGTGAGGAAAGGCAAGACTCACTTTAGAGCAGACCATCTCTCTAGGCTCACATCTGGAGAGGCCCCACAAGGAGTGTCAGATGACCTTCCTTATGCTTACTTGTTTAATTTAGAAGTGGTACCTCGGTGGGCTAAGCCATTAGTGCCAATATTGACATACAGGCCTAACCACCCAATAATAAACACACAAGATAGGGAGGTAGTAAAAGCCCAAAAATACCAGATCATGGCAGGAAGTATGTACAAGCATACAGATCAAGGGATCTTGGCTTGTGGTGTGGAAGAGGATAAGTACGCAAAATGGTTGCAATTAGCACATGTAGGTGCATTAGAGCAACACTACTCAGAGCAACGAACCCTACAGACACTAAGGAGACTCGGAGTGCATTGGCCGACTATGGAAGCTGATGTCCATAAATTGTGCAAGGAATGCCCGATCTGAGCATGCCACTCCTTATCAAGTGTCCATAGTTCCAGATTGGAGTGCACCACTAGTAGCCTTCTTGAGGATGAAAACATTCCCTCAAGATATGACCCTGACGAGGCAAAGAAGCTTAGAATAAGAGGCCCTAGACTACTCACTTATTGGTGATAATTTATACAAGCGTGGTAAAGATGGTTACCTGAGACTATGTGTCCATGAGAGTGAATATCTCAAGATCTTGGAAACTGCTCACCAAGGTGTAGCAGGAGGACATTTTGGACCAGACCAGGTGATTAAAGCAATCCTATTTGCAGGCTTGTGGTGGCCAACCCTTCACATGGATGCACATACCTATGTGAAGAGGTGTGATGTCTGTCAACGAACTCAGTATCCTATATGCAAATATGAGATGCCATTGAAACCTATGATGGGTGGACGTGCATTCTCTAAGTGGGGAATAGACTTTGTAGGCCCTATTAATCCCCCAGCTAAGGGTTCCCATGTTGAATACATCATTGTGGCCACAGACTATCTAACCAAGTGGGTAGAGGTAAAAGTTACCACAAAGAACGATGCTCAAACGACAGCTAAGTTCTTATTTGAGAATGTGTTCACTAGATACGGGCTACCTATCGAGCTAGTAAGTGATAGAGGGACTCACTTCTTGAATGAAGTTATTGAAAATCTACTCCAAGAATTCTTGGTTATACACAAGAAGTCTGCCCCCTATCACCCACAAGCTAATGGGCAAGCCGAAAGCACAAATAAGATTCTATGCAATGTGCTCACCAAATTAGTGAATAATAAACGCTCTGATTGGGACAAACAGCTACACCATGTTGTTTGGGCATACAGAGTTGCCTATAAGACGGTACTCCAAGCCACACCCTTTTAGATGGTATTTGGCCAAAATGCAATGCTACCATTAGACTTTTTGATACCTACATTGAGAGTAGCACAAGAGCATGAGTGGACAGGTCATGAGCTCTCCTCTAGAATTTTTGATCTAGAATGACTAGGTGACAAGACTAAGAGCGGCAGCAGGAATATATGCAGCCAAGAAAAGACAGAAGGCGTGCTTTGATGCCCACTTTAAGGATAAAGGCTTGAAGGCAGGAGATCTAGTACTAGTCTACACATTGAAGCAACATGCACGGAAATTAGAGAAAAGAGGCTATGTACCCATGATTATCAATAGGATCTCCACAAGTGGAGCAGTTCAATAAGCTACACTCGAAGGTGATGTTCTTCCTAGTTACATTAGTAAATGTAGAGTCAAATTCTATCAGGAACCCCTCACAGAGGGGATGTTAAATCGACTCAATACTGCAACGAAGCGTAAATAAGAGGATAAGCGAATTCGGGAAGAAGCACAGGCAGAAGCATTGGAGCGAATCCAAAAGATGAAGTTGAGAAGGCAAGGTAGAGATCAGCCTAGGACAGATGACTATGCGAACCCAGGATATCATATGGCTATGTGTGAAGTCTCAAGTGTAAGTCCCCATAGAATAATTGATCGACGTCCTTTTGTAAACTTAGAAATAGGACAAGGAAAAAGTGCAAGGACTGTAAGGGCCTTGATTGACTCCGGTGCAGCCACTAGTGCTGTTAAACTTTCTTACTGTCGAGAATTGAACTTAAATGTCAATCCTATGGAATCATATCTCATAGGATTGGGAGGTGTGGAAACCCCTTGCATGGGCGAGGTGGAACTTCCCCTCTACATTCAAGATGTTTTAATGATAGTTAAAGTACTAGTGTGTCAAGATGAGGATCTCACTGAACCTCTTGTCTTGGGTCAAGACTGGATCTATGATCATGCAGTCAACCTAAACCTAAGAAGTGGACTTCTTCAGGTCTAGGTAAATTGGAACCGCATTACACTTGAATTAGAGAATGAAGCACTCAAGGAACTAGGAAAGGCACAAACTCCTGGTCCTTCCAAGAGTACACATGAAGATGACCATGCTATTCTTGTCCAAAACTATGTGTCGCAGAAGGATGGTTGTCTCAACAAAGAAGTCAAGGACACGACGGAACTCCCTTCTTTTCCAAAGGCCATAGGGAAACGACAACCAACGGCAGATCAAATGCAGAAGAAGCAGATGTCCTATGCTCGAAGCCAAAGGAAAGTACGTAACACAGTGTCTCAGCCACCAAAACAAGTGTGGGTGCAAAAAGGTGACAAACTTCTTGTGGTCCAATCACAACCACTAGCTAAACTCCATATTAGTGATCAACGACAGGACACTACTAAGAAGTTTTTCAAAAATGCTTCTACTAAAGTGAAGTCTATCTGGGTCCCCAAGAAGTCAATAAAAGCTGACCCACAATCAAGACAAGTCTGGGTGCCTAAAAAATTTGTGGCAGCTCAACAAGGGCAATCACACATGTGGGTACCTAGAAACTCTTACATGCACAATGCCCTATGCTCTCCACCATGCCAAAGATCTCAACAAAGAAGCCAAGGAGGGAAAAGGGTCAGAACCAAGCACAGAGACTGAAAGAAGATCAAATCAACTCTTCAACAATGGTAAGAAGACAATTATCAAGGATATGGGTTTGGAAGCCAAAAGCAACCAAGGCTCCACACAACCAAAGAACTAACCATGATGGATCAAAACCTCAAGAAACCATCCATACATGAAGCAGTCAAAGGAGATCACTAAATAGTCGAAGACCATTCTCATATGGATCCCTATAAGGAGGAAGGATCAGTTATCATCTCGCGATCCAATGGACACTTCCACGACAGAGGGCATCAACATCCGCAAATAACAATCGAAAGCCTTGACGAGCGACAACCATGTGCTTCTTGCACAACCCTGTCTTTTGCACCATTCTGGTCATGCATTTCCAAAGTATGCATTAATATAGGGCCACATTACATGGCTGTGCATAGACACATTCGAGAGTCCCATGCACAAGAACACATTAATATATATCAACTATTTTTTTGAACTAACATCTATCTTCTTGCTTGTGACATGGTTAAAAAAAAAAAAAAAAAACTTGTTTCCAGGTTTGGTTTATGGAACATGAATGAGTCATGCTTATATGAGGGTGGAACTGTTGATTACTGGTTATCAGGTTGGATAGAAGTGTGTCTCGGCTAGTAGATGATATTAGTGCTGCCTTATCTGGTAGATGTCAAGCACTTGGCATGAACATGGCATCCACAACTATTGTTTCCCCTTACCATGGTAGAAGGGAATATCTTGAAGGTCCACAACTTGAGCAATGCTTAACTACTGCATGTACGAGAGCATCCAAGGAGATATCTACAAGGTTACCCAATGTTGTTTGTCAAGGAATAAAAAGAAATTCAATTCTCAGTATTTGGCAAATGTTGCTTTGAAAAGAGGAGACAAGACCAACCACTCAAAAAACCTCATCAGTGGACTATCAACACAGACATTCATCAACAATGTTCCATCCCAAAGGCCAGGTGTACAACACGAAGAGATAAACATCGATCCACCCTTCACCATGGTAAGTATCTTTACTTTGGCAACACCACAACCATGATAGATTAGGAAACCTCTTCGTCCGCATGCCCTT
This sequence comes from Ceratopteris richardii, assembly GCA_020310875.1. Lineage (NCBI taxonomy): Eukaryota > Viridiplantae > Streptophyta > Polypodiopsida > Polypodiales > Pteridaceae > Ceratopteris > Ceratopteris richardii. The sequence goes on along the minus strand of CM035436.1, from coordinate 152,636,619 downwards.
GAGCAATTAGCTCAAGACCCCCAATTTTTGCACCATAATTCTTCCAACACATTTTCCAAGTAAGCATGCATAGAGCTACATTACAAGGCCGTGCACAAGGCACATGTTTTCCTCAACCCATGCACGAACACACTTACCCATCATTCATCATGGGTCATGATTACTTGGCATGACTACTCTAAACATCATCTATGGAACTTCTTCATGCAAGTCATCATTCGGAAATGCAATTTTAATGTTCAATTGATGTACATTCCAACCATGATGCACTGCAAGTGCACAGATGCTATGAATAGTAGTCATTCTGCATGTAGAAGCAAAGGTATCATCAAAATCAATGCCTCTTTCTTGAGCATAACCTTTTGCAACAAGCCTAGCTCTATACATGTCAATTGTTCCATCATGCTTAAGCTTCAGCTTGTATACCCACTTAGTGCCAATGGCCTTCTTGCCAAGAGGCAAGTCACATAAAGACCAAGTATCATTTTTCATAATTGCATCATATTCTGATTGCATAGCATCCATTCAATTTTTTGAATTTTGTGCTTCATCAAAGAAAATAGGCTCAATCTCATCACAAAGACTAGAGGCATCATTATAGAAATTTGATGCAAAACAAACACCATGAGAGCCTAAATGAGTACAATATGATAGAGGTGCATCTAACTTACTATCTTGCAAAGTCTGCGCTAGTCATTTAGGCATAGTCTTTGCCTCTTCTATGTCAGTTCCCTCATCAACAAGTGCATCATATAAATCTACATAAAAAACAGAATAATTTACATCATCACGTGAAACCTATAAAGGCTAAGAAATTGCCTCATTTGGACTAGCACTAGACTATCCACCTATGGAAAGAGGCAGCAAAGTTTCATACACATCTTTGGAGCTAACTGATGTCTCCTTAGTACATGAAGGTAATGGCTGAATAGCATCTTCCACAAAAAAACATCACGGCTAACCAAAATGTGTTTACTCTATGGATGATACAGATGACAGCATTTCATTTCTAAATTGTACCCAACAACAATACATTTCACTCCTTTATCATCCAATTTCATGTGTTGTTGTTCAAGCACTAATGCATATGCCAAAAAACCAAAGTCATGCAGGTGAGCAACAGATGGTTTGCGACCATGCCAAGTGTGATATGGAGTGATAGACTATAATGCTTTAGTGGGATATTAGTTAAGTACATATATTGCACACATAATAGCCTCAAGCTAGAAACTATGTGGTAAAGCCTGACTCTTGACCATACACCTTGCCATCTCCATGATTGACATGTTCTTCCTTTTAGAAACTCCATTCTATTGAGGTGTATACGGCACTCTACATTGATGTTTTATCCCATGTTCAACTAGAAATGCATTAAAATCAGAAGACATATACCCCCCCTCCCCCCAATCAGAACAGGGGATGCCCATTTTACATGCCAATAGATTTTCAGCCAAAACCAAAAAATGTTTGAAGCACATAAACACTTCGAACTTTGCTTTCAGTGCATACACCCATGCATGCCTCAAAAAATCATCAACAAAAGTCACGAAGTAAAGGTAGTTCCCAAAGGAGGGTGTTTGCATAGGGCCATAGACATCACTGTGAACAAGCTACAATTTTTGAGTAGCTTAAACTGAACCATCTTTTAGGAATGAGGAATGCTACATTTTGCCCAAAATACATCCTTCACAAACATGTTTATCTCGTAACTCAAGTTTGGGCAGAGAGGACACCATTTTAGATTTTTGTAGGCATAGCAAAGTAGCAAAATCCAAATGACCAAAGCATTCACGTCAAAGCTTTGCATCTGATATAGCTTGAGAATCATGTAATACAAATGTTGAATCCTTCATAAATTTTTCATAGTCTATGAGCTAATATAGCCCACGACATAAAATGCCAAAAGCAATAATGATATTGCCATTTGATAGATCATGAACTATACATCTATCATCAAAACATTTCACAACCAAGACAATCTTGGCTAATGCTTAAACTAATAACAAATCTCTCTTGATCCTTGGCATAAACAAAGCATCCGATAATGTAAAAGAACTACCATCCATAGTAGTCATAATGATCTTACCAACTCCCATGATAGGATAAGAGGATTTATTGGCGCATGTGACAATATAGGGCAAGCTCAAGTGAAGTGAAGAAAATGCGATGCAAGGTAATATGTTTGGTTGCCCCACTATCAAAGTACCAAACATTTGAATCTACTACAAACATACATTGTTCATGAGAAGATGGATCATAACTACAAATAGTAGTAAATTCCCATTCTTCATTCTACACAAGATTAGCAAACTCTATTTTTGGTGTAGAGGCCTCTGCAACAACCATTCGTGCGTCTTTCTTTGCCTCTTTTGCAGCTAGTCTTGGACAACTCTTTATGACATGATCATTTCCTTTACATTATTTACAAAACAATTTCTGCTTTTCTATTTTGTTATCATCTGTGTCATCCTTCTTTGATTGTGTAGAATGAGCAGATTTTTGCTTACTAGTAGATGAGCTCCATTTACCTTTGCCCTTTTGACTATCCAGGAAAGCTTGATTTGAAACATGCATAATGTACCTGATTTGCCTAGACTGATCTTCTTGCAACATAAAAAAGACTAACTCCTCAAATTTTAAGGCATTTGGATTGCCTTTCATCATCAATCGAAGAGTAGAAGCAAAACTCTGATATGAGTTTGGAAGATCATTCAAAAAAGTCTGCACAAGTGAACTATAAGCAAATATTCATCAGCAGAAATCAATTGCTCCTTCAAATCTTTGATCTTTGTCAAAAAATTATCCATGGAATCTCCTTCATTCATGTGCTCAGTCTATTTTTGGAGGTAAGAAGCACAAGCCTCATGCCTTGCTTGGCATAAAGTGGTAAGTGTATCCCAAGCATCCTTTGTTGTTTCGTAGGAGCGAATGTGAGGAATAATGGCACCTTTGATAAAAAAGGCTATCAATGCACATGCCTCAATGTCTCTGCCATCCCAAAGAAGTTGCTCTACAGTAGGTGTAGCAAGAACCACAACATGAATAGGAACCTGAAGAACATCACCATCTTCAATGCCATTTGCATCACCATCAATAACTATATTTGCAAGTGTAATAGGATGTTTTTCAACACCCTGCATAATATTCCACAGTCTTTTTGCAACCAATACATGACACATCATATAAGCTCATAATGGGTAATTGGTACCATCCAACTTATCCTCAATAGCCAACATATAGAATACATCACTACTTTCAGCCATGGCCACTGACTAAAATACCTTGATGCAGAAAAATGATTGCATCTCAAAAGATTGAACAGAACTACCCTATCAAGTTTTGCTAAACTTGTGGCAAACTTCTAGATGCTTCTATTAGCGAATCGAAGCCTGTATATATCTTTGGCTCAAAAAGACGAAATTGCCTGCATAGGCACTACAATAGTGCATTTGAAGGTTGAAACGAGCTGAAATCACGGTTTCGATACCAATAGGCGAAGCTTCTTTGAACTCCTAATCAACCTAAGTGTGCTCACCAATTTTTTCGCGATCTAACACTATGACAAGAGGGGTTTTGATGACACCCTAGATGAAGCAGCAACCTGCTCTGATACCAATTGTTGGAGTTTGAGGTCTACGAAAGCACGCAAACAACACAAGGAAGAAGCGTCTGCACAACACACAGTACTGAATGTATTACCAAGAGAGAATGTACAAAGATAAGTGACCCATTAGGGTTATATGCGTATATACAAGCTGAGGGAAAAAACCTCCTTAAGAGGGGAAAAAGTGCCACGACGGTCCTAGTGTATTCACACATATCACTACCTATATATATCAATATAAAAGTCATGAAGTAAAGGTAGTTCCTAAAAGAAGGTGGCTGCATGAAGAAACTGCACTACGAGGTTATATGTTTGGTTGCCTCACTATCAAAGTACCAAACATCTAAGTCTACTATGGACATACACTACTCACAAGAAGATGGTTCATAGCTACATATAGTAGTAAAGGCCCATTCTTTATTCTGAAAAACATTAGCATACTTTGTATTAGGCATAGAGGCCTTTGCAACAACCATTCCAGCCTCCTCCTTTGCCTCTTTTGCAGCCAATTTTGGACAAATCTTTATGAGTTGATCATTTTCGTTATAGTATTTACAAAACTATTTCCACTTTTGTGTTTTCTTCTTTTCTTTGTCTTCCTTCTTCGATTGTGTAGCATTAGTAGACTTTTGCTTACTAGTAGATGAGATCCATTTTCCTTTGCCCTTCTAACTAGCTAGGAAATCTTGATCTATAATATACATAATGGACATGTTTGTTGGAAACAATGTTCAAATTGGTTCAAAAATCATCAACCAGTAGCTATATCAATGTTGTAGATAGTAGCCTCCCTACAAGAGAAGGTGTGGACAGCATGGCTAAACCAAATGCCTTCTAAAGAAACCATGCGTTTTTGAATCCTAACGAGCACAATGTAGAAAAAAAGGTCCACTGTTTTCTCAAATTGTGAATTTTTAATCGCATGCTTTTTTTGTGATTAGTGCCATTTGGTTTTTGCTTTTAGAGAGTTCCATTGTGGGCATCATCAAAGCTATAAAAGAATGACCTTAGGTCACTTCTAAGGTATTACTCAAGGATTTCTACACGGTGATCAAGGAGGTCCTCTACTTTGAGGAAGAATTTTACACTCTTAGAGGAGGTGTGCTCTACATCTGGAGTACTTAGAGAAGTTTGTATCAACCAATCATCAGCATCAATTACTGATATACTGTGAGTAACAAGTCTATTTTTGTGTCACTTGTTCATTCACTAATCTTTCATTAGGGTTAATTAGAATTAGGGTTTGTTGTAAAACAATTCTAAAGTGTTCATATTCTCACATACACACTCTTCATACCTCTTAGGCACACAATTTCTTGTATCTAGTTCCTATTTCTACCTAGATTCATATCTTGTCAATTTGTATCATATTCACACATTGTGATTTGACATTTAAATATCATTTAATATAGGTGAGCATTCTAGATTCTCGTACACCTTGAAATATTATCTATTTTCTCTCTATCTATCACTCATTATCTTTTTGAGTATTAAGGTCTGTATGTTAAGGTTCATGTGTTGGAAGATTCTGTAAACCTGTGATAAATTGTTATTTGAGGCCCACCCCACTTCCAACATTGTTCTGCCTAGATTGATCTTCCTACAACAAAACAAAGAATAACTCCTGAAATGTTAAGGCATTTGGATTGCCTTTCATCATCAATCAAAGATTAGAAGAAAAACTCTAATATGAATCTGGAAGACCATTAAGGACAATCTACAGAAGTGAACTATTTGGCAAGACTTCATCAACAAAAATCAATTGCTCCCTCAAGATTTTGATCTTTGTCAAAAAAGTCTCGATGGAATCTCCTTCATTCATGTGCTCACTCTTCAACTGTTTTTGAAGGTAAGCAACATGAACCTCATTTCTTTTCTAGTATAAGGTTGTAAGTGTATCCCAAGCATCCTTTGCTTACTTGCAAGAGTGAATGTGAGAGATAATGGCACATTTGACAAACATGGCCATCAATGCATTTTCTTGAGCATCTCTACCATCCCAATAAAGTTGTTCTACAATAAGTGCAGCAAGACTTGTGGCACAAATAAGAATCTAAAGATCATTATCTTCAACACCATCTACATCACCTTCAATAATTGTATTCGCAGGTGTAGTAGGGCATTTCTCAATACCATGCACAATATTCCACAATCCTTTTGCTACCAATAGATGACGCACCATCTATGCCCATAATGGGTAATTAGTACCATCCAACTTGTCCTCAACATCCAACATATGGAATACATCATTGCTTTCAACCATGGCCACTAACTAAACTCTGATGTAGAAAAATGACTGTATCTCAAAGAGTTGAACAAAACCACCCTAGAGCTCTGTTAAACCTATATCAGACTTCGAGGCACTTGTACTGACGAACGAAAACCTGTATATATGTTTGGCACAAAAAGATAAAATCACCTACACAAGCACTATGATAGTGCATTCAAAGGCCGAAACGAGCTCATATCAAAATTTCAACACCACAAAGCGAAGCCATTTTGAACTCCTAATCGCCTCGAGTATGCTCACCAATTTTTGTGCGATTCTGAGACTAGGATCGGAGGGATGTTGACGATGTTGTAGATGAAGCGATGACCTTATCTAATTTCAATTGTTGGATTCTAAGTTCTGCATAATCACACGAACATTACAAGGAATAAGAAGCTTGGCGGACAACACAACATTCAAACAAAAAAAATTACACTTTTTTTACTTTTGTGGAGCAACGTTTGGATAATTAAAGTCTATATAGAGAACATACATCAGCACACTTTTCATCACCTCAAGGAGAGATCTTAGGTGAGCTTGCTAGAAGTTCTACTTTAACCTTGGGGAAGTGGAGAGCTAAGTCTTCTTCATCTTTAACAAGGAAGGCAACTGCTTATGGTTGTTTGTACTTCATGTATATCCATGAGGGCAAGAGCTTGGAGCTTATCTATACTTGGAGGAGATCATCTTCATATTATGGAGATTGTGAAGTTATAAAGAAGGGAAATTTTGCATGAAATATCAGATTTTGGAAAAATTAACCTTGGTCAGATCAAGTCAAAATGTAATAAAAGATCATCAAATTTTCTAAGGAAAATTCAATACACATTTGGAAAGTATTCAAGAGCTATTTATTGATATATGATACATAGCATTTGGAGCAGATTTTGGGAGTCTAGAGTCGGGCCCTAATGTTTTGTCAATAACTCAGAATAAGCCAAAGTTCACTGAAGAAGTCAAAATTTCATTTGGTAATTAGCCCAAATAAAAAGATTCTGACCACATAAAAAGCTAGACAAAAAGAAGATCTGAAAAAATGTATGAGGATGCTTTTTTCAAAAAAAGAACATTTACATTTCTTATATTTTTGTGGAGCAACTTTTGGATAATTAAAGTCTATATAAAGAACATACATTAGCATAATTTTCATCATCTCAAGGATAGCTCTTAGGTGATCTTTTTGGAGGCCCACTTCAACCTTGGAGGAGTGGAGAGCTAGGGCTTCTTCATCTTCAACCAGGAGGGCAAAAGCTTATTATTGTTTGTACTTCATCTATATCTATGAGGGTAATTTGGAAAAGTCAAAATATGGTTAGAATCATCAAATTCTCTAATGAAAATTTATTACATATTTGGAAAGTACTCTTCAAGAGTTATTTATTGATATATGGTACATAGCATTTGGAGTAGCTTTAGGAGGTCTAAACTTAGACCCTAATTTTTTGTCAATAACTCAAAACAAGCCAAAGTTCACTAAAAGTCAAAAATTAATTTGACACCTTGCACCATCTAATTAAAAGCATCCAATGGTTAAGATTTTCCCAAACAAAAAGAAGGAAACCACATAAAAATCTAGGCAAAAAGTAGATCTTAAAATAAGTATGACGATGCTTTTGTTGATATATTTAGGTAGTGATGTGTGTGAACACTCTAGGACCATCGTGGCACTTTTTTCCCTCTTTAGGAGGTTTTTTCCACCCAGCTTGTATATACGCCTATTGCCCTAACGGGTTACTTATCTTTTGTACATTCTAGTGGTAATACATTCAGTATTGTGTGTTGTGCTCCAAGCTTCTTCTTTTCCTTGTGTTGTTCGCGTGCTTCTGCAGCCGTCTAACTCGAACAATTGGTATCAGAGTAGGTCGTTGTTGATATATTTATGTAGTGATGTGTGTGAACACACTAGGACCGTCGGGGCACTTTTTTCCCTCTTTAGGAGGTTTTTTTCCCCCGGCTTGTATATACGCCTATTGCCCTAATGGGCTACTAATCTTTGTACATTCTCTAGTAATACATTCAATATTGTGTGTTTGTGCTCCAAGCTTCTTCTTCTTCCTTGTGTTGTTCGCGTGCTTCCGCATACGTCTAACTCCAACAATTGGTATCAGAGCAGGTCGTCGCTTCATCTAGAGCACCGTCGACACTCCTCCGTTTGCAGTCTCAAAATCGCACGAATTTTGGTGAGCATACTCAAGGTGTTTCCGAGATCAAAATTGCTTCACTATGTGGTGCCGAAATCGCGATCTGAGCTTGTTTCGGCCTCCGAACGCACTATCGCAATGCTTGTGTAGGCTATTTTGTCTTTTTGTGCCAAAGCTATTGTTGGGGATGTAAGGGTCATGTGACCTTACCCCCATATTCATATATATACATCAGTTATAGAGCATTGCCTCGACAGAGATCATTATGTGGGTTTCGAGGCTCCCACGCATATCCGCGTGTCGTTCCTCTCTTCTCTCTCGTTCCATCTCCTCCTTCCTCTTCTTCTTCTGCACTCCAAACCCCTTCATTGGTATCAGAGCATGTTGAAGGCTGGTGTGCAAGAAGCTTCAATGGAAGCTTAGGTGAGAAGAGGTAGAAGTGCAGGTCGGCATCTCTTGACAGCTGTTCAGTATTTCGGTCATAACTCGAGCTAAGAAGCTCGGATTGACGCGTTTTAAAGTTCTGTGCGTAGCTAACACAGAGAGCTACAACTTCACAGAAGGGCGCAGAATCTGGTTCGGACTTCTGAAGTGCCGAAAATTCGAAAAACGCAGAGAATTATAGAAGGCAAATCTATATTGAGTAGAACAGCAGGTCGGTTTTTTTTGTCATAACTTGAGTTCTACAGCTCGGAATTCGATGATTCAACTTGTTGTTTGTAGCTTGGAAAGATAGCTACAACTTTGTAGAAGAACTCAGATCCAGATTCTGAGTTTTAGGTTGCCGAAATTGCAGAATACAGAGAAGTACTGTTGCAAGTGAAAGTGAAATTGACAGCAGGTGCTTGTTTTGAGCATATCTTGAGCTATACACCTCCGATTGAGGTGTTCTTTATGTCGTTACGTAGCCAAGAAGTAGATCTTCAAGTTTACTGAAGACCAAAAGTTCAGATTCAGAGGTTATCACCTCTGAAACAGCAAAACACAGAGCAGTACAGTTTTGCCCAAACAACCCTAATTCCACTTGGAGGTTGAATTTGCTTTGGAACTTCTTCGAGAGAGAATTTATGGTGTGCAAGCTCTTATTTTCAGAGCTTCAAAACATTGTACATGTATGATCATTGTGGTAGCTCCTCCATATGAGAGTAGAGCATGATCTTGTTACATGTTTGGCATGTAAGATGACATTGTGGTATACTCTTTTTGAGGTTTATGTCATCATGAGTTTGATCATGGATGTATAGTGGCATTGTGGTCTATATCTTGATTATGCCACTTGGTTACGGATTTACTTTCCGGTTGCACATACTTTTGTGAGAGTTGATTTTGGATCTTAGTTGGTACTTGTATCTTTTGTTTTCTTTGCAGGTACAGGATCCAGATTGGAGCCTCAGTTACATGTTTATTTGTCACCGTTATTAGCATTTGGTCATTGATTGATATATATTTGCCAGTGTGATTCTTGGCATATGTGGATGGTGATTCCCACATGGTTATTTTGGTTCTAGAGTCCATTTTACAAAGGAGATGCTGCCGAAATTTCATCGGCTTTTATGCTAGAAAGGAGCTCTAGTGGATCTTGAAGCTTGTGTGATAGCTTTGGATCATTGACTATCTCCATTCACTTGGACTTGGTCACAGGTTGTTTGTGACAGGTTGGACCATCTTGCAGGATTTATTCTTGAGTGGGAGTTGTATTGCCATTGTATTGGCGTGTATTGCCATTAGTTTTTTGGCACATGTAGTTGCCATTATCTTCTTGATTTATATCAGTGACAGGTGGTGACAGATTATTCATTGTTCTTTGGTGATTGGTTATCTTGTTTGATTGCTCAGTTTGATTGGTTATCTTTCATATCTACTTAGTCAGTTTGGAGACTTGGTGAGCAGGCTTATGCTCATGGTTTTATATGCATGGTAGATGCATGGTTATGTGACAGGTGGTTCACATGGTTTTCTTCTCCAGTGAGACATATGTGATGTGAATTATGCATATGGATATGTAGGTGTGATTCTATTCAGGATAGAGTATTGTTTCTAGTCTCTTGTTATATTGCTAGTCTATTGGATTGCCAGCATGGTGTCTTCTCGATTTGATGGCACTGACTTTCCGAGATGGAAAGCTCAGATGTGGCATACATTGGTTCGTGCAGGGTTACACATGTATGTGCATAGAGATGCACAGAGGCCTCGTGACATGCTCGACCATGTATGGATGGATATGGATGCATTGGCCAGCTCCACTATCCGATTACAGCTTGTGGATTCTATATACGAGTCTGTTATGTATGAGGAGACGAGTAGTGCATTATGGCAGAGACTACATGATATGTATGCGAGTCCATTGACTCATGTGAGACATAGATCACATCGACAACTTCGATGTTGGCATTGTGGTCATGAGGGCCATATTCGACGACGTTGCTTCAGGCGGATGCGACGACGATGTCAGAGATATGCACGTGATGCAGGTCAGGTACTGGTTTCAGGAGAGTCTATGGTAGTTGATTATGCTAGTGATGGTGATATTACTTTCTCCTACGATTCATCTCATGATTCCTCTTGCTCATTAGATAGCACACATATGGCTTGGTTGCTTGATGCATTAGCTACTTTTCATGTTACTCCACATCGTGAGTGGTTTTGTCGATTCTCACGTGAGAGTCGTGGATGTGTGCAGTTGCCTGACGGTACGACATATGATATTGAGGGTGCAGGAGATGTATACCTTATGCTACCTAGTGGAGCATCACTTATACTCAGACATGTACGCTATGTGCCTTCATTCCCTATGAGCTTGATTTCAGTTAGCCAGTTACAGGAGAGCAGATGTTATGCATTCCTTGGTGAGCATCATTTTCAGTTGCAGTTGGGAAAGCTTACGCTTGTCAGAGGTGCCAGGGTTGGGCACAGGTATCCACTGCAGGTACTTCATGTGAGAGACAGTCTCGTCTCAGTGGGAGTTCAGCCTTATGTGCAATATGAGACTCGTCATGTCTCATTTTGTCGATCTATAGATAGGTCTATGGACATTCTCGATGCACATGTATGGCATGATTTAGATGCTCAGATGGATGCACATGTAGAGCACGTTTTGGATGCTCATGATGCTTATATAGAGCATGGTTTGGTTGATCATATGGATGCTCATATGGAGCATACTTTGGATGATCAGTTGGATGCTTTAGAGCATGATGTGGATGCTCATGTAGAGCATTGTGATGATACTCAGTTAGAGTGTGATCATCAGTTTGATCTTGGTGTTGATGTTGTGCATTTAGCTCATATGGAGCATGATGATACACTTGGTGTGGTAGAGCACGATAGCTCTCATGGTACACAGTGTATGGTAGAGCATATTAGCTCTCAGGATGCACAGCTAGATACATCCTTGGTTGATAGCATGGCTGATTTAGATGCTGAGGAGTCAGCAGTTATGCAGTCATTCTTGGATTCGCTCATGCCAGATGTTGACACAGATATTTCAGGACATGTTGGTCTTGACGATGGTGCTTTGGATGCCTTGGATAGAGGCATGGCTGACATGCTTAGGTTAGCCAGGATAGCACATGTTTCGTCAGCATTCGGGAGTCTGATGTACGAGTTATTATGCTCGAGACCAGGCATTGCAGTTGCTATTGGAGCATTTGCACTTGGAGTTGTTAGTCGCTTGATGATTGGCACAGGCATAGAGCGAGTGGGAGCTTTGCAGGAACTTCATGAGTTCTTGCATCAGTCAGATGTGAGCTCGACTCTTATCGATATGAGTCTAGAGCAGTTTGAGGTGCATGGATACACCTTGTTCGAGGCAGTTGGTGTAGGCTGATCTGGTATGGGTAGAGATCCGGACTCTTCCTGTACATTCTTGTAGAGTCCTAGATCATTCTTTGTATATTTTTCCACTTCTGGTCACATTGACCCTTAAGTGGGAGATTGTTGGGGATGTAAGGGTCATGTGACCTTACCCCCATATTCATATATATACATCAGTTATAGAGCATTGCCTCGACAGAGATCATTATGTGGGTTTCGGGGCTCCCACGCATATCCGCGCGTCGTTCCTCTCTTCTCTCTCGTTCCATCTCCTCCTTCCTCTTCTTCTTCTGCACTCCAAACCCCTTCAGCTATATACCAGTTTCTGTTCGCCAGTTTAAGCGTCTCGAAGTCTGCTACAAGTCTAGCAGAATTCGTCTGGGCTATTCCGTTCAACTTTTTGAGATACAGTCAATTTTCTGCATCAAGGTATTTTAGTCACCGGCCATGGCTGAAAGTAGTGATGTATTCCGTATGTTGGCTATTGAGGATAAGTTGGATGGTACCAACTACCCATTATGGGCTTATATGATGCGACATGTATTGGTTGCAAAAGGATTGTGGAACATTGTGCAGGGTGTTGAAAGACGTCCTGTTACACCTGTAACGATAGGTACTGCAAATACAGGTGCTAGAGCTGATGAAGATGTTGTCGAAGATGATATTCCGCAGATTCCTGTTCGTGCTGTTGTTTCTGCTGCACCTACTGCAGAGCAGATTCGCTGGGATGGCAGAGATGCCCAGGCACATGCATTGATAGCTTTGTCTATCAAACATGCCATTATTCCTCACATTCGCTCTTGCAGAACAGCTAAGGATGCTTGGGATACACTTACCACATTGTACCAAGCTAGGAATGAGGCTCGTGTTGCTTACCTCCGAAAACAGTTGGAGAGTGAGCACATGAATGAAGGTGATTCTATGGACAGTTTCCTAACAAAGATCAAAGACTTGAAGGAACAGTTGATTTCTGCTGATGAGGTTATACCAAATAGCTCACTTGTGCAGACCGTTCTGAATGGTCTTTCTGACTCATATCAGAGTTTTGCTTCTACTCTTCGGTTGATGATGAAAGGCAATCCGAATGCCTTATCATTTGAGGAGTTAGAAACAGAGTCTGCAAATCTTGTGCAAGAAGAAGAATGGGCATTTACTACTATCTGCAGTTTTGACCCATCTTCTCATCATAATCAGTGCATGTTTGTAGTAGACTCAGATGTCTGGTACTTTGACAGTGGGGCAACCAAACATATTACCTCGCAGCGCAGTTTCTTCTCTTCACTCGAGCCTGCCCCTATAGGGAATACTGTTACATGCGCCAACAACTCCTCTTAACCTGTTATGGGAGTTGGTAGGATCATTTTGACTACTGCTGATGGTAGTTCTTTCACTTTGTCAGATGCTTTATTTGTGCCAGGGATCAAGAAGAATCTGTTATCTGTTTCTGCATTAGCCAAGATTGGCTTGGTTGTGAAATTTGTTGATGACAGATGTACAGTTCATGATCTGTCAAATGGCGATGTTATTATTGCTTCTGGCATTTTATGTCGTGGGCTGTATAAGCTCATAGACTATGAAAGATCTGAAAATGATTTGGCATGTGCAGTAAATGATTCTCAGGCTATGTCAGATGCAAAGCTTTGGCATGCATGCTTTGGTCATCTGAATTTTGCTAGTTTGCTACGCCTACAGAAATCTGAAATGGTATCCTCTTTGCCCAAAATTGAGGCACCTAGAAAACATGTTTGTGAGGGCTATATTTTGGGCAAAATGCAGCGTTCCTCCTTTCCAAAAGATGGTTCAGTTCGGGCTACACAAAAATTGCAGCTTGTACATAGTGATGTCTGTGGTCCTATGCAGACACCCTCTTTTGGAAACTACCTTTACTTCGTGACTTTCATTGATGATTTTCCCAGGCATGCATGGGTATATCCACTCAAAGTAAAGTCCGAAGTGTTCATGTGCTTTAAACAGTTTTTGGTTTTGGCTGAAAATCTGTCAGCATGTAAAGTGGGCACCCTTCGTTCTGATGGAGGGGAGGAATATATGTCTTCTGATTTTAATGCATTTCTGGCTGAACGTGAGATAAAACACCAGTGTACAGTGCCATATACACCTCAACAGAATGGAGTTGTTGAACGAAAGAACAGGTCACTCATGGAGATGGCGAGGTGCATGGTCAAGAGTCAGGCTTTACCACATAGTTTCTGGCTTGAGGCTGTCATGTGTGCAGTATATGTACTAAGAAGGTGTCCCACTAAAGCGCTGCAGTCTATCACTCCATATGAGGCTTGGCATGACCGCAAGCCATCTGTTGCTCATCTTCGTGTTTTTGGTTGTTTGGCATATGCACTAGTGCTTGAACAACATCGTAGAAAATTGGATGATAAGGCAGTAAAATGTATTTTTGTTGGGTACAGTTCTGAAAGTAAAGGCTATCGTCTGTATCATCCACAGACTAAACGCATTTTGGTTAGCCATGATGTTGTCTTTGTGGAAGATGCTATTCAGCCATTGCTTTCATGTACTAAGGAGACATCTGTTAGCTCTAAAGACATGTATGATACTTTGATGCCTCTTTTTACAAGTAGACAGTCTAGTGCTGGTCCTAATGAGGCAACTTCTCAGCCTATGCAGGTTTCATATGATGATGCAGATCATTCCATTTCTGATGCACATTTACATGATGCACTTGTTGATGAGAGAGCTGATATTGAGCAGGCAAAAACTATGCCAAAAAGGCTGGTGGAGACTTTTCATGACAGCAAATTAGATGCACCTTTGTCATATTGTACTTGTTCAGGCTCTCATAGTGCCTCCTTTGCATCAGATTGCTATGCTATGGCTGCGTCTAGTCTCTGTGATGAGAATGAGCATGTTTCTTTTGATGAAGCACAGAATTCAGAAAATTGGATGGCTACTATGCAATCTGAATATGATGCTATAATGAAGAATGGTACATGGTCTTTATGTGACTTGCCTCCTGGCAAGAAGGCCATTGGCACTAAGTGGGTATACAAGGTGAAGCGTAAACCTGATGGTACAGTTGACAGGTATAAGGCTAGGCTTGTTGCAAAGGGTTATGCGCAGGAAAGAGGCATTGATTTTGATGAGACCTTTGCACCTACATGCCGTATGACTCCAAATGCCTTGTCATTTGAGGAGTTAGTCTCTATTCTGTTGCAAGAAGACCAGTCTAGGCAGAACAGGTCTATTATGCATGTTGCAGATCAAGCTTTCCTGGCTAGTCAGAAGGGCAAAGGTAAATGGAGCTCTTCTACTAGTAAGCACAAATTTGCAAATGTTGCACATTCGAAGAAGGAAAACAAAGATGAGAAGAAATCAGAAACGCAGAAATTGTTTTGCAAATACTGTAAAGCAAATGATCATGTTATCAAGAGCTGTCCAAAACTCACTGCTAAAGAGGCAAAGAAGAAAGAGGCTGGAATGGTTATTGCAAAGGCCTCTACACCGAAAGCAGAGTCTGTTAATCTTGTGCAGGAAGAAGAATGGGTTTTTACTACTATTTGCAGTTTTGACCTATCTTCTCATGAGCGGTGCATGTCTACAGTAGACTCAGATGTTTGGTACTTTGATAATGGGGCGACCAAACATATTACCTCACAACGTAGTTTCTTCTCTTCACTCGAGCCTACCCCTACAGGAAATACTGTTACATGCGCGAACAACTCCTCCTATCCTGTTATGGGAGTTGGTAAGATCACTGTGGATGGTAGCTCTTTCACTTTGTCAGATGCTTTATTTGTGCCAGGGATCAAGAAAAATCTGTTATCAGTTTTTGCATTAGCCAAGATTGGCTTGGTTATGAAATTTATTGATGACAGATGTACAGTTCATGATCTTTCAAATGGCAATGTCATTATTACTTCTGGCATTTTATGTCGTGGGTTATATAAGCTCATAAACTATGAAAGATCTCTAAATGATTTGGCATGTGCAGTAAATGATTCTCAGGCTATGTCAGACGCAAAGCTTTGGCATGCATGCTTTGGTCATCCGAATTTTGCTAGTTTGCTACGCCTACAAAAATCTGAAAATGGTGTCCTCTTTGCCCAAACTTGAGGCACCCGTTAAACATGTATGTGAAGGTTGTATTTTGGGCAAAATGCAGCATTCGTCCTTTCCAAAAGATGGTTCAGTTCGGGCTACTCAGAAATTGCAGCTTGTACATAGTGATGTATGTGGTCCTATGCAAACACCTTCTTTTGGGAAATATCTTTACTTTGTGACTTTCATTGATGATTTTTCTAGGCATGCATGGGTATATGCCTCCGAAGTGTTTATGTGATTTAAACAGTTTCTAGTTTTGGTTGAAAATCTATCAGCATGTAAAATGGGAACCCTCCATTCTAATCGAGAAGAGGAATATATGTCTTCTGACTTTAATGAAGTTCTGGTTGAACGTGGGATAAAACATCGATGTACAGTGTCGTATACACCTCAACAGAATGGAGTTGCTCAACGAAAGAACAGGTCACTTATGGAGATGGCGAGGTGTATGGTCAACAGTCAGGCTTTACCACACATAGCTTCTCACTTGAGGATGTTATGTGTGCAACATATGTACTGAACAAGTGTCCCACTAAAGCGCTGTAGTCTATTACTCCATATAAGGCTTGGCATGGTCCCAAGCCGTCTGTTGCTCATTTGTGTGTTTTTGGTTGTCTAGAATATGCATTAGTGCCTGAACAACATCGTAGAAAATTGGATGATAAAGCAGTAAAATGTATTTTTGTTGGGTACAGTTCTGGAAGTAAAGGCTATCGTTTGTATCATCCACAGACTAAACACATTTTGGTTAGCCATGATGTTTTTGTGGAAGATGTTATTCAACCATTGCTTTCATGCACTAAGGAGACATCTGTTAGCTCCAAAGACATGTATGATACTTTGCTGCCTCTTTTTACAGGTGGACAATCTAGTGTTGGTCCTAATGAGGCAAAACTTCTCAGCCTTTGCAGGTTTCATGTGATGATGGAGATAATTCCATTTCTAATGCAGATTTACATGATGCACTTCTTGATGAGAGAGCTGATATTGAGCAGGCAAAAACTATGCCAAAATGGTTGATGCAGACCTTGTGTGATAGCAAATTAGATGCACCTCTATCATATCGTACTCGATCAGGCTCTCATAGTGCCTCTTTTGCATAAGATTGCTATGCTATGATTGCATCTAGTCTCTGTGATGAGAATGAGCCTGTTTCGTTTGACAAAATTCAGAAAATTGAATGCCCGCTATGCAATCTGAATATGATGTTATAATAAAGAATGGTACTTGGTCTTTATGTGACTTTCCTCCTAGCAAGAAGGCCATTGGCACAGTGGATATACAAGTTGAAGTGTAAGCCTGATGGAACAGTTGACAAGTATAAGGCCAGGCTTGTTGCAAAGGATTATGCATAGAAAGAGGCATTGATTTTGATGAGACCTTTGCACCTACATGCCGTATGACTATTGTTCGTAGCATCTGTGCACTTGCAGCTCACCATGGTTGGAATGTACATCAGTTGGACATCAAAACTGCATTTTTGAATGGTGACTTGCATGAAGAAGTGTATGTTTTTCAACCCCGTGGCTTTGTGCAGAAAGGGCATGAAAACCAGGTGTGCAGGTTAAAGAAGGCATTATATGGTTTAAAGCAAGCACCACGTGCTTGGTATGAAAAGATATATGCCTATCTGATTGCACATGGTTTTGAGAACAGTCCAATTGAAAGCACCTTATATGTTAAGCGTGCTAATGATGTGCTTTTGATCATTGTGGTATATGTTGATGACATGCTGCTCAATGGTCCTCATGATATGCATATTACTGATTTTAAGGCTGATTTGCATGCCTTATTTAAGATGTCTGATTTGGGGCATTTGCATCACTATTTGGGCATTCAATTTATGCAAGTTAATGGTGGAATGGATTTGTGTCAAACGAAATGTATTAACACATTACTACAGCGTTTTGGCCTTGAAGATTGTAAGCCTATTGCCACTCCTATGGAGATAGGTTTACGATTGAGTCTTCATGATGCTAGAGATGCATTTGATGTTGTTCTCTTTTAGCAAGTTGTTGCATGACTGATTTACTTATGCATTACTCGGGAGCATGTTTATGCATTGCCCAGGAGTCAAGCATTGGCAGGTGGTTAAGCGCATCTTTCGCTACTTGAGTGGTACCCGGCTACTTGGATTATTTTATCCCAAGGGGGATCACTACCGCCAAATTTGCATGCTTTTTTTGACAGTGATTGGGTTGGTTGCTATGACACTCATGTGTCCACTAGTGGTTTTTGTTTCATGCTTGGTAGCTCATGCATATCTTGGTTGAGCAAGAAGCAGCCTAATGTGGCCACTCAGTTGTGAGGCTGAGTATAGGAAAGCTTTCACAACGACTGTTAAGTGTGTGTGGCTCAGACGCCTTATGGCTGATTTGGATGTTAGTTAGTCTTCTATCACCACTATCTTCACTGACAGTCAGAGCGCATTGGAAGTTGCGAGGAACCCTGTGTTCCATGCTCGCACTAAGCTGGGGAGATCAGCTTGGCATATGTGCCCACACAGGAGAACATTGCAGACCTTTTCACAAAGGCTCTGCCTAAGGAGAAGTTTGAAGCTTTCTACAAAGCTTTGGGCTTACTTCCTTTTGTGGAGTGATTTCCACATAGCTTGGTACTTCGTTATACATGAGTGCCAGCTCCTTGTTCACCGCATCACTCCCAAGGGGGATTTATTGATATATTTAGGTAAATGATGTGTGTGTACACTCTAGGACCGCCGGGGCACTTTTTTCCCTCTTTAGGAGGTTTTTTTCCCAGCTTGTATATACGCATTTTGCCCTAACAGGCTACTTATCTTTCGTACATTCTAGTGGTAATACATTCAGTATTGTGTATTGTGCTCCAAGCTTCTTCTTCTTCCTTGTGTTGTTCGCGTGCTTTCGCAAACGTCTAACTCCAACAGCTTTTTCCAAAAACAAACATTTAAACTTTTTAGATTTTCATGGAGCAACTATTGGACAATTAAAGTCTACATAAACAATATATATCAACACACTTATTCATCACCTCAAGGAGAGCTCTTAGGTGAGCTTGCTAGGAGGTCTACTTCAATCTTGGAGTGAAGAGCTAAGGTCTTCAACAAGTAGGACACCTTTTGGTTGTCTATACTTCATCTATATCTATGAGGGCAATAGCTTGGAACTTATCTACACTTGGAGGAGATCATCTTCATGTTATGGAGATTGTGAAGTTATGAAGAAGGCAAATAACAAAAGCACTTAATCATGCATATTAATATGTTTTTCTATAATTTCATGTACTGCATATTTGGAATGTATAGCAAATATGTGGACTTATACTCCTTTATCTCTCTCATTAGCTTGTCTATTCTCCATCTTGTCTCTACTTTCTTTGTCTCTATATTGATTGTGGGCCAAAAACCAACACATGCCACATCAATGAGAGCATATCCCCCCATATTAAGACGAAAGGCTAGATGCAATACTAAAAGCTTGGAGTAGTGAAACGATTGTTGAATATTATGAGCTCTCCTCTAGAAAAAATGAGTGTATCATCAACGAATTCCACAACAATCTTATGCACATCATGAAAAGGGATACCTTGTATAACCTACTATTGCATCGGATGATGTAACAAATAAAAGATGGGAGTAGATGCAATCACAAAGAACCAAGGGGCTCAAGGGACAACCTTGTCCTGAGTGAACTGTGTGCTCCATAGCCATTTCACCAACAATGAATTGTCTAAAACATAGTAAAATAGTATGCATTTTTTAGGGCTGTAGTACGATTAGGATGTAGGATGTTCACAACATTTAGGACGCATTTTTCATTCACCTATGCAAATGTTTTTTGTGGCCTCGATCGTGAGGGTTGTCTTTCTTGTGGCACAATGATGGAGGGAGCAATGGAACAATCTCTCTTTTTCTCTATCATGGTGAAATCCCCCAATAATACCAATTTGGCCAAAGAAAATTTCCCTTCAAATTGAAAAATTGAATCAAATAACAATTCTTGGGGTAGTGTCTAAGATTGCCATTATGAGAACAAGCTCCAATCAGATTACCCCACTTTTAAGTATATAATTATTCTCCCTACATAGGTAATATTAATACCCATTGTTTTGAGAAAGGGCCTCAATGTATTCCTCAACATGTGTGTGTGTGTGTGTATATGTATATGTATTATGTACGTGTACGTGTTCGTGTTCGTGTTCGTGTTCCAAAAAATTTGGTATATCGAACTTTTGAATGTCCTTTTGGGCTTGCTGACAGCCGTAATCATCAAAAAGTCCATAGAGGGATTACTTCTTTTTTAGTCTAGTTATTTATATATGGTGAAACTATGAACATTGATTCGTTTATCAACCTTGCAAGGTCCATTAAGGATACATTCATTTACATAAGAAACAATGCCTTATTCTCACTTCTGCAATATGTTGCTAAAGGTTTCACAATTGCACCGAATTCTAAGTCATTAACCTTGGACCTCTCATTGATCTCGAACAAAAGTTTAAAATACGTCTACCTTGGAATATTAACTTGAGCAGTGGACTTTGTAGCCTGCAGCTTCACCCACCAAGTTATCTATTAAGCATGTGTTCAGTTGTGCTGTGCTGTGTGTGTGTGTGTGTGTGTGTGTGTGTGTGTGTGTGTGTGTGTGTGTGTGTGTGTGTGTGTGTGTGTGTGTGTGTGTGTGTGTGTGTGTGTGACACGCACGTGTGCATGTGCATGTGTGACATGCGTGCATTTACACGTTCTTGCACGAATTCATCTACCACACCTGTAAGAGAGATGAGTGCATGAGCA
Source organism: Ceratopteris richardii (assembly GCA_020310875.1). Taxonomy (NCBI): domain Eukaryota; kingdom Viridiplantae; phylum Streptophyta; class Polypodiopsida; order Polypodiales; family Pteridaceae; genus Ceratopteris; species Ceratopteris richardii. The sequence continues at coordinate 152,615,950 of CM035436.1, read as the reverse complement.
TGCCATAATTTATAGAAACTAGTAATATTTCTGCAGTACATGTGGGATTCACAACCCAGTCCTTTTATAAATGAGGTTTGAACTGAAAACATACTCCCAACTTTATCAGATTTCTTGGTAAGCAGTGAACTCTTTAGTACAAAGCTGTTTGCCATTTAAATGAACACATTGTGAGATAATCTGAATAATGAACCCAACTCAATGTTAGATATCCAGTAAGAATTCAAACTTAAGAACACGTTTCACTTAACTTCCATCGCAGTTAAAATGAATATATTGAAAAGTGCTGAATTACCATGGAATATCTAAACAGGACTGTCAGCATTGAGAACAGATTATACTAATCAATGCAGAGAGAAGAACTCAACCTAGTTAATTTGACCCATAGATGAAAGAAGTTAGCTTGAGCAATGCAATAATGATGAGGATGATAAGAAGTTCATCATGGCCAATGTTAGGGTTTAAAAACATGATCTTAGCTCAAGCCATGGATTAATAAAAGAAAGGTAAGGCATGCAATAATCCTTAGTTTGGAAAAAATGGTTCTGCTCAAATATATTTGTGTGAGAAATTTGAATTCGAAATCTCTATGTATAATAAGGTCTTGATTCAAGACCTTTCTCAAATATATTGATTTCCCCTTGGGTTTGTTCCCAATAGAGCCCATTCTCAAGGAATTCAAGAGAGCTCTCTCTCTGTCTCTCTCAATGTGACTTCCCTCAATGTGAGACTTCCCTCAATGTGAGAGGGAAGTCTCATCCGATGAAACAGATCCCAATGATGCTGATGTCGCTGGTGCACATGGAGAACATGCACTACCTGGTGCTTCAGGACACAGCAAGGAGTCTGATTTGGCCTCTTCCTTAATTTCCTTCCTTGGGGAGATCTTGTTCTCTGCAATGGCTAATTCTGGATGATAATAGAGCATTTCTTTCCATACCTTCTCCCTCAGTCCATCCTCCTTGAGCTCATCTTCGTTTTCGTCACATAAATCATAATAATTTAGGGGCCGTGCAGCAGTTGGTTCAAGTGCAGGATCATGCAACAAGGAAAGATATGGATGCTGCAGAGCCTCATCCACGGTTATTCGCTGTGCAGGGTCAAAAACAAGCATGCGACTGATAAGATTGAGCGCAAGCGGATTCGCATTTGGGTAGAGCTGAGGAAGGCAGACTTGTGGAGAGCGTGGCTGAGACTGGATGAATGCACGTGCCTTGTGAGAATGGATGAAGCTAAGGCCTGTGGATGGGTCAGGAGTGCCAATTGTGTTCAGGATAAGCTTAAGCTGGTGCAGATAATCCTTGCCCGGAAAAATTGGCTTGCGGCCCAGAAGCTCCGCGAATATGCAGCCAACAGACCATACATCAATTGCACTTGTGTAATCCTCACATGAGAGCAGTAGCTCTGGTGCCCTGTTATCATAAGCAGGGCGCTCGATCAAAACACATGATATACAAGGTACATGTGTCATGCATATATTACACATGCATACAAACAGAAATGCCTACATGCTACCACAAATATGTATACGACACACATTTATACATATACACACACAAACACATATTCATACATACACAAATGCATACATGCACAGATACATACATATACACATATACACATAACATACATTTGCATAAATTTCAGATTTGCAATAATTTACATAAATTTCAGATTTGCATAAACAAGTAATTCATGGTTTGATTCTAACTTCTCTTTTTTATTTAGGTGAATGTGGACAGATTTTGGCCTTCCATGATAGACACTCCTCTTCCATCATATGATATGCCTCAAGATGATGAGGAGCTTCTTTTTGCCGAGCTATAGACTTTCTCCAAGGTTTACGACTAAGGCGGCGACCAAGGCATAGACCTTGGCATACCTTGTCATCCGAGTCACCGAAGTCACCGTTGGCGCCGTTAGCTGCGCGCGAGGGAGGACCTCAACGATCAAAGAATATAGAGGTTCCCAGTACTTCCCGGGAGGTCACCCATCCCAGTACTGTCCCCCCCAGAGCTCGCTTACCCGTGGCAATCTCTTGCCACTAAGCTACACTCTTGTGGTGTCTGAAGAAGGGGAAAGAGTAAGGTTGACATTACCTTGAACAAGTTTTGGTCCCTGAAAGCTTCATTCTTTGCTTTCAAAGCCTATTTCTGAAGCAATTTTGGAGTGTCTTTTGGAGCCCGTTTGGAGTACTTTTGCACATAGTTCTCTTCACACAGGTCCAAGAACATCAAGAAGGGTGTTCTTTGTACTTCTCCGACAATAGAAATCAACCTTTGGGGCTGTGCTTTTAACCACACTCGTAAAACTACAGGTTTCTCAAGAGGTTTTCAGTTTTGGCGGGAGCAACTTCTGCAAATTATGCAGGTTTTTGAGCCTAAAACATCAGAGTTGACAGAAACTTACAAGTATTATTGACTAGTTTTTGGGCTGTGCATTCAGCCTTCTATTGTCATTTTACTGCATATATTGAGCACATACACCCCATGTACGCTTTTGCGGATACCGCTTATGTACGTCCATGTGGTCATTGATATAGCGGTTACGTTCCTTTTACATTTGATAAGGAGGGTCGTGGTGAAGTCTTCTTAACTGAGAGACACCCAGATGTCGGGGTCTCTTCGGCGATGCAGGTGGATGACTTATGCAGCCTCGCCATAGGAGATGTATGATAGTTGTTAATAGGTGCTCGATAAGCCGAGTTGGCTTTTATTGGGTAACTGATTATATGCAGTGGACTCAGTGATTCACTATGCAGGAAAACATGTCAGTACTTGCAATTTTATGATATTTTGACACTTGTCATATGCTCATTTTGTAGAGGATACTCTGTCAAAATTTTTCCAGATTTCTAGTTTTCTC